>CAMRHE010000024.1:10717500-11317500 GCA_947044405.1 Leptodactylus fallax
GCCACAGTAGATGCTGCATGTCTTGAAAAACTATGTTTTTCATAACCTCTGGACATGTTGGATCGATGATTGTTAATTCTAATACGAAATAGATGTTTTGTGCGGCCTACAAACTGGAGGTTACACGTACATTCTAGAAGATATATGATAAAATCTTATTCATAGCTGTATGAACCTGAGATTTTAAAGGATTCTCCCGTGGTCCTGCTTGAAAACTGAGTGAAACCGTGTTGAGTCGATTGACAGCAAAAATTACTGTTGTGATTTTTGGTGTGCGGAGTTTACTAGGTGCTAGTATGCTCTTCATTGTTCTAGCTTGTCTGAACGTGATATTGAGACACACTGGTAAGCTGTTCCAAATAACTGGGACATTGCGTAAAATATAACACTGTTTGGAAGTTGAATTGCCATTTATCATTGGTATAGTTAGTTGTTTTTGGCAGCAAACACTCTCTTTGGGATAAGGTACCAGCCCGTTTTAGAGCCAACTGGATCACCTGTTTTGAATATCCTTTTTCAGAGAACCGTTTAAACATTATTGTATAGTGTTGCATAGTCCGACCTCAGAGTACAATTACATCTTAGATGTTTAAATTGACTATAAGGTACATTTAGTTTCCACTTTTTATAGTGATTACTTTTAAAATCAAGTAAACTATTTCCATCTACTTTCTTAAAGAATGTTTTGGTGATAATTTGTGTCCCATTTGAACTTAATATCAAATCCAGATATTCGATCTGAAGTGGAGAAGAGGAAGATGTGAAGTTCAAATCCTATTCATTAGAATTCAAATGTTGAATGAAATTCTTGAGAGTTGTAAGAGGACCCTTCCAAATTAATATGAGATTGTCAATGTACAGTATCTTGAATAGAAAATTATATTACTAGACCACATGTGTGGTTGGTAGATATATTTATTCTTCAAATTTACCAATGTATAAATTTGCAAAGCTGGGCGCAAATTTGGTGCCCTTACACTGTTTGTATAGAACACCCACGAACATGAAGATATTATGTTGTAAAATGAAAAGTATCCTGGAAAGTAAAAATTGTTTTTGAACTGTAGGCATTGTTGGATCTGTGTTGAGAAAGCTGGAAACTGCCCAAACCCCTTTGTGATGTGGTATATTGAAATAAAGGGCGCTGACATCTAAGGTTACCCAAAGGTAGTCTTTGGACCATCTGAGTTTTTGAAGTTTTAGAATCAGAGCCGACGAGTCTCTCAAATAGGATGTTAAAGCAATCACATATTTTTTGTAAGTGATGGTCTACATATTCCAAAAGATTACCTATGAGTGCATTGATGTTTGAAATAATGGGGCATCCTGGGGGTTTATCTCATTTTTATGGACTTTAGGTAGAAGGTAATATAATGCCATCTTAGGAGAATTTAGTTAAGAATTATTTCTCCTTTTTATTCAAAATTCCATGGTCCATAGCTTCTTCAACTAGAATATTATAGTTAGATATTTTGCTGTGGTGTCTTGAGATAGTATGGTATAATAGTCTTCATCTGAAAGTATTCTTTTGGCTTCGGCCAAGTAATCGGAACGGTTTTGCAGTACAATTCCGCCCCCTTTATCCACAGTTCTAATTATTATATTTGTATTCCAGGATAGATCAACCAGGGCTCTCTTTTCAGCCTGTGTAAGGTTGCTATTAGTGGAAACTTGTGAATTTATTTTCCTGAAGGAATATGCTAGTACAGAAAAAAAAAGTGTCTATATAATTAGCTTTGTGGTGAACAGGATAGAATGTGGATTTCGGTTTGAGTGGTTTGTTTAGGATATAGTGGAAATTGTGATAAGAATGTCTCTAATTGTTTGTTGTCATCAGCATTATTTTTATCTTTGTTTTTATTAGTGGTGCTTTCTCCTCTTTCCAGTAATTTAAAAATGTCTTTTAAGGGTCAAGTTTCTGGTGAAATTATTTAAATCTAGAAACAAATTAAACTTGTCAATCTTGTCTGTAGGACAGAAGAACAGTCTCTTGTGAGTAGGTTAGTTTCCGCTATCGATAATGGGACGATATTGAATATTTGAATATTTTCACTGTTGTTGGATTTTGTTTATTTTTGCATTGGGACTTCTTTTCCCATTGTTGACTTCTTTTATTGTTCCCTCTTCCTCTACAACTTATTCTGGTTTTCTTTTTACGGCTTTTCTCTGGGTATGAATGGGCGAAAAGAACTGGATAATCTTCACTGGAGTTTAATTATTGTTCTTCACTGGAGGATATGTGGCTACTGGAGTAAGAGGGACATTATGCATTTCTTGTACATGGATCGTAACTTTGGGCGATAGTGCGGGGAAATTCTAAAAAAAAGACATTTTGGTAATGGTAGGTAGTGTAGGACTGGATAAGGGAGATTGGGGTGCCCCAAGACATGGGGTTTTCATCACTGGTGTGTTATAAATGGTGAGTAATGAATTGTCTATTAGAGAAGATATACTGTGTGTACTGATATCTCCAATACATGTGGGGTGGGTTATTGTGTTGTTTGGTGGGGTTCCTTGAGGGAATCTATGATATTGGCAACTACAGGATTGGAAAGAGTGGTATCTATAACTGTATCCATAGATGATGAATGTGTAGATCTGTGGTCTATACCTGTTGGAGGCAAGTTTGTGGTCAAACTATGAGAATTAGGAATGATAATGGTGAAACAGGGAGATCTTTGTTCCAGAGGTATAGATGAGCTAGATGTAGGAGAATGGCTTTTAGTGGGAAAAAGGCTATTTGAGTTGGGAATGTCTTTAGAAATGTATTTGGAAGAATTTCCAGATGAAGGAAAGTGACTCTTTGTGATGGAGGTATATTTAGCGGAATTAACAGATGTAGGGATGAACTAATAGGTGGATATTTGGAATGGACAGACCTTGCTACCTGTGGTTTGGGTAATCATGATATGTCATATCGCATTATCACATGTTTCATACACACACATAGATAAGGCAAATTCACATTGTACAAACATTTAGTTTATTCCATTATACAGTATATTTTATTTATCCTTATCCAGCTTGTTTTCTCTTCCTCCCATTTTTCATTCACTTCTTCATGTACATTCACATGTGCATTGGACACATTTATCCTTTAAATCTACCTGGATCTAAACTAGTTATTGAAGCCTCAGGTACTCAAAATGAACATCACATTAGGCATGTAGACATACTTTCACTTACAAGTAACTCCGGCATCCTTTTTGTGATTTCCCTAATCCATCACGGCTGCTGCCTGCATTCATCTACAGTGCATGCGCCACTATGTGAAAACACACAGCTGTGTCTATTACGGACGGGGTTTGGAACCAGGAGCGCATGCGTGAGCATCTTTTGTCTGACGCTTGATTGCAGTTTGACACAATTCCAAGAGTGCACATATCTACTTAGGACCCTATACAGTCTTCTTCCTTTAAGGTTACAGTAGGAACTTTTTTAAGTTGATTATGGTCACTTCTACTGTGCTCTCCTGAATTAAGTATATATGTAAATCAAACATTGTTGTCATGATACATCATTATATGAAATTGGTTTTATGCAGTTTATTTACTAATATATATTTACAAGGCATGCTATTTATTATTCTTGTCCTATCCATCTTTTAGTAGTACTTATTGATACATCAATTTATGCATGTTATATTCTACATTCTTGGTTATGTTAACTATATGTAAATTTTGCTTTAACTTTGGCCCTCACTCTGGACCAATGCCCTTTGAGGGAGAGGTATTTTTACTTCACTTTGACTGGACATATACAGTGGGTATGGAAAGTATTCAGACCCCTTTAAATTTTTCACTCCGTTTCATTGCAGCCATTTGCTAAAAGCAAAAAAGTTCATTTTCTTTCTCATTAATGTACACTCAGCACCCCATCTTGACAGAAAAAAAAACAGAAATGTAGATGTTTTTGCAAATTTATTAAGAAAGAAAAACTGAAATATCACATGGTCATAAGTATTCAGACCCTTTGCTCAGTATTGAGTAGAAGCACCCTTTTGAGCTAGTACAGTCATGAGTCTTCTTGGGAATGATGCAACCTCCAGCTACTCCCATGGTTTACCCATATTCTCCTCCAGTTGCCCCCCGTTTAATGTCTCTTTCCAGCTTGCCCCCAGATTCGTGTGGGGGGGGGTAATGTATCCGTCCAGTGACCCCCATTGTTTAATGTCCCCCTCCAGCTGTCCCCAGTTTAATATACCCTCTTAATCTTCCCCCAAGTTTAATGCCCCCCTTCATCAAACGTATTTAAACGCCAGAAAAAAAAAAAAGGGGAAAACGGGGGGGGTTGGCCCCCCCATTTGGGGGGGGTTTTTATAACGTTTTACCATTTTTACAAATAAAACTTCACTTTTAAAAAAAAAAAAAAAAAAAAAAATATATATATATATATATATATATATATATATATATATATTTTCCTTGTTTCACCATATTCTGATGCCTATAAATTTTTTACTGTACTGTTGATGGAGATATGTCAGGGCTCTTTATTTGCGGGGCAAGTTTATACTTTTTATTGGTGCCAATGTTTGGTATGTATGACTTTCTGATCACTTTTTGTTACTTTTTTGGAAAAGCAAAGTGAAGCAAAATACGTTAATTTTCTCTTTTTTTTTTTTTTTTTTACGGCGTTCACCAGATAATTAATGCTATTTTTGGATAGTGGGAACTTATACACATGTGGGGATACCTAACAGGTTGGTTTGTTTATTTTTTTGTTTACATTATATAATTTTTACATATGTGGTTTTTTTTTTACTTTTTATTATTTGTTTATGTGTGTGTGTGTGTGTGTTTTTTCACTTTTTACATGTCCCACAAGGGGAATTGAAGTTGGGATCTCAGATCCCCTGTGCAATGTTCTGCAATACATAGTATTGACTATTGATCACAGAGCTAGACTCAAGAGGGAAGCAGGGTTGAAACATCTCCCTTCTACAAGACTTAGCTATCTTGGAGGCTCAGCATAAGCAAACTCTCCAAGAATCGCTGGTCTCTCTAACTGCTACCTGCCAAGAGATCAGGTCCTTGCTTGAGAACAAGCAACAGTGTCTCTGCCAACTGGGACGGCTTCATGGCTCACTACAAGACCCTACAAACTGACCTTGCTCCAATTCTGGTATGGGCTTTCAACTCCTTTGTGCTGGACAACCCCTTTCCTCCCTCCTTGCCCATATCTCTGTAAAACCCAAGGAGGGGTAAGGACCCTCTACTCTGCCCTCTACTAGGCCTATATCCCTCATCAATAATGACGCTCGCCACGTACTTAGGGCCTGTTGACTCCATAGTACAGTTAGGCGTCTGTTCAAAAATGATGGCCCTATGACTGTCGGGCAACCCAGACTTCCCTGCTGCCTTGCACTCTTTAGGAGACTCACCCGCAGGTTGCTTGTCTTTATGCTAATTGCAGCTCGAACTATCATCCCCAGGTTGTGGAAGTCCCAATCCCCTCCATCCCTGGCATCTTGGCTGCAGAAATTTCTCTACATACATAGTATGGAAAACCTGCTTGCAGAATTGAAGCGGGACAATAGAGCCCATCAGCAGATGTGGCTCCTTTGGGATACCTTCTACTACTCTGCTCACTTTCAGTCCACCTTTGCTCCCTCTCCCTCCTGATACCCTTTTGCATCTCTACTTGTCTTCCTCCTCTCCCTTTCCCTGTGTCTCCCAGTTCAGTTGCTTCTACTGATCTTTCCCCATCTACCCCCCTGCTCTACAGCAGCTTCTCTGGTTCTGTGGAGGGTGGTGACGCATGCACGCCCTCCCCTCTTCCTTCTTTTTTTCCCTTTCTCTCTTTAGGTTGCCAACTTCCCAATGTTTACCCATTGTTATGACTATTTTATTTTGATTAATTGTTTGACTCTGCTGCGTCAAAGTAATTGCTTGTTCCCAAACCCTTTTATCCTCTTTTACGTTCCCAGTCGTTATCCCCCTGATGTTCGTTTGTATCCCTTTTACTCCTTCCCTCTTCAATTGTGGTTTATACTGTTTTATTTTTTCTGCAAAACTTTAATAAAAACTTAATGCAAAAAAAAAAAAAAGTCTACTAGGTCCCAGTAAACTAAGATCCAAGAAAAACCTAATCACCACCTCCAATCTCCCAGAAGGGAGTTATAAATGCAACCATACGAAATGCACTTGTATTAAACATTGTGCAATGAATGTAAAAAGCCACTCTACAGGTGAAACCTTCCCTGTTAAAAACCAACTCAATTGCTCCTCTTCTTATGTCATCTAAGTTCTTGAATGTCCCTGCAGACTCCAATACGTAGAGTAAACCATCATGAGCCTGAGAGAAAGTATAAACAAACCCCGATCTAACCCCAGTAAAGGGTAACTTAAACATAGTGTCTCCAGACATGCAGTTGCGGCATACAGGAGCAGTTTCAAGTATTTCACTGCTGCTCCAATAGATCACATCAGTCACTCATAATAATAGCTTTGACGCTTTGAGCAGAAGAGATATGTACTGGATTTATAAATTGAATACCCTCAATCCGATAGGTCTGAACGAAGTGTTAAGAGGACATAACAGGATAGCCCATCTTTGGACAAGTTTTATTAATGGTTTATACTCCAATAATCTGTAAGCATTATACACTTACATTTCTTGCTTTCTTTGTATGAGTTCATATAGATTATTTGGGTACAGACTGAGCATTATCAGTACATCCACGAAACCAATACAGCCTCAAATCAAAACTGTTCAATTTACTGAACTCTTACTCTAGATTTTTAGAATATCAGTTCTGCTGAAACTGATCTATTTCATATAACATAATACAACCCCAATTACCAATGTTGTATATTGGACCTGGTTTTAGCACGGTGAATATCTGGAATTTTTAATTTTTTTTTTTTTTAATTTTTATTTTAACTTTTATTTAGATACAGCTGTATTTAGATATAACTTCATATATTTTCTATGTGATTAAATATTTGCACATTTGTTTTATCCCATTTTCCTACTGCATATTGCCCAACTTTATTTAGGTACTTCCATAAGTCCAATGAAGTGCATGTATAATTTGTATCTATTCACGTGGTAGTCAAACCACAATATCACAACCGGCATTTGAGCTTGCCTGGGTCAGTCCAACTCGCGCTTGCGCACTCCCTCTTACAAGCCGATCACACATGCGCAGGCAATACACATGCATACCACATCTTTATTAGCATGCCATGCTTCCACGAGCGTGTGAAGACAACATCCGTCCATGCATGCACTATTTGTATTTTTGCTACAGCAGGCCACTTCTCTGCTCAAAATTCACTTATCTGCACAATCGTGGTTACATTTGCACCTGCGCAGACCTTACCATTCAATCACTGAGGACCTGACCAAGTCTTTAGCAATGCATGCATAGTAGCACTATACCCACAAAAATACATTGTGTCGGTTACAACAGACATTCCCGCTTGACTCATGGTTATACTATTATTTAAAGATTTGCCAATACAAGGTTTGTAAGGCTTTTATGTATATATTGCTCTCACATCTTTGAATTTTTAAAAAAAATAATAATAGTCTCTGTTTGGTGTGGGTCCCTCCCATAGTTAGTGGCCTTGATATGTTATGTGTGATATAAATAGGATGTCATCAGTTCAATGCTAATATACACTTGATAAAGGGGCTATTTCACCCCTAAACATGTGTTCTGCGATTTTGAAATAAAGGATATCTTTCCATAACATCTGGGTGAGAGCAGATTCCTTCGAACAGGCATAATGGAACCTTTCTGTCTGTTGTTAATGGCAATGCACTATACAATTTTCATAACAGTAAAAGAAGAATTCTTCGATATCTCAGAAACTAGAGCCAATTGACAGATTTCCTTGTGATATTTGAATTCAGAACATGAAAATCATTAAGAAATGGCTCAATACAAATGTATTGCTAGCTAGTATAAATGTAAGCCCACTGGTCAATTCTGACCTAGGTCAATTTGCAGACTCAAAGTGCATCTCTAAGTGTTATGATCAGAATTAGGCCAGAATTGGACCAGAAGGAAACTGAAGGTAACAACCACCCACAAAAACAAAACCTAGCAACTGTCTAACAGGAATGCTTCTCACTATAATCACTGTTGTTCTTCCTATACTTGTAAAAACAACTTTTCCGCCCCACACTAGCCTGGTCACTAAGGAAATCTTTATCTCTCCATCTATTCTACCCCACCATCTGACCTTCTCTACACAGCTACTCACACGCCTACAAGCTTTCTGCCCCAGAAACACACAACCTCCCCACACTTTCTCCTACCTACACCTGCTATCCCTCTCCCTGTTTCTCCTTACTTCTGGCGACATATCTCCCAATCCTGGACCACCCCAGCAAATCCCTACTGTCGGATCTCTCCACATAACCGGCATCAGCGCACGGAACCCCCTAAATCTTACCCCTATCTTACCCGCTCCTGTCCCCTCCAATGCACTATGGAATGCTCACTCCGTACACAATAAACTTGACTACATCCATGACCTCTTCATTTCTCGCGAGTTATCATTTCTCGGTATCACAGAAACATGGCTGACACCCTCAGACACCACCTCCCTTGCTGCCCTCTCCCATGGAGGTCTGCAATTCTCACACACTCCCTGCCCCAACAATAAACCTGTGGAGCCATAGGCATACTCCAGTCCTACAACTGCTCCTTTGCCCCAATCCAACCGCTACCTGCTCTCACCCTCCCCTCCTTTGAAGTGTACTCTGTTCGCATTTACTCGCCCTCTTACTCACCTCTGAAAAGCAGGTCTACTTCACCACACTCCTATCTGCCCTATCCCGCAACCCCAAACAGCTATTTACTACCATCGACTCCCTTCTCCGTTCTCCTGTGCCCCCTCCGACATCACTCATCACAGCTGATGACTTTGCCTCTTATTTAAAAGCAAAAATCGACACCAGAGACAGTCTCACCCTACACCCCCGACAACCACTCTACCCAACTGCTCGGTGCTCCTCTTCTTTAACCTGTTTCTCCACCGTCTCTGATGAAATGCTCTCCACCCTTATCTCACCTCACCTCCTGCGCGCTTGACCCGATCCAGTCACATCTCATCTCCAAACTCACTGAAGTCATTACTCCGGCCCTAACCCATCTCTTCAACCTATCCCTAACCAATGGATCCTTCCCTTCTGCCTTTAAACATGCTACAGTCACACCTATACTTAAGAAACTGTCCCTCGACCCGTCCTCTCCAGCCATGTATCGTCCCATCTCACTGCTCCCGTACACTTCTAAATTGCTGGAGCAACACGTCCACTCCGAACTATCCTCCTATCTCTTGTCCAACGTACTCTTTGACAGACTACAGTCAGGCTTCAGACCCCATCACTCCACAGAAACTGCCCTAACCAGTGTCACTAACGACCTTCTAACTGCCAAAGCCAAACGTCACTACTCTGTCCATCTCCTCCTTCAGCTCTTCTCTGTGAGCGCAATCCACTCTAAATATCACGATACTGAAGTCCAAATTCATAAAGTTGCTGTATAAGCTAGCTTAGAGAGACACACACACACACAGCTATTGCGTATATAATGGGTTCTGCTTTAATGGAGGGAAAAATGTAGTTTTTAAGTACAGTGTAGACAAAGAACAGGTCGGGTTACTATAATTAGCATAACATGATTGATGGCAAAGTTGTAAAATAGTTCTGGCACATGGCTATTGGATAAGAAACAAAAGAGGGTCTGCATTCCATTAAGCCATCTGGTGGGGGATGAGCTCTCTAAACAAAGGAGGAATGTAAAATGGCTACAGGAATGGCCCACATGGCCCTGGAATCCAAAATGGAGGATACATAAACTGAGTCATCCTCCACACCCCCGCTTTTGACACAGTCGGCCACTCCCTCTTGTTACAAACGCTCTCATCCCTTGGTATCTCAGACCTGGCCCTTTCCTGGATCTCCTCATACCTCACCAACCGCACATTCAGTGTCCGCCACTCACACACCACCTCCCCGCCACGCCCTCTTTCTGTAGGTGTCCCCCAAGGCTCCGTCCTAGGACCCCCTCCTGTTCTCCATCTACACACTTGGCCTTAGCCAACTCATAGAATCTCATGGTTTCCAAACCATTGCTATGCTGATGACACTCAAATATCTCTCTCTGGCCCAGACATTACCTCCCTGTTGTCCAGAGTCTCAGAGTGTCTAGCAGCCGTAGCCCCTCTCTCCTTCCGCTTTCTCAAAATCAACATGGAGAAAACTGAGTTTTCTTCGCCCCACCTCGCACGGGCCCTCTACCTGACCCATCTATCATAGTTAATGGTGCTAAACTTACCCCAGTCCCATGGGTCCTCTGCCTTGGGATAACCTTAGACTCTGACCTATCCTTCAAGCCGCACATCCAAACCCTCAACACCTCCTGCCGCCTCCAACTCAAGAACATCCATCAAATCCGCTCCTTTCTCACCCCTGAAACTACAAAGATGCTAGTCCATGCCCTCAATCTCCCGCCTCGACTACTGTAACACCCTTCTCCATGGCCTCCCAGCAAATACTCTCGTCCCCCTCCAGTCCACCTTAAACTGTGCTGCTCGCTTAATACACCTCTCCCCCCGTTCTTCATCAGCCGCTCCCCTCTGCCAATCCCCTCACTGGCTACCTGTTGCCCAGCGAATAGAGTTTAAATTGCTAACGCTGACATACAAAGTCATCCACAACCTCTCCCCTCCCTATATCTCCGACCTAATCACCCGCTACCTACCCGCACATAACCTCCGATCCTCCAAAGACCTCCTACTCCACTCTTATCCGCTCTTCACACAACCGTTTCCAAGACTTCTCCCGTGCATCCCCATACTCTGGAACTCATTACCAAGACACATAAGACTGACCCCCACAATCACAAGCTTCAAGGCGGCCCTAAAGACTCACCTATTCAGGAAGGCCTATAAAATCCAATGACACTACTGTCACCATACCACCATCTGCGCAGCCTCTCCACTCACCTTCTGTCTCTATCCCTCTTAGATTGTTATCCCTTGCAGGCAGGGCCCTGTATCACACTATGCCAGTTGGTCACTGTTAGTATTATACTTGTCTTGTATATTTTGTGTACCGTATGTAAACCCTCAAATGTAAAAGCACCATGGAATTAATGGTGCTATATAAATAAAATTATTTTTTTTTTTTTGTTTATTTCTGAATCAAACAACTTTTGAAAATTTGTAGACTTGTGTTATAGAAGCATTTGGAACACAATTTCTCCTGGGCACACCAACACTCCATATGCGGTCATAAATTGATGTTTCAGCATATGACAGATCTTGAAGGGAACGAGTGCAAATCGGCTAATGAAATAGTAAAACAAAAAAAACAAAAACAAAAAAAGCCTACAAGTTCAAGTCACTCCCCTTTACCTAGAATACATATAAAACTAAAAAGTTACAAAGAAACACATACACATTACGGTTCCCTATGTCCGAAAAGGCCCGGTCTACAAACTTAGAAAAATATTTTTCCCATTCAGTGAAAAAAAAAAAAAAAGCCGTTTTTTTCACTGTTTCGCCTCCGATAAAAATTTTAATAAAAAGTGATCAAAGCAATAAACATTCCTGAAAATGGTATAACTAAAAAGGTACACCTGGCCCCGCAAAAAAAAAAAAAAAAGACACTATGCATCCCCGTAATACGGAAATATATATATATAAAAAAAAAAAAAGTTACAGGTGTCATGGTGACTTTTAGAAAACTTTTTTTTTCTAATGTTTTAGATTTTTGTTAAGAGAATAAAATTTAAATAAAACTATATAAGTTTGGTATCCCCAGAATCATACTGAAACATAGAATATAGGTGACGTGTCATTTTGGCTGCAGAGTCAATGTCGTAAAAACAAAGCCCGTAAGAAATGCACTTTTTCTCCAATTCTACCCCATTCTGATTTTTTTTCCCAGTTTCCTATACATGTACAGAATAATAAATGGCACCATTATGAAGAACAATTTGTCCCGCAAACATTAAGCCCTCATATGGCTCTGTGAACGGAAATAAAAAAAAAAAAAAAAAAAAAAGTTACGGGTTTTGAAAGGCAGGGAGGGAAAAATGAAAATCAAAGAATGTCACCAGCAGTAAGGTCTTAAAGAGGTTGTCCAGCCTAATTTCTTTCTTTTTAATTAGGCTGGGGGAGGTGAAAATACAACAAATATACTCACCTGTCCCCGATGCCAGTGCAGTCTGGTTCTGCTGCTCCGCCGGAATAGCCCCATTGATAGACAAAGAAATCTAGGCTTAGTTGGGGAAAATGTTCCACTATAAGATTCTACTGTGTGATCATTTCATCACTTGCATGGCATTGGTCCCCTTTGATTGTACCAAATAGGGTTCCGTGCAATTATTGCCTAATGCAGGAAGGTGTTAAGTGACTAAACAGTAAATCAGTTTTGCCACTAGATCTGCCATTTCCTGTTTTCTGCAGCTGACTTGTCAATCTTCCTGTGTGGACTGTCATAAGATGAGCAGAATCATCATATCATCATTAGAAAATGTGCAATTTAAGGCTGAGTTCACAAGGAGCGTTTTTGCTGAAAAACATTATATATAATATATACATAAACATGTTTTTCGGCAAAAATGCACAATCTGATCGCATCTTAAAGAAGTTATACAAGGATTTTGAACAACTGACTTGCCAGGTGATGCTTCTGTCCACAACCTCAAGACTCGGTCAGAACCAGCTTGGAAACCTGAAGTGAATGGAATTCACATCTGTAGCACATACAAGCACAATTAATTGATATAAGGACCATAAATCTATTAGATACAGAGCAAAAGGACTCTTCTCTGTTTAGAAGATGTTAGAAGGAAACTGGTCAGTCATAAGCAGTGAAAGCCCTCTAAATTAATGAAAAGTCAGTGATTGAATTCCTATGAAAGTAAATATGCAGCAAACGATATTAAACATTACAAATTGTATACTAAATTAATCAATTTATTTTGAAGCTGGAGTCTAACTTTTTTCTCCACCTCCAACCAAAATTGGTCCCTACTCCAACTCCACAGCTCTGCTGCTCAGAGGGAAAATGTCAATTGGAATCAAAGAGATGACAGAAGAATAGAAGTAGAGGTGAATCTTTTGAATAAAACAGATTCTCATCTGGCACAAGTGCAGAGAACCGTACTTATTCTATAGTTTTCACTGAGGCAGTAAAAATGGCACTCGTATTAACAGCACTTAGAATATTGCTCCCCTTAGGCACATACAGGTCATAAAAACCTCCAATCAAAGTGAAGAGTCACTGTTCAGTGTATCAGTCTATACTTATTGCAGCTGAATGAAGACTAGTCTCAAAATCACTTGTTGCCCAATACAATGAGAAGGTAGCAGTCAGGGACATCATCGCAACATAAAAGATCATGTATACAACTAAACTGTGAGATTATGCTCAAATCAGGAAGCGTTATAAAGTGCAGTCAATCAAAAAAGGGTGTCAACAGCACCATCTAAAGGCACAACATGTTCCTTAAGACGTGAGCTTTTATGCTGTTCCCATAAATAGAAAATCTTAAATATGATTAGGGGAAAAAAAACGCAGTGTGCATTAGAAACAGTTTTCCATTAGGGGCAAGCCAGACATGGAGGCCGCCGAGTAAACCCCGCAAAACCATGCAACCACTGACCTTCAACAAACAATAGGCTTTTAATGATCCACAGGAAAACTGTGGCACCTTGCATGGCTGCATGATTTTTTTCTGCAGTGTCTCAGGGCTTTGCTTGTATGGTATTTTTTTGTTGATCAACTAAAAGACACAGTAACATATGCACATATCATTTATCCTCTGAATTTTATTTGCAACTATTGCATTACAAAGAGTTTTTTCAATGTCAGTTTGCATTTAAAGAACAACCCGTTTTCAGAAACATGGCAAATTTTTGTTTCAACTAATTGGCCACATAAATTGGAGAATGGGTAAAAAGTGCAGGAAAGTGACTTGCCACACATTCTAAATCTTAGTATTACACAAACCATAAAAATCCCTGACGTAACAACCGCACCCTGTTTTTTTTTTTCACATTCTGCAATCGTAGCGGAGAAATACCCATTTCTGTAGTATGAAAGATCCACCTGGGAGAAACAGGTATATACTATACAGGACCACTAACTATGTCAAATGCTAGTTATTTACAGTATAATAGCAAATATTCAGAAAATTACAATTTTTCTCCAACATTACTTATCTGTGGGGGGAGGGGGGTGGAAGTACACATTACAAATGCAAAACAGTCATCAATGGTGTACTAGTTTACTGAGCGTTACACAGTTATGTGCATGTAGCCCCTATACTCATCCTCAACTTTGCAGAAAGCCAAGTGAGCCTACACATAAACAACTGAAGAAATATTCCATTTGTGGATACCACAGTATCAGGACAGAGAGTGGAGCTTGGCACTGTTCTGAAGACTGTAGATGGCTGGTAGGTTCTCGTCTTGGTACAGTCACAGAGCACATCATTACTTATCCTGACATTAAGACTTTTCAGAAGTGACATAGCCTCTCAAATGTATCTTTTACAAAAAAGGCAACTTTGCATAAAAACCACAAACATACTGCAACTTGTGGTCCCATGATTTACAGAGCCATTCCTTTATCACATCCATTTTGCATTAATAGTGGTAATAATGACAATTATTACTTGTGGGAAAGAAGGGAAGATTTGTATATAGGAGTATTACATTATATATTAGCAGCCATGTAGAACTAAAATTTGGAGGAATGTTTCAACTAAACAAGCTGAAATAAATCCAGATAATGTAATATTGTAGAATATGTAGAAATTACATTAAGTAAATGGAAGAAGATAAATGTATATTTAAAGCAATACCGGGTTGTTTGCGAGGAAAAAAAAACTCAACCAAAAACACGGTATTGAAAGTCCAGGGTGTGTGCGCACGAGACATTACCAGCTACAGACTTCTCTCTTGTAGTACATGGATGAGCACTTTGTGAATTGAAGACATGATTGTTTTAATAAAAAGCTTTATTTTGTTTTAGATGGAGGAAATGTTTCACTCTGCATCAGTTGGCTTTAGCAAGTCACTGGGCCTTTGCCGATGGCAAGGACTTGTGTGAACTTCAAAGCCAAGCATCACAAAACACTCAGGATTATGAAGAGTAACTTAAAAAGAAATACATTTTCCAGGAAAAACTTCTACACTGTGGCTCTGGTGAATGGAATAGCTCTGATATCAGATAGAAGACCATGTGCAAATCATTGAAGTCCATTAATTTATTTAATTTAACTTAATCCTCCTCCTCGTCTTCCTCTTCCTCGTCATAGCTCTCTTCAAAGCCCTCACTGTCTCCTTGGTCATCATCACCCTCTATGGTGGTATCCCACTGTGGGTGGTTTTCAGGTATTGGTTTAGCTTCATGAACTTCCAGCTAGGAAAGGAAATTGAAAATGTGCCATTTTTACCAAAAGTATTCATGCTGGGTAGGTAGAAGTATATGTAATGTTTTACACAGTTCTAAAATCTGCAACATAGGCTTGCTAGAAGGAGGTATAGCTTTTCCTTTCTGAATCTAAAAGTGTCCTAATAGATTTCATATAGCAATTGAAAGCATATTGCTTTATTAAGCCTTGGTGGGTCCAATATCGTACTCTATGATCCATCCCTGGTGCCTTGGATTTCTATTTAATGTTTATCTTGTTCTGAAGATAAGGTGGAGTCTCCTATCAAGTGTGCATAGGGTCAAACATACTGTACCTTAAACCTACGTTGCGGAACACAGCGGAAAAAAAACGTAGCGGAAACTAGTCACGTATTTTTTTTATATTCTCTTATTTAGTATATAGGAACAACGCTAGTGTGTCCGCAGGTTAAATTGACATGCTGCGTTTTTGATGCAGCTTTTCCACAGCACTTTATACCCCGCAATGTATGGATGGGATTAACCAGAATCTCATTAACTTTGCTGGTAGTGTAAAACACACACAGCATTTTTTGCGTTTCCGCAACGTGGGACCTTAGCCTTAGAGTGCCCATAATCCTCAGATAAAAGTAGGCTGAACCCACCTGAGGAATACCTGTTGGCTGTATGGGTATTCTGCCGACAACTAACTAAGACATATGTCCCTGACCTTTTGTTCACTGTCAGTCACATTCAGTTTAAAAACACAACTTTGAGAAAAAACTTATGAAATTACAAACATTCACAAATATTTGACTAATTATACTAGTGGGATTCTATTATGACATTCTAATACAGCAGTGCTAGAGGTTCGAATTCAATACTGCTAGGGACCACAGATGTAAGGTGTATAAGCAACCATATCCTGTACTGTACACAGCATACTCTATAGTTTCTGTCAAGCATAAGTTCTACTTCTAGGGCAAAACATGACATCAATTGTAATATGGAAAGATATTAGTAAATATGAAAATTTACTACAATTCACATGATTTACAAACTACTGATTCATGTTTAGTGTGACCAATTTTTTTTTTTAATGGCCATGTCATTTGTTCTTTAAGTTGACAGTGAACTATATACACAGTTCAGAGATCTTACCTTCAATGGTTTAATCTGATCTAGACCCATATAAGAATCAGACCTTAAGAAGACTGTGTATTGATAATTTCCAGGTTTACTTGGTGCTGGAAATTTTAGCTCCACCTTAAAATCAAAAGAAAGAAACATTTAAAAGGTGAGCAAAATAAGGAAAACTGAAAAATGTTATAATTTTCAAAAGATGTTAGGCATGTTGTTCTGTTAATTTCGAGATCAGCATCAGTAGTTGACTTGTATAAACTCTAAAGCATACCTCCAGTATCCGATAAAAACTTCAGAGCTATGGGCTAGGGCTTTGCAGTGACACTTCTAACTTCATCACAGCTAATAATTGGTGCGACTGTGACATGATAATTGCAAAAAAAAACCTAAACCCCATGAATAAAGCTTAAAAAAAAAAAAAAAAAAAAAAAAAAAGAAGAAGAAGAAGGAGCACACTCCTGATTTAACTAGACTTTTACACTGAGTAGCATATACATAAAAGTGGTTCACTGGAGACATGCCTCAAACTTTTAGTAGTATAATGTTGTACCGTGTTAGCCATAGAAAGTAGTGGAAGAGTGAAGAAATCAAGCGATACATTTTAGAGGCTAACTGAATATATTTGATGGTGTAAGCTTTGGAGAGTACTAGCTCTCTTCTTCAGACATGGTGAAACTGAAAATTCACATACTTTTTATACACAAAAGAGACCTTCAAAGGATCTTTGAATAACAAAATGCAATATAAGTAGAGAAGTTATTTACAACAGGTCAAAAAATAAACAAACAATCTGGGAACTTGTGGGATGTGACGGAGGGATGAGTAATTTTTGCTGTTATCTGTTTGCTATCAGGTGGTGATTTCTGACCCTCACAGTTCATACATAGTGTGACATGAAACTGGCAGAGTTTGAAATTTTTGTATTAACTTATATTCCCCATTCCTTTCTCTCCCTCTGCGTCTTAAAATGTCCCATCAAAACCACAACCCGCAAATCTTCAACAGAGTGGTCTTCTCCTGAGAATTGTTCGGCCTCTGGGAGATCTGTTCTGCTGTTATTAATGGTGAATCTGTGTGAGTTCATGCGTTGACTGAGTCTCTGCCCTGTTTCCCCCACATAGAGGCCTATGGTGGGACATTGTACACACATTATGAGATACACCACATTGGAAGACCTGCAGGAAAATGTCCCCCTAATTCTGTGCACCTGTTGTGAGTGTGGGACAGGTACACTGTCTGCGGTGTGGATGTGGCTGCAGGTCTTGCAGGCAAGGTGAGGTGCCATTTTCAGTTGGGGCCTTCAGGGGACTCCGGACAATAATACGCCGCAGGTTTGGTGGTTGCCAAAAGGAAAGGAGAGGGGGGACTGGAAATATGTCTTGGAATCTGTTGTCCCTATGTAGCACAGTTTGGAGCTCCTTGGCAATCCTTCATAGGATCTCCAGCTGTGGGTTGTAGGTGACAACTAATCGAATTTGCTCCGACAAAGCAGACCTGGACAAGCACCTCCTGGATTTGAGGACGAAATTTCTCCGATTGGGATACAAACCAAAAGTGAGGGACCAACCAATTAAACAAAAGCGGCAGCCATTAACAGAGACAGTCTACTCACATACAGTGGGGAAAAAAATATTTAGTCAGCCACCAATTGTGCAAGTTCTCCCACTTAAAAAGATGAGAGAGGCTTGTAATTGACATCATAGGTAGACCTCAACTATGAGGGACAAAATGAGAAAACATATCCAGAAAATCACATTGTCTGATTTTTAAACAATTTATTTGCAAATTATGGTGGAAAATAAGTATTTGTTTTGTTTTGTTTGAGTTGGAAGGGACCTCAAGGGCCATCAAGTCCAACCCCCTGCAAAAGCAAGATTTCCTAAATCATCCCAGCTATATATCTATCCAGTTTCCGCTCGAAGATTTCAATTGATGAAGAACTCACCACCTCCCGTGGCAGCCTATTCCACTCCCTCACTACCCTTACTGTTAAAAAGTTTTTCCTAATGTCTAATCTGAATCTCCTTCCCCTTAGTTTCATCCCATTACTTCTCGTGCTTCCTTCTGCTAATAAGAAAAGGTTAGATCCCTCTGCACTGTGACAACCTTTCAGATATTTAAATACCGCTATTAAGTCTCCCCTTAGCCTTCTCTTCTGCAAACTAAGCAATCCCAATTCTTTTAGCCTTTCCTCGTAGGACATGGTTTGTAGACCTTCCACCATTTTGGTTGCTCTTCTCTGGACCTGCTCCAATAAATCGATGTCTTTCTTAAATTGGGGCGCCCAGAACTGTACACAGTATTCCAGGTGGGGTCTGACCAGGGCAGAGTACAGCGGAATAATTACCTCTCTTGATCTAGCTTCAATGCTCGTCTTGACACATCCTAGAATTTTATTAGCCTTTTTTGCCACCGCCCCGCACTGTTGACTCATGTTAAATTTGTGATCTATTATTATGCCCAAATCCTTTTCCCCTGTACTCTCACTTAGTTCTATTCCTCCCATGCTATATATGCTTCTTGCATTTCTGTTACCCAGATGTAGGACTTTGCATTTGTCCCTGTTGAGTACCATTTTGTTCACCTCAGCCCATTGTTCCAGTGTGTCTAAGTCCTTTTGGATACACTCTCTCTTCTCTCTAGTGTTGGCTATTCCTCCTATCTTTGTATCATCTGCAAATTTTATTAGTTCCCCAATAATCCCATCATCCAGATCATTTATAAAAATATTAAAAAGTACTGGGCCCAGGACAGAGCCCTGCGGCACCCCGCTTTTTACTTTCTTCCAGTTTGATGTATAGCCATTTAGAATTACTCGTTGTACCCGATCATTAAGCCAATTGTGAACCCACCTCACTGATTTTTTATCAAAGCCATACTTGATCATTTTTTCAATAAGAATGTTATGTGATACTTTATCAAAGGCCTTACTGAAGTCAAGATATACTATGTCCACTACATTCCCCTGGTCCAACCATTCAGTGATTTTATTGTAGAAGGAAATCAGGTTAGTCTGACAAGATTTATTGGGCATAAAGCTGTGCTGGCTCTGATTAATTAAAGCCTTCCCATCCAGGTACCTAATTAAATGTTCTTTAACGATTTGCTCAAAGATTTTTCCTACTATCGAGGTCAGACTTACCGGCCTATAATTTCCTGGGTCGTCCCTATTCCCCTTTTTGTAGATGGGGACCACATTTGCCCTTTTCCAATCTAGAGGGACCACTCCTGTTTCCCATGACTTATTAAAGATTATTGCAAGGGGTTCTGTTATTTCCTCTGCTAATTCTTTTAAAACTCTAGGGTGTAAATCATCCGGTCCTGGGGACTTGGTTTCCTTAATCTTAGCTAAATGTTCTCTTACCAGACCTTCACTTATAATCAGCTTGGAGTCCTCTTTCCCCTCATCACTATCACCATTAATGTTGATATTTCCATCCATTTCTTGGGAGAAGACAGATACAAAATATGAATTTAGTAACTCCACCTGCTGATCCACCATGTTAACTTTTTCACCCTTATCGTTCTTCAGGACTCCAATGGTTTCCTTCACTTTTCTTTTGCTCTTAACATATCCCCAAAAACCTTTTACCTTACTCTTAACCTCTTTTGCAAGCTTCAATTCGTATTCAGCCTTAGCTTTTTTAATGCTTATCTTGCAGAGTCTGCAAACTGCTGTATACTCTCCCTTAGATATAGCTCCCATCTTCCACTTGTTGTATGTTTCCTTTTTCTTTTTTAGTAGGTTATGTAATTTTTTGGTCATCCATCCTGGAGTTTTTAGGTGATTCCCACTTTTCTTCCTTCTAGGCATTGTTAGTTCCTGTGCATTAATGATTTCCCTACGGAAAATTTCCCACCCTTCATGTGCATTTTTGTGCTTAAGAATTTTTCGCCATGGAATTCTACTAACCCTTACCTTTAGGCCCCTAAAATCTGCCCTACTAAAAACGAGCCTTCTAGTCTTTGTCTTCTCAGGTCTACCTCTTCTTACAACCCCAAACTCGAGTATAGCATGATCGCTGAATCCCAATGTCCCTGCTACCCTTAATTCCTTAACCATGTCCTCCTTGTTAGTTAAAACTAGGTCCAAAATGGATGTTCCTCTCGTGTTTTTTTCTACTAGCTGGGCAATGAAGTTGTCTGCTAGAGAGGATAAAAATTTGATAGAGCCTTTACTCGTAGCTGTGTGGGTTTCCCAATGAATATCTGGGTAATTAAAGTCTCCCATGATAACAATTTCATATTTCTTCGAAAGCGTGGTCATTTGCTGTGAAAAAATCTCATCCATGTCTTCTGTTTGTCCTGGTGGTCTATAATAAACACCTATTATGATGTCCTTATCATTGTTTTTCCCCTGAATTGCTACCCAAATATTTTCCAATAAATTATCATTTTGTAAAACTGTGATTTCTGTGGAAATGTGTTCTTTTTTAACATACAATGCAACTCCTCCTCCTCTTTTATTAGTTCTATTTTTTTTTGAATAAGTTGTATCCTTCCATCTGTATATTCCAATCATGCTTATCGTTCCACCAAGTTTCTGTAATACCAATGACATCATATTTTTCCTTCTGTATTATCAGCTCTAATTCTCCCTGTTTGTTTCCCATGCTTTGTGCGTTTGTGTAAAAACATTTCAGATTGTGCTCTGATACTTCCTTTTTCTTAATTTCCTTCTGAGTATCCTGTCTTGGGTCCTCTTTACCACATCTAGTAACCATGTTTAGTATATCCTTTAGCTGCATGTTCTTGTCTTTCTTTTTACTTCCCATCCCCTCCTCTTCTAGTTTAAAGCCCTCCTGATAAGTGTGGCAAGTCTTCTGGCAAATATGTGTTTCCCAGATTTTGTGAGATGTATCCCATCTCTAGCAAGGAGTCCATCACAGAGGTAATTCACTCCATGGTCCAGAAATCCAAATCCTTGCTCTCTACACCACTGCCGAAGCCAGTTGTTTACCTCTAGTATTTTATTCCATCTCCTGATACCATAACCATCAACTGGGAGAATTGATGAGAATACTACCTGCGCATCCAGAAAATAAGAAAAGTTCATCTCAATACTTTGATATATAGCCTTTGTTGGCAATGACAGAGGTCAAATGTTTTCTGTAAGTCTTCATAAGCACACATTGTTGCTGGTATGTTGGGTCATTCCTCCATGCAAATCTCGTCTAGAGCAGTGATGTTTTGGGGCTGTCACTGGGCAACACGGACTTTCAACTTTCTCCAAAGGTTTTCTATGGGGTTGAGATCTGGAGACTGGCTAGGGCACTCCAGGACCTTGAAATGCTTCTTAAGAAGCAACTCCTTCGTTGCCCTGGCGGTGTGCTTGGGATCATTGTCATGCTGAAAGACCCAGAGACATTTCATCTTCAATGCCCTTGCTGATGGAAGGAGGTTTGCACTCAAAATCTCACGATACATGGCCCCATTCATTCTTTCATGTACACGGATCAGTCCTCCTGGTCCCTTTGTGTGGTTTTGGGATTTTTGCTCAACGTTCTTGTGATCATTTTGACCCCACGGGTTGAGATCTTGCATGCAGCCCCTGATTGAGGGAGATTATCAGTGGTCTTGTATGTCTTCCATTTTCTAATTATTGCTCCCACAGTTGATTTCTTCACACCAAGCTGCTTGCCTATTGCAGATTCAGTCTTCCCAGCCTGGTGCAGGTCTACAATTTTGTTTCTGGTGTCCTTCCACAGCTCTTTGGTCTTCACCATAGTGGAGTTTGGAGTGTGACTGTTTGAGGTTGTGGACAGGTGTCTTTTATACTGATAACAATTTCAAATAGGTGCCATTACTACAGAAAATGAGTGGCGGACAGAGGAGCCTCTTAAAGAAGAAGTTACAGGTCTGTGCGAGCCAAATACTTATTTTCCACCATAATTTGCAAATAAATTCTTAAAAAATCAGACAATGTGATTTTCTAGATATGTTTTCTCATTTTGTCTCTCATAGTTGAGGTCTACCTATGATGTCAATTACAGGCCGGCCTCATCTTTTTAAGTGGGAGAACTTGCACAATTGGTGGCTGACTAAATACTTTTTTTCCCCACTGTATAAAGAGACCCAGAATGAAGCCCGAGTGCCCCTAGTTGTCACCTACAACCCACAGCTATAGATTTCCAGTCCCCCCTCTCCTTTCCTTTCGGCAACCACCAAACCATGTATGAACTGTGAGGGTCACAAATCACCACCTGATAGCAAATAGATAACAGCAAGAATTACTGATCCCTCCGTTACACCCCACAAGTTCCCAGATTGTTTATTTTTTGACCTGTTGTAAATAACTTCTCTACTTATATTGCATTTTGTTATTCTAAGATCCTTTGAAGGTCCATGTCTTTTGTGTATAAAAAGTATGTGAATTTTCAGTTTCACCATGTCTGAAGAAGAGAGCTAGTACTCTCGAAAGCTTACACCATCAAATATACTCAGTGAGCCTCTAAAAGGTATCGCCTGATTTCTTTACTCTGTCTCAAACTTTGTAAGCCAAGAACATCCTACATCAAAAATTGCATAACAATATTGTTCTATACCTGTTAAAAGCACATCATGAGTGCAATGAGACATTGTGAATACCCTCCGGGGTACATGAATTAAAAAGGGATAATCTATGCTTTAAAAACTATTTCACCAACCTAACCAGCAATGACCTCACCTCTTCTTGATCCTTTAGTGTACACACGTGATAGGGCATAGATATTAATGTTTGATCCTTTCTGTCTGCGATGTAAATCCACCACCATTCTTGCTTTTCCTACAATAAATGCATATGTAAACAATCCAATAAGGTTTCAGTACGGCTATGTTCACACAGCGGAAAATGCAGTGCATCGGCATTCCAACGCAGCTTCCCCCTGCTGAATGGGTCTAATCAGTTGCGGAATCCGCGGCAAGATTGAGCAGGACGCTTTTTTTTCCCCGAGTCCTGCTGCGATCTCGGCCTCCCATTGAAAACAATAGGAGGTGGAGTCCAGGAGGAATCCGCCCCTTGATTCGGGGGGCGAAATCCGCGACAAATTCCTTCGTGTGAACATACCCTAAAATTTACTTTGTGTATTGTTGCTGCTATAAAAACAACATTTAACAAACAAGACTGACACAAACATTAATGAAAGGCTGCAAATTTTCTGGAACAAAACCGAAAAATTTGGTCCTCTGTTCCAACACCGGCAGGACAGGCACCGCCGTTTTCAGCCCTTGCTAGATTGGAAGTGCTGATGCTTCATTTGTGATCACCACTGTAGTCACTGGCCTTTGCGATGACCAGCTCACAAATGGCATATGACTGCCTGGAACAGAGGATCTGTAAAAGGTGAGTTATGCTATTTTGTAACTCAGACAATCTGCAGTCATTTTTTTACTTTCTAGAGGAGTTGGACAACCCCTTGGTCATGGCGTTGCTATGCAGCCGCTACAAAACATACAACCAACATCTAGTCAGGTAGGTCCTGCCAGAGAACATTTATTAGGTTTCTATTTCACAGCACTACATTTCAGTAACTCGCTTTGCAAGATGCTGTGTTCTACACCTAAAAAACAGGATATGTAGGACTTGAACAGCTATGTAATGAAAACACATGTTCTGAATTTAAACTTCTACCAGTGCCTCTGAAATAAACAGGTTTGGCAGAAAAGATTTAGACAGAGGAAACAGCAAAAGTTTGTCGTTTTTCATCGTATGGCAAATTTCTCTATTCCCTATTTCAGTAAAAGACGACTAGCTATTCAATTTTAACTTTGCATCAAACTCCACATGTCCGATTAACCAACATCCCCAAGATAAAATGGTTGGAAGTTGTAGAAAAAAAAATCCTCAATAAAGGAAATGTTGTTATCACAGACTGGATCATTTTTATTTCTCCTTGGACTAGGTTCACACTAGCACTGCCTGTCAGTTGTTCTGGTCTGTCGGAAGACCAGAACAAAGAGGCAGACTGCTAAAATAGTATTTATACACGGAGCCTGACGGACCCCATTATAGTCCGTCATTGCAAAACTGAAACCGGCAGAGGAAAAAGTCCTCCATGTAGGACTTTATCCTCTGCCGATTTTCAGTGGACACTGTGACGGAGTTTGTAAGTTAAAGTGAACCGGGATTTAAAAAAAACAAACTAAATTTATACCCTGTGCCTGCACAACGATGTATTTCAGAGTGCATGCACTAGACCAGGGGTAGGCAACCTTTTTTGTTCGGCGTGCCGATTTTAATTAAAAAAATCAAAGATAAGGTACTCTGAGTGCCAGTCTAATAATAATAATAATAATAATAATAATAAGTCTGACGACCCCAAAACTAAAGTCATATACCACAAACCATAACACAGAAGTGCTGCCACCAGATGCTTTAGCACACATGCGTTTTCTGCTATTTCCTGGAACGCACCTGTACTTTCCGATTAGAAGCAATGAAAGTACATGTGCATCCCCCAATTAGTGGTAAATGTATGTGTCCAGGAGCACCGTATGGCAGCATCCTTATGGTGAAAACACACTATGTATCTGGATGCAGCTATATTCTTAGGCCACTGGAACTTTTACTTCGATGTAAAACTGGTGCATTTTTGCACAAAAAAAACAAAACAAAAACAAAGCCTGAGTTTTCTGTGCAAAAACACATCCTTAATACAGAAAACACACCGTTATACAGAATAATGTCCCATAGTGGTCCCTGCACATGGCATTATGTTCCACAGCCATAGCAGTCCCTGCACACAGTATTATGTCCCATAGCGGCTCCTGCATATGGTATTATGTCCCATAGTGGTCCCTGCACACGGTATTATATCCCATAGCGGTCCCTGCACACGGTATTATATCCCATAGTGGCCCCTGCACACGGTATTATGTCCCATAGTGGCGCCTACTCATGGTATAATATTCTAACTTTAATAATATTCCAATTTGTGCCACTCACTAGCTATTATTATACTATGTGGTCTCTTCAGACCACAGAATATAATAAGTGGAGGGCGAAGAGAGGTGACAAACATAAAAAAACAATGTACTCACCATTCCATGCTCCGCAGCCGCTGTGTTCTCTTCGGGTGCTTCTGCCTGCAGTCAACGACCGCTCATTGGATCTCAGGGGTCACGACGTATCATTATGCGTAATGACATCAGACGCAGACGTGACACCTGAGGCCCTGTCAGCTGACTTCAGGCAAAAGCGCCTGAAGAGAACACAGCGGCTGCGGAGCGTGGAATGGTGAGTATCATTGTTTTTTATGTTTCATCACCTCTCCGGGCGCTCCACTTATTATACTCGGGGGTCTGAAGAGACCCCACAGTATAATAATAGGAGTTTCGTTTCGGCCGTGTTTGGTCCGATCGAAACTGCTGGATGAGGACTTGGGCTGCCGTTCCAGAGAAATAAGCCTCGCGTGCCACTCTTGGCATCCTAAGGAAGCAGATAATGCTGCATGAAGGCATATGGTCAAGTTCCCAAACAAAGTGTCGAGGCACCCCTGTTGGGAATTGCTGCCCTATACAGTAAACCCATTCAATAACAATGTGTGCCAAATTCTTACATATAGGGAAGATTTAGGTTGAATTGATCATGTTATGCCAGTTTGTGGCAGAACAAAAAGTTGCAAATTTTGGTGCACTGGTGTCCCACGGACCACTTTTCTGACAACTGGCATCATTGGGGAGGCACATATTGGAAAGGACATTACCACCTGCAGCTCAGCAGATTTATAGATTACGCCATTTTGTACCTGGCATAGACTTGAGATTCTAGTTCATGGAATGCATGTTCTAAGTACTCCCATTTGGTCACCAGAGTATCTATACTGGCACATGAAACGATAGTCTTTATAAAAGTTTCCCCATAGAATTTTAAAGAAATTCTCTCTAAATTGTTGTTGCTGAATATAAGAAACTTTGACTTCATTTTATGAAACTGATGTACATTACCTCTGGAAAATATAAACTATAAACAGGATGTGTTATTTTAGATTTGGTTTCTAGTAGAGCTCGATCTTTACGCTGAATGCTTTGTTGCAATTCTTGCCACTCCTTTAAGGGAAAAAAAAGCATAATTGAAAATTAAGTACAATAATACAAAAGAGGTCAATTACACGTCATACATATTTAAAATCAATTTGGCTTAAAACAAAATAATTACCATCCACCCTACGAAAAACTAATCTAAATTAGAGAGATTTTGGGATGGATATGAGGTCTATGCCATGAAAGTTCCATTTGCTACTGTTTAAGGTTGAGGCCACACATTGCGGAAATGCAGCTTTTTCGTTGCAGATTTTAATGTGGTATTTTGAGCCAAAACCAAGAGTGAATTGAGCTTTGGCTCAAAACCCCACAGCAACATCTGCAACAAAAAAAAAAAAAAAGCTGCGTTTCCGCAACGTGGGGCCTTAGCCTAAAGTGGTTTTCTGGGCTTTGTTAATTGATGACTTCACAGGCCATGTGGAATCTTGTTCGGTCGTCAATACAGCCTGTTTGCAACTCCATAGCATTCAAGAAAATGGGCTGAGCTGCGATACCAAGCATAGCTGTTCTACAAAGGGCACTGTGCTTTTTTTTTTTTTCTGTGAAGAGGCTGCAGCACTCACCCGATTGATGCTGTATTTTAAAACAAATAGGTAATTAAGTATTAAAGAGGTTGTCCGGGGGAAAAAAAATATATATATTTTTAAACAATGGCGGGGGAGGTGAAAAAACAAACAAACATCATACTTACCTATCCCTAGTGCTCCGCTGTCTTCTCAAAGTGAAACTGCTCGCCGGCTGAGACGACCCGGATCCCTTCTGCTGAAGACGCTGATTCAGCGGCCTCAGGAAGAGATCCCAGGACATCACAGATAGCCAGAGGCACCGGAGCAAGATGAGTAGGATTTTTTCTCTTTTTTTTTTTTTTTCGCCACCCCCGGCCAATTGAAATTTTTTTTTTTTGCCTGGACAACCCCTTTAAGCCTGGCAAACCCCTGTCAGCTGAAGAAAACAAACTTTAACATTAATTTTCTTAAATACTGTATTAGCATTTAACCCCTTAAGGACACAGCCTAAAAGTACCTTAAGGACACGGCCTTGTTTATCAAAATGGACGTGTCATTTTATATGGCAATAACGTTGATATACTTGCACAAGTGATCTGGAGATTGTTTTGTCGTGACAGATTGTACTTCATGTTAGTGGTAAACATTGATCAATATTTTTACTAAAATATGTTACTAAAAAAAAAAAAAAAAAAAAAAAATATAGGAAATTTGAGGGAAATTTTGAAAAATTAATTTTAAAATGTGAAATGCTCTGCTTTTCAGACAGTCAGTCATAGCAGCCAAATACATTAAACCCTTCCCAACATCCGGCGTACTTTTACTCTGCTACAGAGCTGCAGCCACAACTACCGGGGGTCTCCGTTGTAATGTACAGCGGAGACCCGGAGCTAATGCCCACAATGAGTTCATTCTGACTGCGGGCATTACACCGCGCTGTGCCCCCCCCCCCCCCAAATTACAAAAATGCCCACCAGACCTGTACCTTTAGCACGCCAAGATTGCACGAGCCAACCTGTTCCTATGACAGACAGAAGCCTACTGAAGGTATATAGAAATATTACTATTGACCAGCCTCAATAGTAACATAGCAAAACTCCCACAGCCTGCAATACAGTTGTAGTCTATGGGACCTGCAATCAAAAGATTGCAGGTTCAAGCCACCTAGGGGAAATAATAATAATAAAAAAAAAAAAAAAAGTTTAAAAACCCCATAAAAAACTAATAGTTCAAATCACCCCCCTTTCCCTAGAACACATATAAAACCAAAAAATTATTGTGAAACACATACACATTAAGTATCCCTGTGTCCGAAAACGCCTGGTTTTCAAACTTTTTAAAATATTTTTCCTGTACGGTGAACACTGTAGGGGGTAAAAAACAGAAAATATATCTTTCCCTTCCTCCTCTTCTCCCCTTGTCCTCTGGCCTCTACTAGGGGATCTCCCCATTATCTACAGTATAAGATGTTGATGCTGCCGTTTGCAGCTGTTGTCACTGAATTTTATGTCTTTTTGAAAACCAATAAACTTTGAATTTAAAAAATAAATAAAGTGCTCAATCACCGCTTTTTTGCCTATGCACGAATATGGCGACTTTTAGGAGTTTTTGAAAATACATTTTTGCCAAGTTTTGGATTTTTGTTAAGTGGTTAAAATAAATTACTAATTCTGAGAGGCGTAACATTTTTATTTTTTCGTTTGTGAGCTTATTTCTTGCAGGTCGACCTGTGCTTTATATTGGTACCGTTTTGGGGTACATATGACTTTTTGATCACTTTTTATAGCATATTTTGCAAAGCGAGATGGCGAAAAATAATTACTTCAAGCATTTTTTTTTTCCCGTTTTTATTTTTCCAATGTTCACCGTGCAGGTTAAATAATGTTTGTTTTATTGTATGGGTTGGTACGGATACGGCGATACCAAATTTAATAATTTATTTTTTTTTTTTTTATTTTATATAGGAAAGGGGCATTTTTGGGTCTTTATCCACTAGGGGAAAGGGTTGCAGGGGGCTGTTGTGGGCATATTTAATTGGGAAACACATGGCACACATCGAAGGGGTTAAAAACCCCCCATCGGAGTTCAGCTCCGACCAGGGGTAATGGAGCAGGGTGTTAGTTGTCAGTTACAGCTAACACCTGCTCTGGATGCCACCTGCTCACATAGTTAATAGTAGGCAGGTGACACAGGGCGTAATAGTACATCTTTAGCCGGTAAGGCACTATCGGCCAGGATGTACTATTACGTCCTGTGTCGCTAATGGCTTGAGCAGGAGTTTGAAGACTTGGCTGCTTTCTTCTTCTCAGGAAGTGAACTCACATCTGCTGTTGACATGGCAAAACCACACACCCATCTCATTAAAATAAATGGGACTGAGTTGCAGCATGTCCCCAATGGATATGATGTCAATTCCTGAGAAGAAAAAAGCTGCCATGTTTTCGAAGTCCTGCACAATCCCTTTAAAACACAATCAAGCTACCCATAAACTTGAAGGGGTTTTCTCATCTTCTAAAGAGATGGCCTATATATAATCACGGGGCTGTAGTGCTGATTCATTAGACTGGAGAAATGCTGCATTTTCCTGCACAGCAGGTGGTTAGGAAGCTGATGTGCTGGTAAAATTTGTGGAGGCTTCATTCTCAGGATCGGTGGGGGTTCCAGAGATCAGATCCCCACAAATCCTAGAGGGATGGGTAAATTCACATGTGACAGAAAAATTTATGTAACCAAAAAATGAGTTCCATTCATCTGAATGGGGTTTTTTATGCAGCATGTGCACAGATTTCTGAAAAAAACATTTATATGAACGGGACAGTCACAAATCCTATGCATGTAAATTCATCTTAAATGCTCTAATATAAAGCAATAAACTTCGATTATTGAAATCACATTTTTTCCACTGCATATAGTAAACCTCCAAAGACAAGAGCCAAATTGGATATGACTAACTGACAAAGGGTGTGCATTCCAAACAACAAATCTTACCGCTTCATCGTCTTTGCCTTGCTTGTCATCATTCTCCCTGTCAGAATCCTTGTCACTACCATCACTCTGGGAATCCCGATTAGTATCTTCGTCTTCAGAATCGCTACCTTTGTCGGAAACATCCTCCTCCTCCTCCTTTGATGTAATATCCTAATGAAATATCAAGGAGTTGTACCATTATCTTGAACTAATTTGATCATAGCTTTATAGATGAATAAGGGGTGTACTTAATTATGTTACTTTCTTACATGTTCTTTTTTTTCTAATTGTATATTTTATGATCTAATTTTTTTGTACATGGTTACTGAGAGAGCCGTCACGCCTGAGCATTTAAAGATATGCTCTACAGCATGCCCAATACACAAAAATAGTCTGGAATAACTGATTGGGACGGATTCCTGAAAATTGTTTAAAATAAAATCATTTGGCAGAGCTCAATGTGCAGGTAGGGGAGGATGCTGCTGTGTGATGATTACCTATTGTGAATGGTGGCTCCTATAGAGAAGTATTACATGTCACTGTAATCCTGCAGCACCTTTAAATTGCCTATTATAACTGCATACATATATAAAAGATGGGTAGATTTGCTTCTTACATGCTACTAGAAAGATTTATCTTACTGCATTCTGATAAACTCTAAAAACTGACAAGTAGAGTAAGATATAACAAAGAAGAAATAAGAAAATTCTCACATTTGCAATGATATCATTTGCTTGCTTCGGCTTTCCTTGTTTCTGCTGTAATGAAGGTGTGGAAGTGGGCTTTTTTTTTCAATGGTTTCTTCTTCTTGGATTTGGAAGACTTTTTTGCAGTTTTATTTTTTTGCTGCCAACCTTTGTTTTTCATTTTGCCACTTTCCCCTTGCTGTAAATAAAATAAAAACATAAGATCCCGGCCAATAGAATTTTGAAGTCTCTCTCTCTCATCCCCAAGTCCCAAAATGCTTAAAATTAATAAAATATAAAATATAATATATATATATATATATATATATATATATATATATATATATATGTCTCCCACACTGTGTGCAGAAAAAAAAAAAAACAATCGAAATAGTTGAATCTGTTTTTACTACTCCGAAAATAATTTGAATAAAAAGTTATCTTAACGTCATCTACGCAATAATGGTACTAATAAAAACTTTATAAAAATAATGTCATTAAAAATAGCCCCTACATAGCTCCATAGCCCCTATATAGCTCCGATTCTGGATTCTCTCACGCTTCGAATCGCATTTAAAAAAAAAAAAAAAAAAATTTAAAATGGCCGCCGCACATGTTAGGACAAAGGGGAAGGGACTCTGGGAGCACGGGATCACCCACAATGCCAAGCGTGCAGCTAATCAGCAGACAGCAGGACCTGTGATGTCACAGCCCTATAAAAACCCTCGGCCATTTTAGGTACAGTCATTCCACATCGCTTTTACTGTACAGACAGACGTCGGCAGGTGCTAGGGAAAGACTTAGAAAACATATAGAAGTTCAGGTAAAGAGGTTGAGCCTTAGAACTGTAGGGAAAGCATAGGGAGGAATTGAGAGAAGAATTTGGGTTGGTTGCAGGGTCATTTACAGCAAGAATTTGCAGTAATCCACATTGCAGCACTCACTGCCGTTATACTGCTGCTCATTACTCATATCTGTGTCATCAAGGTGGAGCACAAAAAGCCTTTTGTAGTGCAGTACAGCAAAAAAAAAAATTGAAATATCATACACTAATACCTGCACGTATCTGTAAAAGAAGCCTTTTTAAAGGCGTTTATTATAAGGGGCTTATTCACTGTTCTTACAAGGCATAACATTATTCAGTACTATTGTGCCAAAGAAAACTGAATTATCATCCAATAATATCTGCACTTATCTGTAATAAAGGCCTTTAACATGGGGAAAGACATAACGATGATATTCGCCTTTTTGTTACCAGTATAAAGTTGCAGGCAATATTTAAAAACAGTATTGTCAATAAAAATTCAATAATTCTTAGCGGTTATCACTTATTTAAAGGTGTTTATTAGTGTCAAAACACATAAAAAGGACCATATTCGCCATTTTGTTACCAGTATAAAGTTGCAGGCCATTTATAAATAGTATTGTCAATAATTATCCTGAGCCACAAATCTCTGCCTTTATCACGTTTTTTTTGTTTTTTTTTTATTGGTGTTCATTAGTGGGTGAAGAAATAAGGGGCATATTTGCCGTTCTCTTCAGAGTAGAAAATAACAGGCCTTATTGCCCTATACAATTAAGTTTTTTCATCGAACAGTATGTCAGACAGAGAAGAGAGAGGCCATGCACAGGGGAGGGCCACAGGCCTAAATGTTTCTAGCGCAAGCACAGGTCGCGGCAGAGTAAGGGGGCGTGGCAGCAGGGGTCAGATACAGAGGCCTGAGCTCCCAGTGTCAAGTAGTGGTCGTGTCTTGACCAGCAACCCAACGGTTGTAGACTGGTTGACTTGGTCATCCAATTCATCCCAAGTCACATCAGACACCCCCAGTCAAGAGTCGGTGGGCTTCTCAGACATAACCCTTAGTTGGCATTGTCCGGCAGCAGGCCCTGTGCCCTCACCTGTCCTCAACCTGCCTCTGTCCTTTTCTGTTTCCTCAGCTATAGAACTACTTTATGTTGTGGGTTCAGATCCACTGTACAGTGAGGAGGAGGTACTAGAGGACAGTCATCAGCTACTGCTCAGCCAAGATGTGGAGGAGACATCCGCTGCTTCCTGTGGTAGGCGGGCAAGTAGTGATGAGGAGAGTGGCATGGGAGCTGGTGTTGAGGAGGACATCAGTGACCTGCAGACAGTAGTGGATGATGATGTAGCCAATCGTAATTGGGAGACGGTTGACGAAGGGATCTCATCATCATCAGGAGAAGAGGATTGCAGCTTGCGCATGAGGCAGCGGAGGAGTCAGCAGGGTGGCAGCAGTGGGAGGTCGGGAGCTAAACGTGCCCGGGGTAGACCACCTGCTTTGCAGCAGCCTACCTGCCTGGAAAGCAGTGGTGCAGGGGTTCACGGAGGCAGTGGCGGTAGCAGTCAGTTATTGTGGAGTGTTGGGGGTAATATCACCTACTCGGCAGTGTGGCAGTTTTTTGTAAAGCCGCCAGGGAGGTGAACATGGCCATATGTTCAATCTGTGGGCAGAAGGTGAAGTGTGGCCAGTGTGCCAATTTTGGCACCACAGCCCTGCGCCAACATATGCAGCGTCACCATAAAGTGGCCTGGGAGAGCCGTGGCTCCAATGTGGTGGTCCAGGCTGCCGCAGCAAACACCCAGTGGCACGCACCCCATTTCAGGCAGTCAAGGCTCCACCACCTCAGCTGAAGGTAGCTGTGTGTCCTTCCCATCATCTGCTGGTTGTGATGCTCCTCCCTCCTTCTAGTCAGTCATTGCGTCAGCAATCGATCACAGAATCTATATCTAAGAGACAACAGTATGCGTGTACTCATCCAATGGTGCAGAAGCTGAACGTGCTCCTGTCCAAGTTGCTGGTGCTGCAGTCAGTCCCTTTTCACTTGGTGGACTCTGCACCTTTCAGAGAACTGATGGCTTGATCCAAGCCGAGGTGGAGAGTCCCAAGCAGTCATTTCTTTGCCAAGAAAGCAGTACCAGCCCTGCACAAATATGTAGAAGAGAAGGTGGGCCAGTCCTTGAGCCCGATGGTGTCTGCCAAAGTGCACGGCAGCGCCGACGTGTGGAGCTGTAAGTACGGTCTAGGACAATATATGTCATTTACGGCCCACTGGGTTAATGTGGTGCCTGCCTAAACACACCAGCAACTTGGACAGGCGACGCAGCTTCTGCCTCCACGTTCTCACGCCGTTGGTCCTGCAACAATGTCCACCTCATCCTCCACTGCAGCAACAAATCCCAGTGCTCCTCCAGCATACCACATGTGCAGGGCATAGCAGTGTCACACTGTTCTACACCTCGTTTGCCTGGGCGAACGAAGTCACACAGGGGAGGAACTGCTCCGTGTCCTCAATCAAGAAATCGAATCCTGGCTTTCTCCAAGAGAACTTAAAATCGGAACAATGGTGACCGACAACGGGAAGAACATTGTGTCGACCCTGCGTCAAGGAGGGCTGAGCCATGCGCCCTGCATGGCACACGTGTTCAATCTGGTTGTCAAGTGTTTCCTTAAGTGTTCCACCCATCTGCAAGACATCCTAAAAATGTCAAGGAAACTTTGCATGCACTTCAGCCACTCTTACACCGCCAAGCACACCCTCCTGCAGAACGGCCTCCCACAACATAGGCTGATATGCAATGTTTCCACCCATTGGAATTCAACCCTCCATATGTGAGATCGACTACATGAACAGAGAAAAGCCATAAACGATTTATTGATGATCCAAGCGGACAGAGGTACTCCCCTGTGTAACTTTAACGTTAGCCAGTGGCAGCTCCTGCGTGACACCTGCCGTTTGTTAGTTCCCTTTGAGGAGGCCACTTTGTTAGTCAGTCGCCAGGACTACAGGATGAACAACGTCATTCCACTGATTCACATCCTGGAAAAGATGCTTATAAATCTGGCTGGTCAGGGGACTGGAGATGTGGTGTCTACATCTCCAGGCCACATGAGCCCTGTGGGGGCTGAACTGGAGGAGGAGGAGGAGGAGGAGGATGACGACGACATTGGAGCACAAACAATGTGTAGTCAAATGGGTGGAGAAGAGGAGCAGGAACAACCAGTACAGCCAGAGGGGGATAAGGAGGATGAGGCAGATGACCCAGACACACAGTAGCAGTATGCAGTGGAGATGGATGCAGGGAGTCCCTCGGAGTCACTTGCGCAAATGGCCCGATGCATGCTGACTTCCTTGTGCAGTGACAGCCGAATTGTCACCATTCGGCAGAGGGATGACTACTGGCTCTCCACCATGTTAGACCCTCGGTACCGGGGAAAAATGGGGGCCTTTTTTTATACCTGCTGAGAGGGAGGACAAACTGAACTACTACAGAGACATGCTATGTAGCAAGTTGGCCGCTGCCTACCTGTGCCATCATCCATCCTCTCGCATGTCCGACCGGGGGTGGGGGGGGGGGTCCTGAGCGGTCAACTTGCACTGGCATGGCAACTGTGGGAGGGAGTGGGGGTGGCAGAGCAGTATTGGCTCCATCAGCAGCAGCCTGAGCCTAGAGTTGCTGATGAGCAGCTTTCTTCAGCCGCATAGTGAAGAAGCTGCTCATCGGCAGCTAGACACAGAGCAGAAGTTGAACCAGCAGGTGGTGGCATACTTAGAGTGCACCCTGCCACCTGTCATCGAAGATCCGCTGGACTACTGGGCAGCCAAACTGGATTTGTGGCTGCAACTGGCCGGGTTTGCCCTGGAAAAGCTGTCCTGCCGGCCAGTAGTGTGGCATCAGAGCGGGTGTTTAGTGCAGCGGGGGCCATAGTTACCCCAAGGAGAACTCACCTGTCCACCCAAAATTTGGAGAGACTGACCTTTGTGAAGATGAATCAGGCATGGATCAGCCAGGACTTCCACCCACCAATGCCTGATGCAGAAGATTAAATGATCCATGCTACCTCACCACACTCTGCCACTGGTTCACTGTATGGCCTCCTAAGGCTGTTGCTACCTACACAATATATCACCTTGCCAATCTGTGGCCTGCTCACTCTGCCACCACCTCTACACTCTGCCACTGGGTGACTGTATGGCCACCTCACACTGCTGCCACCTCCGCCTCTGCGTGACTGTATGGCCTGCTCACACTGCTGCCACCTCCACACTCTCTTACCAGGTCACTGTATGGCCTACTAAGGCTGCTCACACCTCCATAATGTCACTGTATGTCCTCCTCATGTTGCTGCCACTGGGTCACTGTATGGCCTCCTCATGCCACTGCCACTTGGTCACTGTATGCCCTCCTCATGTTGCTGCCACTGGGTCACTGTATGGCCTCCTCATGTTGCTGCCACTGGGTCACTGTATGGCCTCCTCGTGTTGCTGCCACTGGGTCACTGATGGCCTCATGTTGCTGCCACTGGGTCACTGTATGGCCTCCTCATGTTGCTGCCACTGGGTCACTGATGGCCTCCTCATGTTGCTGCCACTGGGTCACTGTATGGCCTCCTCATGTTGCTGCCACTGGGTCACTGTATGGCCTCCTCATGTTGCTGCCACTGGGCACTGTATGGCCTCCTCATGTTGCTGCCACTGGGTCACTGTATGGCCTCCCATGTTGCTGCCACTGGGTCACTGTATGGCCTCCTCATGTTGCTGCCACTGGGTCACTGTATGGCCTCCTCATGTTGCTGCCACTGGGTCACTGTATGGCCTCCTCATGTTGCTGCCACTGGGTCACTGTATGGCCTCCTCGTGTTGCTGCCACTGGGTCACTGTATGGCCTCATGTTGCTGCCACTGGGTCACTGTATGGCCTCATGTTGCTGCCACTGGGTCACTGTATGGCCTCCTCATGTTGCTGCCACTGGGTCACTGTATGGCCTCCTCATGTTGCTGCCACTGGGTCACTGTATGGCCTCCTCATGTTGCTGCCACTGGGTCACTGTATGGCCTCCTCATGTTGCTGCCACTGGGTCACTGTATGGCCTCCTCATGTTGCTGCCACTGGGTCACTGTATGGCCTCCTCATGTTGCTGCCACTGGGTCACTGTATGGCCTCCTCATGCCACTGCGTCACTGTATGCCCTCCTCATGTTGCTGCCACCGGGTCACTGTATGGCCTCAGGCCATTTCCACTGGGTCACTGTATTCCCTCCTCATGTTGCTGCCACTGGGTCACTGTATGTCCTCCTCATGTTGCTGCCACTGGGTCACTGTATGGCCTCCTCATGCCACTGCCACTTGGTCACTGTATGCCCTCATGTTGCTGCCACTGGGTCACTGTATGGCCTCCTCATGCCACTGCCACTTGGTCACTGTATGCCCTCCTCATGTTGCTGCCACCGGGTCACTGTATGGCCTCATGCCACTTCCACTGGGTCACTGTATTCCCTCCTCATGTTGCTGCCACTGGGTCACTGTATGTCCTTGTGAAGAATATCACCTCGCCCAGCCGCCTGCGATCAAACTTCTTTCTTAACCTCCCACTCACACACCGGGAGTAGACCGGGTCATAGGATAGAATGAAACGAGCTGTATAAATTTTATATATTTAATAACCCAAGTGGGTCGGTACGAATTAATAGCATATACAGAAATATACAATATTAATATGATCAAGCATAAACATACAAGCAAAAGTGCGATGATACCGTACATAAACAAAAAAGGGAAAAAAAAACATAGAATGTTACCTGAGCCAACAGCTCTGTCTTAGCTGTGACTCTTACAGCTTCCACACAAAAGACTCAACAACTCACTCTAGCCAGTGTGAAGAACCTAGTCCAGCCCCACCCTTCACCCCCCACAGCCAGCCCTCTATGCTGGTTAGAAGGAAAGATGGGTGCCTGGGTTAGTTGTAGGTCATTAGCCCACCCTCCCCCCCTTTGGACATCTGGGATATCACAGTGACGGGCCAGACAGGCCCTCTCTCCATGGTATGCACATAAAACCATTGGAGCGAATTGACCACCAATGTAAACACAGCTTTACACTCCTACAGATATGTGACTGATACGAATGAGGAATGATACATGTCCAAGAAAGATACATAAATTGAGGCTCTCATCATCACAGTCCTACTCATGTTGCTGCCACTGGGTCACTGTATGGCCTCCTCATGCCACTGCCACTGGGTCACTGTATGGCCTCCTCATGTTGCTATCACTTGGTCACTGTATGGCCTCCTCATACCACTGCCACTGAGTCACTGTATGCCCTCCTCAGGTCATTTCCACTGGGTCACTGTATGCCCTCCTCATGCCACTGCCACTTGATCATTGTATGCCCTCCTAAGGCTGCTACTACCTCCACCTCTGCCACTGGGTCACAGTATGCCCTCCTCATGCCACAGTCACTGCTGGGTCACTGTATGTCCTTCTAATGCCGCTACCACTGGGTCACTGTATGGCCTCCTCATGCTGCTGCCACCTCAACATTATGTCGCCTTGCCACGCTGTGGTTTAATGATACTGCTGCCGCCAACTCCACATTATGTCGCCTTGCCAATCTGTAGACATATATGTGGAATCGACAGACGACGGTGTAAAAGAAGTGCGCTCTTTCAATCTACAGTAGGATGTTGGGTCTCTGCACGGTTCTTTCTACCTGGCACTAACATGGACCTGTAAGACTGGGTTCACACTTGAGTTAGATGGTCAGTTTTGGCCCCGTAACTGTCCAAATAAGTGAAGTGTGCATCGATTCTAAGAGAGACGCCTGTCATGTGTGTGTCATTCGGACTCAAAGTATTGTTTGACTACCACAGTAGGATCCCTATGCGTGTTACTGCAAGGCACAGTGTTTTAGGCCACTATACAGGCTCTCTGAAGCTAAGAAATAGGTGTTTTTTAGCTATATTTGCCGCAAAGTAATTCAAATCTAAGCAAATTTTTTTGGAACTTCGAATAGAAGTGCCGAATCAAACTTTTGAGAAATTCGCTCATCTCTAGTCATAATATTGTGATGCAAACACACAAAAAAAAACTAACAAAAAAAAAAAATCACGCTATATACCCACAAAATAGGCATTTTTACAGCACAGTGAACGCCGCGTAAACTAAACTTATAAGAAAATGAGGCAAATTTCTATTCCAAATCTTCTCCATTATGAAGTGTTTTACAATTTTCCAATCTATTGAAGAAAAAAAAAAATTAAATGGTGCCATTATAAAGTACAATTTCTCCTACAAAAAATAAGCCCTCATATTTTTGTACTTACTGTAAAATCCTGGTGGTCACAGCATGAGTATAGACCTGGCCTCTAGGAGACTAACACTAGGAACAGCAAGAAGTTGGCTCCGCCTCTGGGCTATACCCTCTCCACAGACACTTTGCTAACCAGTTATACCGCAGCAGTAGGAGAGAAACACACACACAAAAAAAAAAAAGGAACACGGAACCAACAGCCACCATGTCCTGAACCCAAAAATGAACCAAACAACATCCCCGGAGTAGGAACAACAAGAGGGTTCTGTGTACCCCAATAAATACAACAAGAAAAGCATTTTACAGCGAGCACAAAATCCAAATTTTCTCACTTATTTCATTGGGGGACACAGCACCATGGGATGTCCTAAAGCAGTCCCAGAGGGTGGGAATTACACGGCCATGTGAGTGATCTAGTGCACAACTGCTTGCAGAACCTTACAGCACAGCACAAGCTGGCATCTGCAGAGGCCACAGATTGGATCCAATAGAACTCGGTGAAAGTGGGGACAGAGGACCAGATGGCAGCCTGACGCCGAACAGCCTAGGAAGCCCCTACACCTCTCGTGGAATGAACAGTCACACAGAGAGGCGGCAGCCGATCCTTGAGCTGAGAAGCGTCCCTGATAGACGGAATCCACCTGGAGATGGAAGCCTTGGAAGTAGCCAGGCCCTTGCAAGAGCCCTCTGGGAAAACAAAACAAGGAGTCCGAACGATGGAAGGCACCAGTGAGAGACAAACAGAAGGAAGTGAAGAGACCACTCATGCGGGTGCTTGGGGTCCGGACAAAAAGACGGTAAGAAAAGGTCCTTGTTCATGTGGAAAGAAACCACTTTAGGCAGAAAAGACAGTAGCGGACAAAGGACAACCTTGTCCTTGTGGAGAACAAAAAAGGGAGGCTTCCAGGACAGGGCAGCCAGTTCAGAGACCTTGTGAATGGAAGTAATGGTAACCTTCCTGGACAGAAGGTGAAGGGAGTTCTTGCGCAAAGGCTCAAAATGACACACCTCAAGGACGAGATTAAGGTCCCATTGGAGGATGGTGGGGTAGGGAGGAGCACAATGTGCCACTCCCTGCAGGTAGGTCTTCACCAGAGGCTGGAAAGCCAGGGTCTTCTGAAAAACAATGGAAAAGGCAGAAAACTGCACCTTAAGAGAAGAAAGACCAAGTCCTTGGTCCAGGCTGGACTGGAAAAAAAAACAGAATCCTGAGAGGAGAAAAAGAGAGCGGATGGAAATCATTACTCACACACCACTGCATGTAGGCCTTGCACATGCGATGATAAGCTTCGCAGACAGGGGTTTTCAGGCTTTGAGCATGGTCTGGATAACAGGCTTCAAAAAACCACAACACCTCAGGACCTCGGCTTCAACAGCCACACCGTTAAACGCAGCTGAGGTAAGGTGGGATGGAACAGCTTCTTGCATGGCCACTTGGCTCCTGGTGTTCCCCTGATGGTTCAAGTAGGTGACTACGGTAGAGTTGTTGGTCTGGACTCTGACTGGATGCCGCAGAATGCCAGGACGTTTGTTCTTCAGTGTCGTGACGCAATGTGCAGCCCCACCTAGAGGCGGCAGCGGAGGCCGGCCTGGACAGGAGCATGGACAGGTGAGTAAATTATCGGCCGCTACCTATTGCAATAATACAAAATGTAACGGCTGAATAAACAAGAATCCTGCCCCCCAGTTCATGCTGTGAAGTGCTGCCTAGGCCATCGCCTCAAGTCACTTCATTGCAGATGCCACAAAACACAAGGTCACAGGCCAGATTTGGAAAACGGCCATGTGTTTGACATGTGTTCTAAACAGTTAAAACCAAAACACAGGCCTGCTTTTTTGTCTGCCAGATTTTATAAGACTTTAAAGAGATAGCTGAACTCTCATCAGGTAAGTACTTGCATTTTGCCTTTCATCATTAATTCCAGAAAACATGCAGAGAATATTGATAATTGTGCTAAAAAACACACTATTCTTCCTGTCAAAAATGACTTAAAGGAGTTGTCCCAGTTCAGACACTTATCCTGTGTATAGGGTATAAGCGTCACCTCACTGGTGGTCCGTCCACTGACCTTCCCCACGAATAGGAAAATGAGGGACTGAAAATCCACCAGCATTCTCACTGTGAGTGGATGCTAGTGTGGCTGCATGACCAGAGCTCCATTCACTGGCATTGGGCTGCTGGGACTGCAGTTTTTATAATGGACCCCTGTGACTCTGGTGGGAACAGCAGCCCCATTGGACTCTTGACCAAGGATAACATGCTAAAAAGATAGATGTGTCTGCTAATACAAATCTTTGCCAAGAGAGCTTCATGGATGTACCATTTCACAGAACTGTACAGAGATAGTTAACAGGAGGTGCAGTTTCTTTTTATTTGCATTGTTAATAGTGAATACTGTACTGGTGAATGCTGACATGCCTACTGTTACACTTTCTAATATCTAGTCACTAGGAACACAAATGACAAGGGGGCAAAATAGACTTCAACACGAAGCAGTACACATACCCCTTCTTCAACTGGCTGGTCTTCAGCAGAACAAGCAGACTGTTCCTTCTCAAACACCTCCTATGCCATGAAAGAAATAGAAATTAACAAGCTAAAAAACCTATCATATATTTTCCAAAGTAGACTTTCAGTTTTATAGATAGTCAACAAATATTAATGCAAAAAAACTAAAATAAACTTTCTATATCACAGAATGAATTTGCAGATTCTATTACTTCATTAGGATATTCTTTATTTTTCCTACTTACCGCCATTGTTTGTCTTTTAAGAGTGACAAGAACAGTGACAAGGGATCCCACTGTAATATTGTTACTGTCTTCATCATCTAGCACTGTAACAAATAAGCAGAGTGCTGTAAGACCTTCATAACATGTGGACCACTTCATACGCTGAAACTGTACCAGGAAAACAGTCAAGCTTCATGTAAATAAATCATAACCATTTTATTATTAAATGCTGTAGGAGAGATATTAAAACTCATGCAAATAAAAACTGGATTTATAAAGGGCCTTTGAAAAATGAAGACTGGAATCTGGAGTAGTGTACTTGCAAAACACCTCCTTTTTCTTTAGAGCAGTTTTTACAAATCTTCTCCTTTGAGTTCACATTCAGAGGCACAAAATATTTCCTGATAAAGGTCTTGCTCATGTGAAGATCGTGTTGATTTAGCCAATAGAATATCATCTACTCCCCAAAAGTGTAAGAAACCAAAAAATCTGTGCGGCCAAGACACAGCAAAAAATTCAGTTTTAAGGGTAGGTTCACATGGAGTTTACTGCAAGCAGATTTTTTTTACTAGAATTTTTTTTTCTGCCTCCCATTCTGCCTTAAGGATGAAGGGGGGGGGGGGGGGGAAAGCCATAAAAAAAACAGTGTTATTCACGTATCCTGTGCTCTTCAGCACTTATGCCTGATGTCAGAGACTGCTGATTGACTCTGAAGGGTCATGTAACCCCTGAGGCCCTATCAGCAGTCGCTGATGTCAGGTAAAAGAGGTGAAGAGAACAGGGAGTCTCGCTGTAATCAAGGGAAGGTGAGTAACCTTTTTTTGTGTTTGTGACCTCCCCTGGGTCTCTACTTATTATACTCTGGGTTATGAAGAGACCACAGAGTATAATATTAGCTCGTAAGCGGTGAACCCCATAAATTTTGAGTTTGGCTGAACCTGAAATTTTTGGAAAATTTGTTGGGATACTATAATGTGTGGAGGGGCCACTATGGGACATTATACTGTGTGGAGGTGTCACTATTCTGTATAGTGGTGCGTTTTTGAACAAAAAACACAGGTAGTTTTCCAAAAAAAACACACCATGTAAAGGCAGCTTTACATCGAAGTGAAAGTACCAGTGGCTATGGCTGCATCCAGATACATAGTGTGTCACTGCCCTAAGGATGCTGCCACACGGTGCGTCTGAACGCATACATTTACTAATAATTTAGGGCTGCACATTTAATTTCATTGCTTCTAATGAGAAAGTAGAGGTGTGTCCCAAGAAATAGTGGTAAATGCATAGGTCCAGAAGCACCTAGTGGCAGCACTTCTGTGTTATGGTTTTTCATATAGGACTTTAGTATAGGGGTCAGCCTTACAATTACTGCACAGCACTCCAAGTACCACATCTTTTATTTTTTTTTATGAAAATTGACACGCCGTACAAAAAAGGCTGCCTACACCTGACATAGGTCATGACACCTTTTTTGCCTCTACGTGAAAAGTCAACTAAAAGGGGGAAGAAAAAAAAACCCAAAAAAAACAAAACAAAACTGCTCTCAACTCTGAAAACAAATGGGAAAGTTGGCCTCAAAATCTGCCTAAAAATACTCTGTGTGAACACACTCTAAAGCACAGGTGTCAAACACAAGGCCCGCGGGCCGAATCTGGCCCGCTGCCTTCTGTTATCCGGCCCGGCACTTATCTGGCCCGTAGGGCCGCAGCATTTTTTATTGTCTATGTAATGTAAACCAGCCCAGGACAGGCCGCTTAAAAAAAAAAAAAAAAACAAAGCTATGTGATACCTGTCCTGGGCTGGTTTACAAGACCTCTGCATGTCAGCGCAGGCGGCGATACAATGGCATCATCGCGCCTCCTACGCTGACATGCAGACGTCGCGGACAAGAGGAGGCAGCGACGGCGGCTGCATCAAGGCATCGGAGGTAGGTGAAATACGTTTTTTTATATATATATATATATATATATATATATATCTATATCTATATCTATATATCTATATATCTATATATATATATATATATATATATATATATATATATATATATATATATATATATATAAATAGGCCGTTGCCTGCTGGAGCATCCCCGGCACGTAACGGCCTATTTACTTATCGATCCCCGATGCTGGTCGTGGCCGCCCCCGCTTCCCCCTTCTGCTATGGGACGCAGAAGCGGCTGTGTGCAGGAGCGGGGATGGTAAGTGAGGCCGCGGCCGGCGAACCCCATCAAATACTACTATTATTATACTCCGGGGTCTTTTCAGATCCCGGAGTATAATAATCGGAGACCCAGGGGAGGTGATTAACATAAAAACCAGAGTTACTCACCTCTCCGGCGATCCGATGCTGCTCCCAGCCGGCTTCGGCCTTCTTTGGTGACGTCCCAGGCGTCACGTCAGCCAGGCCTACGTCATTATGTCGCGACGCCGGTCTGTGCGACATTGAAGAAGGCCTAACGCAGGGAGCGCACCGGGGCCCAGGTAAGTAACACTGGTTTTTATGTTTGTCACCACCTGGGTCTCCGATCATTATACTCTGGGGTCTGAAAAGACCCCAGAGTATAATAACAGTTCATGGGTAGGGGGGTCACTATGGGGCATAATACCGTGTGCAGGGGCCACTATGGACTATAATACCGTTTGCAGGGGCCACTATGGGGCATAATACCAATGCAGGGGCCACTAAGGAGCATAATACCGATTGCAGGGGCCACTATGGAGCATAATACCGTGTGCAGGGGCAACTATGGAGCATAATACCGTGTGCAGGGGCAACTATGGAGCATAATACCGTGTGCAGGGGCAGCTGTGGGGCGTAATACCGTGTGCAGAGGCAACTATAGAGCATAATACCGTTTTCAGGGGTAAACAGAATTTGTATAGTGCTTAATTTTTGATATATTCAGAAAAGGATGAGGATAGTATGTAACATGCCAATGTCTTAGGTTTTAACAATACATTATGTTCTTCCTGGTTGACCTCAAAGGGCTGATAGTAACAGTAGTAATGTACAAATGTAACTACTGCTTAATAGCTAATAGTTAATAGAGAAGTTACTTTTATACATGTGTAAAATAATCTTGGCCCTTCAAGGTACCCCGTGAGGCTGAAGTGGCCCCCGGAGAAAATGAGTTTGACACCCCTGCTCTAAAGTATTCTATGACTTACATATTGATGGTATATCATTAGAATAGGTCATCAATGTGACTGGCAGGGATCTGACACCCGGGACCCCAGTCAATCAGCATTGTGAGCTTTTCCTTGTGCCGTTAAAAACAGCAGCTCAGTCCCATTCAAGTGACTGTGACTGAGCTACATTACCAAGAACAGCCCCTACAATATGAAAAGTGCTGTGCTTGGTATTCAGTGAAGAGGCCTCAGCACTCACCCAAATGTTGCAGCCTCTTCAACCAGTTGATTTGTGGGGGTTCTGGACTTCAGACCCCTACCGCTCACATCATCAATATGTATGCCTCAGAAAACCCCTTCAAATAGAAAGCAAAAGACCTTAAAAGGGGGACATTCATTCATTGACATAAAACACTGAAGAACATAGCTGATCAACAAGTCCCACCTACCTTGTGGTTTTACCTCCATTGTAACATGTGGAAAACTACCAAGAACTGCTACCAACTCCTCATAACTGCTATCCTCAAGAAAGCTGAAGAGCAGACGACGATCTGACTCCTTCATACTGACTAGATCCCGAATGGTCTTTATTTTAAACTATGAATTAAATGGATTGGAAAAATAGAAATAAAGTCCATCTGCAAAAACATACAATAAAGAGCAACATTTTCTGAATAATGCACGTAATACTACAAAATCTGATCCACAATGAGTTGAATTTGTGGCACATTTCTCAGTAAGGGATATCTAGCCAGTTAAGGGTGGGTTCACACTTGTGCTTGAGTCCATCCGCTGCCAATTTGAGCGAAAATCTCAGGAAACTGGATAGGCACCGGATAGCAACAGGTTAGCGACGCATTGCTTAAAAACCCATTCATTTGCATGGGTTTTTAAAGCAATGCGCGGGTGTCCGATTGCACCCTCTGCGCCGCGAATCCAGTTTTTTTCGTCGGAAACAAAGTCGGACATGCAGGGCTTTGTGTCCGACGAAAAAAAACAGTTTCGCAGCACAGAGGGTGCAATCGGACACCCGCGCATTGCTTAAGCAATGCGTCGCTAACCTGTCGCTATCCAGTTTCCCGAGATTTTCACTCAGATTGGCAGCGGACGGACTCAAGCACAAGTGTGAACCCACAGAAATAAAATAAGTCACTCACCTTAGCAATTCCCTTGATGGTGTCATTCTAAAGTTTAACGAACCCTTGTTGATCTCTCCACTTCCGAAACCAACAATGACAGGCCAATACTGGCATGTGATCAAAGATTTATTGATCAAGTTGTCCGCCATGAAACCCTCACCAGCACTCTTACACTTGGTTTAGAGTGCGGAGCCCAAAACCAAAATTCACCTAACCTGCACAGATTAATGCCACTTGCTCAATAGCAATTGTAAAATGCTAAAATGTAAGAGCTTATCAGGTAAATCACCCATTAACCCCTTCCCACCGGTGGCATTTTTCGATTTTTATTTTTGACCCCCCCCCCCTCCAAACCCCATAACATTTTTACTTTTCCGTTCTCAGAGCCATATGAGGTCTTAATGTTTGCGGGATAAATTGTTCTTCAGAATGATACCATTTATTATTCTGTACAATGTACTGGGAAGCTAAAATTAAATTCAGAAATGGGGTGGAATTGGAAAAAAAAGTTTATTTACTTTTACGGGCTTTGTTTTTACAGCTTTCACTGTGCAGCCAAAATGACATGTCACCTGTATTCTATGTTTCGGTACAATTCTAGGGATACCAAATTTATATAGTTTTATCTACATTTTATCCCCTTAACAAAAATCCCAAACTTTTTTTTTATTTCCGTGTACAGGGAAGCATAGGGAGGGAGTCTTTTTTTGCAGGGTCAGGTGTACTTTTTAGTTCTACCATTTTGCGGAATGTCTATTGATTTAATCACTTATTAAAATTTTTATCACCGTACGGGAAAAATATTTTTATATGTTTGTAGACCAGGGGTTTTTGAACACAGGGATACCTAATGTGTATGAGTTTCACAGTAATTTCTTACTTTTAGTTGTATTCTAGGGAAAGGGGGGGTGATTTGAACTTTATATCTTATTAAAATTTTTTATAATTTTTTTTAGCTTTTTTTGTTTGTTTTTTACTTTAATTTATTAGACTATTTATGAGAACCCCGATCACTAATGCAATGCATTACAATGCTAATGCATTGCAAAATACCGGCATTTGTATGACAGGTCATACAAATGAATGCCAGACAAGCCTGGGAGCTGTCAATATTACAGCAGATGTCGGGAAGGGGTTAAAGGGAGTCTATCAGCAGGAAAATCGTTATCAAATTAATGCCAGTACCTTGTAGAGCAGCATCTACACTTTCCAAAGAAGTCTTTCTTATTCTGCGTTGCAGCTCCATTTTCATGAAAATCAGTATTTTACTCTTATGCAAATTAGTTGAAAAGGTCTTTAGGGGCATTTCTCCTCCTACTGGGGTTCACTCTCTAGATAACCGCCCCTAATTGCAGATAAAGTGTGACAATATGGCAGAAGTCACTCAAGCAATGGGGGGGGGGGGGTGGAGCTGAGCACATTTAGGGGCATTTATCTAGAGTTGAGATTGAAGCCACAGCAGAAAAAAATGCCCCTAAAGCCCTTTTCAGCTTATGTATAAAATCTCAAAATTTCCTGAAAACGGAGCTGCACTGCAGAATAAGACTGGCATCTTTGGAAGAAGCTGCTGTACAAGGTACTGTCACTAGGTTGATACCATTTTTTTCCTGATGCCAGACTTCCTTTAAAGGGAGTCTATCACCTGCTCCAGCCACTTTGAATTGCTGCCATAGTGCTGTAAATGATGTGATCACAATCAAAACCATATCTTTGTAGTGTTTCAGAGCCCCAGAAACAGGTCTAAAAATCAGTTTATTTATGCAAATGAGGAGCACAGGGGACATTTGTTCAATCGTCACGCACAACCGCATCATTGGTAAAACATGCTCATCCTGGATGTAGTACAAATTGTACAGTGCTGCGGAATATGTTGGCGCTATATAAATAAAATTTATCATCATTATTATAGTACATTCCTGTGGGCAGTGGAAGCTGATCTTCCAACTGCTCTGGCGTCACTAAAGCTGCGGCAAATTTCTGGGCATGCACAGTATGCTCCAGTCCATCTGAGCATACTGCACATTTGCCAAGGAAGTCCCGCCCTACACCCGTTCTCCCATTGAAGCATCATCTTTTTCTCTTGCAGGGTTCAGGGCAGAACCTCCAGATGACTAATGTCAGTATGCCCAGATGGACTGGAGGATTCTGCACATGCTCAGAATTTTGCAGCAGCTTCAGTGACGTCAGAGAAGTCGGAAGACCAGTTTCCACTGGGCGATGATGCGGCTGTGCTTGGCAATTGAAGAAACATTCCCTGTGCTCCAAGGTACGAATTTGCATAAAGGATAATAATAATAATAATAATAATAATAATACTACATTTTATTTATATAGCGCCAGCATATTCTGCAGCACTGTACAATTTGTAGGGTACAAGTACTGACAAAAAGATACATTACAAAGAAATAGTCAATTCACACACTGGGACTGAGGGCCCTGCTCGCAAGAGCTTACAATCTATGAGGTAGAGGGGGAGACACAAGAGGTAGCAGGGGCAGCAACAGACGTAGCATTGTTTGTACAATGGTCAGACAATTATGTAATAGAGGTTACTGTCATTACACATATATAAGCTGTATGAGCCGTCATCAGTTGTGTCCTTTAACATGCAGATGGTGCCTGGACGTATAAAGCTAGTCTGATACGGCATCATATCCTGTGAGGTAATGTTGAAGCATAAACAGAGGAGGGTACGTTTTAGGGATTCTAACTATGGAAGGGTTTACATTAGGAGTTGTGATAGGCCTGTCTGCAAAGATGTGTCTTTAGTTTATGCTTGAAGCTGTGGAAATTGAAAGAATGAAACTGCTTTTAGGTTCAGGCCCCACATTGCGTAAACACAGCTTTTTTTGTGCAGGTTTTTCGCTGCAATTTTTTGAGCCAAGGTCAGGAATGGCTTGAAAAGTGAACAGGAAATATAAAGAAAATATTTAGACGTTTCCCTTCTGTTAAATCCACTTGACTTTGAGCTCAAAAAACTGCAGCAAAATCTGCAACAAAAAATGATGCGTTTCCGCAACATGGGGCCTTATCCTTAGACACATTCCTGGGTCTACCTATAAAGGTATGGTTTTAATTGTGATCATAGCATTTACAGCACTATGGCAATGGTTTAAAATGGTTGGGGGAGGTGACAGACTCCCTTTAAACGGAGAGGCAATTGTCCTTGCTTGTAGATTCTAAATCCACATTATATTTTATGCCAAATACATATCCCTCAAAAAAGGTTTCTTTGTACATTTAATACATATTCATAATTATACACAGCTTAATAAGCAAACATCTTTGGTCAGATGCAAGAAAATTGAACAATGTACCTTTTTGTGGTTAAAAACTCGTCTTAAATGATCCTCTTCAATAAATGGCAGCTGCATAAAAGGAGATTTGAACTGTTGCAGGCCCTGCACAATCATCTGACACAGTTTCATGCAGTTCTCCAGAGAGGCAAGTGATGGCGGCCTGAGCTCCCTCTCTTCAAAAACAGCAAGAAAGAAACAAAAACAAACCAATCCAACATTAACTTCGCCAATAAAAAGAATATTTGAAATGTCATAACATTTTGTGTAAAGAAAGTTGCACACTTCCTTATTTTTACCAATTTGCATGAAACAGCCATATAATGTGCAAATCTCTCAACAAGTACAGTCTAGTTTACTTGACAGTATGGCACTCCATTTAGGAACATGGCCTCTGATGAAGGAGCATAAACCCTGTCCATTAACTGGCCTCCACTGAATAATACTGCACATGACATTAGAAACTACGATGTGTCAAATGAGTACATTGGTGCTACTGTGTTAACAGAATTATACTGGTAAGTGGGTTAAGGGGTTGCTTCCTGAACATCAGTAACCTTCACAACCTTGATTATACAGAACAAGGTGTTGCAGATAATCTGCATCTGTTATGTTGCATAAAAGACGTTATCATCTGACAAACAAGCATTTACTGAAATGCTTATAAACAGGACAAGGCCAATGGTACAAGCGTTTCCACAAGTGCTTGTTCCCGATAATTGGGCCATGAAAATGGGTCTTTGCAGTCGCCTGTGTAGAACCAGCTTATCTTGGTCAGGTAGCACCACACACTCATCATTTTGACATTGTTCACCTAACTAGTGAGTGTTTTTTTAAGCTGTATGCATATAAAAAAATAAAAAAGCATGAAGTAAATTCGGCTTGAAGGTCAGGCACCAAAAAAAGTATTTACCTTTTGCCATCTCAAACTAAACATACTAACACAATCAATAAGTATTATAAGTATTACCTTCTCGACTTCGAGCCATAATTATCAGTTGGCATATGACATTAACCATTTCTTGAAGTAAAGCGGGGCACTTCTTTAGAATAAACTGCTGATCTGAAAGAACAAAACCAGCAAAGTACAGTAAGCTTAGACAAAAAAAAAAAAAAAAAAAAAAATCACACAAGCTTATTTTTTTTTTTACCTTCTTTCAGAGTCTCAGGAATCTGCATCCGTGACAAGTGAGCAAGTAAAAGGACTCTGGATTTTAAGCTGTATGGACAGGTTAGTGGAGGCTCATTCTTCTTCAGATTGATACCACCAATTTCTCTTATCAACTAAAGGCGAAAGAAAGCGAGACAAAAAAAAAAAAAAAAAAAAAAAAGAAACGTGTTCTTAGTGCAATGGAGGATTTTTATTTACTAGATTTTTATTGACAAAAGTTATTAATAAATAGATTACCTGAGGAATAAGTATATTATCTGCAGGCCTGCTTGTGGCATCTTTATTATATTGTGGGTCAAACTCTGACGCACCAGATAAGACCATAATTAGACCTTAAAAAAAAGAAAAAAAAAAGAAAAGAGATTCATGGGAAGAACAGTCAGACGACAACACATCAAAGCTACTCTATGTTATCCGTACATGAAGCCATTAAAAACTTAAAGCATACCAGCAATTATAAACCCACATTTCATAAATGAATAGTACAGGTGAATATACAAAACTTTTTAATATATCTTATTAAACAAAAATGTTTGTCCACTTTTTAGTTATCTCCACAAGAAGTGTAGCCTGTACTTTGGCTTATACTGACATGGAGATGTGAGAGGGAGCAGGAAGCTGTTGATTTATTCCCTCATTCTGTGCAGTGGTGAAGTCTTATCCTAAAGATACAGCAGTGTCAGAAGAGTTCCCTCACTAAAAGTGTTGCAGCAGTTGTGTTTTTTACAGCAACCTTCTTGCCCCTCTCCACAGATTTCTACGTAAAAAGTATGCAAACCTGATAAAAATAAAAGTTAGCATATTTCTTTAATATATTACAAACTTTCTTATTGTTCATCTGCACTATTCATTTATGAAAAGCTGACCATCAGCAAACTAATAACAATAATAATAATAATAATAATAATAATAATATATTTTATTTATATAGCGCCAACATATTCCGCAGCACTGTACAATTTGTAGGGTTCAAGTACAGACAAAAAAAAAGACACATTACAAAGAAATAGTAAATTCACACAATGGGACTGAAGGCCCTGCTCCCAAGAGCTTACAATCTATGAGGTAGAGGGGGTGACACAAGAGGTAGCAGGGGCGGCATTGGAGGTAGCATTGCTTATACAATGGTCAGACAATTTTGTAATAGAGGTTACTGTCATTACACATATATAAAGCTGTATATAAAATAAATATGAGCCGTCAACAGTCGTGTCCTTTAACGTGCAGATGGTGCCTGGACATATAAAGTTAGTCTGATACAGCATCCTATCCTGTGAGGTAATGTGGGAGCGTGAACAGAGTTTACAGTTTAGGGATTCTAACTACGGAAGGGTTTACATTAGGAGTTGTGATAGGCCGGTCTGAAAAGATATGTCTTTCGTTTGCGCTTGAAGTTGTAGAAACTGGGGGTTAATCTGATAGTCCGGGATAGAGCATTCCAGAGAAGTGGTGCACATCGGGAGAAGTCTTGTATACAAACAATGCTATATTGTGAAAAAATGCTACATATATAAGAATGTATGGAAAGAAAGCAGCTATGTCACTTTAAAAAAACTGCAAGGAATCGAATTTTCACTTAAGTTCCACATAAGCATATTCAAAGCCAGTTTGTTTCAAACCAAAAATATACTCACGTTTCATGTCCATGTTTCGTGTCTTATATACAAAATATGTGTAGATCTGCGTCGTTCGAATAAGGATCTGATCTCCGCTATACCTGATTGATTTATACCACCAAGAACCCTAAAACATTATTTCAGACAAAAAGGTATGAAACATCATTATCAAGGTACATAAACCCTGAATGTAGATACATTTTTTGTAGATCCACACAAGGGCAGAGTCACACTATGGGCCTTATTTATCAAAAGAGTCTGGCAATAACTCTAGCCTTCTTGCCTATAGCTACCGATGAAAGTGCAGCTTTCATTTTTCCCATTTTTGTCAAAACTGGGAATGGATAATAAAACAAGAGAATCATAGAAGTAAAGCAGCCCACACACAGTAGATGAGGGTCAATTGAACCTCATTTGACGATTATAGCAGGACGGTCTGACCAACCGATTTGCAAGCAGACAGTTACTCGGGTGAAGCTGCTCCCCATTAACTTAACACTGCTAATTTTAAAGTATTGCCATTCCACAACAGTTTGTTTTTTCACTGCTTACCATGTGCCAAACAATTAAAAAAAAAAAAAGTTTAAAATTGGCTTTGTGCCTAAGGGCCGGTTCACATCTGCGTTCGCTTTCCGTACAGGGGAGTCCGCTTGGAGACCCCCCGAACGGAAGCCTATACGCAGAGAGAAGCGGGTTACATAAGGAAACCTGCGGACCCCATAGCCTATAAAGGGGTCCGTGTGGTTTCAGCTCGGTCTCCACACGAAACATGTGGGAACCAAGCGGAAACCACTCGGACCTCATTATAGGCTATGGGGTCCGCAGGTTTCCTGATGTCAACCGCTTCTCTTTGCGTATAGGCTTGCGTTCGGAGGGTCTCCAAGCGGACTCCCCTGTACGGAAAGCGAACGCAGATGTGAACCGGCCCTAAGAGACTTGAAACTGATCTCTTTAACAGTTACATAATACTTGGAAAACAAGGTATTCACTGTATTACCTGTCAGTGTTAAACTGACAGACAAACTATTAACCCATGCCAATAGGCTAAGCTCACAGCAGACCTGGGTTGTCACAGTAAAGAGGAAGTTCAACTTCAAACTGTACTTTATGTAATTTTGGCTGGGGAACAGAGACACATGTATATGAATAATAGGGATCCCATATGTAATAATGCATTGTTAATGTAAAATATGTATAAAAATCCACTATCACTTCAAAATCAGTCTTGCAAAAACTGAATACCACCTGCCATTTGTCAGTATCAAAGTCCTATTTAGGCAATGATATATACAAAGGAGCCCCACTTGTGTATACATCATTACTGAATTCTATTGTTCATGTATATATCATTAGTGAATTAAGTGTTTTTGCATGTGTCATCAGTACATTACATTGGTATGTGTGTATAGGAGTGAGACTATTAACTTTCTGCAGTACAAGACCAGATGTCCAGTTAAGCCAAGTGTATTGTTTTAGGACTAGTTGTCTCTAATGAAATGAAGTCAAACATACCAGAGTGGAAGTTGAGAATGGACAGTGACCTCATAGCCATCTGTGGGGTGCCCATCTTTCCAAGGCAAGGATGAATCCAGTATAATGTTGTACTGTGTTAGCCACTGAACGTAGTGGAAGAGTGAAGTAATCAGACTTACCATCAAATATACTCAGCCTCTAAAAGGTATCGCCTGATTACTTCACTCTTCCAAGGATGAATCCAGTAATTTTCCTGCTTTCCAAGTTGTGGAAAGGAGGAAGGGGGGCACCCTTGTAGGATGCGTGGCTAAACAAATCCCAGGAGCTTCGCATTACAAAACACTGGGAAGGCCTTGGAACTGTCACATTTTAGAAGCCAACAAACAAGCTACGTGGGTCCAGTCCATGTGAGAGATCTTCCAAGCTCCATAGAAACAAAAGGACTTCAAGTTATCAGGTTTATTCTGTTTTTCTTTTGCCTTTTATTTTAAAAACTGTTTTACTTGTCTTCTCATCCTTTATTTTATATTGTCATATATATGGCACTGAATCCCTTGGGTATTAAATCATTCAATTTAATGGTACTTTGTGTTTGCTGTATGAACCCATTACCTTTTAAAGTGTGTTTGCGTCTGACTGTTGGAGACATGCGTGCACACGAGTAGGGTTTTTCCTGGGCCCAAAGTCAGTAGTGATGGCGACGTGTATTTGGGGTGTGTGGACGGGAATTGCACTCAATTTGCCATCTGAGTGAAGGGTGAGTGCGAGTGAATGAACCCCTGACAGCTGGACCCGTGTCATGTACTAGAATGGTCCATAAGTGACAGACAATTTACAAAACTTTACTGACCACAAATCAGCTAACTAAAAGATCAAGTGATCATTTACTTGTGTATCAAAGCAACACTTGGAGTGGCAAAAATCAAAGTTGGTTAACTGCCTACTATAATGTCTGTCATCTGGCTCAACTCATTCAAAATAATATCTAATGTTCTTACTAGAAAACAAATCTTATAAATAACATAATAAACATACATTTTGTGCTGGGAAAGTGAGTCAGCTCATTCAACAACTGCAGTCACAACTACGGATACTTACCACAACAACTGGAAGGATGACCATAAAGGCTAGTCCATAAACCAGTAACACCTAAATCAAGAATTAAATATAATTATATACAAACACTACAGAATTCAAAATAAAATTATTCAAAAGAGCACTCCAAATAAATTGATACACTATGCTAAGCTTTGTGCAGGGTCTTTAGTAGGTTTGTGACACACAGATTCTCTGTTTAAATTCTTGCATAATTCATAACCCTTTTAGACGATAATCTATTACCTGACAGATTCCTTTAAAATATTACCTGTTCAAGTTTTTTGTACATGAATAATTCAGATAAATATAAGAAACTTTTTAATAAACCTTATCACTGAAAAGTGCTTCTATATCCTGTTATCAGCTCCTGTTTGGTAAATGGCTCAATTCACTGAGAAATCTGTCTTCAGTGTGAAGACAGATAGCTCTCACAATAAGCCCAGTGGGGGAGAAACGAGCACAGACACAAGCTGCTACAGGAAACCATAAGATTTCTTTCTTTTAAAGCACTTTTTATAGATGTTTTTCAGCAGGTCTTAGCAGGTGTGAGCAGCACAGATGTGAATAAAGGCCTGGTAACAGAGCTCTTACTATAATCTGGTCCAGGATGCCTGTTACCCTCACTCACTCCCCTCTCCATAGATTTTAATGAACTGCAGGCTCTCTTTAGTTTTGATGGATCACTCAGTAAGTCGAGCAGTTTAGCAGGCAGAAAAGGAGTTGATAACAGGATAATGAAGCCTTTCCTCTGATAAGATATATTTCAACGTTTTATATATTCACCTGCACTATTCATTTGCAAAAAAAATTAAAGAAGAAATGAAAAAAAAAAAATTAATGAAAAACAACTAGTTACTCCTTTAAATGATTAATCAACACAACACTTTTTTAATGAAACTAACTCACCAGCATAGAATTCTTCTGGTCCACAATCCATGCTGGCAATGCAATGCCAAAATGTGTAGCTTTAAAAAAAAAAAAAAGAAAAAGAAGCCACTGAATTACTGGTGGTTACTAGTACATAACCCACAAATACAGATAGTCTTGTTATGTTGGTTACTGTAATTGGAAAAAATACAAATTCACTAAAACAGTTAGCAGCTGCTTACCCTGTGGTCCATCAGGATTACCATATTCTTCCCAATTTCTCCTGGACTCATCATCTGTTAAACTACAAAAGAAAAACAAGTTAAAATTGCCAATAAGAAGCAATGAAGTAGAAAACAGGAATGCTGAGTATCTCTAAAACAACTCTAAGAAATGAGAGTTGAAATCTGGTTGGTTGCTATGAAATCTAGTGCACATCTTTCCTAGCACAGGTTCTGATGAATTTCCCTGCCTAGGGATTGAGGCTGTGTATGTCCAACCTATACGAATATCTTAGTATGTACATAACATGATTCAGGCTTTTATATTAACCAATTTCAGTCTCAGCCTCAAAAAAATGTTCAGGAGAGGGGCTGACCCAAGGCTGAAAATTATCACCTCTCCACAGGATACCTGAAAAGGGCCTGATCGGAGGGATCTGTCTACTGGGATCCCCAATGATTGTGGGAGTCTCATGATCTCTGCGATCAGTTAGTGTTCCACTAGTCGGACCCACTGTGATCAGGCACAGGAAAGGTGATAATTATATCAATGTTGTGACAGGTCTTTTAAAGCCAATTAAATCAAAATTAAAATTAAAAAAAAAAAAAGTTCCTTTTAACATAGTCTGTACAGTATTTCACAGTATGACAGGAAATAGCAACTACAGGCAACTACTCAGGAGATAGTGGAGAGCTGTCTTGTCCATATTCCTCCCCTTCCTATCCCCATGTTTAATTTGTGTATATAGCACACATTCACATCTATCACGCGCCCGCGAGCCAGCAGTTTGAATTACTCTTCTTCACAGCGGTGGCAGAGATCAATTAGAAAATTAGCTATAAAACATAGCAGTCAGCTGCCATACTGCATAGTGCCACTGTCGGCAACTTCCCTAGTATGGCATATTGTGTGATGAAGGTTGGAGATGACTGAAATATCAAAAGGCTGCTGGTCCAATAACAAATTACAAGTGCAGAGTTATCTTTATTGTGGATCTAGGTTGGGACCCTACTCCTGCACCTATCAATTTCTATTGAATAAGTGCAGTTTAACTTTACACTACCAGCTATAAAATATAGTAGCAACTAATTTTTTTTTTTTTAGAAGGAACACAAACCCAATCAGTTAAAGAAGTCATTTACAGTACTTACGCTTCATATGCCTTTGCTATTTTCATAAACATAGCATCATCTCCTCCTTTATCAGGGTGGAATTTCAGAGAAAGAAGACGGTATTGTTTCTTTATTTCAGAAACTGTGGCACCCTTTCAATAAAATATATGGCAAAGAAACATTACATAACCTTTTACTGTGACTGAGCAGATCTACTTACATCACTACTGTATGTAAAAATCACGTACAAAATACTAATAGCACATTTCAACAACATTCTTTTCATTCAGCAATTTTTTTTTTTGTACTCTATGGTCTAAAACAACTTTCAAACAACTTTGATTTTCTGATGGCAGGTGTGACATTAATAATTGTTGTATCATATTTTATTAACAAATTTTGGCTCCTTTAAGTGAAATAATGCGCTGAAATCCTATTCTGGTTTATTCTTCTCTGTTTTACTCTATGCACTGCTGCTGACTGTAGGAGGCAGTTATCAAGTGTGGTTATCAAAGTCACGTAAAACAGTTATAGCTCAGGCTATAAAACTTAGAATACAGTCAGGATTGGCATATTTATACGCAGATGCCCCAATGACAACTCATTTTCAACTGATAACATTGCTGGAAAATATACAGGTAGAACAGCAATTTTACCATTTTATAATGGGAATCTTGTTTTATAATGTCTGACGCTAGGTTCACACTTGTTTAAAAATAAATAAATAAAAAACGGTTTGGTACAAAAATGATTCTAAACGGTTACCCAGTATATACCCGAATCCATCTCTTTAGACGGATTAGTCAATGCGTGTTCGTTCAAAAAAAACTGACCACTTGTGTTAGTTTGTGTCCGTTTTTGACCAATCTGTTCCCCTCCCCCCTTCATTCTGAGCATGCGCAGAGGGAAAAAATGGATTGCAAAACGGCCACAAACAGATTACTATCCGTTTGTAATCAGCTTTGCATAGACCTCAATGTTTAAAAAAAAACAAAAAAAAAAAAAACGGATTGGTTGCTGTCCATCTGGTATCATTTTTTTGAACGGAGAAAGAGTCCTGCAAGTCCGTCTTTTTTCTCCGCCCAAAAGAGCGGATACCAGATGGAAAGGCTCCAAACGCACACCTGCAGATGGTTTTTACAACCCATTAAAATCAATGGGTTTTAAAATGAATTGTTTCATTATCGTTTCATTATCTAACTGTGTAGCTGCCATATATAATCAAATACGCTGGTGTTTTTATACACATTTGCTATAACGTTGGACTCCATAGAGTGGTTATACTGTCTTTTGATGTTTGATGAATTTTTGATATAATTTTAATATTTATTATTAAATGTTAAGTTTTATTAGTTTTTGCATCAGTGCCCTTAGATAATTTATTTTCTGTTGCAATTAGTGGATTATTTGGGTCAGATGACACAATACTTCACTTGTTTGGCTCCTTTTTTTGCTTTTTGTGTTGTTTATATATGTTTTGGACATGGCTGGATTGTTATCAGTAGGTCTAGATAAAGAGCAATGGTTGAATGAAGCAAAGAAGGTGTCTTCTGATAAAACATACGTGCAGAAACGTTATACTCCCTCCTTTAATGCAGCTTTTAGGGATTTAACTGTGGCCTTTAAAGAACAGATTGTTTCCTGGTGGGAAATTCAAAGTTTGGATAGATATATAAAAAATAGTATAGTCCCTAGGGGCTTGAGAGTGGGGCTACTTCCAGCAGCCCCCATTAGAAATGCAAATTTGTTAAGTAAATGGGAAAAAGAGGCCACTAGTTTTTCCCTAAGATTATTACAGATTCTTTTGGAGGAGGAGAGGACTCGCCTAGAGACACTTGAAAACCGGTTGAAAGAACAACTTGATATTATCAAAAAATTTCAGGGTGAACCAGAATTTGCGTCCAAAGAAATACAGCTTCAGAATTCTCTGGAGAAATTTCAATACCATTTAAAGGAACGCAAACATAAACAGTTTGCTCGAGATTTACAGGATTTTAGAGAAAATAAAGTTTATAGCACAATAGGTGACAGATCCGTATTTAGAGGTGGAGAAAGTGAGATATCTTCTACAGATACTGAACGCTCGGATTCTGAAACCCGTACTAGATCAACGAGAGGACGACCGAGAGGGAGAGGTAGAGGGAGAGAGAGAGGTGGAAAAAATCATACAGGTAGTTTTTTAGAACAATCATACCTACTAAGAAACCGGAATCAGCCTCAAAATCTATTGAATCCCAAGTAATCAATCTCTCCTCTAAAACTTTAAGTATGGTGGAGATGAGTATTTTAAATAAGGGACTCTCCTTTGTCCCCAGCTCTGATTTTGACCTGTTTAATTGGGTGAAGGATTTACATCTCTTCACTCGTAAATTAAGGTGGCATAAGTTTTTTAAAAAACAGGATGAGAGAGTCAGTTCAGAGCTGGGGATTCCGACAGATCTTCTCCCTGATGTCAGAATACTAGCTAACCTTGAGCATGAAGGGAATGATACTACAGGATATGGTCCCTTTACTGATCTCCACAATAAAAATACTAAGTTACCCCCTATGCGTGATCTGTCATGTATTGATATTTTTGTAGAGAAAGTTGTATCAGATTTACAGAAAATAAGACACACACATTGTCCCTTTAATCTGACTAGAGAAGAAATGTCAGCTTTGCATAATCTTGAAATGAACAAGGGGCTTGTTATTAAACCGCCAGATAAAGGGGGAAATGTGGTACTTATGGATACCTCTCAATATATTGATATGTGTGAGTCTCTTCTCCTCCAAAGAGACAATTATGCTGTTGTACGTGGTAATCCTACTACCGAATATAGTGGACTCCTACGTTCATTGCTTTTGGAGGCCAAGATTTGTAAATTGATTTCTGATAAAGAATTTGATTTTTTGATGCCTCTGGCACCAGTGGAGGCAACTTTCTATTGTCTACCGAAAGTCCACAAAGGCCTATCCCCCCTAAGAGGACGACCAATTGTTTCAGGAGTAAATAGTCTATGCCAGAATGCTGGGATTTATCTTGATAAAGTCCTAAGACCTTTTGTAACTTCCCTCCCTTCTTATGTACAGGACACTTCCGATTTGCTTCGCAAACTGGAAGGTATAACCCTAGATGATGGTGTTATTCTTTGCTCTATCGATGTAGAAGCTTTATATTCATCAATACCACATCAGTGGGGTTTAGAGGCCGTGGAGTATTATTTAAAATCACGGGGGAATCAATACCGTGCCCACAGTCGATTCATTTTGGACCTTCTGGAATTCTCCCTGACTCATAACTTTTTTGCCTTTAATGGTAAACACTTCCACCAGCTCAGGGGCACTGCCATGGGTAATCCATGTGCACCTACTTATGCAAACTTGCTCCTGGGCTGATGGGAGGAGACGGTGGTATTTACAGAGGATAGAGAGGATTTTGTTACCAGAATCGAACTGTGGGCACGGTATATTGATGATATCTTGGTTCTGTGGAGGGGTAGTGCAGAGTCTTTTTCAGCATTTGTAGGGACTTTAAACGTGAATAAAATTGGTTTATTTTTCACGTTTGAAGTCGGTGGCTCCACCCTCCCTTTTTTAGATGTATTGATCTCTAAGGGTAGTGGTGGTATACTAAATACTAAAGTATTTAGAAAGGAATTGGTAGCTGTTGCCTTTCTCCAATGGAGGAGTAATCATCCTTATTCATTGAAGAGGGGAATTCCTCGTGGCCAATATCTGAGACTTAGAAGAAACTGTTCGGGGGGCAAGACTTTATGGACCAGGCTGCTGATCTTAGATCAAGAATTATTAGACCCTGATAGAATTTTGAGAGAAGCATATAAGCCTTCCCTGAATTGTGACCGTACTCAATTATTGAGACCCAGAATAGAACAAACAAGTTCAGAGAAAATTGTTCGTTTGATTGGAACTTTCGACAATGGGGCATCACAAGTACGAGAGGTCTTAAAGCGCCACTGGGACATTTAACCATGGATTCCGATATCAAGGCAGTTGTAAGTGAAAGACCACAGATCACATTTAGGAGAGGTAGATCTTTGAAAGATCGTCTAGTTCATAGCCATTTGGATGTACAAAAAACAACTACATCATGGCTAGCTCCATCAAAAGGTTGCTTTAAATGCAGTGGTTGTTCTTCATGTCCATTTTTATTGACTGGACGGGAATTTTTTTCTGAAAACTTAAAAACTATTTTTGAAATCAAACACTTTATATCCTGTCAGTCAAGAGGAGTGATCTATAAGATCACATGCCAGTGTAAAATGGAATATGTTGGTAAAACTAATCGAGAGTTGAGGAAAAGAATTGGTGAGCATCTTGGGAATATACGACATGAACGGGATACCCCAGTGGCGAGACATGTTAACTCGTGCCACGGAGGTAATGTAAACTGCCTACGTTTTACTAGGATTGATTTGGTCAAACCCCATCCAAGAGGGGGTGACTGGCATAGAATGACGCTACAGTGCGAGTCCAAATGGATATTTAAATTAAAAACTGAGATTCCAAATGGGCTTAATTAACGGCTCAATTTCTGTTGCTTTATTTGATCCCCCCCCCCCCCTCTTAGTCCCTTTGTTTCCTTCCTCTCTTCCTCTTTCCACTTGCTTTAGATGAATTAGACCTTCTGGAAAATAATTTGTGAATAGGGTACATTCTGACAGTAAAAACATTTTTACGTAGATATATAGTTTTAGATCTCCTAGGGTCTCTATACCTTGGTGCCATTTATTAGCATATTTGTAAAATTTGTCTGCTGCATATTTTGATTCTGTTTTATTCTATAACCTTGGACAGTCTTGCTCTTGGCCAGTACTTCTTCTGATATAATTCAGTCTTTAATGTCTTGGGGCTGCTTTACCTGGATAGAGGCTGATCTAGCCTCTCCAGGTTGCCTTCCCGCTCTATACCTGTATTGTTTGATTATTGTGGTATGTTTTTAGGCCTTTTATGAATTAGTCTAATCCATCTGATGATATTCTATCCCTCCTTGTAATTTTTGCGCAGTATGGGACCTTTTACTGCACATGCTCGTTTTTTGCTCTGTTTCGTTTTGTGGCATTCGAGATTTGAGGGATCTGCGCATGCACGATGTATTTACTTCGCACGTGCGCGATTTGGCCGGTTATCGGGAGGTTATGCGAATGCGCGGGAGTTTTTTACTCTGCGCATGCGCAGAATGTTCTAAATCGCTCGTAGTATAACGGGATGACGCGGCAATACGTATGACATCATTGTGCGCTGTTTCTTAGCGCCAGATTCAAACATCATTCATTTGAATTTGGGCACACCTGATGTAAGGTGGAGTCCATTGCTATATAAGTTGCCCTGTGTCACCAGGCTCTTACTACCATCATCACTACATGGAGTCAGTTAGCATCTAGCGTTTTTCCTCCTTCATTTGCTTTGTCTTACCACTGTAGGCAGCATTTATTTATTTATTTTGTATATGTATTTGACCAAATCTTGATTGTTATGAATAGTCTAGTAAGTCCCCTGATGATTGGTGCGTTACTGTACCAGGAAACGCGTAGGGCCTAGAGATTTATAGGGTCACTTTAAGGACAGCTTGGTACTGCCCTTATTAGGGCAGGAGTCAATGTGGGTGTAAGGGAAAGTCTCAGGGGGATGAGAAGGGACTGCTAATTATCCTCCTGTGACGCACCATCACCTCCTTGGTCGCTCCTGTCTTCAGATATTGGTAAGATCGTTTCATTATCTAACTGTGTAGCTGCCATATATAATCAAATACGCTGGTGTTTTTATACACATTTGCTATAACGTTGGACTCCATAGAATGGTTATACTGTCTTTTGATGTTTGATGAATTTTTGATATAATTTTAATATTTATTATTAAATGTTAAGTTTTATTAGTTTTTGCATCAGTGCCCTTAGATAATTTATTTTCTGTTGCAATTAGTGGATTATTTGGGTCAGATGACACAATACTTCACTTGTTTGGCTCCTTTTTTTTGCTTTTTGTGTTTTAAAATGAACCATTTTAAATCAGTTTTGGAGGATTTTGAGACGGTTTCAAAAACTGATTTTGCACGGCGAACGCAGATGTGAACCTAGCCTGAGAGATAACTGCTTGAAATGTTGTAGATCCTAAAATTTCGTTAATTGCCTGGGAGACAGGTAAACAGTTGTAAATTGAGAAGCAGGATATACAGTATTGCTACAGCATCATCTCACAATACCTGTGGAAAAGATAATCTCACATTCTTCCCTGTGTCTCCTCTGTTTGGTTAGTTTTTTTTTTCAGCTAAGTTTATTAACCCACTGCAGCCATTTTTTCAATTTTCTTTTGATCATAGGCATTAATGCCGGGTCTCCTCTGTATAATACAGTGACTACTCAGCTCCTGAGCAGCCGTCATATTTAAATACCCGGCATCTGCTGTAATAATATGGCAGATGTCAGGAAAGGGTTAAAATCATGACCTAGAGAAAGACAGTCATGTAAATACACATACACTGAGGTTATAATGAAGATCTACTTCCATCATTGGTCCTACTTAGTTCTCCATTGGATGAGCCCTGTTTGCCAACCAAAACACATGCATGGAATCCAGTTACTTACTAAATGCTTGGGCAAAGTTTTCCAACCTTTTTACACTTGGGGCACCCCAGAAAAATATTTTTCCTCAGGGCACTTCTTCCAAATAAATGTTTACCAAAAGCTAAAGCCTTCCTGCTGCAATGTTCTATTCAACTACATTGACATCCTAAAGGATGCCCTTGTAATTAAAAGGAGACATGGAGCCATTTCCCCACAGGATCTCCCCAGCACCCTCGGAGAGTCTCCACAGCCCCCCTTGTTGGGAATCGCTAGGGGGGGGGTCGCATGATGTTTTACATGACCAAAACCATGTTTAGTTCTATTCTCATAGCCCACAGGACTAAATCAAGGGGTCTGTAATGATATAATAAATGTGAGCAGAATTTTGAATGCATGTAAATTAGAAAACTGTATGATATCCCATGTGTTTGCGTGGGATTCCTCCCACACTCCAAAGACATACTGATAGGGAATGTAGATTGTCAGCCCTATATGGGACAGTGACTGACAATGTCTGTAAAGCGCTGCGGAATATGATGGCGCTATACAAGTAATCATAATAAATAAATAATAAATTGTAGAAAGAAAAAAAAAAAACAGAAAAAAAAAAAAAAAACAATATATACCTTTAACAGAAAATGTTTAATGTCATGAGAAGGGGTATGTTAAATTGACTCTATAAAATGCTTGTACATCTGAAGATCTGGCAATTATTGATTGTTATTAACGATTTCTTTACTTACCGGATCTAAGCCTAGAACTTCATATGGATTGTATTCTTGGTACTCTTTATCTGTTTTGGAAACTTTGTAGGCGAGGAATATAAACAATGCCCATCCAAGGAGCAATACTATTTTCCTGTATAAATATGCATAAAAATATAAAAGAGCCGTTTAAAAAGCTACATTAGCAGCAATTGTTGTTCACATTTTGTTCTCAATTTGCTTAAACAAAGAAAGAAGTCTATGGCTGCAGAACCGAAGGTGAAAAGAAGAGCTACTATAACATGCCAGGAAGAACGATCAAATAAATTATTTAAGATGAGGAAAAATGGCCACAAACAGATGAAAATGTTTTTTCTAATGACAGGGTACACATTTAATACCAATGAATCTATGACCCAATCCTTTCTGGCATGAAAAGTACAGGCTCATGTTGGTGCTGTAATTATGTAGAAACCCTTGTAGGCATCAGATCCCCGGATACCAATTACTCAATCACTACTTACATACTGAAACACTTTTAGTCAAGTGCTTTCATTTATGGCCTCAGTGATAAACATATACAAAGCCTGCTCATTCTATGAAGGTTTTTAACACCACAAAAATGATTTTAGTACTTTGGTACTATTTGGCGAGTTTATTTGACAAGAAGAGGAACTACTAGCATTAGAGATATTTCAATATTAAAAGTGGTTTCAGACATCAGTCAAGCTCATGGGTCTGGCATCTGGGACTCACGTAAATCTTGAATATAAAGAAGTTCTGGCTTCTTTGTAGTTAAAGCGATTTTCTTTTTATTTATTTTTTTTAAATCAACTGGACAACATCTTTAGTATATGTATATTGCACTCATTTATGAGAACAGTCAAGAACTTTTACTTACTTCACAGTTGGAACTATATTTTGCTGTGGCTTTATAGACTTCAGCTGATACCATAAACAGCTTCTGTACACATGACGGATGGTTTTCAGTCGAACTTGTTCTAAAAGAAAATCAAAGAGAAAAATGTTTAAGCAATGACTCTAAGGTTTAGCCCCTGGTCACTGTTACATGGTCATGTGTGCGGGCCGACAGTCCGAGCCGCATATGGAACAGGTCCTATTCCTGTCCGATTTTGTGGCCCTGCTTCCGTGACTCCTATTCATTGAATGAAAGGGGTTGCTGAAGCACGGCCGGTGCACGATCAGCCTGTGTGTCCCCCATGTGCCACCCGTGCCGTTCATTCACTGCAGCCGGTTAGCACACGGTCACGTGCAACCGGCTTTACTTGCACTGACTCACACTGATCGGACTGCAAGCCCGACTTTCTCATCCGGTGATTTCAGTTACAAAGAGTGGACTCCTGATGGACCCCTTTAAAGTCAATGGGGTCTATTAGGCTGCATTGGTGTACGCTAGATTAGTGGTCCATTTGTCCATTGTCCTAGTCCTTCGACAGACCAGAAGAATGGACATCCAGCGCTAGTGTGAACCTAGCGTAACTTGACAGACAACAACATTCCCAACATAGATTGTTTGTCATGACCACACTTCAACTAGCACATCTTTTTCACAATTGTGGGGGTCCTGTAAGATGGTCTATCCTAAGTATGTTATATCCTTTTGTATTGCATATAAAAGATTTATAAAACAGACTGACTTTGCAGACAGTCTGATCCTGCAGTCACAGTACTTACCATTTGCTCCTAGTTCTTACTCAAAGAACAACTGCACAGCAATCTAACACAGATCAGTAAATACAGTAATATTTAATCTAGTATATTTGTATACGTTGCTACATTTTTTTTGGATGTATTCAAGCAGCAAGAAAATGGATGTACAGTTTTATATTTAATAACACCAGTTTTCATCATCCCCTCACCAATGTCTCCTTGACGTCATCCTTCCTCCGGGAGACATGCGCCGACTGCGCATGTCCATTCGGCCATTTTCCTGTGGCCCATTACACGAGCGTACTGCATGCGCTGTATGTAATAGGCCACGGGAAAATGGCCAAACAAAGACTTGTACAAGGATGACGTCAAGAAGAGGCATCTGCTAAAGAAGAGAGGCGGCGCGGTAAGTTAAAAAATGCGTCTGAGGAGAGCACAGTGGACGCCCCCTGTGCAGTTTCAGCACTGGGGAAACGCCCCCTGTGCATTCTGAAGATGCATTTGCATAAAAATAAAAATCAAGATTTCTTCTAAATGGCGGTGAGGAGCGAAACAACAAAGGTAGGAGACTAATAGCCTTTATAAAGGCTATTAAGACGTGGCTTCAGTTAAAAACATGTTTCCCCCAATGACAGAATCCCTTTAATTCTGACAGAAAAAAAACTGTAAAATAGGAAAGAAATAGCTGAGAAAAGCCCCACTGACTATAACATAGGGGACCAGGGACACTGTACTGCAAATACAGCACATGATGCAGCTAAGAAGATCCCTGACACAGAAAAAGAGAGACTAAAATAGTAGCGATTGGTGTTCTTGCACTGGCCTTGATACTTTTCCACTACCCACGAGATATTAATAATTATTTATACCACAAAAAAAACATAGATTTGCACATAGGCTCAAGGGAGCCTGGAACATGCACCAAATTCATGATGAATCAAAGTGTTGTAAGAGACAGCCAATGTTGTCCTAAGCTTCATTTGTCTGTATAAACTGTTAATGTTGAATGTATTTCTGTGATTCTGTTCCTTTAAGACAGAAGCCATTGTAATTGTGACATGATGCTGGAGTGAGACCCCCCCCCCCCTTTTATGTCAGCCTGCCTGTTCTGCAGAAAAAGTGTGAGCAGAGAAGCAGGAAGTGACGAGACAGAGAGCAGCAGCCATCTTGGCAAGAGAGAAGACAGGTGTCTGTGCTGTGTTGAACTGGTGTGGATATTTTTCTGTACAGCTAAGCTGTATCTTGGTCCAGAGACAAACAGAGTGTAAAGAGACGACAGGACTAGTGAGTCCACGTGAAAGGAACTGTGCTCAGTGGCTGATCAGTGAGACTGACATTGTGACTGTGTATATGGATACCACATATAGAGACTCGCAGTGCTGTTGATGTACTGGACAGCACCTGCTAAATCCCGGCTTACATCCCAGCTCAGTGTATGGATTCGGCAGGACTGTCAGTGTGCTGAGTGGAATCTGCTGTTGGATTACATTGCATTCATTGGGTTTCCCTGTTAAAGAGGACTTCATTTCTCCCAAGATCCTGATAACAGTGAGGAGAGGACGCTTCACTATAAAAGAAAGGACCGACTTTGGGCCCCACCGCGCGCTTCTACGGACTGTAAGCGGTCCACCTGGACCACTGGGGAAAAGGTCGTGCACCCAAATGTGATGTCAGGGTCAGTTAGGGATAGTTTTGAGTATATTGTTCATTCAGTGTCCATACTGCAGAAGTGGACAGAGTAAAAGTAGAAACCATTGCAGAATTTGCCTTGAAATTGTTCATGCTATATTGTATATTTTGCTTGTCTTTATCCCTGTCATTTTACCTTCAAATAGCCTTTATTAACTTATAGTAAATATATATTATTTTCTTGAACTACCGCGTGTGCGTTCATTTCTGGTTGCGGAGTCCAAACCACCTGCCTTGCTCTCAGTTCACAGTGTAATGAATTATGCAGTCCCTGTGCTGACAGAGGGAACATCAAGAAAAAAAAGCACTGTGTAAACCCAGTCCCACATCGCTTAAAGCTCAGATAAGAGCTTGGGGTCTCCTACTGCAACAATAAAAGTCAGGATCCTTATAGCTTCTACCATGTAAAAAGCTATACATAATAGTTTTAGAAAAGAACACATGTTTAAGGCTAGGGACCCACATTGAAGAAATGCAGCTTTTTTTGCAGAGTTTGCTGTGGTTTTCTTTGCCAAAGCCAAGAATGGCTGCAGAAGGAATGGGAAATATATAGGAAGATCTGACACTACCTTCTGCTAAATCCACTCCTGGCTTTGGCTCAAAAAAACTGCAGCAAAATCTGCAAGAAAAAAAAACTGTTTCTCTTAAATGTGGGGCCTCAGCCTTAAGGGGTTGTCTTAGATGTGATTTTAGGCAGAGATAAACCTAGCCTTAAAGGGTTTTGTCTGGGCAAATTTTTTTATTTTTTTTAAATAGGTCTTTTAGTGCTATTAATGGGTTAATAAGTGCACCTAAATACCTTTAGCAGTATTTTGAGTGATTTCTGGGAGCTTCCTGTTCTTTTATCCTACAACTACCATAATGCATTGGTCTTCTCTCAGATCCCCCACTCACACCCCTCCCTGTTTCCCTAGCATGAAGCAGAGCACTGGTTGCTCCAACCTGTAAACCTGGTCCACAAAGGTAAAGAAATTAAGATGCTATTGTAAAGTCTCTGCAAACTCTTATATGTACCTTCCCAATGAAGTTGAACATATACACAAGATTAGTATCAGACAAAAAAAAAAAAAAAAAAGAAGGAAGAAGAAATGTGCTTGCACAAAGTGGCAAGCAGCTGTCCATATATTCAACAAATCATGTCATAATACTTGTACTTCCAGACAAAAAACCTAACCCAACACATTTTTCAGTCTTCTGTTGGCCATCGTGAACAATCATTTGCATATAATTAATAAAACATGGCAGTACAAAATGGCCAAACCCGTTGCCATGACCTCACATATTTTCAGGGCTGAGAACATCTATGGAAAGTTGATCAAACATGCCAATTTCTTAAGGAATAATCTTGTGTATGCGGGCCATCTGACTTATCCCCTGATGACAGACTTTAGGGAACAGAGGGCCTGAACATGTTAGATGTCAATATGCCCGAACCTTTGTTCCTACAGAACATAAGCTGTGGTTCATTTTCCCCTCTCAACTGAAATAAACATGCACACCAGAAAAATAGAATTAGCACTTACCGGTAATTTGATTTCTGGTAAGCCCTCCATGACAGCACCACAGGAGGTTGTATCTCCACCCACTATTAGGGACAGGAAAAGCACACAAGAGGTTAAATATCCCCTCCCTTTCCAGTGTATTCCAGATGACCACTATTAGTATACCCTAAACCAAATATAGTCTAGTTAATGGGAGGGAAATCAGGGTGCTGTCATGGAGGGCTTGCCAGAAATCGAATTACCGGTAAGTGCTAATTCTGTTTTCTCAAATGTCCTCCATGACAGCACCACAGGAGGAATGCCAGATAACTACTCTGGGGGGGGGGGGGAACTATCACCTGCAGGACCCTCCTTCCAAAGGAGAGGTCCAACGCGCGAGAAAGGTCCGATCTATAATGTTTGGTAAATATATCGACTGAACACCAAGTAGCGGTTCTACAGACCTGGTCTAAGGAGGCATCAGCCCTTTCAGCCCAAGAAACGGACATGACTCTGGTAGAATGAGCTTTAAGGTGTTTCGAGGGAGATAAACTGTGACACAGATAGGCCTTACAAATTGCATTTTTAATCCAACTAGCAAGGGATTTCCTTGACAGTTTCTTCCCCTTGTTAGAGCCACAAAACTGAATAAAAAGATTCTCATCCTTTCTCCAGTACGAAGAGGCTTTCAGATAAAAAAGGATAGTTCTGCGGACATCTAGCCTATGAAACGATTCTTCCCTCCCATTAGATGGATGTTGACAAAAGGAAGGAAGAATGATCTCCTGAGACATGAAAATCGGAAATCACTTGTGGAAAAAAAAGTAGGGTCAGGCCGAAAAGCTATTCTGTCCCCTAAAATTTTTAGGAAAGGTTCTCTGATAGAGAGAGCCTGAATTTCATTAACTCTTCTAGCAGATGTTATGGCAACCAGAAACGCCGCTTTCCAGGACAGTTCTTTTATATTAGCCTCAGCAATTGGCTCAAAGGGTCGCAGCATTAGGCCCTTAAGGACTATGTTGAGATCCCACTGTGGAAGTAAAACCTGTCTCCCTGGGAGAAGTCTGCAGGCCCCAGTAAAAAATCTCTTAACCCAGCGATGGATAGCTAAGTCAGAATTAAAATAACTGCTAAGTGCTGATAATTGTACCTTCAAAGTACTAGGTTTTAGACCCTTATCAAGACCTGCTTGCAAGAAATTTAAGATTTTTGCTATATTCGGATGGTTGATATCAGGAACACTAAAGTCATACCAGGAAAGGAATTTCTTCCACATCTTACTGTAGATAGAATGGGCAACTTTTTTCCCCCCCGCCTGGAAGATTGGAATAACCGACTCAGACAGTCCTCTTGATTTCAAAATGGAGATTTCAGAAGCCAGGCTGCTAACCGGAGTTTGAGGATCTGGATGAAATATTGGACCTTGATATAGAAGGTCTGGAACCAACGGAAGTACCAATGGATCTGCTATTTTGAGACTGTTTAGGAGCCCAAACCATGCTCTCTTGGGCCATACTGGGGCTATTAGAATGACCCTCAGATTCTCTTTGATGATCTTTGGCAGAACCCTTGGAAGTAAAGGAAATGGAGGAAAGGCATATGCCAGAGTGAACTCCCAGCTGTGGGAAAGGGCATCTACCCCTAAACATGGTTCTCTTGGGTTGAGTGAAAAGAACTGAGGAACTTTTGCATTTTGACGATCGGCAAATAAGTCCACCTCTGGAGTTCCCCAGATCTGGCAAACATGCTGGAAGATTTCTGTCTTTAGACTCCAATCTCCTGGATTTAGATGTTTCCTGCTCAGAAAATCCGCTTGACAGTTTGAAGAACCTTTTAGATGAAGAGCAGATATGGATTTTAGGTGTCTCTCTGCCCAGGCGAATATCTGAGCTGAGAGAGCCTGAAGGTTCCACCATTGAGTACCTCCCTGGTGGTGCAGGAATGCCACTGCTGTCATGTCTGACAATATCCTGACATGAGAGTCTTTTATTAATGGTCTGGTTGCTTTTAGGGCTTCCCAAACTGCCTTTAGCTCCAGGAAGTTCGAGGAATGGCTGCGGAGAGCCGCAGGCCATGCCCCCTGAAATGATCTCTGAGAATGGGTAGGGGAGCAACCCTATCTGCTTGCATCTGTAGTAATATAAATTACTGGAGAGGGGTTCCAAGAAATTTGAGCTCTTTCTCCACCATTGAAGGGAGACTTTTACACTATGAGACACATAGATCATCTTGTCGAATGACAGCTGATTCTTGTCCCAATTTGATAGTATCAAGGACTGGAGAGCTCTTGAATGAGCTTGAGCCCAGGAAACTGCGTGGATACAAGCGGTCATAGACCCCAGTACAGACATTGCCTCCCTTATAGATACCTTTGTCTTCTTTTGAAAGACAGCGACTTTGTACTTTAGAGTCACTATTTTGTCTGGAGGGAGAAAGGACATCTGCAGATGGGAATCAAGGAGAATACCCAGAAATATCTTGCGATACCTTGGGACTATATTGGATTTCTCCCAATTTCTTACCCATCCTATTTTTTGTAAAGTCTGACACATTATCTGAACCTGATTTTGGAGAAAAAGACTGAGCTACCACTAGGAGGTCGTCTAGATAAGGGACCACTATCAGATTTTGTTTCCTTAGAAAAGCTACTACTACCACAATCACCTTCGTAAATAGCCTTGGGGCTGATGATATTCTAAAGGGGAGAGCCCGAAACTGAAAATGGAGTGTTTCCCCCATGCTGGACTGCAAACCTTAAAAATTTTCAGTAGAGAGGATGACTAGGGATGTGATAGTATCCATCCTGAAGGTCGATGGGGGCCATAAAATGGTCCTGCCGTACCAGGGAAATTGTGGATTTTACTGATTCCATCTTGAAACAATGATAAACTGCATACTTGTTTAAAGGTTTCAAGTTTATTCTGTACACCCCACTTTTTTTTTTTTTTTTTTTTTTTTTACCATAAACAGGCGGGAATAATGACTTTCCCCTCTCTAAGGGGGAGACAGGACAAATTACTTCCATGTCCAGAAGTTTCTGGACACCTATCAAATCCAGGTGAAGCATAGGAGATGGTATGGATGTAAACACTACTCTCTTGGGGGGATAGGTTGAAAACTCTATTTTGAAGCCGTTTGCTATAGAATTTAGGATGTACAGGTTGGATGTTATTTCTTTCCAAGATACGGCATACCTGGACAACCTGCCCCCTATCCTCCTGGCGTCATTGTTTGCCCTGGGATTGTTTATTGGGGTTAAAGAGGATATTTTTCCCCCTGCCTCCCTTAGGGTAACTCCATCTTCCGGTTTTACCCTTGGATTTATATTGAGAATTGTATTCTTGAAAGGGGAAAAATGGCTGTTTCCTCTTGGAAGATTTTGGCTCTGGATGCGACTTCTTTTAACCCGTTGCCTTTTCGAGCAACATAACTAATTCAGGACCAAAAACATATTCTCCCTGGAAGGGAACAGCACACAGCTTCTGTTTAGATATTGGGTCACCGGACCACATTTTCAGCCATAATGCGCGGCGAGTTGTATTAGAGAGGACCCCAGATCTGGAGGCAATCCTTACTGACTCTGCCGAAGCGTCTGCAAGAAAGCCACTGGTCTTCTGTAGCAGTGGAATGGAGGATAAGATATCTTCCCTAGAGGTGCCTTCTCTAAGATGGATCTCAAGTTGGTCTAGCCATCTATACATAAACCTTGCCACACAAGTTGACCCAATATTAACTTGTAATAGGGCTGAAGAGCACTCCCAGGATTTCTTAAGGAGGCTGTCAGCTTTCCTATCTAGCAGGTCTTTAAGCTGCAACAAGTCTTCAAAAGGAGTCTTTTTCCCCACTTTAGCCACCTGTATATCAATTTTTGGCACTTCCGTCAAACCTTTGATTTTAGATTCATCAAAAGAAAATCTGTCCTTAATTTCCTGAGTCAGAAACAGCCTTTTCTCCGGATGTAGCCACTCATCCTGAATTAGACATTCTAAATTCTCATGAATGGGAAAAACTAATTTTTTTTTTTGGCCTAAGCCCTGCAAACATTTCATCCTGAATAGTTTGCTTCTCCTGAACATCCTCTATATTCATGGTGCTTCTAACTGCAGAAAAAAGCTCCTGGGTAAATGCGGAGAAGTAATATCTTCAGTCCTCAATATCTGAAGGCCCAGATAATTCCCCTTCCTCCAGGAAATCTTCGGACACAGATGGGACGTAAACATCACTATTATCCGAATCTGGATCTGTAATTAAACTTGCTCTTTTTGGCCGCAGGTTGTGGCTCAGCAGAGGCAAAAGTATGGAAAAAAGAAGCTAGGGAGGACTGGATCTCATGCCGAACCATCCCTTTAATGTCCTCCATTAAAGACGGCTGTTCCTCTTTAATTATCTTTTCGGTGCAAGACTGAAAGACTTTTTGGACGTGGAAGAAAGCTTTTTCTCACAGATGGCACATTTTTAAAATACAGCCACTTTCTTAGATTTAGAAGACACGTCTTTAGCTTCTTTTTGCTAAATAAATACATGACAATAAAGGGACATGAGAACTCCCATAATCATACCATGTAACATCCCATTATCAGATTACTCACTGGGGCTGGGGGTACGCCAGGCTCATGCACCACTCTAGAGGACTCATCTCCAGGCATTATAACAAACAGACACAGATGGTCCTACCTTGAGGAGAAAGCCTCTTGGTCTGGGAGGCTTTTTAAACCAGCCACCAACGACTTGCGTACTCCATTTCATGAACAGGAATGCTTCTGGTCCACTTGCACCTGTTCAAGACGCTAACTTTTCAAATCTCCCTCCTTTAGCGCCTTTCCTCGAAACCGGAAGTGACGTCACTGCAACTGGAAGCAACCCCGGCGTGCATCCCAGCATGGAACGCCGGCTCCAGAACAGGCAGGGGACACTACAGGCCAGTGAGCCTCCAAGAAGGGACCGAGGCCCGCGTTACACATCTCCACTGTCCCAGGATGGTGCAGGAGGAGACAGACCCACCAAGACTCCGCAGAGAAATGGTGCAGACCTGCAGGGACAGCCGCACTGAACCCCACTCTGCCAGGTAAGTATGGATCCAAGCCTCTTAGTCTACCCACTAATAGGGATAGGAAAAAAAACACTGAAGAGGGAGGAAGGGGAGGGGCTATTTAACCTCTTGTGTGCTTTTCCTGTCCCTAATAGTGGGAGGAGATACAAGCTCATGTGGTGCTGTCATAGAGGGCATTTGAGAAAACAGCATTCAGCAGATAGACCTTTGTATGGCCAGCTTTACAGAAACCAGGAGGGACCAACAACCTGATGCACTGCTGGGACTGACATAACTTTGATTATTTTCACACTGTCAGAATTTGGCATCCATATCTGTCTAAACCACCAGTACAACAAATACAGAAGTGTAGTTCCTTTATGTAGGGTCCACTCATGCTTTTGGCTTACAAATACTGAAACATTCTGACCATATACTGCCATGTGAGTATGGCACAACAGAGACCCTGTGACATGTACCCAAATTTTAAGGCCACATTCACATTATCAAAAACTAGACCACTATATGGAATGCTGAAAGAATTGGTAAAGTAACACTTGGTTATCCTCTTTTTCCAAGGAGCTAGTCACACAACCGCGTTTCATCCATGATGCCTCATGTAGTTTGTGTGCCAGCTGTATTTCTCAGACTGACCACAGGCATGTGGTTGTAAACTGCTGCATCATAGCACAGTCATGACAAAGTGAGCTCCTGAATGGCTAAACTGACAGCTTTATGTCAGTTCAATATAGTAGCACTTCACTGCATCAGGACTCACTATGATAGGGGTGTCAAATTTATTTTCACCAAATCACAGTGTAAGTAGGTGCCACTAGAACAGTAGATAAAACATAACTTTTATTATAAATAATATAATAAAAGAGTCCCAAATGTATAAATTAGATCAGTGTTTTAGCTACGGTAACCTCTTGTCATCACACAATACACCTATTAGGGGGAATAATCTAATCTCCTCCCTCAATAGGGAAGAAATAAGCAACCCAATAGTAGGAGTAAAAAAAAAGAAGAAAAGTCCAGGAGTCGGTTCACTCAGAATACATAGATAGACTATTAGTTACACATACATCAAAAATGTAGCAGACTCCATGGGTGATTAAACCACCAGATCCGTGTACTGATGTATGTCTACTATCATAACCAGGATACTGCTCCGTGGACTATGATGTCCCCTCTCTAAAACAGGGAGTGTAGGGTGAAAAATGAATACTCCTCCCAGTATTCAGTAGTAAGAGTCTCTAAATAGCACTGCAGAGTAGTCACAGCGCTATAGTAGCAGTCCACAATCAGTTCAGCGCACACTATTAGAGTAGGGCAAACAGACTATTGACACTATAACCAGGAATGAAGGTAGCTCAGATATGCTAAGTGTCTAGATGAAGACTAAGCTCTAAACTCAACGTGTTTCTATTGGATTGTGTCAACAAGTTCATCAGGAGCATCGTACTGGAGCTAGGTTCAGGGAGCAACGCCTACAATATTGCAGTGAAAACTGCAGTTCCCAGAGCCCTGTAGCTCTGATACAAAAATAGCAGACACTGTACATTTGGCAGGGCCCCATCTTGTATATCCAACTGCTGCGAGCCGCTCCCTCCCGATACACTCTCACGGGAGCCAATAGGAAGACAGGAGGCCTCCTATCTCATACTGACGTGGTGGGGCGTATCGGCTGGACCTAGGATGTAAACAACAGCTGATTGGCTGTCAGAAGCAGGCGTGGTGGTCACCGTTAAGTCACATCCTTTCTACAAATAATAAATGGATGAAGGATACCAAATTCAGGACTATTACCTTGGCGAACAGTCTAATACTGGATATGGAATTAAAAAAACAAATCTGGATATGAAAAAAAGGGGAAGAGGGCGGGGGGGCACCAACAAAGTATATAGTGCTAATACATGATAAGGAGAGCCAATAAGCATATCATTACGAAAATCCCATAATGGAGCATACCAACATAATTACCTAGGATGCGTTCACCAGAATCCAGTGAACAGATGATGAACACCAGGAGTGCATACCATAGACTGTCAAGGAGTGACCCCTGACATGACCATAGCCCCTAATAAACACCTAACAAATAGATAGTACCCCAAGATAAACAGAAAAACACGCCCCCTTCCCTGACATAACAGGAGGAAGCCCCTAGAAAAGGAACATCTGCCTTATATTAAGGGCACAAATTCACCTATAGACCCTCCAAACCCTATAGATCTACAAATACCCCCCCACATACACAAACACGCACCCTCGCCCAAACCAACACAAATGATCACGAAGGCCACGATAGTATATGCATCTAATCTATAGATAGCATGTGACCTGAAAGGCATATAATACACCCCTCCTAACGCATAGAAGTTTTAAATAACGCTAAGATCCCAATAGGGAAACTGAATTCAAAAAATGCAAACTGTGTAGCTGATAGACACCAACGGCCTTAATGGCCCCATGATAAGGTTATCGGGACGGGCCATATTGCATATCTATACCATAAATCAAATGACTACTATCAGTCATGGCCAACAGTTGGGGAACTTAGACACAGGGTACTGGTTTTTTTTTTTTCTACGGGGTAGGGAGGGAGACTAAATACATATAGGTGCTCACTGCATCAGGACTCACTATGACAGGGGTGTCAAGCTCATTTTCACAGAGGGCCACATCAGCCTTATGGGTGACTACAAAGGGCCATTAGTAATTCTGCGACTAAATATATGTAGCTATGACCATTGAAGGCAACCATAAGTCTGATGTTAACATATTGTTAATACACATAGGTAATGTCCTAAATATTTTGCACCTATAGGTAATGGTGCCCCCCAACACATAGGTAATAGTGTCCTAAATATCCCCCAACATAGATATTAGTGACCCCCACAGGTAATAGTTCCCCCCAAATTATATCACATACAGTCCAGGCCACACAACTCTGGTGAATTTCATACTTGGCTCTTCTTCCTGCAAAGCGCTGGTGTGGCGCCTAGCTGTGCACCTTTTCTATTGTCCTCCCGACTACTCTATCACCTGCACTATTGTACCGCAAACAATACCAATACAGTGGGAGACCGAATAGCCGGAAGGACATTAAGAGAGGTGTACAGTCAGGTTGTCACATCGGCAATTTGCAGGAAGTAGGGGGAATTATTCAAATTGCTACACCTGGAGAAAGTAGAATGGTGAGGGGGCCTGCACGGGCTACTGTTGTGACCTCTATAGCAGTTTGTTCTGTCTTTGACTGGTAGGTCCACAGCACTCCCTAGCTATAGAGTACTGGGTACCTTCCAGCTGAAGACAGAACAAAGTGATGTCATTTAAAGAGGTTATAAAGGCAAACCTTTTATATTTTAAATAGGCTCGAGGAGGTAAAAAAAAAAACAAAAAAAAACCATAAACATACTCACCTGCCCCAGTGCCCGGGAGTCTGGTGCTTCCGTCAAGTGACTGCTGAGGCCAATCAGCGGCCTCAGGAAACCACAGGTTGTGACGTCATGTGCCCTTCGCTGATTGGCCTCAGCGGTCACGTGTGAAGATAACAATGAACCGGAAGGACCAGACCACGCCAGGAGGCACCAGGCGAGTATGATTTTTTTTTTCACCTTCCCCGGCCTATTTAACATATAAAAATTTTGTCTAGCCAACCCCTTTAATGTGGCTTACTAGCCCCCAACACATAATATAGACCCCACACAGTATATCACCCCATTTTTTCCTTAACCCCCACATAGTATATGCTCCCTTTTTTTGGCCTCCACACAGCATGTAGACCGCACACAGTGATATGTTAGGGCACTACATATTGGACTATTGCAATAGGTAGCGGCCAATAATTTAAATACCCATCCATACTCCTGTCCAGGCCAGTCTTTGCTGCCACCACCAGGGCAGGCTGTACCAGATGCTGAAGAACGCGAGGACGTAACATCCTTGTATTCTTCAGCATCGTAACATAACGTGCTGTACCGTCTAGTGATGGTAGCGAAGGCCAGCCTGGACAGGAGCGTGGATGGGTGTTTAAATTATTGGCCGCTACCTATTGCAATAATCCAATAGGTAGCAGCTGATTATGCCATAATGCGCCACCCGAGGCTATCACCTCAGGTTGCCTCATGACAGATGCAGCCATCGCAGGCTACAAAACACAAGGCCTTGTGTTTGACACCTGTGCACTATGATGGTGTTAGTTCCATTCACATGGCGGTGGTCAGTCAGGGAAATATGGCTCACAGAACGAACACATTGTGTGAATGGTCCCTAACTGAGCAAAATAAAACAATAAAAACATTACAATCATATATACACACGTGAACAAAATTGTTGGTACCTCTCGTTTAATGAAAGAAAAACCCACAATGGTCACAGAAATAACCTGAATCTGACAAAACTGGAAATTGCCAAACTACATGTTGACAAGCCACAAAGCTTCTGGGAGAATGTCCTATGGACAGATGAGACAAAAATCGAAATTTTTGGCAAGGCACATCAGCTCTATGTTCACAGAGAGAAAAATGAAGCATATCTTGAAAAGAACACTGTCTCTACTGTGAAACATGGAGGAGGCTCTGTTATGTTCTGGGGCTGCTTTGTAGCTTCTGGCACAAGGTGTCTTGATTCTGTGCAGAGTACAATGAAATCTCAAGATTATCAAGGGATTCTAGAGAGAAATGTGCTGCCCAGCAGGGCTGTGGAGTTGGTACGCCAAAGCCCCGACTCCGACTCCTCAATTTCCCCTGACTCCGACTCCACCAAAATAGGCACCGACTCCACGACTCCGACTCCACAGCCCTGGCACTGCTAAACCTTATAGGTTCACTCAGAACTCAGTCCCATCATTATATGAGGAATAGAACAGACCTTTACAGGACATTTCATCATTTTCAACATTTCATCATTTTCCCAAATTCTTATGAAAATATATTCAGCACATACTGCATTGTACTACTAACTGTACCAATTTATTATATATTTTGGGAGTCGGAGTCGGTCCATTTATACCGACTCCGACTCCACCAAAATAGGCACCGACTCCGACTCCACAGCCCTGCTGCCCAGTGTCAGAAAGCTTGGTCTCAGTGGCAGGTCATGGGTCTTGCAACAGGATAATGACCCAAAACACAGCTAAAAACACCCAAGAATGGCTAAGAGGAAAACATTGGACTATTCTGAAGTGGCCTTCTATGAGCCCTGACCTAAATCCTATTGAGCATCTTTGGAAGGAGCTGAAACATGCCGTCTGGAAAAGGCACCCTTCAAACCCGAGACAACTGGAGCAGTTTGCTCATGAGGAGTGGGCCACAATACCTGTTGAGAGGTGCAAAAGTCTCATTGACAGTTACAGGAATCGTTTGATTGCAGGGATTGCCTCAAAAGGTTGTGCAACAAAATATTAAGTTAAGGGAACCATCATTTCTCTCCAGGCCTGTTTCATGAGTTTTCTTTCTTTAAAAATTCTGTTGAAGCATGGTTGAAAAGCAATGCCTGACTTTTCATTTGTTAATTTTCATATAATTTTTATATATTATTACTTTTGTCAGATTCAAGTTATTTCTGTCACCATTGTGGGTTTTTCTTTCATTAAACGAGGGGTACCAACAATTTTGTCCGTGTGTGTGTGTGTGTATATATATATATATATATATATATATATATATATATATATATATAGTAATCAAGACACTTTTTCTAATAGTAACATGTGCCCAGGTGTGGGGTCCCTAAACCGCCTGCTGCTCAGCTCACAACTAAACCTCTTAACCCTATAGCAGCAGCAGCTGGGACTGAGATTGACAGGCCTGGTGTCCTAAAGCCCAGCAGAATAAGGATATGCTGTAGTGGGTCTAAACCTAGTGACAAGCTCCCTAAAGCAAGGCAGACAAATCATCTATTCAGGGATACAGATGATATTCACATGCTGACATATGCCTATACTATCAGTGATTGGTTGCAGTGGTCACATACCGACACGACATGATAAGCATCAGTGAGATTTGTTACAAATGGAACTATCCAAGACCACTGGACAAGGAACCATCCTAATAAGAACAAGGTCATACAACTTTCTTTTATTCTCTAACAAAGTACTAAGTACTAACAAAGCCCAATTACATAATAACAACAAAATCCCTGCATGTCTCTAGAAAAAGCAGAATGCAAAAGAAAATTACCTTTATTTCACAACTGGCATAACACAAATACATGAAGTATCATCAAACAGCAATTGAGGCTTTAAAGTTACACTCCAGATAGATGATCAGGCACCAGAAAGTGCCAGGGCTTTTGCCAGCTGTTTGCTTGGAACAGGACTCTGACTGATCAACTGAATGCCCCAGAGGCCACAATCTGTAAGGAGCTGTGGCCACATGTACATGTAATGGGTGACAACTTAAAAAGAACTTATCAAAAGGTCTGAAAATCCCACACCATCTGATAGGCGCTGTCAGCCACTTTGTTGTTTTGTTTATCCAATTCCATTCGGCCATTCCAAAGATGATGATGTCAATATGTCACTGGGCTTTTAAGACCTAGTGACAGGTTCTCAAAGTTGCCATGCAAGATAAGTACATAAGAATTGGTCAAATCCTAGACAGAATTAGCAATTTCCACCATTAAGCATTAGAATAACTTGCGCAAATGATTATTCACGATGGGTAAGCGCAGACTACCAACATCGTAAATGTGATATGCAGGGTTGAAACTGCTGTGGCTAGCTAAATCTTCATGTGTATGGCATAGACTGAACAAATTTGCTGATCACTTGCCCACTTTGCTTAAAAGTATATTTCTGGTGGCCACAGGTGATCATTACCAGTTGTGTACAGCCAGCCTAAGGCTCTGTTCACAACTGTGCCATTGCTTGCATTCATAACAGAAGCCTTAGCTGTGTACCAATCCCTTCTATGATAGATCTGAATGGTATCCTAAAGACCCCATGGACTTAAAATGGGCCTGCTGCAGCTCACACCTGAAAATCCCTGTGTCTACTTTATAGGGTCAATGCTCATACACCATAATAATGTGATGTTCCATGCTGATGAGAGTATAGGCTTTACCAGCAGTAATGAGACCGACCACCAGTTTACTTATCCACCGGTAAATGACACGATGACATAGATTCCTCCAAGAATCTGCTGCACATTCCTCATTCACATCTCCTTCCAGCAGCAGTGTGGTATAAGAACCAAACACATACACCTAGTACATAGACAGACAGAGACTGTGCCCACCACATCCAAGCCCCAGCATGACTTCCCATCACACTCACCCGAGTTCTGATCACGGGGCCATAGGTAATATGTGGCCGGGATGACAATCAGTCCTACAAACGAGGTCAGGAAGTAGAGGAACGTGTTGCCACTGTCGTCATACTGGAACTGTTGCCCAGCCATGGCTGCACTTCCCTCTGCTTGCCGGGCACACTACCCCTAACCGGGTCCCTCACAGCTCACGACACTAGAAACCCGACCGACCTACGGCCGTTACCCGGCGAAGGGCCCGCCCACCTCTTCCTTGATACGCCCACACATCGCATCACTAGCATGCAAAATCTCGCGTTGATGGGTATGGAATACGTGTTATTTTGTCGAATAAACTTTATTAGTAAATGACACTGCGTACATGTTAAGGTTAGTTGAATTAACTTTATTGAAAACAGGCATGTAAACACACACATAGTGGAATGGTATGTCAAGTGATAAGTTTACAGTTATCCAGAACTGATTTGCCTAGTAGAGTGAATCTGTTGCAGAGACTGGGGCACTCCATATAAATAATACTACCTGCACAGGGGCCCCCATAAACACTGCCAGCAGAGTGCTTCATATAAACAATAGCGCCAGAAAAGGGGCCGCATAAAGGGTGTCAACCGTGTTCCACAAAATTCTGTCAAAAAACAGTGCACCCCATAAACTGTAGAGGCAGCAATGCATTTCATGTAAACAAAAAAAGTATGTAGTGTTTCCCCTCACAACCATAAAATTAAAGAAGGTGTCCAAGAAAACATAACAGTAAGGAATGCTAAAATAAAAGATATTCACCTGTTTAACAGCTGCTGTTCTAGTGCTGGCGCTCTTGTGGCTTTCATCTGTCTTTGTCTACATGGCCTTCAGCAATGTCATCACCTACATCAATATGACCACTGCAGCCAATCAGTGGCCTCTGATGCAGTGGTCAAATGGATCTTTGTTACATCAGCTGCAATAATGTAAAAAAAGACCCTCAAGGAACATCTGAGCATTGACACTTACATTGTCACTAACTTTAACATAGAGCAGGTGATTCTGGACTAAAATTTAATGCTCTTTAATTAAATATGTGGCTGCTTTCTGCCTGAAAAACCTCTCTAAAGTTCCTGCCACTAGGTGTCTCCCCTTCTAATTTGTTGTTCACTCTTTTGTTACCAAGGAAGTCCCTCCATAGATACATAGGGGTTGTCCTTTTCTCTCTTCACACAGTGAATAGAGAGGTGAGGGGCTGATTCTCATCTCAACCTGCACAGACATGGGTGCAAACTGTTGCTGTGTGCAAAAGAATAAGAATTCTGCAAATCTCACTACTTACAATGTAAGAAAAGTCTTCTATGTGCATACTTCTGGCTGCTTGTATGATTACAGGTGGGATATTATTTACAGACAGCAAACAGCTTTACTGACTGTGCTCATAGATTATTCTTTTCCTTGTGTTTTATCCGCTTGGTTTCATGTATTTGCACTGTATTTACAGTCCAGTGTACCTAGATCTCCTATAGTGTGGTCACTTGGACTTTTGTCAGGTATTTGTTTGCAATTATGTAGTTACTCCTGGCAGAATGGCAGAACATTATCAGCAATGGATGGGGGAGGGGAAGACTGCTCCCTATTTTACACACCCCTTGGCTGAGAGACAAATGTAAACTATATTTCAGCCATAATTTGAGTATTAGCAGTAGAAAAGCTGATAGGAAACCATGTATGAAGGCTTATACATTTATAGAAGAGACTGTTCAGCAAGACCCTCCACATATTTCAACTTTTCATGAAAGCTCAGGTACATTTTTAAAATAAAATATATACAATAATTACCTATCACATTCCTTAGTGATTAACCGTAACCTTATTTTTAAAACTCCCAGAATACTTTATGATACAATAAGAAGTGCACATGCTAAACCCGCCTCATGTAATTCCAATGGATGGGGGAGGGGGCAGACTACTCCTTATTTGGGGCACTCAACCACTTATGTCTCCCTTGTGACCTTCACACCAAGTACCCTTTTTACAGTATAATGTCCCCCTGTGGCCCCCTTAATTGTGGACCCTACACAGTAAAATGCCCCCTTCATTGCGGCCCATACACAGTATAAAGAATAGCCCTTCATTGTGGCCCCCACAGGATAATGCCCCTTACCTCACTATTCTTGCACTAGTCCACACCAGTCTCTGCTGCCGGTGGCTCAAAAGCAGCAGGCATGATGTAGTGATGTCACTATATCTCCCCACCTGCTTCCAAGTTGCCAGCAGAAGAGACAGTGGCAAAATGGTGAAGCAGTGAGTGGATGGCTCCTTGCTTCACCACTGATCTCAACTCTATCTGCATCCTCCAGACACAAATAGGGTTTAATCCAGGGCAAGCCTTCTACCGCCTGGGACATCAGTACAACACCCGAGATCTGGGACTGTTGGAATAAATTCAGGACGATTAGGAGGTATGCAGTTAGGTAAACCAAATCAGTCATGACACATTACATATTGGGCTGTAATTAGAAAAGCCAAGTTAAAGCGATTTTTCCCACCTGGGTGGGTTTTTGATATCAGATCATTTCTGTTCCCACGCCTGACACCCCCCCCCCCCCCTCCCCCGATCGGCTGTTCTTGACTGCCTTTGAAAGCTCCATAGACTGTAAATGGGCCATGCTGGAGTACTGCAACGCTGGTCACATATCAAAAACCTATCCAGGCCTGCAAAAACCCTTTAATGCAACAAGATACTCCTTCCCTGCATTAAAGGGAGTCTGTTACAAGAATCTAGAATATCAACCCAGTCCCGCAGCAGAAATCTAGGTTAGGGTCAGCTGCATCAAGCGGTGTTTTTCACTTGTGAACTGGTGCCTCCATTACCAAGAAATTGCAGTACCGCTACCTTAATCCACTATTTTTCTGTAAAAATGTGGGATGTATTGCCTGTAGAATTGATGAAGCCGAAACATTGGTTAGCGTGGAGTTCCTGAGTGCAAGACCAATTAAGCCATGCAGAAAGCTTTTCTAGGCCCATTTGAAGGTCTTGGTCTGAAATGATTAGAGATGGGCGAACTTCTGAAGATTCATTTAATTTCGGGTTCGGACAAATCGACCCTCTGGGTTGTTTTGGTCTAAACATGTTCAGACAGAACCGAAAGTGAATTCATTATACTCTGGGTTCTCTTCCGATCCCAGAATATAATAGGTGGAGGCCCACGTCCCTTCTGGCCTCCCGGGTGACATCATGCACCCCAGAGTCACCACTGAGGTTTATCAATGTCTTTTGGAAAATTCGTGTCAAATCTGATTCGATCCAAACAGGTTCTCTAGAAATTATCTAACCAAGCAAAGGTAATAACCATCATTCAAACAGACACTTCTCAAGCTTGGTGTAAAGCTTATTATTCCATAACTGTTGAAGAACTAGATGAACATACTTTTGATGGGTCAGCAGTTTGGTGGTATATCTTGATGCACCCAAACAAATGCAGAGCAGATTGGGGAAGATGTCAGATTGACCTTAACCTCCTGGAAAATTGCTAGGCATTGCAGAGACCAAAAAACGTAGCAAGGTACTCATATTGACCATCTTAAGTGTTAAAAGCCACTCATCGCTTCCTCTCATGCAAAACAATGTGTATGCTTCTCGAAGATCCAATTAGGGAAAGAACTCAGGTCCATAGTTTCTTTTGAAGAGTACAGAAATCAATGGTAAGGTATTCTTATTCTTTACAGTGCTCTTATATAGTCCATGGCAATCAATGCATGGACTAAGAAATCCACCCTTCTTCAACTGAGTAGCCATATGGCCTTGAAGTCAAACCTGGAATATTATACGTCAAAGCATAGCTAGGGGTTCAGCATGGGGGTGAGGGATGGGGCAAACACTTCCAAATGGGCCCCAACTCAGGCATACCAATATTATCACTATACGATGACCATATAGTGGTAAGTGCTTGCTCTGCATAGGGCCCTGCAGACAATTTAGGTGAATACAGCACAGGAAACATTTAGTGCCTAACAGGTGAAATCTGTGACTGTAATCATTCACATTTCCTGTCTGTTAAATACAAGTCTGCTAAACATGTCTATGAATGGAAAGGTCATGGAGTAACATATGTGTGTTGCATTCGTGACAGATCATAGTAGCTAAGTTAGAGCTATGTTCATTTAAGGAATGATTCAGAGGGCACGGAAGGATCATATTTATGCTTGTCAATATGAGGAAAAAGAGTTGACAAAAATAGAATTCCTCAGACTTTATAAGCAGGTACTGGATGTATGCAAGCAGAGCATTGACTCCACTCTCACTCCTTTTATCATTCTCTCTATATTCTACCACCTGTGAGAAGGCCAAGTTCTGGAGTCACGGTATTTCAGCCCCCGGGTTTTGACATATGTCTGGTCCAGGACAGGTTTTTGAGTAGGCCTCAGCCCAGGTGGAAGTCCTGGGCCTCATTACTGGCCAATATAGCCCTACAGAGCCTGCACTTCAGGGCAGACCCTGGAAGAGAGAGGAGGCGCCTGGGTCTGTCTGGAGCTGAGAGTTTGGTGAGACCTGTGTCTAATTCCTGCTATGCTTGCTCCAGCCACACGTATAGTTAGGTTCATTTCTGTTTAGTTAGCGCTCGGACGAGCAGGATTTTATTTGTATTTACCTGAAGTTAAGGCTGTGTTTTATTTTGTACCTAACGTAAGGTTTATTTATTTTTGCTGTTTTTCAAATAAACCTGTTGTACCAGAGCTTTGTGTCCCTGTCTCTGACTGTTTGGGTCTGTACCTTTGCTGCTACCAAGCTACCTCCCCCACACACCAGAACATCTAACGCTAGATTCTCACCTGAGCTCGGGTTCCATTCTTCGGGTCCACTTGGGGACCTGAAAAACGAAAAACCAATCCGCTTAAAAAGCAGAAACCCGTGAACCCCATAGACTATAATGGGGTCTGTCTGGTTTCCGTCAAGAGGAATGGGGGACAGAATCCCCAAATGGAATCTGAGCACGGGTGTGAATCCAGCCTGACACATACACTCTAACTCTTTTTTTCTTTTGTTTTGAATTATTTTAACTTATCAGCCAAGAAGTGCAGGACAGTATTTTACACTGTCTCTTCCATCTGTACCTCCATGACGACTTCTTCCAGCAGTGACTTGACTCTGAAAAGTTTGCAACACACACATCTTTGGCTCCTCACTTTTTCAGGCACCTGACCCACATTTTCCTCACCTACATAAATTCTCCATCCTGATGCTACCCCCAGTTATAAAGTATATGATATAACCCCACCTCCCCAAATGAATAATACCCTAGAGTGCATCTTTAGATTAATAATGTCCCTGTGTGCTCTCGTAAATAGTGTGCCTTATTAATAATGCCTCCTGTATGCCTCCTAACTAAAGGGGTTTTCTAGGTTATAAATAAATAAAAATCAGTGGAATTCTGACACCCCTGTGATCAGCTGTGTGAAGGGTACTGCGGCGGTTGTACAAGCACCATGACCCCTTCTCTGTTTACATTGTCGTTCGTTTCATAGTGGCCATGCAGTGTAACTACAGTCTCGTCCTATACACTTCTACGGGAAAAGGCTGTAATTACATCAGACGGTCACTGTGTTTCCTTGTATAAGCACCTGTATGCTGCTGGGGGTTTTGGACTCCTCCAGGGGTTCTGGACTGGTGCCGCCACAGGTTGATCAGGCAATGAGTAACTATAGAGCAGTTGGCTACAAAAGCCCCCTCTCCTCTCTCTCCTGGTTGGCTACCCCCCACCCAATGACCCTGAAGGCACATCCAACCATAGGACCAACACTAGCGATCTGTGCGTCCCTCTTTCAGAGGGAATTGATTTTGCCTACCCTGTCACCCATGTTCACAATCTTAGGAAACTCGAGATTTCCCCCAGGTATGGGTCCAGGCCCTTTTTGCTCTTGACGTGTTGCAGGTATCTCGTGAGTGAAAAATTCCCGTTCAAATCACTGCAGGACCCCCTACATGGACCTACTGGGATCCTGGGAACTAACTTCTCTGGGCCCATGAGGGGCTATACAACTGATGCATTTTCTGAGTTCCCTAGCCTCTCCGGAAGGATATGACAGACCAATGACTCCCTTAGAAAAAGGGCCTTTTTACTGTTACACGTCTCAGATTTCTCCTTAAGAGCCTACTTCAAGTCTCCCTGCTGCTAGAAACTGTATCCCGGCTCTCTGGAAATCCTCCACCCCACCCACACTGGGTCCGCAGAGTACAGCACATCCAGAAAATGGAAAACCTCCGCCTGGACCTCCTGGATCATGTTCCAGGGCTCACAGGAATACCGAAACCTTGTGGGACCCTAAGTGGCAAGTGGAGGCCAACAAAGAGAGACTCTGGAACCCCCTACCCACCTTTTTTTAACCTTCCCTTCTTACCCCACCTTTTTTCCCTATTATTCCCTCCCTGACTCTCCACCCCAGTCTCCCTCCTGACGCATCCTGCCCTCCATACAATCCCCCCCTCTGTCTTCCTGCCCCGCCCCCAACTACCCTTTTGAGTCTGGAAACATTTCACTGTACTTTATTTAGTATCATTAGATGCAAATTAAGTTACTCGACAGTCAGAGAATGTGATACCACCTCTGATAAAGAAAAAACAGTCTGCATCACAGACTACAATAAATTCATGGGTATGGGGGGTTTATTTGATCTGGCTTTGCAACCATTTCTGGTGCAAAGAAAATCCTGTGCCTGGCATGAAAAAAATGTGGTCATCCACCTGATATAGGTAACAGCATACAAAATGTACAAAAAATCAAATGGGCAAAGTTTTTATTTTCAATTCTTGGAGAACGTTATTGAAGTTATCATTTGAGTTTTCCGACCCAAGACTTAGCCACGAGGCAGAAGCTTCTCCGATGTGTGTAAAGTCATTTTGTACATCCTGCACAAAAGTATGCTGCACAAATGGCATATGAAGGGACATGTGATTTTCTTGCTCTATATGAGCCTCTAGCCCTGGTCTTTATACTCTGTATCTCTACAGGTGCGTCTCAATAAATTAGAATATCTTTGAAACGTTTACTCATTTCAGTAATTGCATTAAAAAAGTGACTTCCTATATTTTCTAGATTCTTTACACACAAAGTGTTCTATTTCAAGTGTTTTATTTCTGTAACTGTTGATTATGGATTACAGTTAATGAAAACCAAAATCTAAGAAAATTAGAATATTGTAAAAAAGTTCAGTATTGTAAATTCAGTGTGTCACCTACCAAGGTTTCCTAAACCTTTAAATGGTCCCTCAGTCTGGTTCAGTAGGACACACAATCATGGAAGACTGCTGATTATGAATTGTATTACTGAATTACTGAAATGAATGAACGTTTCAAAGATATTCTAATTTATTGAGATGCACCTGTACTTATAAAACCATTTGCTTTCAAACTGTATTTGTAGGGAGAACAAAAAAGTTGGATTACTCTATGGCTTATATTTTATATTTTTCTGCTTGCTCATAATATTTACTAAGCTGCTAAATGTTAGGCCTCATGCACATGACAGAATGTGCAACCTAAGGCTCTTTCGAGTGGGGTTGCGGTAATTATAGAGTAAATCCTATAATGCTCCATGACAACGGAATTGAATGGAATCCCCCCATTTAAATCAATAGGGGACAGAAAGCACTCAGATGACACTGGGATACCCTCGGGCTGCACACTCGATTGTGTGCATGAAGCATTAACCAATTCCGGACTGCCCACAGAGTATATACAGTGCCTTGCGAAAGTATTCGGCACCCTTGAACTTTTCAACCTTTTGCCACATTTCAGGCTTCAAACATAAAGATATAAAATTTTAATTTTTTGGTGAAGAATCAACAACAAGTGGGACACAATTGTGAAGTGGAATGAAATTTATTGGTTATTTTAAACTTTTGTAAAAAATAAACTTAAAAGTGGGGCGTGCAATATTATTCGGCCTCTTTACTTTCAGTGCAGCAAACTCACTCCAGAAGTTCAGTGAGGATCTCTAAATGATCCAATGTTGTCCTAAATGACTGATGATGATAAATATAATCCACCTGTGTGTAATCAAGTCTCCGTATAAATGCACCTGCTCTGTGATAGTCTCAGGGTTCTGTTTAAAGCGCAGAGAGCATCATGAAGACCAAGGAACACACCAGGCAGGTCTGTGATACTGTTGTGGAGAAGTTTAAAGCTGGATTTGGATACAAAAAGATTTCCCAAACTTTAAACATCCCAAGGAGCACTGTGCAAGCGATCATATTGAAATGGAAGGAGTATCAGACCACTGCAAATCTACCAAGATCCGGCCGTCCCTCTAAACTTTCATCTCAAACAAGGAGAAGACTGATCAGAGATGCAGCCAAGAGGCCTGGTCTGGTTCATCCTGATCACTCTGGATGAACTGCAGAGATCTACAGCTGAGGTGGGAGAGTCTGTCCATAGAGCAACAATCAGTCGTACACTGCATAAATCTGGCCTTTATGGAAGAGTGGCAAGAAGAAAGCCATTTCTCAAAGATATCCATAAAAAGTCTCGTTTAAAGTTTGCCACAAGCCACCTGGGAGACACACCAAACATGTGGAAGAAGGTGCTCTGGTCAGATGAAACCAAAATCGAACTTTTTGGCCACAATGCAAAACGATATGTTTGGCGTAAAAGCAACACAGCTCATCACCCTGAACACACCATCCCCACTGTCTCAAACATGATGGTGGCAGCATCATGGTTTGGGCCTGCTTTTCTTCAGCAGGGACAGAGAAGATGGTTAAAATTGATGGGAAGATGGATGGAGCCAAACACAGGACCATTCTGGAAGAAAACCTGTTGGAGTCTGCAAAAGACCTGAGACTGGGATGGAGATTTATCTTCCAACAAGACAATGATCCCAAACATAAAGCAAAATCTACAATGGAATGGTTCACAAATAAACGTATCCAGGTGTTAGAATGGCCAAGTCAAAGTCCAGACCTGAATCCAATCGAGAATCTGTGGAAAGAGCTGAAAACTGCTGTTCACAAACGCTCTCCATCCAACCTCACTGAGCTCAAGCTGTTTTTCAAGGAAGAATGGGCAAGAATTTCAGTCTCTCGATGTGCAAAACTGATAGAGACATACCCCAAGCGACTTGCAGCTGTAATCGCAGCAAAAGGTGGCGCTACAAAGTATTAACTTAAGGGGGTCAAATAATATTGCACGCCCCACTTTTCAATTTTTTATTTTTTACAAAAGTTTAAAATAACCAATAAATTTCGTTCCACTTCACAATTGTGTCTCACTTGTTGTTGATTCTTCACCAAAAAATTAAAATTTTATATCTTTATGTTTGAAGCCTGAAATGTGGCAAAACGTTGAAAAGTTCTAGGGGGCCGAATACTTTCGCAAGGCACTGTATGTGCGTAAGTGGTTGTGTTGTTCTGCAAGGACATACCGGTACATCCTTGCAATTTTAAGCAGCTGCACAAAATCGTGCAGCTGCAAAAACAGGGAGCTGGCTGTACCCACTGTATATCCCTCTTCCTCCCCTTTACATATACTTATCCAAGTAGGGAAATAAGAAAAGAAACAGGCATTTGTCTTTAATAAATATAAGTATATGGCAAAGTTTCTTATCTACACCTCCAATATTAATTTATGAAAAAATAACAAAAAACTTTATGCTTTAATGGGATGGTTGTGGGGTTCCAACTATACTGTATAACGTCACTGTATTTTCCACAATATTTATTTTTATTTCCTCCTATCTATTAAAAAATACTCACTTTACCCCTATATGAATGCTAGCAGGATATTTATTAAACCTCCCAATGTTTTAGGCCCTGCGGGTTTATCTGCCAAACATATCAGGCATCCACACAAGAGAAGCAGTAGAATGTGAAACAGTACCAAAGTGTTATTTAGTGTAAAGAAATTTTATTTGTAATTCATTTGGTGGTTTAAAACACGAATGATAAAGGCTCTATTTTTTTTGTGATTGTCATTTTTGGTACATTTTTGCACTTTGGGTCTGCAACAGAATGGGAAATGTGGCAAGCTGCCCTAAAATCAGCTGTAGCATAACAAGGCCACCAAAAGCTAAACTGGACTCCTTCTGTGTCATGTCCTTTAATGGAGCCATATAGTAGATACATATTTAGTATCACCGTACACAATAAAAGTAGCAGTGTGTGAAATGGCATCACTTTTATGTATTGTGTTTTAAAACAGCTTGAGAAACTTGACACATTTGTGAAAAAATGCAATTTTTATTTTTTTTGGCCTAGTTTGGGAAAAGTTTGTAAAAACATACAGTACATTGAACAGCTAATCAGATCTTATGTGCAACGATCGTCTTCCACACGGCACATATGATAAACCTAATAGATAACTATTCACTGTTATGTTTTATTATTTTTACTTGCCTTGAGTTCAGGAAAGTTATGTATACTCTGAGAGATGGTGTTGGAGCCTCTCAAAAGCATTACTTCTAAGGAGGGACAAGGGCAGTAACATAAACCTAATTCTTGCCTTTTATTTTGTATCCCATTTTCATGTGGATTGACAAGCTGACTGAAAAGGGCAATGTGAGTGATTTTAGCAGATTGCCATAGTGTCTTCCATCTATAAACCAAAATTCTATTATTTATGCCTTGTTCATATTATTGTTAAGATCTTCTGTTGTTTCAGATCACTATTGATGGCCAGAATACTTTCACACATGCATTGCTATAATGAATGTGTCATAGCATCATGGCTTCCATAATAAACAGAAGCCAGTGTGAACAGAGCCTTACATTACATTTAAATAAAAACAAAACAACAAAACTGGAACTAGCACAGTTTGTATCACTAGAAGCGAATCCTATCCCTAAATGGAATTGCAGCGTGTTTGCAGGACCCAGAAGTGGACATCATCATCTCAGACAGCAGCAGTCAGAGAGAAGAGGATTGTCAGATTGGCAACAGGATTGCCTCCTTCTTTATTCTACTGATAATTTATTCTTAGGGGGCGTTCACACTACCGTTGGTGAGCGTCAGTAGTGTCCGTTGCTATTGTCCGTTACAAGATTTTAGCAACGGACATTAGCTGAACCGTTAAAATTTCCATTCAATTCAATGGGATTTTATCTTGCATTTGTTAGTGACTGTTAGTGTCCATTTACACCCAATCCGTCACATGTCCGTTTTTTTTTGCGGACAAAAAATCCTACATGCAAGACTTTTGTGTCCGTTAAAAAACCGGTTTCATGATGGACGTCAAGTGTCCATTATTTTTTAACATTAAAGTCTATGGGTAACTGACAGTAACAGATGGGTGTCCGTTACTGTCCGTTATACTGTCTGTTGTTACTGTCTGTTTTTTTTCTGCGCATGCTCAGAAAGCAGAAACAAAAATTAACGGACATTAACTTCAGTTAGTGCCCATTGTTGTCTGTTGTGGTAGGTGTCCGTTTTTTTGTTTTTTTTAACGGACGCTATCATAACGGACATCCAACGGTAGTGTGAACCCTGCCTAATACTATATTGTATTAAATATGTTAACGAGAGCCTTTCACCACCTCCAACAACTATTTCTTTGCATCCTTCAATAGGCAACGCTCCACTGATTTTGGCACATTCCTGAGCAATCATTTCTGTCAATTTTAGCACAGTTATGTTCTCTACTGGCAGGTGAGCAGTTCCTGTCTGTCTGCTGCAGCCCAGCACTGCCCACCTACCAGCTTCACTATTGATACAGATAAGAGTTTAATCCAGGACAAGCCTTCACTTCCTTCCCAAGTGGACCAACATGCCTTAGAATATCTTAGTGAGGCCATGTGCTAGTTCACAGCTGGCAGCCCACACAAAGTTGTGTGCAAGGGTCCTTAGTGCTCTCTTGAAGATGATTTTGAGAAATACCTTAAAAGCTAGTCACCACTTCTGCTTGCAGTGCCAGATCATCTTCAAAACAGATATCACAGTGTGCCTGGGACACTGGAGCATCGGGGAAAGGTGAGCATGTTTTGTTTTTTGTTTTTTTTTATTCTTCAGCTTCCCTGGCCTCCACAGAAAAAAAAAAGTTTTTCCTGGACAGACCATTTAGTTTATATTTGATATTTCTGATATTTTTGCCATGTTTGGCTGTTATCTTTGTATATTTAATTCCTTATTTATGATCCAGAAGTATGGGTCATATAAAATTGATATGCTAAAACTTATGTTGTATGATGTCATAATTTGAAAATCAAGAATGTTTAAAAGGGGGAGTATAGTTATGTGTTTTTAATATTATCCAAAACATTTAAACTTTCATTGGTGACATCATACTCAAAATGTGTGGGGCCTCAAACACTTTGTTGATGTTGAAAGACAAAGTAATTTTGTAGCACATGGATTTGTTTTATTATATTTTTTAATTTTAAAATTTGTGCAATTAAACATCATTTTGGATAATAAACGTGATTATTTTTATATAATATTTTAAAATTTGTTTGTTTTCTTCACACACACAAAATAAAAATGTCGGCATCCCAAATCCCAAAAAAACATGAGGTTATCACATTACAGTAATAAACTAATGGGTTTAGGCACATGGACATGGATGTTGTAGAACAAAACCCTGACCTAAAACATACATTGTGTGTGATATATACAGTCATGACCATAAGTGCTGGCACTCCTGAAATTTTTCCAGAAAATTATTGCAATTATACGTTTTGTTATACACCTGTTTATTCTTTTGTGTTTATTGGAACAACACACAAAAAAAAAACAGAGAAAAAAAGCCAAAAATGATATAATTTCACACAAAACTCCAAAAATGGGCAGGACAAAATTACAGGCACCCTCAACTTAATATTTGGTTGCATATCCTTTGGAAAAAATAACTGAACTCAATCACTTCTTATAACCACCAACAAGCTTCTTACGCCCAAAATCCTTTGGTAATCTTCAGATTTCATGATGCCTTGCACACAGTCAAGGCACCCAATGCCAGAGACAGCAAAACAATCCTAAAACATCTTTGAACCTCCACCATATTTGACTGTTGTTTTATGTCTCTATGTCAGCAGTGGGGTCCTCCTGGGTCTTTTGCTATAATGTTTCTTTTCATTCAAATGTTGATGGATAGTTCGCGCTGACACTGATGCAACCTGAGCCTGCAGGACAGCTTGAATTTAATTGGAAACTGATTGGGGCTGCTTATCCTCCATCCGGACTATCCTGCATTACAGTCTTTCATCAGATTTTCTCTTCAGTCCACGTCCAGGTAGATTAGCTACAATGCCATGGATTGTAAACTTCTTAATTATGTTGCCCACTGTGGACAAAGGAACATCAAGATTTCTAAAGATGAACTTGTAACCTTGAGATTGTTGATATTTTTATACAATTTTGGTTCTCAAGAGTTTTTTTTCTCCTTTCTATTCTCCATGCTTAGTGGGGCACACAGACACACAATGCAAAGATTGAATCAACTTCTCTTCTTTTTATCTGGTTTCAGGTGTGATTTTTAAAAAGGTACACAAAGAGCTAAAAAAATGAATAATTATCAGTCATCTTAGAAAATATCCAGCTATAAAGGAACAACACTCTTTGTGACAAAGTAATCTGCACAGAAATCAGCGATATGCATTCCAGATGAGCCTGGCCTTCCATGCTGTGTATGGTCAAGAGAGACTGGCGTAACTAGGTGATGTAGTTCTGCTCCTCCAATGGATCTATCGGGGCATCATAAGATCCCGGAAAAATTATGAATAAGCACTGTAAGGGAATTGCAAGTTGAGCAATTCCCCAGTGCTGCTGAAAACAAGGAAACAAGAAACAAGGGAAGAAGGCAATGACAGAGACAGTGAGCCCTAACTAGACCCAGCCCCTGTCCCTGCCTACCTGTCTCAGCTACCCTAGGCGGTAGCTGGGCAACTTGGCGACAATCCCTTCTCTGAATAAGTGACACACAGAACAGGATAAGACAAAACAACACAGAAGAGGAGTCAGCAAGCCAAGGGTCACAACCAGAGGGACAAAGCAGTACCAAATCGAAATCCTAAAGAGTAGTCACAAGTGAAGCCAAAGGACAGAAGTCAGAATACAATACAATAGGAAGAGCACAGCAAGCAAGGAACAAAGTCACAGGACAGAGTCGCAATAGCCAGCAGACCTGTGTGGGCTGAGGACCTGTATATAGGAAGTCCAGGACCTGCCCCAGACTTGATTGGTAGACAGGCTGTCAATCACACAGGCAAGGATAAGATTAACTGTTAGAGGAGTGGAAAGAAACAAAGGTGCAGGAGACGGGTGTGGCTGAAATTCGATTACAGAGAAGTAGTACTAGGACAGTGTTCAGACTGAGCAACAAGAACCTTAAGCAAGGAATCGCAGCGTGCGAGCGGAGGGTGGCGCAGAGACCCGAAGAGGCAGAGACGTTACAAGCACGTTTTAATGACTGCCTGAAAATTGGAGGGATTCAACAGGATAGTGCTCAAGAAAACTCTCTATCTGGATATTAGAATCCCAAAGGCACACTCAATATATTGTTGGGCTATGCTCTCCAGGTGTCCAGACCTCTGTGTTCAAAGGGCCACATGACATGAGTGCAGATTACAAACCCCTCATCAGCCACAATCACAAAATGGACTGTGGGATCAGTTGATCCAGGGAAGGGTTGAGTTCAGGGAGTCCAAGCTCATGATTCTGAAGCCATAGGCACCGATATCAACAAACTCAAACAGATAGCCAAGGCCAATAGCACTAAAGAGAAAAACAGCTTGTAATTGTAATATCTGGAACCTGAATGCATTGTCTTTGTGAAGAAGATGTGCTTGCCATCCATGCCTCCAATGCAGTTTGGAAACTGAGCAGATTCCATGACACCATCAGCCATCTTAAGCCAAATGAGGTGTAGGCTGAGGCATCACTCAGGGATCAGTGTATCCCAAATAATGTAACATGTCTTGCTGACAATAACTGCAATTCTTATGATGCCAAGAAGAAATTTGAATTCTCTATTTACCTTTTAGCTTGCCCTCTAGACATGAATAAATAAATAAACAATAATGTCCCATAGTGGCCCCTCCACACGGTATAATGATCCATAGTGGCCCCTCCATATGGTATAATGTCCCATAGTGGCCCCTCCACAAAGTACAGTATACCAACAAATTTTCCAAAAATTTCAGCCAAACCCGAAATTTTTTGGGTTCACAAGTCACTGGCTATTATTATACTGTGGAGTCTCTTTAGGTCCCAGAGTATAATAAGCTGAGGCCCAGAGGAGGTGATCAAACAAAAAAAAACAATGTTACTCACCTTCCCAGGACTCCAGTGTGACTCCCTGTTCACTTCGGCGCTTTTGCCTAATGTCAGCGACCGCTGATTGGCTCTGAGGGGTCATGTCGGCATCATGATGCGCCATGACTCCAACGTAACTCCTGAGGCCCTTATTAGCAGTCTCTGAAGTCAAGCAGAAGTGCCGAAGAGAACAGGGAGTCGCTCTGGAGCACAGAAGAGGTGAGTAATATTGTTTTTTATGTTTGATCACCTTTCCTAGGTCTCTGCTTATTATACTCTAGGGCAGGGCCGGCATTGGGGGGGGGGGGCAAACTGGGCAATTGCCCAGGGCCCCGACCCCCACAGGGGCCCCCTGCTTTGCTCTGCTATGCTACATAATATATGGTGTCTTCTCTGAGGTGAGCAGCATGGATGAGACACGCAGCAGAGAAGGAGGAAGCTCTGCTCCTTGCTCTTCAGAAGGATATGCTGATTGGAGGAGAGGGGCTTCTCCTTGCTGCTTCACTGATCAGCACAGCTGCCGTGCACACACAGATGGAGCTTGTCATGTCAGTGATAAAGTTCCTGCCTCAATTGACCGGATTTCTGTCTGTCTGAGTTTGTAAGTACATTGAAAAAGTACTTACAGCTTCCTTGGCATTTTAATTGTATTATCTTTGTGCTTGGGGGGAGGGGGGGTTATACAGTAGGGAAAAAAAAGTATTTAGTCAGCCACCAATTGTGTAAGTTCTCCCACTTAAAAAGATGAGAGAGGCCTGTAATTGACATCATAGGTAGACCCAGGGGTGTAACTACCGGGGTAGCAGCGGTAGCAGCTGCCACAGGGCCCGGGACATTACGGGGCCCTGCGGGCCCGCCCCGATGCTTTTTTTTTTTTTTTTTTTTCTTTTTAAATAGGCCGTTACCTGCTGTAGTAACCCCAGCAGGTAACGGGCCCTATATACTTACCGTTCCCCGGGGTCCCGCTCACGGCCGCCTGCGCTTCCGAATCTGCGGAGGCGGCTGTGAGCAGGAGCGGGGATCGGTATGTGAGGCCGCGGGCCGAACCCCACAATCTCTGCTATCATTATACTCTGGGGTCTTTGAAAAGACCCCGGAGTATAATAATCGGAGGCCCAGAGTTGGTGAGGGAACATAAAAAACAATGTACTTACCTCTCCTACGCTTCTCCAGGCTTCGGGCCTGTTTGGTGACGTCCCAGACATCAGCGAACGTCATTTTGCGTCACGACGCCAGCCCAGATCACGTGATGCCGGCCTGGTCCAACATTGAAGAAGGCCGAAGTAGCAGGGAGTGGACCGGAGCGAGGAACAGGTAAGCAACGTTGTTTTTTTTTGTTTGTATCCTCCCCTGGGTCTCCGATCATTATACTCTGGGGTCTGAAAAGACCCCAGAGTATAATAATTGTTCATGTGTGGCCCACAATGGGACATATAATAGTGTGTGCAGAGGCCACTATGGGGCAAAATACTCAGTGCAGGGGCCACTATGGGGAATAATAGTGTGTGCAGGGGCCACTATGGGGCATGATACTGTGTGCAGGGGCCACTATGGGGCATGATACTGTGTGCAGGGGCCACTATGGGACATGATACTGTGTGCAGGGGCCACTATGGGACATGATACTGTGTGCAGGGGCCACTATGAGACATGATACTGTGCGCAGGGGCCACTATGGGGCATGATACTGTGTGCAGGGGTCACTATGGGGCATGATACTGTGTGCAGGGGCCACTATGGGGCATGATACTGTGTGCAGGGGCCACTATGGGGCATGATACTGTGTGCAGGGGCCACTATGGGGCATGATACTGTGTGCAGGGGCCACTATGGGGCATGATACTGTGTGCAGGGGCCACTATGGGGCATGATACTGTGTGCAGGGGCCACTATGGGGCATGATACTGTGTGCAGGGGCCACTATGGGGCATGATACTGTTTGCAGGGGCCACTATGGGGCATGATACTGTGTGCAGGGGCCACTATGGGACATGATACTGTGTGCAGGGGCCACTATGGGACATGATACTGTGTGCAGGGGCCACTATGAGACCTGATACTGTGTGCAGGGGCCACTATGGGGCATGATACTGTGTGCAGGGGTCACTATGGGGCATGATACTGTGTGCAGGGGCCACTATGAGACATGATACTGTGTGCAGGGGCCACTATGGGGCATGATACTGTGTGCAGGGGTCACTATGGGGCATGATACTGTGTGCAGGGGCCACTATGGGGCATGATACTGTGTGCAGGGGCCACTATGGGGCATGATACTGTGTGCAGGGGCCACTATGGGGCATGATACTGTGTGCAGGGGCCACTATGGGGCATGATACTGTGTGCAGGGGCCACTATGGGGCATGATACTGTGTGCAGGGGCCACTATGGGGCATGATACTGTGTGCAGGGGCCACTATGGGGCATGATACTGTTTGCAGGGGCCACTATGGGGCATGATACTGTGTGCAGGAGCCACTATGGCACATAATAGTGTGCGCAGGAATGCGTTTTTTTTTTTGGGGGGGGGGGGGTTGGAGGGGGCAGTCCGGGGGGGGGAATGATTGGGGGCAGCGGTTCGGGGGGGGGGGGGGCCATGTCAAATGTTCGCCTTGGGGCCCAGCCATTCCTAGTTACGCCACTGGGTAGACCTCAACTATGAGAGACAAAATGAGATAAATCCAGAAAATCACATTGTCTGATTTTTAAAGAATTTATTTGCAAATTATGGTGGAAAAGTATTATTTCACTGGGGGACACAGCACCATGGGTATAGACCTAGTCACTATGAGACAGACACTAGGGAAGTGAAAGCTGTTGGCTCCGCCTCCAGGCTATACCCTGCCACAGCCACTGTGCATGCAGTGGTGAACCTAGCCTCTTTGCTGCCTGAGGCGGACTATAGAAAGATGCCCCCTATGAAGGATCTCGTCCTACCAGAATCCGCTTCTGGCACACCTGAGATCGCTTTGATTACCTCACACCCCCTTCCATCTGGGTGCTGGTCCAACAGAGGATAATACGCAAGACGGGCCTTCTAAATTTTATATATTTATTAACCCCTAAATGGGTCGGCACTAGACACTTAACACATACATAGAATACATGTAGCGATTAGCAAGCAGATACAAGTGAAAAACAGCATAACACGGTACATAAAATAAAAATGGGAATAACAGAAAGAAAAGAATATATATTACCAACACCAGCTTGTGATGGTTTCTCTGGCCTCCAGATGATGAGCCAGGGCACGTATCTTATGAACGTCCAGTAGCAGATGAATCTTAGCAGAGCAAAGGGCAGAAGACCCTCCGGAACAAGTAGTTAGTCCATTTATCTGAGCCCATGTGGCAGGCTCAGGGCACAGTCTTGGCCAAAGCAGGTGTTGCTTACATGCAGTTACCCCTCGTTCAGGTTCACCACATGGCCTCAAGCCTCGCTGCTTAGGCCGCATGTCAACCACATGGTAGTCACATGGTTGACTTCCCCCACACCTCGCCTCTAAGAATTGCACATTACTAAGGCCACCAGACAAAAGAGAGTGGTTCAGCCTGGGCGGAGCCCTTTTGTCTCCCCTGGTCTCCTCCCTGAGTGAGGTCACCAGGGGGAGGAGCCCCCGCCCCCTCTCTACATCTCTTAGAATAATTTTTCAGTATAATTCTATGCATGATGTTTATAGAGTCGGGCAGGTAGTATAATGGGGTTCCTAGCGAGATCCCCAACACATACACTCCAAGATCAACACTCCATCTCCCTTTGGGTAAGGAGATCAGTGCCTGGACCTTTCCTGGGCTTTGAACTGTGACCTGGGTATATTCTGAGCGTGCGCCTTGACCTGACGCATCTGGGGAATTTATCGGGGCAACTGTAAGATGTTCCCCAGGCCAGATATTGTCATAAAACCATAATCCCTTTGAACTAACGGTGGCGCCAGTGTGTCTATCAATGATATGCGGATCGTTTGCACACCACATCCTGTCTAAATGAACCCCCGCTGGGTTAATGAGGGTTGCAGTCTTATGCAGATACAGGTTTCTGACCAAATGGCTGATTGCTTCAGGACAATAGACCTGAACTAGATATAGTCTGACCACATTCCATTTGCCCCACTAGGCTTGATCTCAGGCACCAACCCCCACTGTGCAGTAATATAGACCGATATTAATACCATAAGACCATATCTGAGCCTAATATCATGACACCCCCCCCAAAAAAAAAAAAAAAAATTGAGTTTCCATGCTACTAGCTTCACACACTGTTATCGTCGCACAATATACACAATATACAAAGTTATAAAACAGTTTTTAAGAATTCTTCTTCCTGTATTACTTCAGTATCAGATCAACAACATGGCATTAACAATGACAATAACTTCACACATCTTCTGCTTGGTGGATGGACAAGCCCACGTGGCCCCCATTCTCTATAATAGGAGCGCCTCAGATAGCTGAGTACTGGACTTCGGGTATCTTTGGCACTCCTATTGAAGTGAATAAGAGCCATGTGGGTTCGTCCATCCACGAAGCGACATACCTATATTCAGCTGCAGTCAGGCTGAATTCCCACCCAGTGGGGGGAAAGAATCCAATTCTCAGGCTCAGTGGGGGTCTCAGCAGACAGACCCCCATCACTCAGGTATTTATCCTCTATCATTTAGGTGTATACAGTGCAGTAACATTTTGTGACTTACAGGAGACGTCTCTGACCAATCCTTCACATTTCCTTTCTCTTCCCTTTGGACTGCCATGACTACTTCTTCCAGCTGTGACTTGTCTCTGTAAAGTTTGTAACACAGACATCTTTGGTTCCTCACTTTTCCAGGCATCCGACCCTCATTGTCCTCACCTGCACAACCATCCTGCTGCTACACCTATTATAAAATATATGATATAACCCCCCATAATGAATAATACCCCCAAGTGCATCTTTATATTAATAATGTCCATGTGTATCCTGTATAAATAGTGCCCCTTATTAATAATGCCCCATAGGTTTCCTAATTAAAAGGTTTTCCAGGTCATTAATAAACTAATCAGTGGGGCTCAAAAACCCAGGACCCCTACTGATCAGCTGTTTGAATGAACTGTGGTACCTGTGTAAACGCCGTGACCGCTTCTCTGTGTCATTCATCTCATAGCGGCCATGTAATGTAACTACAGCCTCGTCCTATACATATCTATGTGACAAGGCTGTAATCACATCACACGGTCACTATAAACAGACAGCGTGTGATATAAACAGGCGCCATAGCCCCTGTTTATAGCTCCCCATTTACACACACTATAATGTTCCACAGCAGCCCCTGCACACAGTATTACGGCCTGCAGTGGCCCCTGCACATTGTATTGTGCCTCGCTGTGGCCCCTGCACACGGTATTATGCTCCATAGTGGTCCCTGCACACTGTATTATGCCTCGCAGCAGCCCCTGCACATGGTATTATGCTCCATAGTGGCCCTGCACACGGTATTGTGCTTCATAGTGACCCCTGCACACGGTATTATGCCCCGCAGTGGCCACTGCACATGGTATTATGCTCCATAGTGGCCCCTGCACAGGGTATTATGCTCCACAGTGGCCCCTGCACACGATATTATGCCCCATAGTGTCCCCTGCACACGGTATTATGCTCCAAAGCGGCCCCAGCTCACGGTATTATGCTCCATAGCGGCCCCAGCACACGGTATTATGCTCTATGGTGGCCCCTGCACTCGGTATTATGCTCCACAGTGGCCCCTGCACTGGCATTATGCTCCACAGTGGCCCCTGCACACGGTATTATGCCCGATAGTTGCCCACCCATTAACTATTATTATACTCTGGGGTCTTTTCAGACCGCAGAGTATAATGATTGGAGACCTGGGGAGGTGACAAACATAAAAACCAGTGTTACTTACCTATCCAGGACACCGGTGCACTCCCTGCAGCTTTTGGCCCTATTTAATTGCACACACACGTCATGTGATCAGGCCGGCAACGCAACCTGATGACGTCACCAGAGGGCCCAAGCCTGCTCGGAGTAACATTGGATCGCAGGAGAGGTGAGTAGCATTGTTTTTATGTTCCTTCACCTCCCCTGTGCCTACGATAGTAGTATTTGAGGTCTGCGGCCTCACTTACCGATGCCCACGGCTGCTCACAGCAGCATCCACTTCCCCTTCTGCGTCCCATAGCAGAAGGGGAAGCAGGGGCGGCCACGAGCAAACGCAGAGTAGGTAAATAAATAGGTCGTTACCTGCCGGGGATACTCCAGCAGGTTACGGCCTATTTATATATGAAAAAAAAAGTTCTCCTTACCTACCTGCGATGCCTTGATGGAGCCGCGGCCTCTTCTTGTCCGCGATGACTGTGTCTCAGTGTAGGCGGCGTGATGACGTCATTGTATCGCCACCTGCGCTGTGATGCGGACGTCTCATAAGCCAGCCCAGGACAGGCCCCGCTCAGCTTTGTTTTTTTTTAAAGCGGCCTATCCTGGGCTGGTTTACATTAAATAAATAGTAAAAATGCCGCCCCCCAGACAGTGACGTATAGTGCCGCCTGATGCGGCTGCCTCACTTCGCCTCATTAGCGGTGCGTCCCTGTGTGCATGAATCAGTTTTAAGCCTAGTGTCATAGGAGGTAGACATGACCTGACTCAGGTCTTCTGTCTTGCATTGTTTTTACTTTTACTTTTCTTTCAGGTGCAGGGGGTCTACAGCATGTACGCCACACTAGTCGTACTCTCCTGTGGGCGCAGCGCTCTGCAAGAGAGCGCCTCGCCGGTCACCCAGTCCCCACTCCCCACTTGCCGCACCGGCGGCCGGAGTACCGGTGACCCCACTCACACGTGCGAGGTCCTACCAAGGGGGTGACCCTGCGGCGCCTGAAGACGCCAGAAAGATGAGTATGAGAAGAGTAGAAGACAGGGCTCAACAGGTTCGTCCATGTCTGCAAGTTCCGCTGTAGTCTATGCAGTCTGTGCTGGCATCCCTGGGGATGGGCGAATTCTTCATCCATCTACATCATCGCGCTGTGCCGTCAGCGGTTTCTTCGTTTTGCAGTGGATCCTTGACCTTTCCAGTTGTCGCTCTCCCCTTCAGGCTGGCCTCTGCCCTCTGGGTTTTTTTCCTCAGTGATGGCGTCTCTCATGGCCATCCTCCGCACCAGAGGTGTTGCCGTGTTTCCAGACTTGGACGACTTCCTGGTGAAGCCCCTCCAGGTCAGGCAATCTGACCAGCTTGTGGCTCACCTTGGTCCTTCTTCGCCGGTTCTGCTGGCTCATCAATGAGGATGTCTCGTGCCCTCTAAGCACATGGAATCTGGGACATGATCCTCTACTTGCTCCAGGGTTTGATTCTCCTCCCGGAGGCCAAGATCCTGAGGTCCGATGTGTCCCACCTTCGGAGGTACTCTCCTTACTCTCTTCGAATCGGTATGTGGGTCTTGCGGACTATCGCCTCGACTTTCTAGGCTGTACCTTTCATTCACTTACTCTGTCGTCCTCTACACTTGACAATTCTGGCCTGCTGGGACAAATCTCCGGACAGCCTCATCTGCCTGGTACTCTTTCCTCTTTGGTTCACTGAGAGATTCTTTAGTGTATCTTCTTCCCAGGAATTTCTCAAGGGAAGTCCTTCTTCCTCTCTGTTGGTAGGTGATTCCCACTGATGCCAGTCTCCCCGGCTGGGAAGTGGTCCTCGATGCTTTGACCGATTCAACCTGCTGGAAACTAGGGCTATTTTATTTGCCCTTTCTCCTTGGACCTCTCTTCTCCAAGGACATCTGGTCACAGTCCAGACTGACCTCTCCTCCATGGTCGCCTACTTGAACCCTCAGCGGGGCGCCAGGAGCCATGTAGCCTTAGAAGCCTCACAATCTCTTCCTTGGGTGGAGTGCCTCGTTCCAGCTCTTTCGGTGATCAACCTTTTTTCTGGCATGGACCACTGGGTGGCAGACTACTTGAGTCGAGAGAATATTGCTCCGGGCGAGGGTCGTTTTATCAGCAGATCTTCCTTCAACTGTGCTCCCGCTGTGGCGTGACAAACGTCTACCTTTTCGCCTTTTTTCTTAGGGTGGTTTTCCTCCTTCCACATCGAGGACTTGGTCTTGCCCTCTTTCTGCTTGGTCCCCAGGCATCCATGTAATTGCTTGTTCTTCCCTGCCTGGTTGTTGCCCAGGTTTGCGTGTATACTGTCCCTCACGGATCCTTTCTGTTGTTCGGATGCTTTGCTCGTTCTCCCTGAGTGCCCTTGCAAAGGCCTGCCTGCTTCCAGAGCTCTCATCTTCTGATGGCTTTGGTCTGAGATTAGGGAGACCTATCGGTTTAAGGATAGGTTTCCGTGTGTCGGCTCTCTCCTCTAGAGCTGTTGGAGTTCCCTGGGCCTCCGGCATCAGGCTTTTGCTTCCCAGGTCTGTAAGTATCCCACTGGGCCTCCATCCTCTTTCTCTAAGTTTCACCAGATCCATTCTGTGGCCTCTGCCGATGCCAGTTTTGGTTGTAAGTTTCTGGAAGCGGTTGAGCGCTAAGGGTTTGCATTGCCGTGTTATTCCCACCCTCTGGGACTGCTTTAGGACATCCCAAGGTGCTGTGTCCCCCAGTGAAATAAGCGAGAGAATTGGATTTTTGTACGCAACGTAAAATCCTTTTCCCGTTGTATTCACTGGGGGACACAGATCCCTCCCTTGTTTTTCAGTGTTCCTGTACAGGATTCCCCGTTAGTGAGCGATCGCTTCCGCAGAACCGCGGCCTACACTGACTGCAGAGCGTGACCTTTGACGTAAATCATCAGCGCCTGCGATCAGAAGAAGGACTGCAGCTCTTCGTGGGACAAGGTAAGTAATATAAACTACTGTGTGGGGTCCTTCTGTGGTGCATATACTACTGTATGGGGGACACTGAAGCATCTAATACTGTATGGGGGACACTGAAGCATCGAATACTGTGTGGGGGACACTGAAGCATCTAATACTGTATGGGGGACACTGAAGCATCTAATACTGTATGGGGGACACTGAAGCATCTAATACTGTGTGGGGGGACACTGAAGCATCTAATACTGTGTGGGGGACACTGAAGCATCTAATACTGTATGGGGGACACTGAAGCATCTAATACTGTATGGGGGACACTGAAGCATCTAATACTGTGTGGGGGACACTATGAAGCATCTAATACTGTGTGGGGGACACTGTGAAGCATCTAATACTGTGTGGGGGACACTGTGAAGCTTCTAATACTGTATGGGGGACACTGTTAAGCATCTAATACTGTGTGGGGGACACTGAAGCATCTAATACTGTATGGGGGACACTGAAGCATAAACTACTGTGTGGGGGACACTGAAGCATCTAATACTGTATGGGGGACACTGAAGCATCTACTAATGTGTGGGGGGGACACTGAAGAATCTAATACTGTATGGGGGACACTGAAGCATCTACTACTGTGTGGGGGACACTGTGAAGCATATACAGTAGTTTATGTTTCACAGTGGGGCCCCACTGCGAAGCATATACTACTGTGTGGGGGGGCTTATTGATAAGCATATAATGTGGGTGGGGGCCCAAAGTGGAGCATATAATACTGTGTGGGGGCCTCTGTGGAGCATATAATACTGTGTGGGGGCCTCTGTGGAGCATATAATACTGTGCGGGGGCCTCTGTGGAGCATATACTACTGTGTGGGGGCCTCTGTGGAGCATATACTACTGTGTGGGGGGGCTTATTGTGAAGCATATAATGTGGGTGGGGCCCAAAGTGGAGCATATAATACTGTGCGGGGACCTCTGCGGAGCATATAATACTGAGTGGGGGCCATACCAGAGCATATAATATTGTCTGGGGGCCACTTCAGAGCGAAATGTACTGTCTGGGGGCCACTTCGGAGCGCATTGTACTGTCTGGGGCCCTTCATTATTTATATCACACAGTATCTGTTTTATAGCAGACTTGATATTATTACAGGCTGTAATAACATTGCATGGGCACTATAAAACAGATCCTGGTTAATTTAAGGTTAAATTGCCGTGTTGGCACTTAGTGATAATTTAGTGGGTTTTGGGTTGCAGTTTCGGCACTCGGTCTCTAAAAGGTTCACCATCACTGACCTAGGTGATGGATAATGGATGTTTTCCCTGGGGCACAGCATTCTGAGGGTCTCCTGGCTGTTGGTGTTTAGAGGTGCCCTTGATGTATTGTGCGAGTAAAACACAAGAGAAACACTGGCAGTTGAACAAGTAATGCTTGTGGCTCAGGATTAGTTTGGGGTCCAGGTGGATTGGGTCCAAGATTTGTTTTGGGTTGAACATATTTGGTATGAACAATATAAAATAGGATAGAACATCCTCAGGGTTACTAGAAATCTATCTATCCAATTTTTAGCTTTCTAAGGCAAACACTGCTGAAGTTATGTCAAAATAAAAGTCATTATTATACTTTGGGGTCTCTTCATTTCCAAGAGTGTAATAGGTGGAGGCCCAGGGGAGGTGTAAAGAATAAAAAAAAAGAATCACAAGCCTCAGCAGAAACCTTGGGGACATGGCGTCACCAGGAGAGTGCAGGATGCCGCACGGAGGCCCAAAAGAGGCCATGGAAGGTGAGCATGAATGTTTTTTTTTTTTTTTTTTTTATTTTTGTCACCTCCTCTGGGCCTCCACCTATTATATTCTGGGCTCTGAAGAGATAATCTGGAATATTTGGGTCGAACACTGTGACACTAAAGGCTGGACAAGACACTATACCAACAGCAAACTGGACCAGTTCCTGCCACTGATCCAATGTGCTAACCCAGAAGTAAATAAGTGCTCTACTGGAGTAGTGGGAGAACGTTTCAGGTGGTGCCACTGCTTCTCTGTTTTCTTATTTGTACTAGTTGGCAAAAATGAAAACTTAATTGGTCCATCATATAGAAACTATATTGACTGCTGCTGCTTGTAGCAGTAGCACTGACAGAGGTGATGAAGTGCAGTGCGTGCAGTGTAGTGTGAAGTTATGTAGTCACTAATAGAGATGGACAAACCGATTAGTTACAAGCCAGATTTGATAATATTGCAAATTGTTTGTTTTTTATTAAAACCAAATAATACTTTGCAATTCTTCCTGGGCGAAGTAAAATGGCAGCCGGGACATGCATTGTGGAGTGAAAACACAGAGGAGAAACACGTGTGTGATGTCCTGGAATCACCTGACAACTCCCAAGCCAATAATGAGTGGTAGGTGGAAACATTACAGTGTAGGAATAGATGAGTTATTGATCACTGCAGGATCCAAAGCAATTACTCCATTTTCTACAGGAATACAGCAGCAAGTTTCCAGCAACGCTTGCAATAGAACTACAGAATAACTGGTATAGGAGAAGTTTGTTTAGTTAGATTTAATCAATTACAGGCAGCTAGTGAGATAAATCCTAGGAGTGGAGGGAGAATTTCTGAAATGCTGCAAGTTTGTGACTGCTGCAGTAAAGGAACTGGACAGTTAAAGAGGGCCTTTCACGTCTTCTGGCACTGGTGGTTTTATATAAAACTGGAAAGCTGACAGTGCGCTGAATATCTCTGGCACGTACTGTCAAAACTGACAGTGCGCTGAATTCAGTAAGGAACGCCGCCTCTGACAGTACAATGCTATGGAAGGGTATTGTCGGGGGAAGGGGGGCGTTCCTTAACACCCAGCGATAACGCAAGGCAGTAAGGCCCGCCCTTTTGACAGTGGAGAGATATCGCTGCTGAAACTAACAACACCGATATCTCCTGCACCCCGGCGCACATCTGGAGAGCTGACAGTGCGCTGAATTGTCAGCTATCTAACTGTATATAACACCGCGGGTGCCAGAGGATGTGAAAAGTCCTCTTTAACCACTTCCATACCGCCCATAGACTATATACGTCCAGAAGGAATTCAGCAACTGCACAAAATCGTGCTTCGGTCAGCTTTGACCGAGGTGTCAGAGGGGTTAATGCCCGCAATGATCGCGGGAATTAGCGCCGGGTTTCTACTGTATAATACAGTATAATACGGTGGCTATGGCAACTGCTCGGGTCCCGAGCAGCAGCCATATTTAAGCACCCGTAATCCGCCGTACTATTATGGCAGATATCAGGTAAGGGTTAAAAAAAAAAAAAAGTTTATCCTTAACCCCTTTAACGGCCAATAAATCTAAATTTGTTTGGTCTATATTGCAATATCTAGTTTGATCTGTGACTGTCCACAGAGTGTCTTACACTGTTTTTACTGACAAAAGTCAGTGCTTCTAGTGAAAAATCTTTTGTTAAGGTTTTTTTTTGGGGGGGGGGGCAAGAGTTTATTTTTTTCGTTAACTAGTGAATCCTCTTTGAGACAACCACCCCTGATTGTATTAAAAAGTGGTCTTCTGAGGGGGTGATCTTCTTGAATTAGATCGCTAGTATGGAAAAGAGAAAATTTGTTACAAAAAATGTAGTCTGGGTAAGGGAGTGGTCTTTCTCAAAGAGGTGGTCTTTTGGAGGGGTTTCACTGTGCATACAAACTGCCATTCTTCACTGATGCAGCCTGTGCTAGTCTAAAAAAAATTTCGATTTCTTAAGGGTTTTTTTTTGTTTACCAAATATACATACAAACCGCCGCCATTGAAAAAGTATAACACTGACACAGCCTGTGCTAATTTGAAAAATTTCCTTTTGTTAATGGGGTTTTTTTTTGTTATCCAATATATATACAAACTGCTGTTGTAACAGGCAAAAACAAAATAATCTGACTGACGCACTCTAGTCCAGGTTACTCTTAGTGCTTTGCTATTTTTTTTAAATGTTTTTTTGTAAAAGAAAAAATGAAAACAAAAACAGGACACAGTGTCAGAATTGTTGCCAATCACGATTATAATTAAGCAGCTTACGGTGAAATGACTGGAGAAAAAAAAAAAACAGGGCAGGGGACAGGCTAAAGGAGTGGGAGGAGGAATCACAAGTGCAGTTTCTAACAATAAGAATGTGGGTGGCGAGAGCAACACTACGTCTGGTTTTGGTGGCACTGCCATGAGTCACAGGATTGTTGTACTTCCTGAGAATGAAGATGAAGTTTCTGAATACTTAGCTTGCTCATCTGTCACAGGAGGACATTTCATCTGAGAGTTATGTGATCTCGAGTCAGGCTTCTGTGTGTTCCTCCTCCTCCTCTTATGTTGTAATACGTAATATACCGCAGGGCTTTTCTGGAATTGGCAGCCAGTCTGTAAGGGGAAATCTGGAGGTGGAAATTATGCAACAATCCCAAGGCCATAATGAGTCAGAAAAAAGCAGGGAAGACAAAGACATTGCCGATGATGATTCTTTTACGTATAGTATCACAGAGTATGTATAGGCAGCACACAGGTCGTCTGCATATGATTGGTGCACTTTCTGTGAGGGGCTTACCACCTCCCCACTGTATATCATGGAAGAAAGGAATTAGAACCGCACTCCAGAGTGGTTATGCTTATTAATAATAATTTAATGGTGTATATAAATACAACGTTTTGGGTTATTACCTTTCGTCAGGCAATTGTTCATATGTTACATTGAGAAAAAGGTGCATAGAAGCCCACTCGGTCAGTGTGTGGACCGTAGTTTAGACACTGGAATGTCTGGTCATAGAAGTAGATGCATCAGTATAAGATCCAAAGCTGGGGGGGGGGGGGGGGCTGGTGAGCCTTCTTATTGAAAACCGTAGCATCTGTGAAGGTGCTTCAGAATTGTGTCTTAGATGTGAAGCCCAGGCTCCCCCTGTGCCGCACATTACATCATTGAAGGATGGAAGCTATCCATTGAGGAGGAAGTGGAGGAGATGGATAAGCACTCCATGGTGTCAGAAGACTCCAAACCAGACCTGCACAAATGCACACGTGCCACTAACACTCAGTCTTGTTTCTGTGGTGCACTGTTGCCTCTGCCACTCAAAACATTTATGCAGTGTGCCATGAAAAATTTCTGCTCTATATATAGATGGTAACTTGACTTAACCTGACTTAATTGGAAATCAGACACCACTTTTAAAAGGAAAGTAGGGTCTGGATGAATTACTATGCAATTTTCCAAAGGCACGGCTCTTGTATGGATAGGGCCTGTATTTATCCAACCCTGCAAGCTGAGGTTATTGCAATCAGAAAAGCTATCTTCCAAGTTAGGAATATAATGTTGGAGTCTGCCATAGGCTCAAATGGGGAAAGACAGTGGCGTAACGATTGCAGTCGCAAGGGGTGCGATCGGGACAGGGCCCCACGGGGTCGGGGAAAGCCTGGTTCCCCGACCACTATAAATATGGTTAATGGCCTGTCGCCGTGCCCCTTTCCAATAGATGCCAGCCCAGGTCAGGTGACTTAAAATAATAAATACTTATACTCACCTCTCCTGGGCTCAGCATCCTTTCTGAGGCTCTTCCGTCATGTGACTGAGGCCTATGATTAGGCTCCACCGGTCAGATGGGGCGTGGCAGCGTAATGACGTCAGTGCGCCCCACCTGACCAACGAGAACCAATCACAGGCCTCAGCAGTGACGTCTGAAGTGGACTGAAGATGCTGAAGACAGCCGGAGTGAGGATGCCCAGGAGAGGTGAGGCAAGGTGAGTATGAGTTTTTGTTATTTTTAATCACCTTCCCTGGGCCTCCAATTATTATACAGTGAGGTCTGAGGAGACCCCAGAGTATAATAATAGCACCAAAGCGGAGGGGGGGGGGTTGTTGGGAGCATATAATACTGTGTGGGGGCCACTGTGGGCATATAATACTGTGTGGGGGCCACTGTGGAGCATATAATGCTGGGTGGGGCCACTGTGGAGCATATAATACTGTGTGAGGGCCACTGTGGAGCATATAATACTGGGTGAGGGCCACTGTGGAGCCTATAATACTGTGTGGGGCCCACTGTGGAGCATATAATACTGTGTGAGGGCCACTGTGGAGCATATTATACTGTGTGTGGGCCACTGTGGAGCATATAATGCTATGTGGAGGCCATTGTGGAACATATAATACTGTGTGGGGCCCCTTCACTATTCACATCACATGGCATCTGTTTTATAGCAGCCGTGCACTATTATTGCAGGCTGTAATAACAGTGTTTGGTGATTATAAAACTGATGCTGTGCAATTTAAATAGGGAAGGAGTCACGGCGCTCACAAAAGCACCACAGTAACTTTAAAGAATTGATCAGCAGGGTCCCCAGGTGTTGGACCCCCACTGGTCTCTTATAGCTCTTAAACTGTTAGGACCCTGCAGATCAGCTGTTTCCCACAGCACGCAGCTCAGTATTGTTTACATGCCGGGTGCTGCGCTGCTCACTTATCATATTCTTGTTAACTGCAGTTGTGGGTACAACAGCTGTATCCCTTTCAAGTATCTGAGATGCCACTGCAGCACCTGTAACAATCACTATCAAGAATTTGCTGTAAGGAGGGGGTAGGGGGCCCCGGACAAAATTTTTCACCGGGGCCCACAAGAATTTAGTTACGCCACTGCGGAAAGAGTTAGGTCTTTTAGGACTACATCCAAGTATCAAGGAGGAATAAGGCTTCTCTTATGTCTGGATCTTCCCCTTTATTCCAAAAAATGAATTTACCCCTTTCCTACTTTGTTGTCAAGTATCAATCACAGCATCTGAAAGTCCTCTAAATTTCAAGATTAGACCTCAGAAGCCATGCTGCTAGCTTTAGTCTTTGGGGTTCTGCATGGGTAAATTGGACCTTGGGACAGAAGGTCCTGAGAGACTGGAAATATCTATGAATCTGCTATCTTTAGATGTTTAACATCCCAAACCTAGATTTCTTTGGCTGATATGGGGCAATTAGGATTACCGTGGAGTTTTCCTTCTGCATCTTCTGTGGTGTTCTTGGTAGAAGAGAGAATGAAGGAAACACATAAGCAAGGTGAAATTTCCAGAGAGTCTAGATTTTTTGATGTAGACACCAATCTGCCTGTTTGAGGTCTTTTTGGCTCAAATAATCTGCCTGTTTTTTCTCTGATCCTGTCAGGCAAAGAGTTAATGTGATTTTAGACATTTATTTGATTTGTCAGCCACTGGAGTTTTTATGTATGGTATCTCCCTGGTGTCTCAGATAAACCACCGTGGTGGTGTTGTCTGAGTAAACTCTTACATATTTGTTTTTTTCTTATATATATTTTTGTCTGCTTTTAGTGTCTCCAGAACTGCTTTCAGTTCTCTGAAATATGACAGGCAATTGCTCATCTAATTTTACCATGTTCCTTGGAAAGAGGTCTGAGACACTAAGGCCCTCTAGGCCCTCTTGCTGGTGTTCGTGACAACTGACACTATCTAGGATGGATGTCAGGTAACCCCTTTACTCAGATTCTGGGGGCAGCGCCACCACTGAAGGGAAGTCCTTACAGAATTTGAAATTGTGGGAGGTGGGGAAGTCTTTTAACCTCTTGTGCTTCTTCCTGTCCCTATTAGATGCAGAGTCCTAACTTCTGTGGTGCTGTCATGGAGAGTTGGTTTTGATAAAATCTAGTACCACTTCTTCTTGTAAATGGCTGTCCTCAGTGGCATAACTAGGAATGGCTGGGCCCCAAGGCGAACATTTGACATGAGCCCCCCCCCCCCCGAACCGCCCCCTCCAACCCCCCCCCCGCACAAACCGCATTCCTGCGCACACTATTATGCGCCTTAGTGGCCCCTGCACACAGTATTATGCCCCATATTGGCCCCTGCACACAGTATTATGCCCCATAGTAGCCCTTCACACAGTATTATGCCCCATAGTGGCCCCTGCACTCAGTATTATGCCCCATAGTAGCCGTTCACACAGTATTATGCCCCATAGTGGCCCATGCACACAGTATTATGCCCCATAGTGGCCCCTGCACTCAGTATTATGCCCCATAGTGGCCCATGCACACAGTATTATTCCCCATAGTGGACCCTGCACACAGTATTATGCCCCATAGTGGACCCTGCACTCAGTATTATGCCCCATAGTAGCCCTTCACACAGTATTATGCCCCATAGTGGCCCCTGTACACAGTATTATTTCCCATAGTGGACCCTGCACACAGTATTATGCCCCATAGTGGCCCCTGCACACAGTATTATGCCCCATAGTGGCCCCTGCACATAGTATTATGCTGCATAGTGGCCCCTGTACACAGTATTATGCTCATAATGGCCCCTGCACACAGTTTTATGCCACATAGTGCCCCTGCACACATTATTATGCAGCATAGAGGCCCCTGCACATAGTATTATGCTCCATAGACCCCAGAGTATAATGATCGGAGACCCAGGGGAGGATACAAACATAAAAAACAATGCTACTTACCTCTTCCTGGCTATGATGCACTCCGATGCGCTACTTCGGCCATCTTCAATGTTGGACCAGATCTCACGTGAGCCAGGCCAGCGTCACGACGCATAATGACGTTGGCTGACGTCTGGGATGTCACCAAACAGGCCCGAAGCCTGTGGAGCGCAGGAGAGGTAAGTAAGTGTTTTTTATGTTCCCTCACCTCCCCTGGGCCTCCGATCATTATACTCTGAAAAGACCCCTGAGTATAATGATAGCAGTGTTTGTGGGGTTTGCAGTAGCAGTTGCCAAAGGGCTCTGGGCCCCTTAATGTCCCAGGCCCCTTAATGTCCCGGGCCCTGTGGCAGCCGCTACCGCTGCTACAGCGGTATTTATGCCCCTGGCTGTCATACAAAAGATACCAGGAATCATCCAGCATGCATCTATCAAACTGGCCAAGCAAGAAAGTGAAACCATATTGACTTGAGAATTGTAGGAAGAAGGGGGGGAAGAGGGATTAGTACCACAATCTGTCAAGTCTTGGATTTGGATAACAGGCATAGTTGACTTTGTTATCCCTGGACATCCTTATCACTCTCCCTTAGGCTACCTGCACATGTCCGAGTGTCCTATCCTATGCTCCTCCAAGGGGTTGTCTGATGGGCCATTCTGATGAAAATAGAGCAAGTCCTATCCTGCTTTGTGTCATCAGAACATAACAGAACAGATTGGTAGCCCTGACAGAGGCAAATGCATGTACTTGGATGACACTTGCATGACTCGGACGTCACTCAACTGCATTCTGCTACAAACTCAGCCCTACATTGGAAGCACACTCAGTCATTTGCATGGGGTCTTATTCCCCCAAATAATTCCCATACTAACAAGGGCAGTTCCAGGCATTTGGCCAGTAAAAGTATACCATAATGTCCCTACTCAAACCTCTCAGGGAATCTAAAGCAAAAGAAACAAATAACTATACTTTGCTACAGTGCTTCTGAAACTGTAAGGTGGACCTCAATAGTGAGGTGCAGCTCACTGGGTAGTGAGACACAGGTCCCTGGCAGAGTCAGCTTCAGCACAAAGCAGAGACTCTGAAACAGAACCTGCACTGACAATTTCAGTCTTGCAATATCAGTGGAGTTTCCATGTATGACAAGGCTGAAGGACTTGCAATTACATCATCATCATCAAGAGACTACAGGTTCTTTAACTCAGGAGCAGTACAGCCAAAGTCTGCAGGCTGAATGCTCTTATCTCTTTTCTCTGTTATGGGGATGACCCTGATGGTGTGCAAGGTGTTGAACTGGGCAATGATTTTCTACAAGTTTGGAACATTTTATTTTTGGAGAATGTTGCTGTCAATGGGGAGAATGTACCTGTCATTAGGTGAAGAGAAGTTTTGGGGGCAATGCTGCTACCCCTGATGCAGGAGACTGTTTGGCACAGCTTGGGTGAGAAGGTATGCTGCACTGTGCTGTATGGTCCCTCTGGGAGGTATTTTTTGCTGGACACTTGAATTTGGCACTGCTAGTGAACTTTCCATTCGTGGGTCCATATGTGGAAGTATATTACACTCACTTCACTGTGGTGGAGGAATGAGGAATGGTATGGGTGCAAACCCGGCCTAACACACCATAGCTTAAAGGGGTTTTCCAACTTCCAAAAATTATCTGCAAATACATCTACAACAGTGCTAAATACTTACGGTTCCTTTCTGCACCATTTGCTTGGCTTTATTTTACTTGCTGTTTATCACTGTTATTTACATGCAGTGAATCTATGGAAAAATGACATTTTCCATCATTCATCTTCCTGCTCTCACTCTCTGTGTACCCCTCCCTCCTCTACTCGCCCCTGGAATGAAATCAAAGGACACAAACACACACATTGCCAGTGTGCAAACTCCCTCCCTGGGGTCTGTGTTGTGTGAGATTTCTTTTCCAGTCTGTGCAGCACTGCACATCTGACCAGGTAATATGTCACTCGATATGAATGGCTTCAAGCGGCAAGGAGGTCACATTTCATTTGCTGGCTGAACTGCTCAAAGGGAGGGATAGTGAACATGAAAACGAAATGTCACAGCTGTTCTCAATGCCCTGAAAATACACAGTGGAGTAAGAGTGAAATACCTCCACATATGGACCCATGAATGAGAGGTAGAATAGATGGATTTAAGCACATTGATCTAGATACTCAAAAGTTAAGTGTCATTTATTGCCCCTGAACAATCAATTATTTTTATTTATTGATTTTTTTTTTTTTTAAATCCATTCAGCTGTTCAAAAGATATGGCCCCTGGAAGGTTATATTTAAATTAGTTCTTATTCTTCAAGTGGGTGGTCTTACAATGTTGGCTTGAGGAAACACTAGAAGTACAATAATGCTTTAAAGGGAGTCTGTAAGCAGGAAAATCATTATCAGACTAATGACAGTACCTTGTATGGCAGCTTCTACACTTTCCAAAGATGTCTTTCTTATTCTGCGTTGAAGCTCCATTTTCATGAAAATCAGTGTTTTATTCTTATGCAAATTAACTGAAAAGGGCTTTAGGGGCATTTTTTTCTCCTGCCAAGGCTTCACTTTCCACATTTTCACTAATTTGCATAAAACTAAAACACTGATTTTATGGAGCTGCAATGCAGAAAAAGAAAGACATCTTTGGAAAGTGCAGAAGCCGCAATACAAGGTACTTTCATTAGTTTGATACCAATTCTCCAACAGACAGACTCCCTTAAAGGCTAGTTGAACACTTTTGGTTTTTTTTGGGCTTTTTTACCATGTTTTTAGTGGTGTTTTTCTGGATTTTTATGTCGAAAAGATGCCTTGGCCAGATATTACCGATTAATCAATAGGAAATGAATAGCTATAGATATACTGTGTTTTTATTCCTGCCATTTTTTTGTTTCTTTGGTGTTTTTTTTTTTTTTTTGTTTCAAACAGCATCATGGTTTGGGTCAAGGTTTTTTTTCAGGTGCTTTCCTATAGATGTCATTGTAAAAAAAAAATGAAAAAATGGTGAAATAGTGTGTGTACAAATAAAAATAAAATTAAAAGATGCTCCCACAAAAAAAAAAAAAAAAAAAAAAGTAGCAACATTACTCATCTCCTTTTCAAGATAACCTGAAGTACGCAGCTACAGTAAAAAAAAAAAAAAAAACATCTAGATTCAGCTTTAAAAGAACATATGCAGGTGCTGGATGTCCAAAAATGTCACAGAAGGTATTTGTTATACCTGTAATACACAGCCCATAATAAAATAGGCAACTGGTGATAAAATTCGCCACTACCTGCAGAAAGTTGCACACTACAAAATAATTAATGATCTTTGGTAAATGACTGAGTTAATCCAATTTTCCATTGTAGACAGCAGAGGGCACTAGTAGATCATACAAACGCCAGAGCAGTAGAAGAAATTTAACAAAGACAAACCAAAAGTAATTCATGTAAACATAATTTACTTCACTAGTTATCATGTAAAGTCTATAATAGTATCCCTGTACCTCATGATAACTTTTTGGTTAGCACCAACATTTTAGAGAAAAAGACATGGAGGTCAGCGTGAAGTGGCTAGTGGGTTTATGTACCTTAATCAATATGTACAGTTAGGGACAGTGACACAATCTCCATGATTTCGGCTCTACATGCCACCACATTGAATGTGAAATTAAACAATGACGATGCAATTGCTGTGTATGCTATTAGTATTAATGCAAGGGGTTGAACAAAAATATCCTATGAAACGTTTAAGAAACATTTTTCTACAAAACCTTCTCATTTCATCACTAAACCCTGGGTTTCCTCCTTTGTGATGCTTTGTCAGGCCTTTACTACAGCTATCATCATTTGTTGCTTGTGTGTGGGTCTTCCTGCCTTTAGTTTTGTCTTAAGCAAGTGAAAGGCATGCTCGATCGGGTTGAGATCTGGTGAGTGACTCAGCCATTGCAGAATATTCCACTTATTTGCCTTACAAAAGGGTAGCTTTTGTAGTATGTTTTGGGTCACTCTCCATCTGTACTGTGAAGTGCCGTCCATCCTTGCTGCCTTTGGTAGACTCTGAGCAGAAAGTATATCCCTGTACACGTCAGAATTCATCCACCTGCTTCTGTCTTCTGTTACATCATCATCAATAAACACTAGTGACCCAGTGCCACTGGAAGTCATGCATGGCCATGCCATCACACTGACTCCACCATGTTTTACAGAGGATGTGATCATGTCTCATTTCAAGTCTTTTCCATACTTTCATCTCCCTATCATTCTGTTACAGGTTGATCTTAGTTTCATCTGTGTAAAGAATGCTTTTACAAAATTGGACTGTCTTCTTTAGATGTTTTTTGGCAAATTAGAATTTGGCCTTTCTATTTTTGAGGCTTGTGGTGAACCCTCTGTATTTGCTCTCATGAAGTCTTCGCTTTACGGTAGATTTAGATACGGATACATCTACTTTCTGTAGAGTGTTCTTTACTTGGGTGGATGTTGTGAAGGGGTTTCTCTTCACCATGGAAATGATTCTGTGATCATCCACCACTGTTGTCTTCCATGGATGTCCAGAACTTTTTCCTGAGAGATGGGCAGCAGTTAGGGGAGATAATCTACAGTACACAGTGAAGCCCGGTGAAGATAAATGCCCCAAAATCACTTTTCATCTAATTTGTGTGATTCTTGCAATGTAACTGCAATGTAGAATAACAAAGGAAAGTGTGTAAAGAGGACTACAAGGTAGTTTCATTATGATTTTCCTGCGGACAGACTCCCTTTAACTAGTTTTTGAAATATGGAAGACATTGAAATGATGGCATAATTAGTCCTTTGGTATGGGTCTCCATTTTTTTTCATGAATCAAAAGAAAAATGGATGCTGGCATACAGCCATTAAAATCAATGGGACTGTGTGCTATCTGTGGTGACATTGGCTGATTTACAGGTGTGTTAATTAGGCCTAAGAACTATTTAATCAAGTGATGTAGTTAAAACTATTGTTACCAGGATGGTGCATATGTGGTGTACTTGTTGTCTCCTCAATATTGCAGAAGGGCCACCTGCAAGGCCTAGTTGTTGATCTGGTCCTACATTATAGAAACGGAGATGTAAGCCTGCTATTTGACACATATGTCACTCACTGGTTCTTCTTACTATGAGCTTTCATTACTATTCAATGTCAATAAGAAAGAGTTAATTAATAAAATGTCACCTGAACATAAGCTTTTTTTATTCTGAGTTCATGAATAAGACCTATTTATGGGATTCCATGTATATGTGACCATGTTGTTCATCAATCTAGCTCTCATAACTTTTCTATACTCAGTCTCTGTATGACTGACAACTTGTTTTATTGCGATAAGTTGTATTTTTAAGTGGCATTTTGAGGTACATAAAATTGCATATTATTCTTTCTATAAGGAAAATAGCATGGAAAAAAAAAAAAATCACTCCTAATTATGGATGTCTTTTTGCCCTGTTCACCAAGCAACATCAGTAAATTGGTGAATGTAGAGGATACTAAATATGTGTATATTTTTGTGCTTATATCCATTTTGCATAAAGAATTTAATTAGCCTTCCTTTACATGTGATTTATTTTATATTTTAATGGTAAAAAATAGCAAGCTTTTTGTAGTGTTTTTCATAGTGCTTGTTTGCTTTGTTTTTTTCTGGTGTTTTTCAAATCCTGTACAATTGTATTGAAAACAAGTTTAAAAAAAAGATAAGCCCAACACAAAACCACTAGTAATAATATTATTATTATTATTATTATTATTATTATTATTATGTGTTTGGGTTGTATTTCATAAGACTTTGATGTTTATTTGAGTTATACACCAGTACAGAGAACAGACATTATCTCTTACTGTGATGGAAAAAATGCCTTTAGTAATATATGCCAACATCATCCTTTACATATAGGTGGCTTCAGATTAATCCAGAGCCAGTATATAGGAATAGAATAGTATTATTTTCTGTATGTGTAATATTGCAGTGCATGAATGCACGTTTGTACAGTATGGCAATATCTGTATAAACTTTGCAGTGGGTCTAGTTATGTATACTGTATGGCAGGATTATCTAATTATACTCCATAGTGACATTATTTGTGGTATATTGCTGTTTTCTCTTATGTTTGGTCCACACATGCCATATAAGTTCTCTCCAAGCACAAAGTTTGTAGGGGAAAAGTCTGACCAGTATACAGCACCCTTAAAGGGGTTTTCTTCTATCTCTGCTCCACTCTGCTCCCTGGTTTTCAGCTCAGGCCAGGAGTGAGCTCTGAGATGAACAGTGTTATTAATTCCACAGTTATCTCTGAATTTACATCCAGAGATAACAGGAATTTATCAGGGATTAGCAGCTAAATGCACTTTGCAGACAGAGTGAAAGACAAGAGAATATAGGTTGCTGGCCGACTACTACAGTTAGATAAGAAATTTAGGCAACAAGCTGTAAACACTGAGGATACAAATTCAGCTGTAGCTGTAGCTGACACAGACCAAGATAGAGAATGCAATGTATTGAGTGAAATCCCTCTTGAATTACACTATGCAGCTGTATGGTGGGCTCTTGGAATCCTCATCCCTCATTAACCTTGGCCATTTACAATATTTTTCTCTGATCGCCACTCAATGGGAAGTTTAGTTGTTTGCTGGTTTTCCTTCTATAACCATTTTTAAGTAGGACATACTGTAACAGGTTAACCCTATCTCTGTCGCCCATGTATTTAGACATCCAGACAGGGTGGCACTTTAGTTACAGAGGACGTACGTAGTAGGTCATTGCTACTAATGCCAGTTTCTCAGGATAAGGCTATGAAGATGATCTTGGATTCATTTTAAAGATGAGAATATCATCTTTAAACTGATCCAAAAGATTCGCTGATGAAAACCCTGTTCAGCATTGAAATCCCAATGCAGATCTCAATTCCCAAAAGTGTTTTTAACAGCAAATCGCTCTGAATCTGTAAGGGCTATCATGATTCTCATCTTTAAAATTAATTCAAGGTCCTCTTCATAGCCCTAACGGATCCTGAGATATGGGGCTGCAGACTGCAGAGACAATGATAAATCATCATTGTCTGTGCATAGCCTGTATGTGACTCCAGGGGGAAGGGTAGCATGGACTTCTGTTCATGTTATCCCCTCTCCTATCAATCAGAGAGCATACTATACTTTCACATAGAGGGATAATGTAATACCCCTCTGTACTGGCGCTGCAACCCAAACGTTTACCATCGTCCAGGTTGCAGCATCAAAAGAGTTGCACCAAACACACAACACATACACAAAGTCATCAATAAAGTTTACATTTGAACCTGTCCCTATCCCGTCCTTACCTGATCCTTTATAGAGTAGAATACGCTGGCCGCCTCTCTAGCGATATTTGTTACACACTAAATAATAGCAATAATGATTATCACTAGAGATGACCATATAAAACAGGTGGAAAAGTTTCATCAGTCAGATAACACATTTTCACCCATTAAAGGTCACCATTCAGATGGGTATAATAGTGGGTGTTTTGTTTGTTTTTTTTGCATCCACAGTACAAACGAAACACCTGGACTTCCAGTAGGTCATCAGATCTATAATTATGACTCTAACACCAGTAATGATGAACTGCAGGAACTTCAGAGGTTGCGTCCATAATATGTGAGCAATAAAGCGGCCATGTTATGCCAATCTGAAATTGGCCCTAGTTATCACATTAGTTAGGTACAGAGATTATAGTTATTCATTAGAATTACAATTTTTATAGGAGGATAGAAAATGATATTCTTATGTAAGCCCCTATTTAATTTGCATGCAGAAAATTGCTTGACGCATTTCTGCAATTTTGGGGTTTCTTTAACACCTGCACCTGTAAATATATACAGTATATGTGTGGTATGTATGAATTTCTCACATCTTGCAGTTTTTTGGAAAGTACATTTTATTTGCAGAAAGGGATTGCTTGAGCCTGCACTTTAGTAGTACATTTGAATTTTTGTGCAATTTTTGCATGTAATCTCTGTTTGCTGCAAAGTTGCATGAAGGTGGTTGTATATATGAAATACTAAGTTGTGTTTTTATATACGGTATGCTGTGCCGGTATGGGGGGATAAGTATAATTTTTAAATGTTGCAATTTATGTTTTATTTGTCCATCTCAAAACTGTGAAAATTGCCCTGCCTACCAGAGGTGCAAAATATCCAAAAAATCCCTGGCAGTAAAAGGGTTAAATTTAAATGACTAACCAGGGGACAGAAAGCAGATAACTCCTGTAATAACAACAGAGTTGCAGCTAAGGGTGTTACTGTAGCTTTCAAAAGGGATCCATCAGGAACCACCACTGAGGTCAGGATACCAGAAAAAGAAAAGACAGAAGACAGACATGAAATCCGCTTTAGTTCATGTGAAAACCATAAAGATCATAAATATTATCCCTTCTATGGTTTGTCAGTTTTGTAGCACAACGTATCCATTACTGGACAATTTATCAAGTATGTCAGGGAGATGCACAAATAGCAGTTTCTTTCTGTAATGTTACCAGAGCCACATCCATCCAATAACATTAGCTGCTGGGACATTCTAATGTTATTGTTAGGGAATTGCTAGATAAGCAATTCCCCAGTGACTGCTGCTGGAGCCTGGGAGGAAGGGGAAGGACAGAGACAGTGAGTCCTAATGCTGAACCCACCCCCAGTCCCTGCCTATTTGCCGCAACTATCCTAGGCGGTAGAGGACAACTGGGCGAGAATCCCTTCCTATGATGCGAGTGAAAACACAGAACGCAGAAATGACAAAACAACAACAAACGGGTGGTCAGGCTAGCCAAGGAGTTGGAACCAGTCGAGCAGCAAAGTACATAATTAGAATGCAAGACAGTAGTCACAAGAAAAAGCCAAGGTCAGAAATATAAATATAAACACCAAACAGTATAGAGCCAGTACGCACAGAAAGGCAATAGCAAGCACTAGGGAGTGGGCTGGAAAAGTATATAAAGGAATCCGCCCTAGACTTGATTGGCCAGGAGAGGATAGAATGACCAAAAGGTACTCCTCCTGTGTGATGGATTCTAATTCGGAAGGAGGCACTGGGCACACCCGAGAATGTTCACAGCAAACCAATTTTTATTTGTCACACAGCAACCATCACACGACGCTAAAAACCTAGTTTTGGGGTAACATCCCCTTTATCAAGTGGAAAATGGTACAGAAATGGGAACCTCAGCAACTAGTATTCCGCAGCAGATACAGACACACTCCCAGATAGTATGGAAAGCTCCTCAGTGTGACAAGAAATCCAGCCGACAAACATAGAAGAGCGAGGTAAAAAGTTATACGAAGTGGAGTAGTAAGTGCGGCATCCTCCTCAACCACAGCCTCCGAATCAGCTGCAGAATCTGCGTCAATATCAAGCAGGACACTCTTTTTTTTTTTTTTTTTTCCCGGCGTCCTGCACTAATTGTTATCAATGGGAGGCCGAATGAGGGAAGACTCTTCTGCTGATTTGGGGGCGAAATCTGCTGCAAAATCAGCGCCAGATTCCAACATATGAACATGGCCTGATTCTGTTAACAGTACAATGAACGCTTTCATCTGTATTAATGGAAGTGCCCAATGCAGAAACTGAGTTGGCCCCCACAAATACATACATAAATATATACACAGACAGGGTATAATAAATATATACAGGGATGTAACTAGCAAAGACTGGGACCCATAGCATACTTTTGACTTGGGTCCCCCATGGCATAGCGCCCCCTTTCCTGGCCGCCACTCAGTATAACGCCCCATTTAAACAAGCTATAATGTCCCATAGCGGCCCCTTCACAAGGTATAATTTCCCATAGTGGCCCCTGCACACGGCATAATGTCCCATAGCGGCCCCTGCACACGGCATAATGTCCCATAGCGACCCCTCCACACGGCATAATGTCCCATAGTGGCCCCTTCACACAGTATAATGTTCCATAGTTGCCCCTGCACACAGTATAATGTACCATAGTGGCCCCTAGGGTGGTCCTTGCAAATATTGGAAAAATTTTGAGTTCGGCAGAACCCTTAGTTTTTTGGTTCACAACCCACTAAGTTATATGATCGGAGGTCTAGGGGAGGTGACAAACATAAAAAAAACATGTTACTTACCACTCCCGGGCTCTGGCATCTCTACCTGCTCAGTCTTCAGCTCTCTTCGATGATGTCAGAGACGTGGGTTACGCTGTCATCATTATGTGTCGCGACGCCGGCCTTACCTACATGAGGTCGTTGAAGAGGGCCGAAGATAGTACACATCGGAGCGCAGGAGAGGTAAGTAACATTGTTTATTATGTTCGCTTCCCTCCCCTGGGCCTCTGATCATCATTCTTCAGGGTCTGATAATAGCCATACCTCCCAACTTTCAAAGGACAGAAAGAGGGACAAAATGTGTGGCACGCTATGCGCGCCGCTGCAAACTTAGCTCCACTCACTTCGTTGACTCTGCCCATTCTCATCCGTTTTTCCATGTGCCCCCACACAGTATAATGCTCCTACAGTCACCCTAACATTATATGCCCTCACATTAAAATGTTCCCCTCCAATTGCCCCACGGTATTCAGTCCCTCTCCTCGTGCCCCAGTTTCAACTGGCAGAAACTAGAGGGGGACATTAAACTGGGGCAGTTGGAGGGGGACATTAAACTGTAGGGGTAGCTGGAGGGTGGCATTAAACTGGGGGCAACTAGAGGCGGACATGTCCCCTTACAGCTACTCCCACGGTTTAATGTCCTCCTTCAGTTGCCCCCAGTTTAATGTCTCTGTCCAGTGACCCCCATTGTTTAGCTGTCCCAGTTTAATGTCACCCTCCATCTGCTCCTCCAATTTAATATCCCTCTTATTCTCCGCCCCCAATTTAATGTCCCCCCTTCATCTGCCCCAAGTTTTATGTCCACCCCTTCACTTGCCCCCAGTTCAATGCCCCCCCTTCATCTGCCCCCAGTTTCATGTCCACCCCTTCACTTGCCCGCAGTTCAATGCCCCCCTTCATTTGCCCCCAGTTTAATGTGCCCCCTTCATCTGCCGCCAGTTTAATGTTCCACCTCAATTTGCCTTCAAAGTTTAACATAAAAAAAAACACTGATACTCACCTCTCACTCCCTTGCTGTTCTGTCTGCAGTCTCAGTCATGAAGTCTGCAGGTGCGATGTGAGTGACGTCATCACATCGCGCCTGCAGCTCCCGGGGACTGAGCACACCAGGATGCGCTTCACACAGAGCGGTGAAGCAGGGGCTGTCCGTGGATGGCTTCTGCTTCACCACTGAATTTAACTAATCTGCTCCTGCAGCGGGGATGGTAAGTAAATAGGGCCCGTTACCTGCTGGGGTTACTCCAGCAGGTAACAGCCTATTTAAAAAAAAAAAAAAAAAAAAAAACGTAGCAGTCAGCACCCGGCAGCCCAGTAGGCCCCCTCAGGAGCTTGGGGCCCCGGCACTTGCCCAGGTAAGCTGACACAGGCCCTAGACCAAACATGGGGCATGAAGATCTTTACCAGAAACCCACGTCCGCTCCTCAGGGCCATAACAGAAGCTGGTGGATCAGACTATGTTAGACTATGTTAGGACAGGTGTGATATATTTTTTCAAAATAGACTTATGGAAAACATTGTGATTACGGAAGGAACTGGGTAGTTGTAATTTAAATGAGGCTGGGTTTATGACCTCGGTAATGACATATGGCCCAATGTAACGTGGTGCAAATTTCCTAGACGGGACCCTAAGACGCAGATTCTTAGTGGATAACCAAACTCTATCTCCCACCTTGTATTGAGGACCAGGTAAGTATCTTTTATTTGCCTGCCATTTTTGATACTCCTGGGCTTTTACTAGGCTCAGCAGAGCCTCGGCTCAGACTGTGCACAGTCGTTAATAAGTTTGTTCGGCAGTGGGATTTACAGATTTGGTGCTACGGAGAGACGAGTACCTGGGATTAAAACTATAGTTGCAATAAAACTGAGACATTTTAGTGGTGGCATTCACCCTGTTATTTATCGCACACTCTGCTAGGGGGAGAAACCTTCTTCACTATTCTTGAGCATCGGATGCAAAACACCTCAAATACTGTTCAAGAGTCTGATTGAGTCTCTCTGTCTGACCATTGGTCTCAGGATGAAACTCGGAAGAGAAAGACAGAGACCCCCAGACGACCACAAAATTCCTTCCAGAATTTAGAGACAAATTGTACACCCCGATCAGATACAATATTTTCTGGTACACCACGCAGACTAAATATGTGATTAATGAAGAGTGAGGCTAGGAGTCTAGTACTTAGTTTCTTTAGGGGTATTAAATGACACATTTTAGAAAACCTGTCCACAACCACCCATATCACTGTTTTCCCTTGGGAACAAGACAGATCATTAATAAAGTCCATCGAAAGATGGGACCGCGGTTTTTTGGGTATCGGAAGAGGATGGAGAAGGCCCTCTGGTAGCCTTCTAGGTACCTTCACTCTAGCACACGTCTCACAGGCAGAAACAAATTCATGAACATCTCAAGACCATGAAGGCCACCAGTAAGATTGAGAGAGAAGGTATTTAGTAAGAGCGAAGTCGGGATTGTCCCGCTAAGGTTGAACCATGAATTTCTTCCAAAACACGAAGACGAAGATTAGGTGGCACAAAAGAATTTCACAGTGGGGATATTTCTGGGAGCGAGATCTTGTGAATAAACTAAAGTAGCAACATCAAGAGTAATAGTGGCAAGAACCACTCCTGGGAGCAGGAGTTTTTCTGGAATTTCCTTAGGGGCATCGCTGGCACCAAAACTATGAGATAGGGCATCTGCCCATATATTTTTAGTGCCTGGACGATAAGTCACAACAAAGTTAAGACGTGTGAAGAACGCCCAGCGAGCCTGCCTGGGCGACAGTCGTTTAGCGCTGTCAGATACAGTAGGTTCCTGTGATCAATAAATACAGTGATCTGGTGTATCCACTCCTCTAATGCCCACTTAATGACTAGGAGTTCCCGATTACCAACATCGTAGTAGCGCTGCAAAGGGGAGAATTTCTCAAGAAGGCGGCCATAGGTTGCAAACGTGTAAAGTTTTCAGAGCCCTGAGACAGCACTGCACCAACCCCCACTTCAGGGGCATCAACCTCAATAACAAATGGGCGATCTAAGTCTGGAGGCGCTAAAATAGGAGCCTCAGAAAAACATTTCTTGAGTCGTAAAAATGCCTGTTCAGCCTCAGGAGTCCAATTGGTCAGATTGGCACCTTTCTTCGTGAGATCCGTCAACGGCTTCACTATGGTAGAGAAATTTTTTATAAATTTTCAATAATAATTGGAAAAACCCAAGAAACGTTGTAGGGCCTTAAGGTTGGAGGGACGCACCCAGTTATTAATAGCCATGACCTTGAGTGGATTCATACAAAAAGAGTCGGGAGCAATGACGTAACCGAGGAAGGTGACCCTTTGGACTCTGAAAAGACATTTGGACAGCTTGGCAGAGAGACACTTTTGACGCAAAAGTAGCAAAACACTCAATCAGGAGAGAAAACCAGAATGTCATCCAGATAGACAACCACATAACGGCCAAGCAAATCTCTAAAAATATCATTGACAAAATGTTGAAAAACTGCGGGTGGATTACACAACCCGAAAGGCATTACCAAATATTCAAAGTGACCTTCTGGGGTGTTAAAGGCAGTCTTCCATTCGTCTCCTTCTTTAATCCGAATCAGATTGTAGGCCCTGAGATCATCAATTTTAGAAAACCAGCGGGCATCCACTATCGAATTAAAAAGATCAGGGATAAGAGGAAGAGGGTACTGATTTTTGACCGTAATTTTATTTAATTCCCGATAGTCAATGCATGGCTGCAATCCGCCTTTTATTTATTTATTTTTTTTAAACAAAAAGGTACCCAGCCCCCATGGGGGATTTAGATGGACGGATATGACCTTTAAGGAGATTATCCTGAATGTATTCCTACATAGCCTCACGCTCAGGAGCAGAAAGATTGAAGATCCTTCCTTTAGGGTATTTAGACTCAGGAAGGAGTTCCATCCCACAATCGTAAGGTCTACGCGGGGGGCAAACCCTCAGCAGATTTTTGATCAAATACATCATGAAAATCAGACAGAAAAATCAGGTAAAACGGTTTCCTCACTGACACAATCTGAGCTATGGAAACCAATGAGAAGAGCACTGATTCCCTCATTTCCCCAACTCTTTTTTGGGCCAATCAAAACTACGGTTATGGAGGTCTAACTAGGGAAGCCCTAGAATGATATTGGATGACAAATCCTCCATAACAAAAAAAACAAACTTATGAACTCAGAGTGTATTGAACCCATTTGTAAAGAGATTAAGGGGGTCTTAAATCGGATTTTACCCCTGGCCAGTGGTGTGAAATCCGCTCCAGTAACCAACAGAGGGGAATCTAGTGGCACAAGTTCAATGCGTAAAGCAGAAATAAATGAAAATTTAACAAAGTTTGTAGCAGCCCCAGGTCCCCAAAGGACAGAGACATAGGTAACAGCATTTTGTTGTGATTTTTAGAAGATACCTGGTTGTCTGAGTGCTTCTTCCGAGTAGCACTCAGGCACAGAAGTTTTCCTGCCAATGTGTGGGATTTGGTAGAGCAGTCTCGGATAAGGTGACCAGTTTTCCACAGTATAGACAGAGGTTGCTCTGGAGACGATGCTCTCGTCTGGCCTTGGCATCCAGCACCCTCAGCTGTATGGGCTTATCAACGGCGGTGGTAGAAGAGGAAAAGAAAGAGAGGGATAGGCAAAAGATTTAGAGGAATCAGGCCCTACTTTCTCTTTGTCTGTCCTGGAGTCTCCGGTCAATGCGGACAGCCAAGGCCATAGTCTGCTCTAAAGTAGGAGGATCTGGGTGACCTACCTAAATATCCTTAATAAAATCACTCAGACCCAGTTTGAAAAGACCCCTCAAAGATGGCTCGCACCAACCTGCCATAACACTATATTTGCAAAATTCTGAGCAATATTCCTCGGCAGAGCGTTTGCCCTGTCAAATGGTGAGGAGTTGCGATTCCACCAGCCCAATCTGGCTTAGCATAAATAGCACCCAGGGATTTAAATAATTTTTCTAAATCTGTCCATTCCTCTGCCCCGGTCTGTGGATCGCCTTGCAGGAGAGAAATAACCACCCCTACCATCTGGGACTGAGACACATGAGGGCTAACCCAAAAATATAAACGACATAACTCCCGGAACGTTTCAAACTTTCCTTTGTCCCCTGACAAACGATCCAGGAGTAACATCTTAACCCTGGGAAGGGAAAGAAAATAGCAGGTGATGACGCAGCAGCCTCAGCTTGGTTCTGGTTAATGGTATGAACCTGGTTAACTAAGTCCGCCACCAGGCCTGCCAAAGCCTCCATCCAGGCTATGAGGTCCTGAATAGAAACCCATGCTAATTTGGAAGGAGGAAATGGCTGAAAGTTTATTTTGGGCTTGCTATTCTGTTAGGGAATTGCTAGATGAGCAATTCCCCAGCAACTGCTGCTAGAGCCTGGCAGGAAGGGGGAAGGACAGTCCCTTCCTATGATGCGAGTGAGAACACAGACAAGACAAACAACAACAAAACAGGTGGTCAGGCTAGCCTAGAGGTTCGGAACCAGTCGAGCAGCGAAGTACAGAATCCAAGAGAGTGGTTCAGTACAGATATCTGATACAGTCTCTTTACTAACAGGAACACAGGCAAACTAGTAGCTCAAACAGTTATTAATGGTGACAGTCTCTTTATCGATTATTCCAATGTCCTTTATCCACCACCAAGGCACTCCTAGTGATCAGCCAGTGCACAATGTATATGTATTTATAGTCCCCTTACATGTCAAGTAATACAACACTTAACTTTATGGTTTCTCTCTGGTTCTTCCTGGGCAGAGAATGTATCTCCTGCAGTGATGATGTTTCAGGTGTATAGCATCACATTAGGCTCACGTGCGGCATGCTCTTGATAAAGTCTCTGTGTGTAGTCTGCACTTGTTGAGGAGGCTTCTCAACTATAATATCCTGATTTGTAGCCTTGCAGGACTTTATGCACCCTTATTCTCAGAGCCCTCTCTCCTCTCATCTTTTCACTCTCCAATTTCCAGTTCCTTCCAGGAAGTGACATCATCCAGCATCCTCCTACAATTCAGGTCAAAAATAGATGCAAGGTCTTGCCCCTAGATGGCAGCAAAACACCAGTAATGGCATTGGAATGCACAAGTCAATATTGTTTCAAAGGGGGTTTGTCACTATTGAACTTCTACCCCTTACAAGTTCCCTACCAAACTGAGACTATTAGTGCGGACTGGACAGAGTAAGATTGCCTAAAGACAGGACTCATTGAATAGGGGAATGGTAACATCCAGTTGTCAATTTATTCATACACTTTGATGAGGAGCAACCAAGTAATAGCACAGTGCAGAGTTCTTAGAAAAAAACAGTCATAAGAAAAACAGTACACCCTCTTTGAAATTTATGGCTTTATGTATCAGGACATAATAAAGAAAAATCTTGGTCCTAGCAGTGGGTAAATACAACGTCAGATGAACAATAATACATGACAAATTACACTATGTCATTAACATTATTTAACAAAGACAAGGCCAAAATGCAGAAGCAGGATGTAAATAAATGAAGTACACCATAACTGTTTCCATGGGAATTAACCCTTCCCTAACACCTGGCAGTGGCAGTTGATCAGAAGCTGAGGGGCCAACAAAGCTGCCTGTAATAGAAGTAAATGGATTTCTCAATACATTGCAATGCTGGTAATCCATCCTAAAATGGAAGTGCCCATGTGCCACCAGGAAAATATATTTAATAAAATATTTAAAAGTTCAAATCACCCCCCTTTCCCTAGATCAGATATAAAAAAAATAAGTAACGTAAAAAACACATACACATTAGGTATCCTTGTGTCCGAATGCCTGATCTACAAACTTATAAAAATATTTAAAAAAAAAAAATCAAAAAGTCAAACTTTTTTTTTTTCTTTTTGCTGTTTCACCTCCCATAAAAATGTTAATAAAAAGTTAACAAAACATCAGACATTTCCCAAATTGTATAAACAAAAAAATACATCTGGCCCCATGAAAAACTATGCCTTATGCAGCTTCATATATTAAACTATAAAACAATTTACAGATGTCAGATGCCAACTCCAAGAAATTTTTTTTTCTAAGTACTGGATTTTTTTAAGGGGTTAAGGCTAGGGCCACACAGCAACTTTGACTATGACTCCCATTGCACAACCAAAGATCACAGTTTCATCCTGCAACTCCTTCATTCAAGTTAGTGAATATAGTCACATTGCGACCTCCGCAAAAAGCTGAACGATATTTGACTTTTTTGCAATAAGAAGTTGTGGTTGCGGGTCGAAATGTGACTCCATTCACTAACATGAGTGAAGGAGACTCAGGGTGACATGGAGTTGCAGCCAAAATTACTGAATGGCCCCAGCTTAAAATGTAACCAAAAACTATATAAATTTGGTATTGCACCGACCAATAAAAATGACTCTACTTCCAAAGCTGTTCTATTACTTTGAGACACTTCCGGTTGCTGTCCCACACTCAGAGATCCATAATTTGCAGAAAGACATATTCTATTTTATCTGGTATTCATTGCGCCACCGGATCCCCCAAAGGTGGGTTGCTGGCTGGGAAGGGTGGTCCCGCATAGTCTTCACTATTACTGGGCAACCCACCTTCTCTGTATCCCATTTTGGACGGCTTCACAGCCCTACACAAAGTGGGTGGAAATTGAAAAACCATGCCTTGCCCCTATACATCCAAATGCTTTCCTATGGACCCGCTCTCTCCTCCACAACTCCCCGACCCACCCCTTGGGGCCCATTCGATTCACTACAGCGATCTGGATTACTTGTAGTAAGCAGTTTCCCCTTGCCTCTCACAACTCCTCCATGATTTCCTTTATGTACCACCTTCTCCTTCTGGAGGGGCTCACAGCTCTTATGGTCTGTATATGGTCTAGGGCAGGATGGCCTAAATTTGTGGACATTGTCGACCCCTCCACCCTGGAGCTCAGGCCGTTTGACTACCTCACATCTATTTTACATCTTCCAGGAACAGAGTGGCTCCACTACCAGAAAATAGTCCACTTTGCTTTCACACTGTTTGGTGGTCCGAAGGTCTCTTTCCTGACTACATTTGAGAAGTTATGTTGAGCTTGTACATCCACCAAAGGCTTAATATCTGCCATCTACCAGATTCTTTCCTCTCCAGAGGGCTGAGATTTCCCTGCCCATAGATACATTTCTAAATGGAAAGAGGCTATAGGACAGTTTCACCTGGTCAATGGCAGGTGATATGGTCACGTGCTTCTAAATCTTCTGTGTGTGACCTTCAAGGAAACTCAATACAAGCTTTTGATGTACTGCTACCACACTCCAGCCTTTCTGCATTCATTGGGGGTTATTTATCATCTGCCCCTTTTTTGGCCCTATTTTTCGCAAGTGCGTTTTTTTTTTTTGTTTTTTAAGACTAGTTTTACTGCTGTGCCTATTTATGATGTAGGCGCACCTCCTTGTTAAATGTTGTTCACTTTTACTTTAGATGTGTCTTTATAAGCCATGTACGCTTTGCCCCTTTTTAGTTCAAAAAAGCGCAAATTGCCCCTTTTTAATGCATTCTGACCTGACAAGCTCTTTTAGGCTGCCCATATAACGAGTGCATTTGTGCCTTTTTTAAAAGGTATAAGTCATAAATACAAAGTGAAAAGGATCTCCATTTAAGCCACTTTTCTAGACAAAAAGCAAAAGTGGCGAGGGCAGCATAACATCTTGGAAAAAAAGGCACAAATGCTTCATAAATGAAGCACAGGGCAGAAAAAGACCACAAAAAGGCACAATTTACACAAAAAAAGGCACAAGTTGCTTAACAAATGTTCCCCATTGAATCCAACGATACTGTCTGAATGTTGGTGCTAGACAATTAGGTAAAAAGTCCTCCAGGTTGTTCCTTTATTTATTGCACAGTTGCTAAGACATTAATAGCATTGTTTTGGAGACTAATCAATCCTCCCACTGAAGGTGACCTCCTACATTGCATGAAAGACACTGGTAGCCTGGAAAACCATGACAGTGTCATTAAATAACATGGCAGAGGAACCTCTGGGACACCTATTATATACTACGAGGACAGTTTCCCTCCCCTCTCCCCACCACCCAATATTTTCCCTGGTGTTCCAACCCTAGTCTCGTCTTAAGGTGTGTCATAGTTTCTTGCTTGTTACTGATTCTGTTTTTCTTGGATTTTGAAACCCCTTGTACTTGATTGTATTGATTTATGCTTGTGAAATTTCATAAAAATTAACCATTAAAAAAAAAAAAAAAACTAACAATTTCCAGTCCACACAGCAGACTTTGTATGATCCAGAAAATCTGATCAGAGGTCATGTGGAGGACCAAAAGGAGCCTGAAAATAAATGACTAAAGCACCAAGCACTGCTCATACCATCACAATTTCAAACAGGGTGCGGGTAAAAAAAAAAAAAAAAGTTTCAGCAAGTGAATAGCACAAAAACTTTGTTATAATGGCAGATGTTCTTTACAGCAACACCTGGCACAACCATCAAAAGTGAAAAAGTCTGTTCTTTACACTATAGCTAGAGACCCTATATGACTAAATAAAAGGGTTATTATACCTGTGAGGGGTCAAAGTCTCTGGTTCAGAAGCTTATGGTATTACAAGAGATTACAACATCAATCCATTATGTGAGTTAGGCTGTTTCCAAGCAGAAAATAGCAGGGAGCTGCAGAATAGAAACTCACAAATAAGACTCTCTGGCATCCTTCAGTTGGTCTTATGATAGGTCAGCTGTTAGTGACATCAGCTCTGTAAGATCACATGTCAAAACCTTTGCTATATGACTTATGTCTTTGTTCCAGCCAAAGCTCTTCAGTGACAATCAGCCAATGCTTAAGAATGGTAAGAGCTCACAGTACAAAATGAATCAAATTTGGAATCCATGGGTAGCCATCACTTGTACTAATCAAAGTAACAAGCAAGGTACTTATGCTCCATCTGACCTCTATCAGACCCTCTTTTTAGAACATCCTTCTGATAGAGAGACAGGCTGGCCAAACAGCAACAGCTGGAGAAGAAGGCTCTTCACAAAGAATAAGTTAGTGGTGTGATTTTTTTTTTTTCTTTTTAAACTAAATTTTGAAAAAAAGCATTAAAAAACAAAGTAACCTTTTCAAGAATATTTGACTTTTTTGACAATACACAACTAATACAATAATAAATTAAAGTTATGCTTGAATCCTATATTTGACCAAAACATGCAAAAAGAGAAAAAACATTACTAATTAAAAGGGTATTTTTGAAAGCAATTTAGTTTAAGTGTAACAGTCACTTTTTTTTAATGTAGGGTTAATGGCACGGCGCGGTATATAAATATGGGGTTTGGCAAGTAGAAAGGGGAGTGTCCTAAAAATAATTCATTAATCATAATCAAGGTAAAATATTCAATTAATCGTGATTTTGATTTGGGTCAACGCCCCCTGTGCTAAGTGGACCTAATTTATATATAATCTAAAACTGCTTTTTACACACATCCCAGGGGCCTATCTACATTTCAAAAGGCATGGTTTCACTTGTATTAAAATCCTGTACAGCACTGTAGCAGTGGTTTACAGTCGCGGGGGTGGCGATAGACTCTCTTTAAGGCTAAGGCCTTAAGGATTTTTTTGAGACCTATCCTCAGCAGTTTATATTTATTATTGATTGTGTCCTGTATCTATTTACCATTTCCAGCTGGACTCTCTCTTTGTGCTGGTTATACCCTGATTCGCGTTCTCTTTGACATTTATTAATAAACCAACTTATGTTATATTATCTGATAGTTCATTGTAGTACGATCTGATGTGGAGAGGAGTGAACCTGTTGTTTTTTGTTACTGAGCACTTGAGCTCTGACTGAAGTTTCTTTAACCACTTCCCACTGCAGGGATTTTTTGATTTTCGTTTTTGACTCCCCACCGTCCAGACCTCATAAGATTATTTTACTGTTCAGAGAGCCATATGAGAGCTTAATGTTTGCGGGACAAATAGTTCTTTATAATAGTACCATATAATATTCCATACAATGTACTGGGAATACCAAAATTATAGTTTAATTTATGCTTTAGCCCATAAAAAAAAAAAATAAAAAAAATTATTTTTTTTTACAGTTGCCATATTCTACAAAGAGCGTCTTTTTTTGTGGGCCAGATGTACTTTTTAGTTATACCATGTTGGGGGAAGGTCTATTGCTTTGATCACTTTTTATTTAAAATTTTTATCATAGGTGAAACAGCAAATAAACGGTGGTTCGGCTCTTTTGATTTTTTTTTTTTTCCCCCACTATGGCATTCACTGTACAGGAAAAATATTTTTAAAATATATATTTTTTATTTTAGAATATTTTTTATAATACTGTATATATTTTAAATCTAATTTGATATTTTGCATACAGTGGCCTGTAATAGAAGAAATGCCAAGACAAGCCTGGGTGCCATCAATAGACTCATTGTTGTCATGGCAACGGATCACTGGCCCCATATCTCGTTCCATGGACCTGTGACCCAAAATGGTGGTGCCCATGTGCCATCGGGAAAATGGTGCCTTGGTCAGCTTTGATTAAAGCACAGACCCAGCAGCTATTGTGGCTGCTCAGCTCCTGAGTGTAAGGGGTTAAAAATTTTGGTATTCACGCAACAGAAGGTACTTTGGAGTACTGCAGATTGCCATGCAGATTTTTATGCTACTGGAAGGTGCCTGGATATCAGGACACTTACTTCTCTGGAACCAACATTAATTTTTGCTGTTGGGTTGTGCTGCCAATTTCTCATTTTGACATACTGTACATCAAGAAAACAAATCAAGAAATCTGTGTATTTAAAATGTTTATTGTAACTCATAGTCAGCATTACCAAAAGACATGTGCAATAAGCAAACCAGACATACAATATTAAAATGCATAAATGAACCAGCATAGAATGCGCTCAGGATGTAATTACCAAGATCCATGGAGTGCCGCTTTGTCCACAGGTAGAAAGTTATCATTGCTTGTCAACTATCAGTCTCAATTCAAGGCGAGAGCAATATATGATCAGTGATCATAGTTTTGCTACATTCACATCTTTGTTGTTTTTTTTCCAATTCTCCTCAGCTATTGTGGAACCAGAAAAAAATGGTTAAAAAAAAAAAAAAAAATCATTAGCGTTGCCATTTATTTCTATGGGCTATTTTACATCCCTGTATGTAATTTTGCATCCATCCTCTCATATATCTTTTTTTTATGAGAAAATTGTGCAGACTGCAGCACTTTTTTTTCCGAAAAAAAAAAATCAACTGTGTTTATTTATTATCCATATATATATATATATATATATATATATATATATATATATACACAAAAAAAACAAAATCAAAGAATCATTAAAAACGGACACCTGATCTAAGTGTGAACATAGCCTAAACCTCAGCCACTGCCAGAAAATTAGCACAATCTTTCCTATGGATTCAGCTTGTAAGATAAAGCAGTCACACAAACTACTGATTATTCTATTCTTACTTTACACCAAAGCAATTCTGGTTCTGTATAGTATGCTTAGTGGACAGAAATCTTTATATATATATATATATATATATATATATATATATATATATATAAAAAACACCGAAAATAATCACACAAAAATTAAGAATAGCAAAATCAATATAACATAGCAAATAACAATAGTTTAGCTAAATAACTATTTCTTCAAAATACTGGAAAATTAGAAATTTCTTTCTAAAAATCTCCAAAATCTAAGCCGTTTTTGAATGATTTTAATTGGCTACAAAGCCAGGAAAGTAAATTAAAGCCGCTTCACCGCTAAAGCTCTTAACTGCCCTATCCTGTAGTAATGACTTTCAGCCCTACTTAGCATGAATATGCTCAAAAAGCCACTGATTACGGAATCAAAGCTGTCATTCTGTAACTTGGCAGATGTAAACCAGCTTTTATTAGCATAAATGAAAGATTGCTTTGAACAGCTCTCAATCATATGATTCACCAAATCAAGGTAATACTTTCAGAGTCTGCATGGTAGGCAGCAGCCCGGCTAATCCAGCGGAGCCGAAATTGGAGCACAGTGGATGTCAACACAATAACTCCATCCCTTACAATGATATCACTGCCTGGTTTTAAAGTCTTGTCAGCGAACTACAAGTAAGATGCTGTACCTTTACGGCTATAATGAAAGCAGTCTCTGAATGGTACCACTGGAATCATTTACTATCTGTAGAAAACAGCAGCAGGAGTGTTCTCTTTCTCGTTTTGTAGTACCTTTTTTTCATGTGTATGTTTGAAAATGGAAAAGTGTATGGAGTTTGATTCAATAAAAACTATCTGATTTAAAAAAAAATAAATAAATAAAAAAATCAGCATCAGAATTTAGTACAGAGCAAAACTGCTAACAAAAGATCTCAAACATGTTGTATCACCATCTGCTCAGGGATCCCATAAAATAGCACCCAATATATGTAAAATTAGTCATACAACCAAAATAACTGGTGACTGAAAAATCATTTGGACAGCAGCTTTGTCTACATCTTTGTCACCCAATAATCATGCATATTTCAGTTGGGAATGTAGGAAGTACTGTAGCATCTAGGCACCTCAAATATTATCACTTGGGAAAACAAAGGATTAAGGTTGGTTTCACAGAAAGCATCTTTTGGAAAAATGCCACTGCAGTCTTAGCCAGAGGCAGCGGTGGATCCAGCTGGGAGAAATTTAAATCCTTCCTTGGCTCAAAAAACTGAATGAAATACTGCCACAAAACTGCAATTTGTTTTCCATAAAATACTGGGAGAAATTTACTGTTCACTCTACACCAGAAACCTGTGCAGATGACAATAGTTATGGCGCACAAGTCTTTTTTGTGCAAGAGATGCGTCACTTCCCTCTTTTTGTGCCCCACTGGCCAGTTTTTATGTAAGCAGGCAGAGTGGGGTGGGACAGACCAGAGTGAGGGTGCCTTGACCCAACAAATTTGTCAGAACTCACATCAGTAAACTGGCATGAGATATATAGGAAATCTACGCTAGTTTCTGACTGGCATAGATTTCCATTCTGGCACATGGAAGTTTGCTTGAATTATTAAGAGGCTGGAGCCACAAGATAATTACAGTCGCAGTTAGTGCGAGTTGGGGACTTCCTTAAAGGGAGTCTGTCACAAGAACTCAGCATATCAATTCCGAAGTTATATAGGTTGGGGTCGCCTGAATCAAACAATGTTTCTTACTTGTGAATCGGTGCCTCCGTTGCTGAGATATTGTTATGATTGTGAATATGCAACTGAGTTTTTGGAAGCAATGAGGGCTTCCATGCTTCCTCCCCAACTCATTTGCATGTTGACAAAAGCAACGACATCCCAGCAACTGAGGCATCAATTCAGAAGAGAAAAACACTGTTTGATTTAGATTACTCTAACCTATCTAACTGCGGGGCTGGATTGATATGCTGGGTTCTGGTGATAGACTCTTTTTAAGACTGGCACACAGAACCCCAGTCTTAATAAACTCTCCCCACTGTGTATGAAACCACCCTTAAACTGAGGCCCCATAAGGCGTAAACGCCATGGTTTGGCTGTGGCAGAAACGACAGTCCCTGCAAAGTGGATGGAATTTTAGTGTATCCCATCTACACAGTGCGGAAGAATCCACCCGTTTTGGAAATCTCTGCATGTCAATTATACCTACAGAAACACTGGTGGTTTCCCTATAGGTATAATGGAAGCACTGTGGGAAAGCTGCCAGAGTTTTTCCCGCATCGCTTTTTTGCTGTGGTCCACTACATGGGGCCTTAGCCTTAATCTGTTCAACTCTGCCTAATCAATCCTAATCTCCCTCAGCAGGCGACTGCCAGAGGACAGTCAGTAACACAACAAATGTAACATGTTAATGTAGCACAAGTTTCCAACCTGTGTATATACCTGTAATCAAACAAGAAAAAGAGAAAACTTTATAAAGAATAAATATGGTTTATAAAAGACAGAACATTAGGTACAGTGGGTGAAATAAGTGTTGAACACCAATCTGTATATTGGTCAATTTAAGTAAATCTATTTCTAAAGGTGCCATTGACATGGAATTCTTACCAGATATCAATAACAACCCATCCAATCCACACAAAGAAATCAAACCAAAGATATGCATAAATTATGTGCGATAATGAGAAACACATGAACACGAAGAAAATGAGGTGCAAAAAGCCATGGAAAGTCCAGACACCAGCTGAAATCTATCAGTAATTCGAAAGCAATCCTGTCACTTAGTGACAAATACTATCAGCTGGTTCTACTCATGGCCTAGAAAAAGGTGTCTCATTACTAAGGTGCCACACAAAAAATATCTTATAATGGGTAAAACCAGTGAGCTGTCTCAAGACCTTTGCAACCTTATTTTTGTAAAACTTACTGATGGCATTGGTTATAGAAGAATTTCTAAACTCCTTAAAGGGATTTTATCATTGGGAAAACCCATTTTTAAATAACAGCACGTCGTAATAGCCTTTAGAAAGGCTATTCGTCTCCTACCTTTCTTTTTGTGATCCGCGCCGCCGTTTTCTATATCTTTCTTATTTCGTGATTACGCAAATCAGTCTTCAGGATGCACAGGGGAAGTCCCACACGCGGTTTTCAAAATCCAGCAGCGCTTCTCTCTTCGTCTGACGCCGCTCCACATCATTTGCCGCGTCGTCAACCACCGAGTGTGCGACTTCACGATCCAAATCTCAAGCATGTTCTGTCGGCTCTGCCATTTCGCATTGGACAGAGCCAACTGTGCATCTCCATCGGCCATTTTCATATAGCCTCTTACAAGAGCTTGCTGTTACTTACCTGTTTATGGCCGCCTATCTACACCCATTGAAGCCAGGATGGCTTCACTTCTGGGTTTAGGGAGGTATGGAGCTACTGAGCATGCGCAGTACGGCTTTTGTAAGAGGCCACATGAAAATGGCCGATAGACATGAGCAGTCGGCTCTATCCAACGCGAAATGGCAGAGCCAACAGAGCATGTGCGAGATTTGGATCGCGAACTCGCACGAATGATGCAGAGCGGCATCAGGAGACGAAGAGAGAGGCGGCACTGGATTTTGAAAACAGCGTGTGACGTGAACACAGGGGACACCCCCTGTGCATCCTGAAGACTTATTTGCATAATCACGAAATAAGAAGGCTATTACAACCTGCTGTCATTTAAAAATGGGTTTTCCCAATGATAGAATCCCTTTAATTTTCCAGTGAGCACTTTTGAGACCACAATCCGGAAATGGAAAGAACATCATTTCACCAGCCACGAACAGGTGCTCTCTGCAAGATTTCAGAGGAGTGAAAAGAATTATTAGAAGAGTTGCCCAAGAGCCAAGAACCACCCATGGAGAGCAACAGAAAGACCTGGAGTCAACAGGTACAATTGTTCAAAGAAAACATTATGTAATGAACTCAACCGCCATCACCACACAAGACTTCATTGCTGAACAAAAAGCATGTTCAAGCATGTTTAAAGTTTGCTCAACAACATTTAGACAAGCCTATGAAATACAGGTGCATCTCAATAAATTAGAATATATTTGAAATGTTTATTTATTTCAGTAATTAAATTACTCCTATATTTTCTAGATTCTTTACACAGAGTGTTCTATTTCTGTAAATGTTGATTATGGATTACAGGTAATGAAAACCCAAATCTAAGAAAATTAGAATATTGTGAAAAAGTTCAGTATTGTAAATTCAGTGTGTCACCTGCCAAGGTTTCCTAAGCCTTTAAATGGTCCATCAGTCTGGTTCAGTAGGACACACAATCATGGAAGACGCTGATTATGAATTGTATTACTGAATTACTGAAATGAATGAACGTTTCAAAGATATTCTAATTTATTGAGATGCACCTGTACTGGGGGAATATAGTCTGATCTGATGAGACCTAAACTGAACTCTTTGGATGCCATAATACCCATCACATTCGGAGGCCACAAGGCACTGCATATCACCCCAAAAACACCATACCAACAGTGAAGTTTGGAGGTGGGAACATCATGGTATTGGGCTGTTTTTCAGCATACAGCACTGGCAAACTTCATATAACTGAAGGAAGGATGAATGGACGAATGTACAGAGACATTCTTGAAAAAAATGTGCTGCCAACTACCAGGATGATGAAGATGAAATGAAGGTGGAAATTTCAGCAAGATAATGATACCAAACACATAGCCAAGGAAACTCAATCGGTTTCAGAGAAAGAAACTAAAGCTGCCAGAATGGCCCAGCCAATCCCCTGACCTAAATCCAATAGAAAATCTATATAAGGAACTAAAGTTCAGCGTTCATAGAAGGAGCCCCCAGAACCATCAGGATTTGAAGAGTGGAAGAATGGGCCAAGAGCAATGCATGGGACTAGTTACTCCATACAGGAGGCGTCTTGAAGCTGTCATCACCAACAAAAGGCTTTAGTATCAAATACATGTCAGTAAGCATGTTCATTGCTTATTCCCTGTGTCGTTTCTCATTATCACACAATTTATGGACATCTATGGTTTGATTTATTTGGCTGTGTGGACTGGATGGGTTGTTACTGACATCTGGTGAGAATTTCATTTCAATAGTACCTGGTGACATGTTCAATACTTATGTCACCCACTGTATCTATACATTTCCTTAAGTAAATGAAGGGATTTAGATTAAACACACACACAAAAAAAGTGAAAATGCAAAAAGACAACTAAAATCAATCTTCCTTCTTCAGTAGCAAAGGGTCCATTGTGTTTGGGACACTTCTGACTTTTAGAAAAAAAAAAAAAAATCATCTTGTAGTTTTGCATTGTTTCTGTATTGGTTTACAGAAAAACAGTGTTAATATTGTCCAGTGCATATGCTCCTTCTTTCACAGAGTCACACTTCAGTTACGTTTGTCTTGTATATTTGCAACGCTGGCAGTGGACTTAAATCTTTTGGCTGAAATATAAGAATACATATTTAAGTATAGCTGAGAACCTATCAAGAAACATCAAACCAGATACCCAATCGATGCAATTTGACAACAAAAATATAGTAAATTATTCATGAGGTCATGGTTTATGCCTGTGAGATTTTACTATATAATAGTGCCCATGTTTAGGGCCAGGGAGATATTTTTATACTTACGATAGGAAAGGAAGAACAGGAGTTTGGGGGTGGAATTCAGTGAGTGAAGAATTACATTTTATTTATTATTTATTTATTTTTTTTTAAAGCGTCTTGAAATGTGCTGCTGGTGCTTAACTTTTGTTTTCTATTGAGGTCTGTGAACCATTGTCTGCCTCATGGAAAGGCATAACTTGCAAACATGTATAATTTTGAGCAATCAAATGTTCCCAGCTCATTTGATCACATTAAGCTAAGGCCCCACGTTGCAGAAAAGCTGTTTTTTTGTTGTTGCAGATTTTGCTGTTTTTTGAGCCAAAGTCAGGAGTGGATTTAACAGAAGGGAAGCATCCAAAAGATTCCTTTAAAATCCCCTTTCCTTTTCAAGCCACTCTAGACTTTGGCTCAAAAAAACGCATTGAAATCTGCAACAAAAAAAAAAAAAAAAAAAAAAAAAAACTTTTCCGAAACGTGGGGCATTAGCCTAAAGGTTACTAAATTTACTACATCTGATAACTGTAAAGTGTAAATTACCTAAAGCTATTGTATTGAAACAGTCCAAGGTACCAAAATTATGTATGAACAGGCAAGTTATACTATAGTGAAGGCAGCATGTGAACAGGTATATTTTTTCTTGTTAGAACAGCAATGTCCTCCCAAAGGCAGGCTGTAATAAAATTCTGTAAAATTAAATGAACATATTCAGAAAACTTGTTATACAAGTGTCCCACTCTCACTTATAAACCAAAATTTGCACTTTAATATTTATCTTAATTCAAGTGGATAAAGTCACTAGTCCTCCAATACACTTACCAACCATAGGCTTACACAGAATAAGGGAAATATTATGTACTATCAAATTTTATCATGTGTATACAGTACACAGCCTAGCAATGTGACCAGCTTAGCTAACAGTCTAAGAGGGAATGTAGCTGACCCAATTGTGCTTTAAAGAGGACGTTTCACTACCGCCACTAACTTTTTGCATCGTTCAAGAGGTGCCGTATTACTTTCAGCACAATCATACTCTCTACTGTCAGGTGGGCGGCCCTTGGCTGGAGCAGACTGACAGGGACCGCCTACCTGACAACAGAGAGCATAATTGTGCTGAAACTAAAATAAATGATTGCTCATGAATGGTGAGGGCTAGCGAAAAGATTCCATCCATGCAAGAATCAGTAGAGCAGTGCCCATTGAAGGCTGTAAAGAGTTCGGGTTGATAAAGGTGGTGAAAGGTCCTCTTTAAGAGTCTTTTTCAGCTGATCAGGAATTCTGGGTACTGTTATTAGGGCAGCCCTTAGGTAGTAGGATCACAGCAATATTAAGATGCAAAATCAAATAACGCTAGGTTCACACTTGCATTTTGGTCTCCATCGTTTGGATCTGCTGGGAACCTGAATGACGGTGAGCTGAACCCCTAAAACAGTAGTTACACACGGACACAGATGGAACCCATTGACTATAATGGGATCCACCAGGTGTCCATTGTTTTCAAACTGAAAGCAGCAGAGAGAAAAGTCGTCCGTGCAGAGACAGTTTCTGCAACGTACTCTCAGAGACTCCAGCGCAGATGCTCAATCTTTCTTGTAAATATTTTATTTAATTCCATTCTATATGTAGTAAATACTTACGCAATATAAGTTTACGCTTCTTTTGCTCTGAGTGAAGGAAGGTGCTGAGATAAAAGACTACTGGTAGGAACAGGATAAATGCTGACACTGCGATAACTGGGACAGTATCAGTACAGGGTAATGTGCAGTTGAACGTTTTGCTCCAAAGTTTGCGAGTGCTGTTCATCTAAAATGAAGAGAAAAAAAAAAAAACGTACATGATTTACTTAGCAGTATAGCATAACTGTCCTACTTCAGGTATTAGCACTATTACAATAGCCAATACATACTGACGTGTTACCAACCAGGTTTTTTTTTTTCTAAAAATATTTTTATAACTTGTAGATTGGGAATTTATGGATCCATGGATACCTAATGTGTATGTGTTTTAAATTGTTCTTTTATTTTAATATCTGATCTAGGGAAAGGGGACTGATTTGAATTTTTAGTATTTTTTTAATATATATATATTTTTTTTACTTTTTTTTTTTAAACTGTTATTTTTAGACCCCCTAGGGGTCTTGAGCCCAAGGCGGGCTGATCACTAATTCAATACACTGCTAATGAATTGCAATGTATTGAGAAATCCCTATGGTTCTATTAAAGGCTCCCTAGCTGTCATACTAAGAGCTAGCGATCCACTCCAAAATAGCGGCACCCAAGCGCCACCGGGAAAAAGGCACCTTGTTTGACTGAGGCTTTAGCAGGGTTAATGCCTGTGATAAAAGGAGGCACTGATCACAAGCACTGCCACCATTCCGCCACATTTAAAGGCCCGATGTCCACTGTCCTATTACAGCAGATGTGAGGAAAGGGTTGTTATATCTAATCTTCCTCCTTATTTTCAAGCAGCTGCTATAATAAACACATGCGATTAAAGGGATATTCCCAACATTTATGTCACAGGTCTGCATCGATCTCCAAAACAGAGGTCCCTCGTCCAACCAGATGAGGCAGTCACTGGCCACCACATCCCTTCTATGGAAGTTGGACGCTGATAAAGTAGTTTGAAGAGCATAAAAGGGTTAAACACATTAATTTTACTATGCTGTGCATTGTCTAACTTTACACAGTTCCCTTCCCTTTTCCTATGTAACGATCAATCTTCTCATCTATTTCTTTTGTCTATTGCTGCTCATAGTGAAAAGTGAACCACGTAGGTCAGAGTATTCCACATGTAAGTACATTATAGTTAATGTATGCATGTCTCATATGGTATCACAATTTTGATTGGACACAAAGTATCAGTCCCATTGGATGGAACTTCGTTGCACATTATAAAACCTGATACAATAAAATAAACAAGTGCTGTGGGGTCAGAAGAAGACTTCCCACACATGCCATGAATCACGTGTCTGTTTGCCTTTGTTCGGCAGAACTGTCCCTACCTCCAAAGGGTACTTAAGAATTGAAAACTCACAAACAATAAGGCGAAACCCCTGTTTGGGATCATAATGAAATTGTACCACAACAGCGCCATCACTTCACCATTCACTCTCCACCTTGATGCACCTATTAGTAGCTACCTTTCCAGTAAGATGCGGATCCCACCTCTAGAATGAGCACCTATCAGTCATGTATGGCATAAATATCTAAGATAAGAATACCCACTTTAACCCTTTTGCTGCCATGGGGTTTTTTTTGGACATTTTGCACCTCTGGTAGTTGTAAAAATAAGAGTTTAACATCTGCTTAGGCCATCATGGTTATCACTTAGGCGTAAACCTGCATGCACATATCTTCATAAAATCACCAGAACTGGAAGGAACAAAAAGATGATAATTACTCTTACAGGTAATTGATTTCCTTATAACCTCCACAACGGCACTGACAGGAGGATTTCCACGACCCCTGGGACAGGAAACCACAGGAAGCCATCACTTTAAAAGGTTCCTCCTTCTCTTGCATGCCAGTAATATCAGAGGACTTGGAACCATGTAACATACATGAAAACGAAATTAAGGGTGGGAAAATCCAGTGCCATTGTGGAGGTTAAAGGGAAATCCAATTATTGATGAGAGTAATTATGATCTTTCCCTCTCACCTTTATGACGTCACTGACAGGAGGAATGACAGAGAAAGCATTAAGGGGGGGGGGGGAACCACAGTAGACAGCACTTTGCGGCCAAACGTTAAATCTCTATTAGAAATCACATCCAATTTATAATGTATTTGTAAAGGGAAGTGCTTACCACAAACATTATATATATATATATATATATATATATATATATATATATATATATATATATTTATCTATTATCTCAATAATTCCATTCAGAACTTCTAAGAGAGCTATATACTTCAGATATCTCATAAATGTCTGCAGGCTACAAAACCTGTTTTCTAACAGACATCAAGCATGGGCCAGGAAGGCTTTTGTTTAACATAATGAGATGGAGTATGCTAATGAGACCTTCATGGTGATGTTAATCAGCTTCCTTTGTTCAAAGAGAGTTACCCAGAGCAGATGGGGGAGGTAGGTCATTACCCCTGGGCCAAGGATCGATTTTAAGTGTTAGAGCGCCATCCCAAGACTCATAAGAAGTATTGCATCTAAACTTATATTACAATACCAAGAGCCTGATTGGAGTGACAACATCTAGGTGGGCGGAGTTGTGGGCCATATATATGATGGGCCAAAAGCTCTCCCTCTCTCTCTCTTCACCACCAGCCCTTGGGAGATGGATTGACCAGCTTCACCTAGACAAGCTCCATATACCACCAGAGCATAATAAGGCTTAAGTATAACTTTCTCTCTCTATCCATCTATCCACCCATCATCCATCTATTATCTATCTATCTATCTATCTATCTATCTATCTATCTATCCATTTGTCTATCAGTCACCCTCTATTAATCTGTATTACTACTGCTGCGTTCCTTACAGAAAGGGTCAGTTAGTAACTTGTCAGGGGTTGTGTGTGTGTGTATGTGTGTGTGTATGTAGCGATATCTGTAGGTTTTATATTCACCTGGGTAATTGGGTTCTGTACTTATTGTATTGCACTGTGTTAATACTGTTTTGTATTATTCTATAACCTAGTTCCATCATATTACAAGTGCATTAATAATAAACGTATTTTATGATTAATATTGTGGGGTAAATTATCGTACATGCAAACCCATCAAGGAAACAGATAAGTAGATATACCTAAGGGAAAGGAGGGAAACTGGGATTGGTGATTAGTAATACCCAGACCTCTAACATAATGGTGAAGCAAGTCAGGAGTGATGAATATTAATTATTAGTATTATTCATCTGTAACAGTATTTAAAAGGCGCAAGGATTTGCCCAAGTGGCTGCTTGGTAAATCTGCTCAATGGAAGCAAAGGCCCTCTCAGCCCAAGAGGGGACTACTGCATGAGTAGAATGAGCTTTGAGTCCAGGTGGCACCGGAATCTGCTTGAAGTCATAACAGGAAGAAATGGCGAGACAAATTCATCGGGCAATAGAACCTTTACTAGAAGCCGCACCTTGATTCTTCCCTTGGCATTGCACCAGAAGATGATCTGAGCGTCTAAACTCTTCAGTACACTGGAGGTAGAGTAAAACATATCTTCTGACATCGATATTTTGAAAGTTTTGTTCCTTGCTAGATGAAGGATCTTGACAAAATGATATTAGGATCACTTCCTGAAGGCAATGAAACTTGGAGATCATTTTGGGAAGAAAGAGGATGAGGTTTCAGAATAATGCAGTCATCCAGAATCATCAAAAAAGGGGCCTTACAGGCCCGAATTTCTTCCACAAATCTGGCTGTGGTTATAGTTAGCAGAAAGGTAGTCTTAAAGTTCAACAACCAAAGAGCAATGTCTGAGAGTGGCTCAAATGGAGGACCGGATAGAACTGACAACACCAGATTTAGGTCCCAGGGAGGCACAGATGGACAAACAAATGGGACGTAACCTTGAGGCACCCTTGACAAAACTCTTGAACACCAAAAGATCTGCCAGTCTAGAATCCAAGTGGGGACCGAGAGCAGCCATCTGAACCTTGATTGTGCTAAATTTAAGGCCCTTATCAGCCCTGACTGAAGAAATGCCTGTGGGGGCTCATACAGTGGCTCCTTTACTATTTCCCCCCCCCCCATACAGTGGCTGCTTAGCTGGTTCCCCCCCCCTCCACCATAGAGATGGGGCCCATTTTATTATGTGGCACCAGTGATGGGGGCTAATTTTTGAGCTCTGTGTGAAGAAATTAAATGGATTTTCTAGAAAGGAGGAGAGTGGAGATGACCTGGTCCGAGAATCCTCTGCCTTTTAACAGGAGCCATTCAGAAGCCATGCCATAAAGGCATTCCCCTTCCTTCAGGGTCTTTCTGCTGAGGAAATCAGCCAAGGTATTTTCGCTCCCTTTTAGATGCACTTCCGAGAGTGGAAGCAAGATTTTGTTTTGCCCAATAAAGGATCTGGGAAGAGACATGAGACTTCTTGTTCCCCCCGGCTTGTTCATGTAGGCCACTGTTGTGTTGTCTGAGCGGATCCTTACATCGCATCCCAGGAAGGAAGAAGCTAAATCCAGCAGAGCTTCCCAGATGGCTGGCAGATCTCTCAGGTTAGAAAAAGTCTCCATCATGAGCAGGTCCCAGTGACCTTGCATCCATGATGTCTCGCATCCGTGGTGACTATTATGGGATTGTGGGGTTGCCATGGAACCCCTCTCTGGAGATTTTCCTTACTAGCCACCAACAGAGAGAGCTTTTGACTTTCTGGGAATGGCTCTTCTTGTCTAAAGAAGAAAGTTGCTTATCCTATACTGACAGAAAGAACTTCTGTAGAACTCTTGTATGGGCCTGAGCCCATAGGACCTCTAGAATGGTGGCTGTCAAAGAACCCAGGAGATGCTTTACTTAGCTTACAGAACTTGATCGCAAAAAGGGAAAGGAGGAGATGCTTACTAGAAGGCTGTCCTGTTTCTATTGGGGAACAAACGAAGTCTCTAGGTAGGAATCCAAGAGGATACCCAAGAAGGTCTTTTGCTTGCTGGGAACCAATCTGGACTTTAGGTTTATTAGCCACCCTAGATCTGCAAAGGTTTGTTCTATTATATGTAGATGAGATAGTAACTGGATCTCTGATGGAGCTGATATAAAAAAAAAATTATCCAGATATGGGATGATCTGGATTCTCTTTAGATGTAGAAAGTAGCATACTTCCGCAATAATCTTTGTAAAGATATAAGGTGCTGCGGAGAGGCCAAAAAAAAAAGGGATTGAAACCGATAATGAACCAGATAATCCCTTCTGGGAAAGGCAACTGTGAGGAACCTCTGGGAATCCCAATGGATCGGAACACGGTAGTACGCGTCCATTGGGTCAAGGGTATACCATCCAGCAGTCCTTGGTAAAGAGATTAATGGAGGAGCGAATGGTCTCCATCTTGAATCTCTGGTAGTCCAAGATGCGGTTGAGAGACTAAGTTCAGAATTGCTCTGAAGAAGCCTTTTGGTTTTTGGACCAGGAATACTGGAGAGTAAATTCCTTCCCCAATTTGGGATGAGGGAACTGGAACAATGAAAAAAAAAAAAAAAAAAAAAAAGCACAAAAAAAAAAAAATTATATTATATGTCTTATATATCCCTTATCAGCCAATAGAAGCTTGCAGGCACTTACTCTCCTCAGGGACACAGCTTTACTTCAGGTTTCCATAGACCAAGCTATTTATGACCTGTATGAGTCAATATCAGTTCGCAGGTCCTTAAATATTCAGTCATGTGACGTGTATCAGCCAATATAAGTTCACATTTAATTTACCAGGTTTCCATAGCAACATAGCCATAAATAGACTGTACCAGAGGCGTAGCTAGCGGGGGGGGCAGAGAGGACGGCTGCCCCGGGCCCACTGAATCTTTGGGGGCCCACCCCGGGGCCGCCATTAATACATCCTTTATTTTTAACTAGATCGGTGTCTGCAGACACCGATCTAGTTAAAACGTAACCTGCAACTTAACGGTATTGTAAACCGCAAGCCAATACAGGCTTGCGGTTTACAATACGCTGAGATCACAGACGATGTCTGCTTCTCAGCACGGGCGGTGCGATGATGTCACAACATCGCGCCGCCCACGCTCAGACACAGACGTCCTGTGCATGGACAGGGAGGAAGCGCCGGCGGCTCCATTCATCAGGATTGCAGGTGAGTATGACTTTTGTTTTTGTTTTTTTAGCTTAGTTGTGGGTATATTAATAGTATAAGGGGTGGTTAGGAGGGGGGAAATCTAACTATAAGGGAGGATTCATTAGGGGGCATTATTATTATGACGATGGGGGGTCATTTATATAAGGGTTATTAGGAGGTATTATTAATACAGGGGGGAGGTTATTTATATAAGGGGCATCATTTATATTAGGAGGCATTATGAACATAAGAGGGTGTTCATTAATATAAGGGGTCATTAGAGGTGCATTATTTATGTCAGGGGGAATCAGGGGCATAATATGTGGGTCAATTAATTTAATTAAGGTGGCACTTGGGTTTTAATAAGACTAAGGCCCCACATAGTGGGCTGCGAAAAAAAAGCGCTGCAGGAAAAACTGCAGCGGTAACATTGTGGTTTTTCTCGCAGCACTTTTCACAGAAGGTCCGCAGAGGTTTCCCCTGTGGACTTTCTGATATCAATACATCTATATAGAAACCGCCAGTGTTTCTGTAGGTATAATTGAAATGCTTCAATTTCCAAAACCACAACGCATCTGCTGCACGTATTTTTCTGCAATGTGTGGATGGGATTTGCGAGATGTAAAATGCCGGGTTTGTTTCTGTGGGTTTTCGCCACATGTGGCCCCCATCCCCACTTTGCAGTAAAATATGCGCAGCGGATACGCTGCAATTTCCAAAACAGATGCAGTTTTGGAAATCGCAGCATGTCAATTATACCTACGGAAATGCTGGCGGTTTTCCTGTAGATATAATTGAAGCAGAAAGTCTGCAGAGGAAACCTATGCGAACTTTCTGTGCAAAATGCTGCAGGAAAAACTTTTTTTGCTGCAGGACACCACGTGGGGCCTTAGCCTTAAAGAGGACCTTTCACTTCCTCATGTATATGCTGTTTTACATACCGCTAGAAAGCCGACAGCACGCTGAATTCAGCGCACTGCTGGCTTTCCCGGTATGTGCCCCAGGGCTGGAGATATCGGGGGTCTTAGTTTCACGATTTACTGTCAGAAGGGCGTTCCTCACAGTCTAGCTGCGCTGTGAGGAACGTCCTCCCTGACAGTTCTCGTTCATAGACTTGTACTTCCCTCTCTCTGTACTCGTCTATAGCGCTGTACTGTCAGTGGGGGCGTTCCTTACTGAATTCAGCGTGCTGTCGGCTTTCTAGCGGTATGTAAAAAAGCATATACATAAGGATGTGAAAGGTCCTCTTTAAGGAGTTTTCCAGCTCATTTTTATTGATGGTCTATCCTCAGAATAAAACATCAATAAGAGATAAGTGATTCCCCACTGATCAGCTGTATGAAGGGGCTATGGCACCTGTTTATATAACACGCCGTCTGTTTATAGTGACCGTGTGATGTAATTCCAGCCTTGTCACATAGACGTGTATAGGATGAGGCTGTAGTTACATTACATGGCCGCTATGAAAAGAAGAACACTATGTAAACAGAGAAGGAGTCACGGTGCTTACACAGATACCACGGTTCATTCAAACAGCTGATCCTGGGGTCCGGGGTATTGGAACCCCAATAATTTTTTTTTCCCTTTTTAATTAGGAAACATCTGGGGCATTATTAATAAGGGGCACTATTTAAAGGGGTGCACAGGGAAGTTATTAACTTAAAGATACACTTGGGGGTATTATTCATTATGGGGGGGTATATTATATATTTTATAATTGGGGTAGCAGCAGGATGGGTGTGCAGGTGAGGACAATGTGGGTCAGGTGCCTGGAAAAGTGAGGAGCCAAAGATGTCTGTGTTACAAACTTTACAGAGACTGGAAGAAGTGGTCATGGCCGTCCAGATGAAAGAGATGGGAAATGTGAAGGATTGGTCAGAGATGTCACCGGTAAGTCACTAAATGCTACTGCCCTGTATTCACCTAAATTGTCTGCAGAGCCCTGTGTAGAGCTGCTATATACCACTATACGCTCACCGTATACTGATAGTATCGGATATAGTATTGGACATGTTCGCCCTCCCTGTGCTGAACCCCTAGCTATGCCTCTGGACTGTACCTATACTAGACTGCCATACTGGATGTCAAGTGCAAAACTGGCCATTTCTTATAGGGCCACTACACACACAGAAACAGAAGATAAGCAATATTTTGCTGTCATCCACTAATATGTTAAAAATGTAGACTGCATACAGCAAACCATTACTGCGATACCAAAAGCTACATTTTTTTGAGAGTGCACAGCATACCATATATAAAAACACAACTTAATATTTTATATATACAAATACCTTCATGCAACTAATGTGATAACTATGGCAGGTTTCAGACTGGTATAATATGGGCACTTTATTGCTCACATTGACCCCCATCTCTGAAGTTACTACAGTTCGAGAGCCCTAATTCTAGATTTAATGACCCTCTGGAAGTTTGGGTGTTTTGTCTATGCTATGGGTGCAAAAAAAAAAAAAGCCTGCTATTATGTCTATCTAAAAGCTGCCAAAAAAGTATTTTTTTTTTCTTATGGTGACAGTCAATGGATGAAAATGTCTTATCTGACTGATGGAACTTTTTCAGCCTGTCAGAAATGTTTTATACATTCATCTCATGATGATCATTCAGTGATAATCATTATAGCTATTATTGTAGCGTGTACCAGATATCATCAGAGATGTGGTCAGCATAAATGTATTTTCACTTTCTGCGTATATGCAGCTCATCCCCTCTGCCCCTCCTCCTCCTCCTGAGGCTGAAGGGGGGGGGGAGGACACTTTAAAGCCCAATTTCTCAAGATCCATAAGGGCTTTCAAAAACATTTTAAATTCTAAGATTCTTGGTCTCGTTTCCAAACAGCAATTTTACCAGCAAATCACTCCAGACCTGAAAGGGCTATCATCACGATCTTCTCATCGTTAAAATGAATCCAAGATGTTCTTGATAACCCTTATGGATCCTGAGAAATCAGCAATAGTAGCAAGCACTATTACAGACGTCCTTGGCAATTGAAGTGTCTCCCTGTAAGGACGTATGACATCCGTCCATGGCAGGGAAAGTGTTAAAGGGAGTCTACCACCTCCCCCAAGCATAGTCAGCTGCCACCACCATGTTACAGAGCAAGTTACAGTGATAAACAACCTACCGTTGTTATTTAAGTCACTTATGTAGTTTTAGAGAAAAACTTTGAAGTCTTACGCAGATTAGGCAGTTGGTGCTCTGGAGAACGGCCTTCAACTTTCTGGAGCACTGTTCTTGCCACTCAGACCCCTACCATCTCCTGCCTACATCATCCAATGCAGGGAAAGTTGATCCTCCCACTGCTATGACATTACCCATCAAGCTTGAGTGGTAAGAGAAGTGCTCCAGGAGCTGAAGGCTCGTCCGCATTGTACCAACTACCACATTTGCATATCACTTCAAAGTTGGTTTTCTCCAAATTTACAAAGCTAACATACATAACAAAGGTATGATGTTTATCACTGTAATCTGCTCTGTAATGTGATGTGATGGTGACAATTACATATGCTTGAGGAAGCAGTAGATTCCCTTTAAGTTGATCATGGAGACAAACATATTTCTGGACATCTAGTCACTAATGCAATTGAGGAAACTATAGTCAGGCTTTCCCCTACACCAACAGATGACACACAACATTATATATATATATATATATATATATATATATATTATATATATAAAATTTAAGAGTACTTTCTATGCAGTACACTCATATCCTTATACAAACTTACAATATCTTCCAGGTCAATACACAGGGCATTTGTATGCTCCAATTCATTGTACAAATTATTCAGATTTCGGTAACTGTCATTACAACTTTGGCACACTCTTGAAAAGTTGCCTTGTTCGGTTGCAATCGGAGGCTCCTGAAATAAAACAGCAAGCTATAACTCTTAATAAGCAAAAGTAAAATCTATAGTTAATAAATGCCTAGTTATATCACTTAGAACACTAACAACTTTATGACATAAAAACCAGTGTATCACACGAAAAACAAATCTACTAAACTACCATTATGTAAAAAAAGAGTTACCCTCATTGTATTGTTGAAACACTGGATTAAGCTGTCAAATGAATCCATAAATTCAGACGTGCTGTTTAATATCCCACTGCTGTTGTTCTGTAAGCAGTCTGTGAAAGTCAATCACACATTATTAGTTTCATTACAGTATGGCACTAGAAATAACATTGGCATTGTGTGGACTACCCCGGGTTGGTACAGGCCTCCATCCCTAACTGCTCTTAACTACCCTCTCTAACAACCCCTTCTTTGATCTACTGTACTCCTTCCTTTCCTATTCTTGTAATGTTGTCCTTCTCTTGGATGTTGGACTACCTTTTGTAGCTTTGTATGTCCATTTACTGTAGGTATTTTAGTCCTTATGTTGATAAGGTCTATAATGTATCTTTGTTGCTTGTGATGTGACTTTATAGGCCCATACAACTTCTTATGGAATTTGTATGTTGTCCCCATGTTTTGTTACTGCTTTGTATTGTTTATTATTTTTGCTTTTTTTGTAAAGCTTGTATCTGTTTTCTTCTGTTCTTTTTATAAAAATCTTCAATAAAAAGTTACATTTCAAAAAAAAAATACATTGGCATTGTGTGTTCTTTTACACCATTATTAGTCCTGCTATCTACTGTTCCATGGCGACTTCTAATATTTATGGTATTTACTACAATAACTGTAATTTAAAGCAAATCTGTAAGGATACATGTACACATGGGCATGTGTATAGGTTCACAGAGACTAATAGGTCAGTGTGCCAGCTATGACAAACACATCTAGCACACTGACAAAGCAGACAGTCATGTGGACAGAGAAGCGATTTCCAACCGGGGTGTGCTATGACAATCCAGTTGGAAAATGGCTGCATGTCCCCTTTTAACTAGATCTGTATCTTTAGGGCCACCGTGGGACATTATTAGTTGCCTGGGGGCCACTGGGGGAAGCCATTATTAGTTGCCTGGGGGATCATTATTAGTTGCCTGGGGGGGTCATTATTAGTTGCCTGGGGGGGTCATTATTAGTTGCCTGGGGGGGTCATTATTAGTTGCCGGGGGGTGTGCGGGGGGGGTCATTATTAGTTGCCTGGGGGGGGTCATTATTAGTTGCCTGGGGGGGGGGGGGGGTCATTATTAGTTGCCTGGGGGGGGGTCATTATTAGTTGCCTGGGGGGGGTCATTATTAGTTGCCTGGGGTGGGGTCATTATTAGTTGCCTGGAGGCCACTGGGAGGACATTATTAGTTGTCTGTGGGACGTTATTACTTACTTGGGGACCACTAGGGAGCATTATTAGGTGTATGGGGCCCATTGGGGAGTAGAACTAGGTGCCCGGGGGCCACTGGGGAGCATATACTGAGTGTTGGGCCACTAAGGGAGCTTGGTGATGGTAAAAAATGAAATTTTATATGCGTTGAGTGGAAAGTATAGGATGGTGTAGCTTTGAGGGTGCAGTTACAATTGCATCAAAACTGCAATGGGAAAATGCTGTTTTTTTTGGGGAGGTTTTCTAAATTTATCTTCCAGCTGTAAATTCAAAAACTGCGCTAAAAAAAACACATCACTTGTCTTTTTGTAAAAATGATTTGGTAGGGGTGCCCTGATGAAAATCTTTTTTTCTAGGGGTGCCCCGAGTCTGAAAAGGTTGGGAAACCCTGGCATAGAGCCTTGGGTGATATCTGCTGTCCTGAAATTAGGATATGATGGAGAGAGAAGGTGAGCTCTGTGATACATAGATGATGCTCACACAGGATGAGAACCAATCAGCGATATATTGCGTTGGTCAGTGCTCATTTGCATCAGCCTTACAACATCGAGTAGAAACAATTATTTCTGTCAATATTTGTCTGTAAAACAGTTGCATTGTATTGAGAGCACAATCCTTTTACAGTACCAGCAAAGTGAATTAGATTCTGGCTAATTTTATCCACAAATTGTGGAATAAAAACCGCTGTGGAAAAGCTGTGTTTTTGAGAAATGTTAATTTTAATTTCACGTTTTCCATACAGATTTAATAGGGGAAGAAAAACCACAAAGAAAAAGAAAAAAGCAGCAAACACACAATAAAAACCGCGGGGGAAAAAAACTGATGTTTTTTAGCTGACTTACACTGGCCAATTATCAGAAATGGGCATTGCTATTAAAGTTTGTTTGGCCTATTATCAGCCTGAGTAATAGGGTCTTGAATCCCTGATTCGAGTCCTAGGAGAGACTGTGACAGTCCTGCTCAGCCTGCCCACACATAGTAAATGACAGCTTTCCCTTTATCTGTGTATGTACCCAGGACATTGTCAAGCAGTGCATGAGAGGAAGCAAGTCTCTCACCAGACAACTCTGCTTCTCTCCTTCTATTATATCTCGCTTTCAGATCAGGCAGACTCTCTCTGAAGGCCTTATACTAGTAGCCAGTGGGTGGATGTAGAGAAAATACCCACATACTGGAGTGTACAGCGAGAAGCAACGCAGAAAGAGAGGAAGGATAACAAGGGCTACTCTAAAAGATGAAACACCCCCACAAACACTTATATGACATTTCTTTTGAATTAAGAGGCATATGATTCTATATAGCAAAGAGATACAGTGAAGGAAATAAGTGATCCCTTGCTGATTTTGTAAGTTTGCCCACAGACAAAGACATGATCAGTCTATAATTTTAAGGGTAGGTTAATTTTAACAGTGAGAGATAGAATATCAAAAATAAAATCCAGAAAATCACATTGTATAAATTTTCATTTTGCAGAGAGAAATAAGTATTTGATCCCCTACCAACCATTAAGAGTTCTGGCTCCTACAGACCAGTTAGATGCTCCTAATCAACTTGTTACATGTATTAAAGACGACTCTCTTAAATTGTCACCTGTATAAAAGACTCCTGTCCATAGACTCAATTAATCAGTCAGACTCTAACCTGTACAACATGGGCAAGACCAAAGAGCTTTCCAAGTATGTCAGGGACAAGATCACAGACCTTTACAAGGCTGGAATGGGCTACAAAACCATAAGTACGATGCTGGGTGAGAAGGTGCAATAGTAAGAAAATGGAAGAAATACAAAATGACTGTCAATCGACATCGATCTGGGGCTCCATGCAAAATCTCATCCCGTGGGGTATCCTTGATCATGAGGAAGGTGAGAGATCAGCCTAAAACTACACGGGGGGAACTTGTTAATGATCTCAAGGCAGCTGGGACCAGTCACCAAGAAAACCATTGGTAACACATTACGCCGTAATGGATTAAAATCCTGCAGTGTCTGCAAGGTTCCCCTGCTCAAAAAGGCCCATGTGCAGGCCCGTCTGAAGTTTTTCAATGAACACCTGGATGATTCTGCGAGTGAATGGGATAAGGTGCTGTGGTCAGATGAGACAAAAATTGAGCTCTTTGGCATTAGCTCAACTCACCGTGTTTGGAGGAAAAGAAATGCTGCCTATGACCCAAAGAACACCATCCTCACTGTCAAGCATGTAGGTGGAAACATTATGTTTTGGGAGTGTTTCTCTGCTAAGGGCACAGGACTACTTCACCGCATCAATGGGAGGATGGAGCCATGTACCGTAAAATCCTGAGTGACAACCTCCTTCCCTCCGTCAGGACATTAAAAATGGGTCGTGGCTGGGTCTTCCGGCAGGACAATGACCCAAAACAAAACATACAGCCAAGGCAACAAAGGATTGGCTCAAAAAGAAGCGCATTAAGGTCATGGAGTGGCCTAGCCAGTCTCCAGACCTTAATCCCATAGAAAACTTATGGAGGGAGCTGAATCTCCGAGTTGCCAAGCGACAGCCTCAAAATCTTAATGATTTAGAGATGAGCTGCAAAGAGGAATGGACCAAAATTCCTCCTGACATGTGCGTAAACCTCATCATCAACTACAAAAAACGTCTGACTGCTGTGCTTGCCAACAAGGGTTTTGACACCAAGTATTAAGTCTTGTTTGCCAGAGGGATCAAATACTTATTTCTCTCTGCAAAATGCAAATAAATTTATAAAATTTATACAATGTGATTTTCTTTTTGATATTCTATCTCTCACTGTTAAAATTAACCTACCCTTAAAATTATAGACTGTTCATGTCTTTGTCAGTGGGAAAACTTACAAAATCAGCAAGGGATCAAATACTTATTTCCTTCACAAAGTTTTAACCAGAAAGTTGATATACAGTGGGGAAAAAAAGTATTTAGTCAGCCACCAATTGTGCAAGTTCTCCCACTTAAAAAGATGAGAGAGGCCTGTAATTGTCATCATAGGTAGACCTCAACTATGAGAGACAAAATGAGAAAACATATCTAGAAAATAACATTGTCTGATTTTTAAAGAATTTATTTGCAAATTACGGTGGAAAATAAGTATTTGGTCAATAACAAAAGTTCATCTCAATACTTTGTTATATATCCTTTGTTGGCAATGACAGAGGTCAAACGTTTTCTGTAAGACTTCACAAGGTTGGCACACACTGTTGCTGGTATGTTACAAAGCCACTCCTTTGTTGCCCTGGCAGTGTGCTTGGGATCTTTGTCATGCTGAAAGACCCAGCCACATTTCATTTTCAATGCCCTTGCTGAGGGAAGGAGGTTTGCACTCCAAATCTCACGATACATAGCCCCGTTCATTCTTTCATGTACATGGATCAGTCGTCCTGGTCCCTTTGCAGAGAAACAACCCCAAAGCATGATGTTGCCACCCCCATGCTTCACAGTAGGTATGGTGTTCTTTGGATGCAACTCAGCATTCACTCTCCTCCAAATACGACGAGTTGTGTTTCTACCAAACAGTTCTACTTTGGTTTCATCTGACCATATGACATTCTCCCAATACTCTTCTGCAACATCCAAATGCTCTCTAGCAAACTTCAGACGGGCCCGGATATGTACTGGCTTGAGCAGGGGGACACGTCTGGCACTGCAGGATCTGAGTCCCTGGCGGCATAGTGTGTTACTGACAGTAGCCTTTGTTACGTTAGTCCCAGCTTTCTGCAGGTCATTCACTAGGTCCCCCCGTGCGGTTCTGGGATTTTTGCTCACTGTTCTTGATATTATTTTGACCCCACGGGGTGAGATCTTGCATGGAGCCCCTGATAGAGGGAGATTATCAGTGGTCTTGTATGTCTTCCATTTTCTAATTATTGCTCACACAGTTGATTTCTTCACATCAAGCTGCTTGCCTATTGCAGATTCAGTCTTCCCAGCCTGGTGCAGGACCACAATTTTGTTTCTGGTGTCCTTCCACAGCTCTTTGGTCTTCACCATAGTGGAGTTTGGAGTGTGACTGTTTGAGGTTGTGGACAGGTGTCTTTTATACTGATAATTTCAAACAGGAGCCATTACTACAGGTAATGAGTGGAGGACAGAGGAGCCTCTTAAAGAAGAAGTTACAGGTCTGTAAGAGCCAGAAATATTGCTTGTTTGTAGGTGACCAAATACTTATTTTCCACCATAATTTGCAAATAAACGCTTTAAAAATCAGACAATGTGATTTTCTGGATATGTTTTCTCATTTTGTCTCTCATAGTTGAGGTCTACCTATGATGACAATTACAGGCCTCATCTTTTTAAGTGGGAGAACTTGCACAATTGGTGGCTGACTAAATACTTTTTTCCCCACTGTATGCTGCATATGAGGATTCAGGGGCACCATGGCACTGCACCAGTTTTGATAAATCTCCCCTATAGTAATTTACGTTGTATAACAACATATTCTGCAGCACTTTACAAATTATAGGGTGTATATACAGCCAAAAATCAGCACTTCAAGAAACAGAAGTAGATAAGAGGCTATTAGTACACTTATGGGCAATATGTAAATTAACCAGCCAGCAGGAGAATCCTACTCCATCCCTACTTTCTCCATAGAGCTCTCCGTTTGAGGCTGAATATGGAGATAAACAGCAAAAGAAAAACTCATCAGAACAGATCTCCGTAACATAGATTACAAAGTTTCTTATATTTAAATGCACTATTCCTTTATGGAAAATTGTTTATAACTGGATGTACATTTTAATTCTCATACTGCTTGTTCTCTACAGCAAGTAGTAGTATAATAGATAGATCAATCTAATATACTATGGATCATACTTACTTTGACACTTAGAATCACTCCACAAATCATCAAAAAAATCATTAAGTGCAACAATGACCTGGACTCTGTCAGATCGCAGTAGTATTGTTGAACAGCTGACTGTGCTATTCTGCAGATTCAAGAAAAGTGCAAAAAGCAATGAGAAATGGAAACAAGAACCTTTTATACATGTAACCTTTACGTTGAATATTCAGAGAGTAACAACTGATAAATTATACTTAGCCGTATTAACTGTAATAATATTTAAACATACGAAACAAACATTACAAGGTCTTTTGCAGCGTGAATACATAAAATACAAATCTGACGAATATTATGACAGCACTAAATTGAGTGATAAGGTGGCACAATGTGGATTAGACGAGTACCTTGATTAACTCAGAAAGACACAATCTTGTTGACTATCTGGATATCGAAACACTTCCTATGTGACAGAAGTTACCAACAGTATATAATAATAACGCAACATGTGGGAGGAGGGAGAACAAGAAAATGGCCAAGAATTGTACCCATCCAAGTGTTATCCTAAACACCATAATAGAGAGAGATATAAAGATACCACAAGACAACCACAAATACAAACAGAATGTGGGTGATGGAGAAAGAAAAGGACCACATAAACAACAGGTTGTTGAAAAAAGATGTATAGTCACGATTAACTGAACATTTTACATCTATTGCGATTAATGAACGATTATTTTAAGACACTCCCCTTTTTACATGCCACACCCCCTTTTTACAGGCCACTGAATTTTGGTTTCAGTTATTCACACATCAGTAATCCTGACTGGATAGTATACAGTTAGTGATGGAACCTTTAGTCAATGGCAGTGAGAGACATGATGGCATGGATGCAAAATAATTGAAATAATCTATGTGAGCAAGTTTATATCAATTGATTGAGCAAGCTTTCGGTTATTTTGTATTGGATTGCCCAGCCCTACCAGCAACAAAAGCTCCTCCATACACATGATGAAGTTGAGCACCTCCACGCACTGTATCCTAGAAAGGGGGGGATAATGCAGCACACTGCAACCAAGAAGTGCCTATGTAAGCCCTTCCTAATAGCCCTCATGAAATGCAATATCATAGACAAAAATGCAAATTATGAAGTGTTAGAAATGTAGGTCTGAAACAAGTTATTATATAGTGATCTAGTGCCTAGATCCTTGACAGAGGGGTATTCCCACCAAATGTGGAACATAGTTCCTGAGCATGAAAAGCATCTCCAACACAGGTAAGGAACCAAAGGGAAGAACCTGCTAAGACGGTGTGGGGTCCTGTACCACCTGGGAAGCATCTTAAATGAATTGTATTTTATTTTTATTATCTAATTAGAATAGCAAACTAAAAATCTCTTCCCACTACGTACTTCCTTTGTAACACAAGGAATGCACATCACGACTGTGTCACATGCTATAGAGGAAGAGAACAATGTTCCGTGTGATGTACTGGAATATTACAAAACATAAAAAGCCACTTGTATTACTCATCTTCCTCACTTGTGTTCACTCACAGAGAAAAATTGTTACAAGAAACTGCTTCATGTGAAGTTGTGGAACCTCGAAATCTGCATTTCACAGAAATAGCTACAGTAATTCTAGTTACATATACATTAAAGGGGTTCAAGATATGAAAAAATGGGTAAATGCAGAAAATTGAATAAAATGACAAAAGGAGCTATACTCAACAGATCAATCCTCCATTATCATAGTCCTACACTTCAGTTTTGTTTACTTGGCTGTAATGACCCTATACATGTGACTAGTGTAACCATTCACTGGTGTCAGTGGTCCCGGGCCATATAAATAAATACTCCTGTACGCTTCATGCTTATTAATTGGATATTATTGCAGCACTAAAATTCATGGCCAGAAATCTTTAAGACTGTTGCAGAAATAACCCCTTGCAGATAGGAGCCACAGTGACAAACAGCAGCCACTGCAGAAGAAACGCATAGCCATCAATCTAAGAGCCTGTTCACAAAGATCTGTGAAAAAATAGAACATGCTCTATGTTTTCACAGCTTGGACTATCAGGACTGTTTTCACGGACTCAATTCACTCACTGTTGAATGGGTCCTAAAAAAAAAAAAAAAAAAAATCGGGTGTCACATTGATGCATTAAATATAAATATATGGCCAAGTCTTAGCTTGGTTGTGTGAATAAGGCTAGGTTTACACTAGTGTTGTCTCTCCGTTGTTTGGGTCAGTGTGTTCCATGTGTAAGCAGTAGTTTCTTGCCTGAACACAGCTGTGTAACTAGAGCAAACTACATCACAGTGAGTTATAATGTAGTGAGCTCCTAAATGGTCAGATTACCGGTAGTGCATTTGTAGTAGTTGCTACTGGGCCCTGACCACTGAGGGGGCCCCAAAGGTCTCTATGCCCCATAAAGTATACCACTATTCTAAATGACACAAGGTAGATAGGGGCTCCATTACAGATTTTGCATTGGGACCCAGGATCTTCAAGCTACCCCTCTGTAGATTCCTATTGCATGGATTTGATCATGTGAATATGCCCCTAAAGAACAGATCTCTATTCTCTCTCACAGAGGGTGGACCTAAGTGCTAACCATCCCCCAAATAACATCGTTATTGGGTAACGACTTATAATGGACAGTAACTGATAGCCATCAGTTATTGTCTGTTATTTTACGTCCGGGTTTTTCCTGCGCATGCTCAGAAAGCAGAAAAAAAAAAAAACGGACAGTGTTAAAAAACGGACACTAACTGATGCTAATGTGTCCACTTTTTTTTAACTAATCCATTAATTGGATCAGTTAAAAAAACCGACACATTAACATCAGTTAGTGTCCGTTAATGTCTGTTATGATAGGTGTCCGTTTTTTGTTTTTTCTTTTTTTTAACGGACACTATCAGAACGGACATCAACGGTAGTGTGAACCCTGCCTTAGACATGTGGACAGATGGACATTTCACATACCCAAAGTAAGTACCTAGTAAACACGGCGCCAACAAATCATTAATCATGGAGTCAAAATAACTCCAGAAAAGATATCCCAAATATCTCATATAAAGAGTAACATATAAGAGGAGAACAATAATATGTAGTCTCTCACCTATCCCACTAGATTTATTTGTATTCTAATCCCATTATGCTCTGGTTAAAAGTTAACTGACAGGGAAAACAGAGACACTTACCAACAATCATACAACCCAAGAAAATACTATATTTGTTTTCTGCCTCAATCGTGTTTATGCCCTAAAACCAAAGCAATAAGGCACAGAGTATGATTGCCCTGTGGGAATGTGTGTTGATAATCCCTATTCACACGCATTATCCTGTACTTTGTTACAGGCAGAATCCACACGGACAATTCGCAATAAATGACCACATGGCCCAAGAGCAGGTTCATTAACCATGTGACTGCATTATATATTCCACACACATAAGTATACACATTTACACACACACACATTTTATATATATATATATATATATATATTTACACAAAAGTAATAAAACTAAAGAAAGACCCAGCTTTTCCAACACACCTGGACCGGATTTCCAATCTTGCTCATGGTTGCTTTGAGCTGGGCATATTCTTTGTAGCAGTGTTGGCACAGGCGCACAGGCCTTGCCATGCTCACCAGGCAGTTGCTGAGGGTGGCACTGATGTTAGCAAATTCATGTAGTAGTGGGGCACAGTGGGACAAGTCTGGTGTGGGATCAGGTGCCACGGAGTAAGCTGGCAAAAGAGATAGAGAAAGCTGCTCTGCCCATAGGGCCCTGGCTATCAGGTCAGAATCAGCTGCCCTATGTGTGTCTTCAAGTAACCACTCTGTGCCCATGCACACTCCTGCCAGCAACAAGCACTTCAGCAGGCACCCTGTAACAAACATCCTGGCACACTGTCCTATGCAGTGAGTGCAGAGATCGGGGTAGAATAAGGCAGTGTGCAGCCTGCGATCATACTATAGGCACATCATACTCACAACCGTATACACAGAGCTCCAGTACACACGTAGAAACAGAGCAGCTGAGGCAGGAGAGCTCAGCACTTCCGTGTGCACGGGGGGAGGGGGGAGGGGGGCGGGGCTCCTAGCAAGCTAACCCTTTCACTGCTGCAAAGCTACTGCACGCTACTCACTAGCTGCGGTGCGGAGCGCGTCTTTTTCTAAATGAATAAAGAGAATAAAGTTCCACGTTCGAGTCATTTTGAGTATTACTGTACGTACTGTCTACTGTTCCTAAATAATGCCAGTTGCCTACCAAGTGTTCCTCTTTTGGAGGGACAGTCCCTACTTTTAAGCCAAGTCCTTCTTTGCTCCTTAAAGGGGTTGTCCAGGCAAAAATGGACAATAAATTAATTTTTTAAATAGGCCGGGGAAGTAAAAAAAAAAAAAAAAAAAATCATACTCACCTTTCCCCGGTGCTCCGGTGCCTCCCAGCAAGGTCCAGTCCTCTCGGTCTAGTGTTCACTTGTGGTGAAAGTCCCAGCCACACCTGACCGCTGAGGCCAATCAGTGGCCTCAGCGAAGGGCATGAGATGTCACTACCTGTGACATCCCGATTGATTCAGGGAAGGGATCTGGGATGTCACAGCCAGTGAGCAGTTTCACTTTGAGAAGACGCCGGAGCAGCAGGATCGGACCGTGCTGGGAGAACACCAGAGCACCGGGGAGAGGAGGGTATGATTTTTATTTTTTTTTTCATCTCCCCTGGCCTATATAAAACATTTGCCTGGACAACCTCTTTAACTATATTGTTCCAGACACTAACCATCTGAACTAACGCTAGGTTCACACTAGCGTTTCAGTTTCCGTTCTTCGGATCCTCTTGGGGACCTGAAAAAACAAACCCTGTAAGCTTGAAAAGCAGTTACAGTGGTGTCCGTACGATTTCTGACGATTTTATACTGAATCAGCAGAGAGCTGCGCCGATTTTAAGCAGAATGGGGGACAGAGTCCCCGAACGCTAGTGTGAACCTAGAGTTAGTTGTATAATAAACTTCATCTAATATGTCATAATTTGTTTATTTGGACCTTCAAACATCTATATTCAGATATTGTTTGTGGTAATAGTTTAATAAAAAACCTATTCAAGCATGTACATATACAAACAAATTTTATGCAGTCAATGAAAAACAGCAATGCAGTGGGCTTTTTAACCCCTACCCGCCGGTGATATTTTTCAATTTTTGTTTTTGACTCCTCACCTTCCAAACCCCATAACTTTTTTATTTTTCTGTTCACAGAGCCATATGAAGGCTTAATGTTTGCACGACAAATTGTTCTTCACGATGCTACCATTTATTATTCTGTACAATGTACTGGGAAGCTGAAAAAAATTCAGAATGGGGTGGATTTGAAGAAAAAATGCATTTGTGCGACTTTCTAACGGGCTTCGTTTTTAAAGCATTCACTCTGCAGCCAAATTGACATGTCACTTGTATTCTATGTTTCGGTACAATTCTGGGGATACCAAATTTATATGGTTTTATTTATATTTTAACCCCTTAACAAAAATCTAAAACTTTGAAAAAACATTTTTTTTTCTAAAAGTCGCCATATTCTGAAACCCATAACTTTTTTATATTTCTGTGTTCAGGGATGAATACGGTGTATTTTTTGCGGGGTCAGTTGTACTTTTTAGTTATACCATTTTGTCTATTGCTTTGATCACTTTTTATCAGAGACAAAACTGTGAAAAAAAAGCGGTTCGGCACTTTTGATTTTTTTTCCCCCTACAGTGTTTACCATATGGGAAAAATATTTTTATAAGTTTGTAGACCGGGCGTTTTCGGACACAGGATACCTAACGTGTATGTGTTTCACAGTAGTATTTTACTTTTATATGTATTCTAGGGAAAGGGGGTTGATTTGAACTTTTATATTTTTTTTTGTTTTTTTTTAAACTTTTTTTTTTTTTACTAGGGGGCTTAAACCTGCAATCATTTGATTGCAAGTCCCATAGACTGCAATTAGAGATGAGCGAATCAAAGCTGATGAAGTGGAATTCGATCCGTATTTTAGGAAATCTTCGATTCGCATCGATTCCGGATTTCCTCACACTTCAATGTATCCACTTAAACCAGTTAGACTGAAATTTATCCCGTCCGCCATTCCTGCTAGCATACATCTGTTCAAATTGGTAATTAGTGGTCACTATCGATATCAGTTCAGACAAGGATAGGCAGGTGTCGGTCTTCCACTTGCGAGGTATCAACAATCTCACGGCTCCGAGGACCTGACATATAACAGTCCTATTACTGTGTGGAACCAAGTGAATGCCAAGCAACAGCAAGGCTAACCCAGGGGAGAGAACAAGATCAGAACAAAAAAGTCTATTAATCAGCGAAAAGACTGAGGACCAAAAGGGACGTATAGTTGGGCAATGCCAGAAAATATGAAACAGCGAGCCCACTTCGCCGCAACCTCTCCAGCAGTAAGGTGGGCAGTTAGGATACAATTTTGCCAGGCGGAGTGGGGGGTAATACCAGCGCAAGAGATGTTTGCTAAACTGTTCCCAGTGAGATGCACACACAGTGGAGCATTTCACCCATTGAATCGCCTCGCGCCACTGATGTACATCAAACCGGCAACCAAGATCGTCTTCCCACTGCAGGATTGACTTAGTCTTCTGGAAGGTACAATCCCGAATCAAGGAATCAAGGCCTTATAAAGCGTTTTAGTCTTAACAACAGATTGGGGAGAGGACAGAGCTAAAAGATCGACTGCCAGCTGTGGCAAGAGAATCTGCTGCTATGAGGGATGCTTATTCAGATAAGAGACCAATCTGTTATATGTACAGTAAATTCTTCAGAAGCAGGAAGGCCAAATTTTTCCCCAAGCATTACAAATGGTGCCAGGCCCTTGTCTAGATATAGATCAGAAACGGACCGGACTCCACACCTGTTCCATACGTCCAGAGATTTATGGGGTATTTTATGTGTGAGTACAGACAGAGAAGTATTGAAAGACACCCTAGGTATAGAACTGTCATTAACAGTACATAACGAATCCCAAGCTGCCATAGTGGCAGCAACTGCAGGGGGTGTAGAAGATGGCATGCCGCCCGGGCCCCTTAAAGAAAGCAAACGGTCCTTCCAGTTGGTCACCTGCGCTAAGTGGGATTCCATAGTAGGCCACAGCTTATCATGGCTAGTGGTGAGCCAATATATAAGTTGTCCCAATACAATAGCGATGTGGTAGCCATACAAATTGGGAACTCCCATCCTTCCATGAGCCCTATTCTTTGTCAGTATAGAAAAAGCAACTCTTGGCTTATGTTTACCCCAAATAAAGCTAGACATTTGTTTATGGAAGTCATTAAAGACATGGCGAGGAATAGGGAACACTAGCGTGCGTAAGTAATAAAGTATTTTTGGAAGGATCAGCATTTTATATAGTACTATTCGACCCATCCAGCTATTCTCAAACCTAGCCAGGGCAGTAAGTTCTTGCTGTATAGAGGACAATAGCCCCGGAAAATTATATGATGGCGCTATATAAATCAGAAAAATAATAATATATAAAAAAGTATTGAGATGAACTTTTGTTATTTACCAAATACTTATTTTCCACCATAAATTGCAAATAAATTCTTAAAAAATCAGACAATGTGATTTTCTAGATATGTTTTCTCATTTTGTCTCTCATAGTTGAGGTCTACCTATGATGACAATTACAGGCCTCTCTCATCTTTTTAAGTGGGAGAACTTGCACAATTGGGCTGACTAAATACTTTTTTTCCCCACTGTAGTTCCTGGTAAAACCTACTAAATTCATCAGCTATATGCTGCGGGTGATAAAGTTTAGAGTTAGAGGTTCTATCTATCAAAAAAGGATCTTAGATTTAATTCTCGCTGCCTTGACTCTTCGAGCCATTAATTTACTTGCTTTATTAAACGAGCAATAGTAAGATGCTTTAAGACGTTTAGAATGTTTTTCAAAATCTAGTAGCAAATGATTGGCAAGATCCACCCTTGCTTTCTTGAGAGAAGTCAATATAGAGGGATCGTGGGACTGCTTATGCTGACATTCCAGCCTAGCAATAGAGCTCAAGAGCTCCTGCATGGCCTGCACTCGTTTACGTTTAAAATGAGCTGCATGTTGAATAAGAAGGCCCCTAACATAGGCTTTATGAGAGTTCCATAAACAAAATTTATCAGCCAGTGAAGGTGTATTGATAGCAAAGAATTCTGCAATGTCAACGTGTAGTTTCTCTGACACCTGCTGTAAGGACATAATGTAGGTGTTGTTGCGCCATAATGTTGCAGGACCAACTGGAGCTGAAAGGTGATAGTGAGGAGGATTGGCGCATGGTCTGACCATGTAATATTTCCTATGCTGCATTTCCGAATATGACAGAGCAAATTCTTCTGAACTAAGAACATGTTAGCTCTAGTATAGGATTGATGACTGGCCGAAAAGAATGTATAATCACGCTCAGAAACGTGAAAGCATCACCATACATCGTAAACTTCCTCCCTATGCAGCCAGGGCCCCAGTTGCAGAGGCGGGTTTCTGCCACTATACTGTATGTTGAGTCGCACGATGCATCATGGACTACATTAAAGTCCCCACAAATAAGTAGCTGCCCCTGGGCACATTTCTTAACCTTTCTCATTATCGAATTTAAAAAGGAGATTTGGGAGGAGTTGGGGCAGTAAAGGTTCAAAATAGTGAGCGTGCAGTTGTCAATTTTGCAAACCAGAGCAATGTAACGACCTTTGGTATCAATAAGGGTATGCAGCAACTGAAATGACACGGTGTTCTTGACAGCTATAAGGACCACCCACAACCTTCTTTTGAGCATTGGCGCAATAAACATGGAGAAACAATTTGTGAGACATTCTCAGAGGGTGAGGGTCGCAGAAATGCATTTCCTGTACACAAAGAATGTCCACGGCAGATCTGAGAGCCTACCTCCAGAGAAGTGACCATTTATAAGGGCTATTAAGGCCCTTTACATTAAAGGACATAAAATTGAATGCTATAAGAAGGAGTAAAAGAAGAGCAGTTTACAATCACAGCAGATTACGACAGAAAAATCATCCTGAGCCAAAGCAGTCCAAACAGGCCTATAGGGAGGAAAGGGGTTAGCGGTGGATCCTATGAATCCAAACAAAAACAAATATAGAACGTAGAAACCAGAAGAGTCTTACATGACTGGGCAGTAAGTAAAACTGCGCAAACTTGGGGGAAGTGTGCAAGAAAAACAAAGAACACAACATGTGGTATGCATCGGATAAGTAGCAGGGAGAGTTCACTCAACAGAGTCGCTAGTCGCCCAAGGAGGTGCAGTTCTGGAGGACGTTGAGGTGGTATTCATCTTCCCATCAGGAGCAGGAGGTGGGAGGTTCCACTGCTGAAGAAGGGCTTTTCCTGTATCTTAAGAGCTGAAGGCAGGGGTAACACCATTTTTGGTGACAATAACCTTGGTCAGGAATCCCCACTTGTAGAGAATGTTGTGTTGCCGCAGAACCGCTGTAATCGAAGCAAGCTTTTTCCTAGCCATTATAGTAGCCTGGGAGAGATCTGTAAATACTGTGGGGGAAAAAAGTATTTAGTCAGCCACCAATTGTGCAAGTTCTCCCACTTAAAAAGATGAGAGAGGCCTGTAATTGACATCATAGGTAGACCTCAACTATGAGAGTCTATTTACACCTGCTATCCCTCTCCCTGCTACTCCTCACTTCTGGCGACATGTCTCCCTATCCTGGACCGTCCCAGAACTCCCCTGCTGTAGGATCTTTCCACACAACCGGCAACAGCGCACGAAACCCCCTAAATCTTACCCCTCTCTCACCCGCTCCTGCCCCTCCCCACACCCTCCCCGGTGCACTATGAAACGCTCGCTCTGTACGCAACAAACTTGACTACATCCACGACCTCTTCATTTCTCATAAATTATCATTTCTTGGTATCACAGAAACAAGGCTAACACCCTCAGACACCACCTCCCCTGCTGCCCTCTCCTATGGAGGTCTGCAATTCTCGCACACTCCCCGTCCTAACAATAAACCTGTTGTAGGCGTAGGCGTACTCCTGTCTCACAATTGGTCCTTTGCCCCAATCCAACCGCTACCTGCTCTCACCCTCCCCTCCTTTGAAGTGCACTCTGTTCGCATTTACTCGCCCTCCAACTGGCTGTCATATATCGACCGCTAGGACCTACTGCTGCCTTTATCGACCACTTCACCACCTGGCTAATGCACTTCCTTTCCACAGACACCCCCACCATCATCATGGGGGATTTTAACATCCCCATTAACACAAACCACCCCTCTGCTTCCAGTCTCTTGTCCCTCACTACCTCCTTTGGTCTCTCTCAATGGTCCTCCTCTGCCACCCACACAAAGGGACACACGCTGGACCTCATATTCACCCACCTCTGCTCTCTAGTCAACCTCTCTAACTCTCCGTCCACGCTCTCTGACCACAACCTGCTGACATTCTTGGCCCTCTCCTCTGTAATAGACCATCCAACCCCTAAACCAACACACCCCCGCAGAAACCTTAATCGTCTGGACATCCGCACGCTTTCAGACTCTCTCCTACCCCTCGCTGACATAACCTCACTCCAGGATATAGATACCGCCACTGAATTCTGCAGTGCCACCATTACCTCAGCCCTTGACTTTGTAGCCCCCTTCACTAACACCAGAGCCCGACCGATCAATAGGCAACCCTGGCACACTGACCTGACTAAAAAACTGAGACGTGCCTCACGGGTTGCAGAACGCCTCTGGAAGAAAAGCCACTCCCATGAGGACTTCCTTAGGTACAAAGAGGTAGTACTCACATTCAAGAACGCACTCACCTCTGCAAAGCAGATCTACTTCACCACACTAATATCTGCCCTATCCCGCAACCCAAACAGCTATTCACTACCTTCAACTCCCTTCTCTGTCCTCCTGTGCCCCCTCCGACATCACTTATCACAGCTGATGACTTTGCCTCTTATTTCAAAAGCAAAATCGACACCATCAGAAACAGTCTAAGCCTACACCCCCGTCAACCACTCTACCCAACTGTCCTGTGCTCTTCATCTTTAACCTGCTTCTCCGCCGTCACTGATGAAAAGCTCTCCACTCTAATATCTAAATCCTACCTCACCTCCTGCGCGCATTCATCCCTTGGCATCTCTGACCTGGCCCTTTCCTGGATCTCCTCATACCTCACCAACTGCACATTCAGCGTCTCCCACTTGCACACCACCTCCCCGCCACGCCATCTTTCTGTAGGTGTTCCCCAAGGCTCTGTCCTAGGACCCCTCCTGTTCTCCATCTACACCCTAGGCCTTGGCCAACTCATAGAATCCCATGGCTTCCATTACCATTGCTATGCTGACGACACTCAAATATATCTCTCTGGACCAGACATTACCTCCCTGTTGTCCAGAGTCCCAGAATGTCTAGCAGCCGTAGCCTCCTTTCTCTCCTCCCGCTTTCTCAAACTGAACATGGAGAAAACGGAGTTCATAATCTTCACTCCTCCATGCACGACCCCCTTACCTGACCCATCTATCAAAATTAATGGAACCACTCTCACCCCAGTCCCACAGGCCCGCTGCCTTGGGATAACCTTAGACTCTGACCTATCCTTCAAGCCGCACATTCAAACCCTCAACACCTGCTGTCGCCTCCAACTCAAGAACATCCGCTCCCTCCTCACCCCCGAAACTACAAAGATGCTAGTTCACGCCCTCATAATCTCCCGCTTAGACTACTGTAACACTCTTCTCCATGGCCTCCCAGCAAACACTCTCGCCCCCCCTCCAGTCCACCTTAAACTGTACTGCTCGTTTAATACACCTCTCCCCCCGTTCTTCGTCGGCCGCTCCCCTCTGCCAATCCCTTCACTGGCTACCCATTGCCCAGCGAATAGAGTTCAAACTACTAACGCTGACATACAAAGCCATCCACAACCTGTCCCCTCCATATATCTCTGACCTAATCTCCCGCTACCTGCCCACACGTAACCTCCGATCCTCCAAAGACCTCCTACTCTGCTCTTATCCGCTCTTCACACAATCGTCTCCAAGACTTCTCCCGTGCATCCCCCATACTCTGGAACTCACTACCAAGACACATAAGACTGTCCCCCACCCTCACAAGCTTCAAGAAGACTCACCTACTCAGGAAGGCCTACAACCTCCAATAACACTACTAACACCACACCACCACCTGAACAGCATCTACCCCCACCTTCTGTCTCTCACCCTCTTCCCTCATAGATTGTAAGCCCTTGCGGGCAGGGTCCTCTATCCCACTGTGCCAGTTGGTCAATGTTTGTATTATCTGTTTTGTATATCTTGTGTACCGTATGTAAATCCTCATATTTAAAGAACCATGGAATTAATGGTGCTATATAAATAAACAATAATATAAATATGAAAGTCAAAATGAGAAATCATATCTAGAAAATCACATTCTCTGATTTTTTAAAGAATTTACATCATTAACAGAGCAGGTCAGAGAGGTCATAGGGGTTCCAGTGCACACGGACACTGAGCTGTGCCCCCGACACTCACTACCGAAATAGGAGGGGGCTAACTATTAGGACCTCTGCCCCAGGGGCCCCTGCATCTACCGACCACTCTGGACAACCCAGAATTGCCTCTTACCTGGTTCCATCGTCGGCTTCTACTCGGGCCTCCGCGAGGCGGCGGCCATTTTTCCAGACCACTCCGACTCCGTGCCGTCTGCTCCGCTCCCTCCGGACGCATGTACCTCCTCTCTGCTGCCTGCTGCCGTGGTTCAGCGCACACAGGTGGGTACCCAACATCTTTCTTCTGCTCCGCGGGTGGTTAACGTAGCGCTGCTGGCAGCGCTTTCCCCTGCAGCCCTACAAGTGCCGCTGGACTCCTGCACTGTCTCAGCCCTGCAGATTTCCAGCCTCCAGCTTCTCCCTCTGCAGCTAATTCCCTGGGCCTCCAACCCAGCTCCCTGTGCTCCCTTGAGCCACTGCCTTCACTCCTGCCTGCTCCTCTGTTACTGTGCACACCCCCCAGTGTACTCCTCACAAGGGATCCCCTTGCAATCTGGTTGAAAAGCCTAGTCAAAAGCTAAAAAAGGCATCAGACGTGAAAAAAGAAAAAAAAAAACCCATATACAGGATCATTCATCCAAATTTAATGAGCAATATGGAAGAGGAGAAAACCCACATGGTGAGCTGCAACATATGTTATATGTTTACAGATTTGCCAGACCATAAAGCCAACTTCACCTGTATGAAATGCAAACTAGTGGCCCTTTTAGAAGAAAAAGTGCAGAGGTTGGAAGAAAGAATAGTGACGTTGAGAAGCATTAACCCCTTCACGCATTCTCACGTACATGCACATGGGAGAATGTGGTTAGTTACCGCATCCCCACGTACAGGTACGTGGCGGTGATCGAGCGGGCTCAGAAGCAGAGCCAGTGCGATCACCGCGGGAGCCCGGCTGTATTTGACCGATCCCCGCTGTTTAACCCTTAAAATGCCGTGGTCAATAGCGACCGCGGCATCCAAGGGGTTCCGCCATCTTGCCGCCCCCCCCCCGGCACCCCCCGCGGCGAGATCGGGGGGTGCCGATATCGATAATCTGCAGCCCGGGGTCTGCCAAGTGACCTCAGGCTGCCTGGAGCCCCCAGTACCTGGTTGATCCTGCCGAGACCTGCGGAAGTCAGCGCTGTGTTTCCATAGCGCTGACTTCCTGTATAGACTGCAAGACACTTGCATGCCGTGTCTTGCAGTCTATAGTACGAGCCAGAGATCAAAGCACCTGGCTCAGGTGTCCTAATGGGACACATGAAAATGTAAAAAAAAGTGAAAAATAAATAAATAAAGTATGTGAAAAAAATTAATAAAAGAATAAAGCCCCAAAAATTCCCTTTCCTATATAAAATGAATTATATAAAAAATAAACCTAAAAATTAATAAAAACAATACATATTTGGTACGCCGCGCCGTAACAACCTGACAAAAAACTGAACCCATATTTAATGACACGGTGAAGGTCGGGAAAAAAACCGGAAAAACCCGCCAAAAGTAATGATTTTTCGCCATCTCACCTTACAAAATATGCAATAAAAAGTGATCAAAAAGTCATATGTACCCCAAAACAGTACCAATAAAAAGCACAGGTTGTCCTGCAAAAAATAAGCCCAAAACCAACTCTCTAAACTGAAAAATAAAAATGCTACGCATCTTAGAAGATGGCGATGCAAAAAAAAATTGATTTATGTCCCCAAATGGGTTTTTGTTCTGCAAAATTGGTATTGCATAAAAAACCAGTATAAATGAGGTATCGCCGTAATCGTACCGACCCGTAGAATAAAGATAACATGTTACTTACGTTCTACGCTGCATGGTGAAAAATTTAAAAGGTAAAACGCAGTGCCAGAATTGATGGGGTTGTTTTTTAATCCACCAAGAAAGAGTTAATAAAATTTATTTAATAAGTTGTAAGCACCTAAAAATGATGTCATTAAAAAATACATCTCATACTGCAAACAACAAGCCCTCATATGGCTACATCACCAGAGAAATAAAGAAAATATAGCTCGTACAATGTGAAGACAAAAACCCCCAAAAATCGCCAAATCATTAGAACACAACTGGCTGCGGCAGGAAGGGAATGTATAAGCTGTGCGAGCGTATATCAGGGGACAAACCAGGTTTAGAGCTTACGAGGGATAATAAACCAGAAGTGACCCCCAGAGTGACCTCCCCAATAATAGGAACTACTGGGGAAATAGTAGGGAATTTCGTGTACCCAATGTTCTACGCACAGCTTACATATTCACTTTTCCCCTCCGCTGTGCAGTCACGTTTGGGATACTAATGCTCATTACACCCCTTGATAAATTCTTTGAGGGGTGCAGTTTTCAAAATGGGGTGATTCCCTAGGGGATTCCACTTTACTGGTACTTTAGAGGCTCTGCAAACATGACATGGCATCCAGATCCCAAACATCTGAATCTGCGCTCCAAAAGCCACATAGCGCTCCTTCTCTTCTGCGCCCTACTGTGTGCACAAACTGCAGTTTATACCCACATGTATTACACTTGTCGTTCCCAGAATAACGTACTTAATGTCATATGTGGGTATAAACTCCTGTTTGGGCACAGCCGAGCACAGAAGGGAAGGAGCGCTATTTGGTTTTTGAACGCCATTGCACTTTTGCAGAGCTGAAATGCCAGTACAGTGGAATCCCCTGACATGTCACCTCATTTTGGAAACTACACCCCTGAAGGAATTTATCCTGGGGTACAGTGAGCATTTTTAACCCACAAGTGTTGCTATAATTTATTATCCATAAATGAATACGCAGCTGATGGTGAAAGGTGAAAATGACAATTTATCCAGGAATACGACATTTCAGTGCGTAATATGTTGTGCCCGGCTTGTATCAGAGATGAACGCTCCAAAAGCTGTTGTGCCCGGGATCCCCGCTCACCAGTTTTTGGAGTGTGTGTCTGTGCAGACATAAACTGGGCACAACATATTGGGCACTGAAATGGCGTATCTATAGAAAAATTTCATTTTTAACTTTTCATTATCAGCTGCGCATTCATTTCTGGAAATTAAAAGAATGCAACACTTAAGGGTTAATAATGCTCGCTACCCCACTTGATAAATCCCTTGAAGGGTGTAGTTTACAAAATGGGGTGACATGTCTGTGGATTCCACTTTACTGGCAATTCATGGGCTCTGCAAAAGTGGCATGGTGTCCAAAAAGCAAACTGTGCTCCAAAAACCAAAATAGCGCTCCTTCCCTTCTGTGCCCGGCTGTGCCCAAACAGCAGTTTATACCCACATATGGCATTGTTAAGTACGTTATCCTGGGTACACCAGTGTCATACATGTGGGCATAAAATGTCATTTTGGCACACAGCAGGGCGCAAATGTGAAGGAGCGCTATGTGCTTTTGGAGCACATATTTAGATTAGTTGTTTTTTTGGACGCCATGTCACATTTGCAGAGACCCTAAAATTGCCCCTACAAAATGGGGGTCACTTCTTGGGGAATTCCAATTTACTTGCACCTCCAGGGCTCTGCAAAAACAACATGGCGACGAGAAAGTACTCCAAAAGCTAAAAAAACACAGTGCTCCTTCCCTTCTGAGCCCTGCTGTGTTCCCAAGCAGCAGTTTATACCCACATATTTAATTTTTTTGTCCCCGGGATAGCCCACTTAATAGTTTCAGGAGTGCATGTCTCTGATGCCACAAAGTGGCCGCAACATATTAGGCACTGAAATTGGATATTTCTTTAAAAACTTTAATTTTCACTTTGTACATTAATTTTTGGGAAGCATTTTTAGGCTCAAAATCATAATATCCCTTGATACATTCCTTGAGGGGTGTAATTTCTAAAATGGGGTCACTTTTAGGGGGTTTCCATTGTACTGGTACTTTAGGGGCTCTGCAAATGCGACATGGTACCTGAAAACTATTCCAGCCACATCTGCCCTCCAAAAGCCAAATAGTACTCTTTCCCTTCTGAGCCCCACCATGTACCCATACAACAGATTACAACCACATATGGGGCATTTCTGTTTTCAAAAGAAATTGTGTAACAAACTGTGGGGTGTTTTTTCTTCTTTAACCACTTGCAAAAATTAAAAATATGTCGCTAAATGGACGGTTTATTGGAAAAACGTAATTTTACATTTTTATGTCCCAATGATGATAAAATCTGTGAAACAGCTGTGAGGTCAAAATGCTCACTATACCCCAAGATAAATTCTATGAGGGGTGTAGTTTTCAAAATGGGGTCACTTTTTGGGGGTTTGTATTGTATTGGTACTTTAGGGGCTCTGCAAATGCGACATGGCACCCGAAAACTATTCCAGCAAAATCTGCCCTCCAAAAGCTAAATAGCGCTCTTTCCATTTTGAGCCCTGCCATTTACCCATGCAGCAGATTACAACCACATATGGGGCATTTCTGTGTTCAGGAGAAATTGTGTAACAAACTTTGGGGAGCTTTTTCTCCTTTGTCCTCTTGTGAAAATGAAAAATTTGGGGCTAAATTGACGGTTTATTGGAAAAAAAGTAATTTTTCATTTTAATGTCCCAATGTTAATAAAATTTGTGAAACAGCTGTAGGGTCAAAATGCTCAATATACCCCTTGATATGTTCTGTGAGGGGTGTAGTTTCCAAAATGGGGTCACTTTTAGGGGGCTTCCACTGTATTGGTACTTTGGGGGCTCTGCAAATGCGACATGGTACCTGAAAACTATTCCACCAAAATCTGCCTTCCAAAAGCCAAATAGCGCTCTTTCCATTCTGAGCCCTGCCATGTACCCATACAGCAGATTACGACCACATATGGGGTATTGCCGTGTTCAGGAGCAATTGTTTTGCAAACTGTGGGGTGCTTTTTCTCCTTTAACCCCTTGTGAAAATGAAAACTTTGGGGATAAAGTGACATTTTAGTAATGTTTCATTTATACATCCCAGTGTTAGCAAAATCTGTGAAACGGCTGTAAGGTCAAAATGCTCACTATACCCCTTGATGAATTCTGTGAGGGGTGTAGTTTCCAAAATGGGGTCACTTTTTGGGGTTTTCCTTTGTATTGGTACTCTAGGGGCTTTGCAAATGAGGCATGGCACCTGAAAACTATTCCAGCAAAATCTGCTTTTCAGACGCCCAGTGTCACTCCTTCCCTTCCGTGCGCTGCCATTCGCCCAAACATCAGTTTACACCCACTTGTGGGGTATTTCCGTGCTCGGGAGAAATTGCATAACAAACTGTGAGATGCATTTTCTCCTTTATCCCTTTGTGAATGTGTTAATTTTAGGGCTAAATTAAGGAATTAGTGGGAAAAAATTAAATGTCTAAATTTCACCTCCATATTGTTTTAATTCCAGTGAAATGCTTTAAAGGGTTAACAAACTTCCCAAATGTAATTTTGAATTATTTGAGGGGTGCAGTTTTGAAAATGGGGTCATTTATGGGGGTTTCTAATATATAGGCCATTATAATCCTCTTCAGAACTGAAGTGGTCCCTAAAAAATTAGTTTGGAAAATTTTCTTGTAAATCTGGAAAATCGCTGTTACATTGTAAGCTTTATAACATCCAAAATAAATTACAGGACGATTAAAAGATGATGCCGATATATAGCAGAGATATGGTAGAGAATATGTATTAATGTATTTGGGTGGTATGACTTCTGTCTGAAAAGCAGAGCATTTCACATTTTGAAAATTGCGATTTTTTTTTCCAAATTTCCATCAAATTTCCTATTTTTTTTATAAATAGATACAAAAATATTCATTAGTGTTTACCACTAACATGAAGTATAATGTGTCACGAAAAAACAATCTCAAAATCACTTGTGTAAGTTAAGTCGTCTCAAAGTTATTGCCATATAAAGTGACACATGTTAGTTTTGAAAAACGAGGCCTGGTCCTTAACGCATTTTTGGGCTCGGTCTTGAAGGGGTTAAAGAAAGTGAGGTCTTCATTGATGAAGCAGAAGCAAGCCTCCTTAACACAGTAAGGGAAGAAAGTTTGAGAGAGCCTAGAATGGCAGAGGCTGAAGTAAGCCTCCATAATACAGTAAGGGATGAATACTTGAGTGAACCTACAGAGGCAGAAAATTGGATACAGGTGACTAAGAGATGTAAATGGAGCACAAGGCCTTCACCACTCACACAGCTAGGTAACCGATATGAAACGCTTATGCAGGCTGATGAAAATGACAAAAATAATCTATCAGCAAAAGAAGAAACAAAAGTCACCCAGAGACAAGTAGGAGCAACAAGAAATAGTGTTGCAAGGAAGAAAAGAAGAGTAGTGGTTATGGGCGACTCACTGCTAAGAGGCATAGAGGCAGCTGTCTGCAGGCCAGATTTAACTGCACAAGAAGTATGCTCCCTCCCAGGAGCAAAAATTAAGGATGTGGTCGATAGGATTCCATGCCTCTTTAGCTCCAAGGACAACTACCCATTTCTACTGATACATGTGGGTACAAACGATACGGCAAAAAATTATTTACCAACTATCCGCAAAGACTTTGAAAATTTGGGGAAGAAAGTGAAGGAACTGGATGCACAGGTAGTATTCTCATCAATCCTTCCAGTTGATGGTCATGGCATCAGGAGATGGAATAGAATACTAGAGGTGAACAATTGGCTTCGGCAGTGGTGCAGAGAGCAAGGATTTGGATTTTTGGACCATGGCGTGAATTACCTCTACGATGGACTCCTTGCTATAGATGGGATACATCTCACAAAGCCTGGGAAACACATATTTGCCAGAAGACTTGCTATACACTCATCAGGAGGGCTTTAAACTAGCAGATGAGGGGATGGGAAGAAAAAAGGAAGACAAGAACATGCAGTTAAAGGACATATTAAACAAGGTTATTAGATGTGGTAAAGAGGAACCAAGACAGGATACTCAGAAGGAAAGTAAAAAAAAGGAAGCAACAGAGTACAATCTGAAATGTTTTTACACAAATGCACAAAGCATGGGAAACAAACAGGGAGAATTAGAGCTGATAATACAGAAGGAAAATTATGATGTCATTGGTATCACAGAAACCTGGTGGAACGATAAGCATGATTGGAATATACAAATGGAAGGATACAACTTATTCAAAAAGAATAGAACTAATAAAAGAGGGGGAGGAGTTGCATTGTATGTTAGAAAAGAACACATCTCCACAGAAATTACAGTTTTACAGAATGATAATTTATTAGAAAATATTTGGGTAGTAATTCAAGGGAAAAACAATGATAAGGACATCATAATAGGTGTTTATTATAGACCACCAGGACAGACAGAAGACATGGATGAGATTTTTTCACAGCAAATGACCACGCTTTCAAAGAAACATGAAATAGTTATCATGGGAGACTTCAATTACCCAGACATTCATTGGGAAACCCACACAGCTATGAGTAAAGGCTCTATCAAATTTTTATCCTCTCTAGCAGACAACTTCATTGTCCAGCTAGTAGAAGAAAACACGAGAGGAACATCCATTTTGGACCTAGTTTTAACCAATAAGGAGGATATGGTTAAGGGTAGCAGGGACATTAGGATTTAGTGATCATGCTATACTCGAGTTTGGGGTTGTAAGAAAAAGAAGACCTGAGAAGACACAGACTTCAAGGCTTGATTTTAGTAGGGCAGATTTTAGGGGCCTAAAGGTAAGAGTTAATAGAATTCCATGGCGAAAAATTCTTAAGCACAAAAATGCACATGAAGGGTGGGAAATCTTGCGTAGGGAAATCATTAATGCACAGGAACTAACAATACCTAGAAGGAAGAAAAATGGGAAGCACCTAAAAACACCAGGATGAATGACCAAAAAATTACATAACCTGCTAAAAAAGAAAAAGGAAACATACAACAAGTGGAAGATGGGAACTATATCTAAGGAAGAGTATACAGCAGTTTGCAGACTCTGCAAGACAAGCATCAAGGGAGCTAAGGCTGAACATGAATTGAAGCTTGCAAAAGAGGTTAAGAGTAAGGTAAAAGGATTTGGGGGGTATGTTAAAAGTAAAAGAAAAGTGAAGGAAACCATTGGAGTCCTGAAGAATGATAAGGGCGAAACAGTTAATATGGTGGAACAGCAGGTAGAGCTACTAAATTCATATTTCGTATCCGTCTTCTCCCAAGAAATTAATGGAAATATCAACATTAATGGTGATAGTGATGAGGGAAAGGAGGACTCTAAGCTGACTATAAGCGAAGGTTTGGTAAGAGAGCATTTAGCCAAGATAAAGGAAATCAAGTCCCCAGGACCGGATGATTTACACCCTAGAGTCTTGAAAGAGTTAGCAGAGGAAATAACAGAACCTTTTGTTATAATCTTCAATAAGTCATGGGAAACAGGAGTGGTCCCTCTAGATTGGAAAAGGGCAAATGTGGTCCCCATCTACAAAAAGGGGAAAAGGGACGATCCAGGAAATTACAGGCCGGTAAGTCTGACCTCGATAGTAGGAAAAATCTTTGAGCAAATTGTTAAGTAACATTTAATTAGGTACCTGGATGGGAAGGCTTTAATTAGTCAGAGCCAGCACGGCTTTATGACCAATAAATCTTTTCAGACTAACCTGATTTCCTTTTACAACAAAATCACTGAATGGTTGGACCAGGGGAATGCAGTGGACATAGTATATCTTGACTTCAGTAAGGCATTTGATAAAGTATCACATAACATTCTTATTGAAAAAATGATTAAGTATGGCTTTGATAAAAAATCAGTTAGGTGGATTCACAACTGGCTTAAAGATCGGGCACAACGAGTAATACTAAATGACTATACATCGAACTGGAAGAAAGTAAAAAGCGGGGTGCCGCAGGGCTCTGTCCTGGGCCCAGTACTTTTTAATATCTTTATAAATGATCTGGACGATGGGATTATTGGGGAACTCATAAAATTTGCAGATGATACGAAGATAGGAGAAATAGCTAACACTAGAGAGGAGAGAGAGTGTATTCAAAAGGACTGGAACAATGGGCTGAGGCGAATAGAATGGTATTTAACAGGGACAAATGCAAAGTCCTACATCTGGGTAACAGAAATGTAAAAAACATATATAATATGGGAGGAATAGAACTAAGTGATAGTACAGGGGAAAAGGACTTGGGCATAATAGTAGATCACAAATTCAATATGAGCCAACAGTGCGGTGCGGTGGCTAAAAAGGCTAACAAAATTTTGGGATGTATCAAAACAAGCATTGAATCTAGATCAAGAGAGGTAATTATTCTGCTGTACTCTGCCCTGGTCAGACCCCACCTGGAATATTGTGTACAGTGCTGGGCGCCTCAATTCAAGAAAGACATCGATATATTGGAACAAGTCCAGAGAAGAGCAACCAAAACGGTGGAAGGTCTGCAAAACATGTCCTATGAGGAACAGTTAAAAGAACTGGGATTGTTTAGTTTGCAGAAGAGAAGGCTAAGGGGAGACTTAATAGCGGTATTTAAATATCTGAAAGGTTGTCACAGTGCAGAGGGATCTAACCTTTTCTCATTAGCAGAAGGAAGTACAAGAAGTAATGGGATGAAACTAAAGGGAAGGAGATACAGATTAGACATTAGGAAAAACTTTCTGACAGTGAGGGTAGTGAGGGAGTGGAATAGGCTGCCACGGGAGGTGGTGAGCTCTTCATCGATGGAGATCTTCAAGTGGAAACTGGATAGACATATAGCTGGGATGATTTAGGAAAACCTGCTTTTGCAGGGGTTTGGACTTGATGGCCCTTGAGGTCCCTTCCAACTCCAAAAAAAAAAAAAAAAATCATATCTAGAAAATCACATTCTCTGATTTTTTAAAGAATTTATTTGCAAATTATGGTGGAAAATAAGTATTTGGTCACCTACAAACAAGCACGATTTCTAGCTCTCACAGACCTGTAACTTCTTCTTTAAGAGGCTCCTCTGTGCTCCACTCATTACCTGTAGTAATGGCACTTGTTTGAAATTGTTATCAGTATAAAAGACACCTGTCCACAACCTCAAACAGTCACACTCCAAACTCCACTATGGTGAAGACCAAAGAGCTGTGGAAGGACACCAGAAACAAAATTGTAGACCTGCATCAGGCTGGGAAGACTGAATCTGCAGTAGGCAAGCAGCTTGGTGTGAAGAAATCAACTGTGGGAGCAATAATTAGAAAATGGAAGACCTACAAGACCACTGATAATCTCCCTTGATCAGGGGCTCCACGCAAGATCTCACCCTGTGGGGTCAAACTGATCACAAGAACAGTGAGCAAAAATCCCAGAACCACACGAGGGGACCTAGTGAATGACCTGCAGAAAGCTGGGACTAATGTAACAAAGGCTACCGTCAGTAACACACTACGCCGCCAGGGACTCAGATCCTGCAGTGCCAGACGTGTCCCCATGCTTAAGCCAGTACATATCTGGGCCCGTCTGAAGTTTGCTAGAGAGCATTTGGATGTTCCAGAAGAGTATTGGGAGAATGTTATATGGTCAGATGAAACCAAATTAGAACTGTTTGGTAGAAACACAACTCGTCGTGTTTGGAGGAGAGTGAATGCTGAGTTGCATCCAAAGAAGACCATACCTACTGTGAAGCATGGGGGTGGCAACATCATGCTTTGGGGCTGTTTCTCTGCAAAGGGACCAGGACGACTGATCCGTGTACATGAAAGAATGAACGGGGCCATATATCGTGAGATTTTGAGTGCAAACCTCCTTCCATCAGCAAGGGCATTGAAGATGAAACGTGGCTGGGTCTTTCAGCATGACAATGATCCCAAGCACACCACCAGGGCAACAAAGGAATGGCTTCGTAAGAAGCATTTCAAGGTCCTGGAGTGGCCTAGCCAGTCTCCAGATCTCAACCCCATAGAAAACCTTTGGAGTGAGTTGAAAGTCCGTGTTGCCCAACAACAGCCCCAAAACATCACTGCGCTAGAGGAGATCTGCATGGAGGAATGGGCCAACATACCAGCAACAGTGTGTGCTAACCTTGTGAAGACTTACAGAAAACTTTTGACCTCTGTCATTGCCAACAAAGAATATATAACAAAGTATTGAGATGAACTTTTGTTATTGACCAAATACTTATTTTCCACCATAATTTGCAAATAAATTCTTTAAAAATCAGACAATGTGATTTTTCTAGATATGTTTTCTAATTTTGTCTCTCATAGTTGAGGTCTACCTATGATGTCATCTTTTTAAGTGGGAAAACTTACACAATTGGTGGCTGACTAAATACTTTTTTTTCCCACTGTAGATGAATTTTAGCAAACGGCTCAGGAAGAGCGGGTCCTTTGCGGGAGGCCTGCATAAGGAGGTCCTTGATGTGGAAGAAGTATATACGAGCTATAGTATCTCTAGGGAGGTGTTCTGGGAGGCCCTTCGGTTTCAGAAGGCGGTGAGCTCTATCTATAATCAAGTCCGTATCTGAGCAGTGAGACAAAGTAGCTTTAATCAACTGCTGTAGGTAAGGAACCAAGTCTTTAGCGGAGACTGATTCCGGTATTCCACGGAACTTGGCGTTATTACGTCTATTTCTATCTTCCATATCTGCTAATTTAAGTTTGACTTCTGCCAGCTCCTCCTCAAGATCATTATGTGCGTCTACAATAGAATTATGCGCTGAGGCAAAATCCCCCATTTTTTGTTCAACATGGTTGATCCTATCGCCAAGCGAGTCAACAATGGAGTATACATTAGTGATAGCCTTAGTGATATCTTTCTGAATAGATGTATGTAGGGCCAACATTACATCTTTCAGGAAGGACTCAGAAGCGGTTTGGGCACTTGCAGGGATCGCCTGAAGCACATCAGAATCCATAAGATGAGGCTCCTCAGACTGCGTCCCAGATCTGGATTGAAAACAGAAATTAGTATCCCATTTTACTCTTTGCTAAGCAGGACTCTGAGTTGGGGTTGCTGGATCGTGTGATGGTGTTGCAAAAGCACGTGATGAGGCATGTGTGCTGCTTTGAGCTGTTATGGGCTCTGGGGGAGGGTGAAAATTCCTCTTCTGTGAGGGTGAGGCACACAAGCCAGCATGAGCCTGTCCCCCCTGCATAGTAAAGCTGTCCCCAGAGAATTGAGATGCCGAGGGGGTGACAGTGTGAGGAGGAGAGGGCATACCCGACACCGCTCCACGGTCTGCCAGTACCTCAGCGTTCACTCCTGTCAGCGGCACCACACGACCCGTGTCGGCGCCATCTTGGGAAGGAGCAGGCGCCGAGAAGAAATCTGTAAGTTGCTTTGGCGCCACCTTTTTCCCCCGTTTCGCCATCTGGGCAGGTCTGTGTGATGCCGCCTACTCATTGAACGGGTCCTCCGCTGCTAACTCTGTGGAGAGCGATGCTGTGTGCCGCTAAACCGATGTCTGCCGCGGAGCTCAGCTAAGCTGCGGCCATCTCCGATGTGGTCCAAGCCACGCCCCCTCAAATTCCTATATTTGAACACCCCCTTAGGCCTCCTGCATATGACCGCATTCAGTCCCACAGACACAGTCCGCATGAGGGCCATATTTCCCAGACTGACCAAATCTATATGTATGGAACTCACTGCATCATAGTGAAATGTGATGCAGTAAGCTTCCGAATGTTCCAATCGTTACTGTACTAGACTGACATAAAGCTGTCATTCTAGTACAGTATTGATCAGGCCATTCGTGAGCTCACTGCATCATATTTCACTATGATGCAGTGAGTTCCATACATGTGGATCATGTTTGCGCCACTGAATACAGTCTGGTGCAAGGAGCCTAACAGTGCTGATGTCACATACAGTACAGGTGCATCCCAATAAATTAGAATATCTTTGAATATTCTAATTTATTCTTGAATATTCTTGTCATGTAACTGCATTTTTACTGTTTTGCTCCTGGTGGAAAAATCTTTTTCTTCTTGTATACTATAAAATTACAATCTGATCTCACATTCCATAATAGCTCAGTGTGTTATTAAGTTAATTCCCAAGCAAAAGGTCACTGGTTCAAATCGAGGGTCAGCAATGAAGAATATTTCCCAAAAAAAGAGAAACAGCATCATCCAGCTCATTGATAGTAGTCTCTCAGCCAAGAAAATTATCAAACTGCATCACGCAAATGCCAGGACAGTTGGAAGAATATGAAATGAAGTCCGTCCATCCATTCAAAAGCCAAGAGGCGGACGTACAGACAAAATATCGGAGTTGGCTCATCACAAGGTACATGGCAGTGGAGGTGGCTTGTATGCTTTGTAATAGTGAGATCACAGACATCCATGCAAGCACTGTGTGATGCGCATTATGCAAATCTGTAATGGTGGCCCAAAAAAAAGGTGAAGATTCCTCAACTTCAATATTGTCATAAGAAGTTTTGGCTTAAGACAGTCCTGAGACGGAGACCAACTTTTTATCCTTTGGACATTGTTCTAGGAGAAGTAGTGGAGTCCTGTGACAGGAGGTGTTATCCCAACACCTTCTACAAGGTAACCAGACCCCTGTCAGGACTACCCTGGAGTAGAGTCCCCAGTATCTGCTGTTATAGGAGGGTGAGGAGTGGAGTTAGGATTGGAGTGGAGTACGGCACTAGAGCCTGAACATCATTGGGCATCCCGTCAAGACCAAGGCTGGGGGAGTTGAATAGTGGGAGACTACAACCCCCATTTGGAAGCTGCTTGTTCCATTATTCAGTTACTGAGTAAAGTTAAAACATGTTTCACCTGCACAACTGCCATCCTAAGTAATTCCTGCCTTACCATTAAGGCTCTTCCAAACACCATCACACCGATTCAGAGTAGTGAGGTCCCCTCTCCAACTGGAAGCGACCCGGGGAACTACTACCACCACCATCAGGTAGCACAGCAGGACCCCCTCATCGGTTTTCCGCCTAGGAGTAGAGCTGGGGAGAGTGTTTGAGAGCACTTGGCCTATCCAGTGGCACATCATCCGCCACTATTACTCCCATCCTCCAGTTCCCTCCATCTGGTCTGTGGCAGTTGGATCACAAAAGGCAGATGCCCACTTCAAGAAAGCCGTGTCCTTTAGCTGGTCACCAAAATGCTCACTCAGATGGAAATAAAGGAATGATAGCAAGGAACGAGACTCAGGCTGGCGTACCAAGGTGCCAAAAGGTTGTTGTCTATATTCCTTAGAGAGATCCACAAGGCGAGCTGCCAAAAATCCCTTCACCTGGGCATAGCATACTTTATTAACAAATTTTGAATCCTTTTTGTGAAATCCTGCATCTCTTTATTCTCTCCCTTGTTTCTATATTGAGAGCTGTTCCTGCCTCTCACTGAATGTTAACTGTGTATGGAGTACAGGGTTCAAGTTTGGGGCTGTGTAAAATGTAGAGAAAATGATGGAAGGGGAGGGTCCCTTCGAACAGTTAATATCTCGGACATTATAAAATGTACAAACTTGCCTTTGGTGTCATATAGAAGTGGTTGCAGGGCTATCTAAATTATTTCCAGAGATATCATGCAATATAACTGTTTGAAGTGACCCTCCCCTATCCTCAATTTCTATACATTTTACACAGCCTTGTACTCCATATACAGTAATATTCAGTGAGAGGCAGGAAAAGCTCTCAATACAGAAACAAGAGATAAAGAGATGCAGAATTTAATAGAAAGGTTCCAAAATATGTTAACCCCTTCCTGCCGGAGGAATTTTTCGATTTTGACTCCCCGCCTTCCAAACCCCATAACTTTGTTATTTTTCTGTTCGCAGAGCCATATGAGGGCTTAATGTTTGTGGGACAAATTGTTCTTCATAATGGTATCATTTATTATTATTATTTATTCCCAGTACAATGTACTGGGAAGCTGGAAAAAAAAATTCAGAATGGGGTGGAATTGGAGAAAAAGGGCATTTGTGAAACTTTCTTATGGGCTTTATTTTTGTGGCATTCACTCTGCAGCCAAAATGAATCACCTGTATTCTATGTTTCAGTACGATTCCAGGGATACCAAATTTATAATTTTATTTACATTTTAAATCCTTAACAAAAATCTAAAACTTTGCAAAAAAAAAAAAAAATTTTTTTTCTAAACGTTGCCATATTTTGACACCCGTAACTTTTTTATATTTCCATGTATAGGGCATGCTTTTTGCGGGGCCAGGTGTACTTTTATGTATACCATTTTGGGGAATGTCTATTGCTTTGATCACTTTTTATTCAAATTTTTATCAGAGGCGAAACACCAAAAAACGTTCGTTCGTCATTTTTGATTTTTTTTTTTCCTGCTTCGGCATTCACCGTATGAGAAAAATATTTTTATAAGTTTGTAGACTGGGTGTTTTTGGACACAGGAATACCTAATGTGTATGTGTTTCACAGTATTTTTTAACTTTTATATGTATTCTAGGGAAATTGGGGGTGATTTGAACTTTTAATACTTTTATTTTATTTTCTATTTTTCTTTACTATTTTTTTTCGTTTATTGCGTTTATTATATTGTGCAAGTCCACAAATCTCTTCCTGATATCTTGGCTGATTTCTTTAGACTTTCCCACAATGTTACACAAAGAAGCAGTGTGTTTCAGGTGTGCCTTAAAATACATTCAGAGGTGTGTCTCTAATTAACTCAAATATTGCCAATAAATCTATCAGAAGCTTCCAAAGACATGACATCATCATACGGGTTGTCCCAAATTGTTTAAAGGCATAGTAATCTTAGTGTATGTAAACATTTGACTTTGCAGAAAGTAATTAAAATGCCAAAAAAAATCCTCTCTCTCATTATTCTGGCATTTGGGAAATATAAATAATTTTGGTAATCCTAATTGACCTAAAACGGGAAAGGTTTATTCTGATTTCATGTCAGATAGTGAGAAAAACATGCATATGTGTTTTTTTTATATAGTGCATGTAAACTTCTGGTTTCAACGATAAGTTTTACCTTTTCCATAATGGTCGATCCTATCCCATCAAAGGATATTATACCTGTGACACAAACTTTGTAATTTATCTGTAGACTGTGCCGCAACCCAGATGGAGGAGACCAGAGGATGGGAGTAGTAGTGGCGGATGCTGTGCCACCTAGCAGGCCGAGCACACTCACCAACCACTCCAGTCCCACTCCTGGGTCGGACAAAGTCGAGGGGGGTCCTGCAGCACTACCGGATGGTGGTGATAGTAGTAGTTCTTTCCCCCAAGGAGCTTCCAGTTGGAAAGGGGACCTCTCCTCTCTGAGCCGGTGCAGTGTAGGTCGGAAGGGCCCTGATGGTGATGCAGGCACAACTCAGGAGTCAGAGGTGCAGGTGAACTAGAAACAGCCTTTATTTGGCAACAGGAACAAAAGGGGTTAGTAGTTCAACAGTGTCCAATCCCCAGCCTTGGTTCTAGGAGGGTGCCCAGGGATGATACAGGCTCTGCAGTATAGTTCTCCACTACTCCTCCTCTCGTGCCTCTCCCAGAGATTGATGATAGGGAGAGTGGTGGTACAGTGAGGCCTGACATGGTTCTTGTTACCTGAATACTAGGCCCGACATGATCCTCCTGTCAGGGTCCTCTCCTGTTCCTCCTGGCACGGCACCGGAAAAATCCAAAATGATGGACAGCCGGACCAGTCCTCCTGGCTGTCTCTGGAGCCGATAATACTTCTCCTGGAGGCTTTGAGGGCTGACCGTTGGCCTCAGTCCAGCTTGTGGGGGCAGGAACACTCTGCGCACCCTCACTGTTCCACTGCTCACACTGAACTAACTAGACTGAACTCAGGCCAACGGTTACCCTGCCCAGTGGCCTGTGATAGGCCAGGGCTAAACCAAGGCTAGGTTGAACACTGCAGGGGAGAAACAACAGGGAAAAGCTGAAAACAACACATTTAACATAGAACGGGACATACCAACACAAAACCCACAGGCACAAAGACAAACAAATTAAAGCAGCAGCCTCTGGGATGCTGCAGTTGTGAGAAAGGACATTCTTAGGCTTCGTTCACATCTGCGTTGGAGTCTCCATAAGAGACTCCGTCGTAGATTCTGCCGAAAATCGGTGGAGAGAAAAGCCCCGCATGGAGGACTTTTCTCTCAGCTGATTTCAGTATAAAAACGGCGGAAACCCAACAATTCACACAAGAGCAGGAGCTGACAATCTATGAGGTAGAGGGGATGACATAAGAGGTTGCAGGGACAGCATTGCTTATATAGTGGTATCGCCATTTTTGTGATAAAGGTTATTTTCATTAATCATTTAAATAAAGCTGTATGAGCTGTCAACAGTCAGTGTCCTTTAGTATGCAGATGGTGCCTAGACATGTAAAGTTACAGTCCGATATGACATCATATCCTGTGGGATAATGCTGAAGCATGAAAAGTGGAGGTTTAGTTTTAGGGATTCTAACTGTGGAAGGGTTTAGATTAGGAATTGTGATAGGCCTGTCTGAAAAGATATGTCTTTAGGATGAGCTTGAAGCTGTAGAAATTGGGAGTTAATGGTGGATAGGTAATCTCCACTGAGAATGTGAGCATTGCATTGGTTGGCCAAACGCTGTGGATTCCATTAAGTGACACAGCAGTGACTGCACCAGTAATTTGGTGACAGTAATTTGGCCAGGTACGAGGTAAAGTTGCAGACCTACCGGATGACTGGGTGGAAATAGCTGTTTACTGGACACACATTCCTTTATGGATAATGACTAACGTTGGCGTGGAGGAGGAAGATGAAAAGATTTTTCAGATTAGTAGTCTGTATCACAGTCTTTATTGGGTGAGCAAAAATAAACTGCCTTCAGATTAGCACAGTTGGAATCAGTGTTTTGCCATTAGAATAACAGTTTGTATATATTTATTGAAAAATATTAAACTCTTGCCCAAAAAATCCCAAACAGCTCTATTGCAAAACAGACCTAGACTAAATTAGATCATTGGCACATACAGTGTAGATATTCTCCCTCACTCCTATCTATGAATTTTGTCACTATCTGCCTGTAATTGATTAATCACAAGGCATTATGGGAAAGGAGCTGGGGAATCTGACTAAACTTTATTCTACTTTTCCTTCTATTGTTAAGCTTTATTGCAAGTGTGCTGTGTATTGCAGAAGACAATGGAGTAATTTCTTTGGATCATGCAGTGATGAATAACACATCCATCCTCTAGTTTCACCATCACTGAAATGCCTTGAGTTCCTGCATACAGTATCTTATATATTGTATGTGACATCAGCACTCTAAGGTGTCCACCTACAGTGGGTACGGAAATTATTCAGACCCCTTTAAATTTTTCACTCTTTGTTTCATTGCAGCCATTAATGTACACTCAGCACCCCATCTTGATAGAAAAAAAACAGAAATGTAGATAATTTTGCAAATTTATTAAAAAAAGAAAAACTGATCCAGTGAAGATAGCTCCTCTGATTTTTCTGTCTCAGCTCAAACTCTGCCTACAAAATCCAAAAATAAAAATAAAAATAATTCTTAAAAAAAATAATTTCTTAAAAGAAGAGTGTGGCCAGGTCTGCTGCACCCTCTGCTCCCCGCTAGCTGTGCCTCTGCTCTGCATTCTTGACGCAGCCTGCAGGGATGCTATTGTGCACTTGAATTGGCAATTGGCATTTTAGGATTTGACACAAATAATTGAATATGATTTAGAAAATTGATGTAAAGTCTGCTAACTTTGCATAGTTTTGTGTGTGTCTTATGCTTGTACAATTATGGTCTGTAGCCTGCGCTGTTTTTTACGTGACTCTCAGAGTAAAGTGATTTTGTGCCTTTTTATGTGCTTTTTTATGTGCTTTTTTAAAAAGGTGTAAATAATAATTTTGGTGAACACATGTTCGCCTGAGCGGCCACGCCTACTTTTCTCGGCAAAATCACAAACACTTCATAAATCCGACGTACTGGTGAAAAAGTCGCAAGAAAGGCGCAGCACATGCCAAATTCAGGTGCAAACATGTTGATAAATGTGCCCCATTGAATTCACATGTTTCATTCAGTCCTATTGCCACAGGTGTAAAAATCAAGCACCTAGCTATGCAGTCTGCATTTGTTCTAAAGTGCTCACTGAACTCCAGCCTGGTACTGTAACAGTATTTTCACATGGAGCCACACCTCTGTTCAACCCTACCCATGTAAGGCTAATCAGCTAGTAAAAGCCACAGCGGCTTTTCTTTTTTTATAATACAGTTTTTTTCAATTATTATTTCATTATTTAAATCTCGGAAAACCCCTTTAAGACTAAGGCCCCACGTAGCGAGCTGTAGCTAAAAAAGCACTGCAGAAAAAACACAGTGAAAATGTATTATGTTTTTATTTTGATAGCGTTTTTGGCTAAGGCCTCATGTAGTGGGTCGCAGCAAAAAAGCACTGTGGGAAAAACTGCGTCGGCAACGCATTGCAGTTTTTCCCACAGCACTTTTCACAGAAAGTCTGCAGAGGTTTCCTTTATGGACTTTCTGCTTCAATTATACCTATAGGGAAACTGCTGACATTTCCATAGGTATAATTGACATATCGTAATTTCCAAAACCGCAACTGTTTCCGCATTGCATATTTTTCCACAATGTGTGGATGGGATTCGCTAAAATCCCATCCATTTTGCAATGACTGTAAAACGCTGGGTTTCTTTCTGCGGCACTTCCGCTGTGGCCAATTCACGGAGTTTACCCCACGTGGGGCGCCGGCCTTTCATTGCATTTTTGCTGCATTTTTCTGTGCATTTTTTCCTTCACTTTCCACAGCTAAAATAGACATGCCGTGTTTTTCAAAAAGCAATTCCACAACTGATTTTTTTTCTGCAATGTATGAATAGGATTAGCCAGAATCTCATTCACTTTGCTGATACTGTAAAATGCAGTGTTTTTTTTTCTGCTGCTATCTGCAGCAGCCAAAAAAGCTGTGTTTCCACAATGTGGGGCTTTAGACTAATAAACCAGGGGCATAACTACCGGGGTAGCAGCAGTAGCGGCTGCCACAGGGCCCGGGACATTACGGGGGCCCGATGCTTTTTTTTTTTTTTAATAGGCCTTACCTGCTGGAGTAACCCCAGCAGGTAACGGGCCCTATATACTTACTGATCCCCAGGGTCCTGCTCACAGCCATCTGCGTTTCCCATTCTGCGGAGGTGGCTGTGAGCAGGAGCGGGGATCGGTAGGTAAGGCCAAACCCCACAAACACTGCTATCATTATACTCCGGGGTCTTTTCAGACCCCGGAGTATAATAATCGGAGGCCCAGGGGAGGTGACGGAACATAAAAAACAATGTACTTACCTCTCCTACACTTCTCCAAGCTTCGGGCCTGTTTGGTGACATCCCAGACGTCAGCCGCCGTCATTTTGCGTCACGACGCCGGCCAGATCATGTGACACCGGCCTGGTCCAACATTGAAGAAGGCCAAAGTAGCAGGGATTGGACCCGAGCGAGGAACAGGTAAGTAGCATTGTTTTTTATGTTTCTATCCTCCCCAGGGTCTCCAGAGTATAATAATTGTTTATGGGTGGTCCACAATGGGGCATAATACTGTGTGAAGGGGCCACTATAGGGCATAATACTGTGTGCAGGGGCCACTATGGCACATAATAGTGTGTGCAGGAATGCGGTTTTTGGGGGGGTTGGAGGGGGGTTTTCCGGGGGGGGGGGACGGTTCTGGGGGGGCCATGTCAAATGTTCACCTTGGGGCCCAGCCATTCCTAGTTACGCCACTGTAATAAACATATCATGAACACTAGTCTCAACAGTGGTTACTATCAAAAATAGCCAAACCACCAACTGATCGAGTGAGTGTCTATGATATAAGTTTGAGGGTCCTTGCACACGACCAAGTCCTGTCCATGGAAAATGGTGTGGCCGAGTTCAGTCTGTGTACTATATTCCACACACAGACTGTTTTTCACGGACAGGACTTGGTTGTGTGAAAGGGCCCTAAAAAATCAGCTAATGCTACTGAGGTAAAGTTGGTCTGGGTGGCATTTTCCCCACTTCTAGATGCATCCCCTTCACTGTAGTGACTGTACCCTACCACCAGCTACATCACTTCATTTAGAATTGATGAAAATGGCCATTTTGAAACTCCCTGCATTATAAGTGAACATAAAAAATGCGTAAACTGAATCAAAACTACAAACTGTGATAATAATTCTGATGATTATTAATAGTCAAAGCTTTTGGTTCAAAATTGTATATTACCTCTTTTCCTCACTAGAGGGCAGCACTCTCTTTGCAATTGACATGTGTGAGTAGAAATCTCAGTTTAGATCTAGGCCCTATACAGACACATCATATACACATGCCGCTCACCTGTTCCTTCTATGCATATTGTCTAATGGAATGTGTCTTTGTCTGCTTAGCTCATTTTACTGCACCCTTCACAAAGCTTCAGTCAATCTCTCTGTGACCTGACTGCATTGTATTAACAGGTGGATGGTAATGTGTAAAACTGAAAATACCTCCGGAATACAAGAAACCAAGCACATAATAATATATTCTGCACCGGAGACAACTAAAATCATGCTAGTGAGTGCATTTACTTGTTGTGATTAATGCCTTTCATTGTATATTGTGCAGAACAAATGAATTACCACTTAAATAAAAACAACAAAAAAAACAAAAAGCAAATTTTTAAATCTAAATTCCATATAGATGTTGTTTCCATTTTAGCTTTTAATGAATATACGAGTCACTAAATCCATGTTCACATGTCGGAAAATAGTATGTTTCCATTTCTACTCCAAAGAATAATTATTATATAATAGTCATGCCATGAAAATGTCTATGCTATAATATGTAAAATATATTTTATAATAAAAAAATGTAAAAAAAATAATGTTTAAGAACTTTGTTAACCATAAAAATGGCTACAAACTAATATAAAGAAATACAATTAAAATGAATATAGTTTGATAATGTATATGTTGAATACCTGACATATTTGCATATCTCTTTCTAATAGATTTTGCTTATTTCCTCCTGCAATCAGATAACAACTACATGTAGCCACTAATTTCCTTGAGTCAGTGTTTGATTGGGAATTTATATATATGAGTGTATAAATAGGATGACTCTTAGAATATTCAACATTTTATAAAAAAAAATGTCTATATACATGCAGAATATTCTGTACCATAGGACGCCTGGACCAATATCATATCCTTTGTCTGTGTGTTATTTTCACCATAAAATATATTAATTAAAAGACATACATGATTAAAAAGTAATGAGTTGAATAAAAAATTATCTCGACTCATTTTCTGATTATGTTAATTGTTAAAAACCCTTCAATCACGCAGTTGCAGTCAATGGGTTTTAATGTGAAATTAGTGGGCTCTTGATAGCTTACAGACCAGAATAATTCTCCTTGCTGTAGCCATCAATCCTAATAACAAGTGTCGTAGAGAGGCCAAATTGGATGTGATTCTACTGAGAACTCATTCAGTACAAATACTTGGAGCTTATCTAGATTTACATGGATCGACGAGAGCCCTTCTGTGGACCTCTCTGCAACGTCCCAGTTTAGTACATTAAATGGTTTAATTGTATTTATTTAATAGAATATGAAATATATCTTAGAACTCTTTATGCTTCATCCATCCCTTATTATGCCCTGGTGTGGAAACCTAACCACAAAGGCAAATGAGAGTTGGCTTTCATTTATTGTGTAAGGGTTCTTTACGTGGCCCATAAAATGGTTTGCAGGTGCAAGAGAAGAAATGAAATCCCATTGTGAAATGGCCTGGATTGTCTTTCTTTTTTGACTTGCTATGGTGTAAACGAAAGAAGGTGCAACCTCTGTAATCCTCTTTTGACACTCATCCACAATGCAAGTGAACTGATTTCCTATTAAGAGGTGGTGTCACTTCACTAAACTCCTTCACTGAGACATCTTGCTTTCATTTGCTCAGTTCTCTAACTAATCTGAAAGGAAATATTTCATGGCAGGAATGTTATGCAAACATTTTATTCACAACTACATATAATCCCTATCATTTCTAGATTGTGTCATTAGTGTGGATTTGTGTGTGCTTAGGGTTTTATTGGGAACTTTACTAGGCTAGTTTCACATGCGGACGATTTGTTGCAGAATGGGGTTTATAAAAATCTATGTAAATGTTACAGAGACAGCCGCATTTAGATGTATGGGAGAAGTCATTTTTTTTTATAACTTTCTGAAAAATATCTGCCAAGTGTGAACAAACCCTAAAAAGACTATGCAACCTAATTCTTGTACTGTTTGGGCTGTTTGTTTTATTTTATCCATTTGTCAAACATTTTATTCATTGGGCAGAAAATATGGTCAGTTGACACCATTTTTTCCTTATTTATCCCTTTTGAATTACTGTATTCTCTAATATTTTGGCAATATGGTCAATAAACCAAAATGTATTGTTATTGATTACAAATCCATTTTTCCAATTGTCATTCCACTGACTATAATGTTAAAGAACACTGATAAAAATAAATATGAAATAAGCAAAACTGAAAAAAAAATTAAAAACAGCATGACTGGTGCAAGGTGCTGATGTCATAATTAACTTTGACCTGTAATAAAGGTGTTTGATCTGCCAGAGTGCTGAGATCTGTATGTATTAAAGCACCGTTGTGTTAGATTAGTATTAGTTGTTTTATTACACATTGTAATAAGCAATCATTTGAAACACTTAAGAACTAAGGCTTATTTGGTAACGCATATTGTAGCAAAGCAGGGGTTAAAGAGATATTCAGGTATCTCTCTCATCTATAGCAGAGAATAAAACATTGCTTCTCCTACAGTATTTGCATGCAGCAGCGGCTGAAGAACATCTCAATAAATAACAGTGACAGGGAGCAGGCATTTAGTAGGGTTGTCGCCAGCATTTAAAAGCCAATAGAGTTTATAATTCTACTCTATCATTTCTTATTGATTAGAGTAATCAAGATAAAAAGCTAGCCGGGCTGAGAGAAGCTCAGCATATGATTAAACATAAGAGTCAGTTAATTCTGGAGCAGGAGGATTGGTGGCTGCCCTCAAGAGTTCATTTGCATGAAATGTTGAGCCTTGTAACAAGAGGACAAAAATCACTAATTAGGACGCAGAGTGTCTCCCTCCATCTCTTCTAGCCGCTTTCAAGAACAAGATCAAGTAATGGCAATAAAAAAAAAAAAAAATCTACCACATGTAAATCTGGTGCAGTGCAATGCATTGCTATTATACTGTCTGCCCTCCACACTGTTATATACTAGCATGACCAATCTAAGTGAATAGGGTCACTGAAAAATGTATGACGCTCCCATATGATGTGATTGCCAATACACAGCAATTAGTAATGAACCTTTATACCAATAGATATTAATTTATGATACCAGAAAAAAATGGCAACAAATAAAATTTTAATAAAATGAAGGTATGTCTCCAAACGTTTATTGACCAGTGTAGTAATTTGTTGTCAATGAGGTGGACTGAATTTTTTTGGGGGTAGTTTTTCAGTAGATGATCAAGTATGTGTGAAATTGTTGCCTCAATAATCATATAGGGTTAATATATACTGACTTCAAATATGATTAGTACCTGACAAGCAGTGATGTCTTGTCTAGAAAATATAGTTCTACTTATGAGTTGTAATGGCAGGGCCCCACATTGCGAAATGCAGTGTTTTGGCCACAGCGGAAAACACTGCGTTTTACAGTACCGGTAATGTGGATGGGATTCTGGCTAATCCCATCCACACATTGGCGAAAAAAATTGTGCCCGTTAATGAAATAAGTCCAATTACGATTTTCTCAATCCTCCTTTATCCTACACATTCATACCAATTATATAATTTGATATATTAAATATTTGGCCATAGGATAAACTGTTCTTCAGTTCAGCCTTCCTACAACCCTCCAATATTCTTGTCTTCCACTCCAGGGGTACTGCAGATTTGACGATATTTATCTTATTACTCTTATTAGTCTTCAAAAGCAGTTTTATATAACTAATCCTGCTTACAAATTATTCACTGTAAAGGAAATCATTAGTAATCATATTACTGAAAAGAGGCCACATTTACCTAGTGACGCAACGGTTCACTGCAGGATGCAGGTCAAAATGGTATATGGTAGTGGAGTGCAAGATGTTAGATTACAGTCTATTATTATTATTATTATGTCTATTAGTTAAAGTAGGCTGTCCAGTACCTATATATGTACACCCCTTTAGCACCAGCTCCCTGTTTTCTCTCAACCAACTTGACAGGGCCTGGCCACATTCTGAAAAAAGTGAGTTAATGCTCATGAGGTATTAGTAGATATTTTTTTCCAAATTACGCAAGCTTGCAAACCGTGTTATGGGTTCCCATAGCTGTGAACTATTGCTTTCACTAACATCAGGTAAATATTACCTTTTTTTTCTGTGATATCACTTACAAACTATGTGAGAACACAATGGGGTAGATTTATCCAAATAAATAAGCCTGGGGTGCCAGGCTGAAAATGCATTAGCTTAGGTTCGGTATGCTAGGCTTAGGTTTTCTTTATATCACTTCTAGAGAGCTACCTTTTTGACCATTATTTCAAATCAAAAACTGTCACACTGTATTTAAAAAAGTCAAGCCCGTATTGTAAGTATGCGATCCAACCTGGCAAGCATGTTGCAAATCACTATTCTTTTTAAAGCAAAACTATAATAAAAAATATGAAAATTTAGCACATCAAGAACCAGAATCAAGGCACAGCTTTTTATAAATCTGCCACTCCATGCTCTTACGTTATGGACACTTTGCAGTACAGCCGTTCTTAGGACTTTATACAAAAAATGTGGGAAGTGCAAACAGCAACTGTTATCAAGAGTAGATTATAAAAACATCAGATGTGGTATATGGGGAAATAATTTTCTGGTATGAAAGAATATTATTTCAAGAAGCTGTATTTCCAGTTCACACAATGGTTTTGCTATTTTGCCCATTATCAATAAAACATGTTGTGATCAAACCATTATAAAATTACTTAGCAGTCCTGATATTATCGAATAATCATCTAATCCATTTTATCTAAATATAAAATAATGTATTATATTCTAAGATCAGTTTAATGTATATTACGTAACTTTCCTCTGGTATATATGCTCACTGTCTTATGACATTGTCTAAAAAAATCTGTTAAAAGTCAGGGCCCCATGTGGTGTAAACACTGCAGTTTGCCCTCGGCGAAAACGCCGCAGAAAAAGCCGCAGCATTTTACAGTCACTGCAAGGTAGATGGGATTATAGCGAAATCCCATCCCCATCTTGCAGAAAAATACATGCATTGGGCACGCTGCGATTTCCAAACCGTCGCAGTTTTGGAAATCACAGCATGTCAATTATATCTACAGAAACACCAGTGGTTTCCCTATAGGTAAAATGGAGGCAGAAAGTCTGCAGAGGAAACCTCTGAAGAGGTTGGACGCTACGTGGAGCCTTAGCAAAAACAGAATTTTCAGAACTGTGTAACCAGATTTTACAAATCATTTGTTAGGAATATAATAATAATGTATTTTATTTATATAGCTCCAACATATTCCGCAGCACTGTACAATTTGTAGGGTTTAAGTACAGACAAAAAAGACACATTACAAAGAAATAGTCAATTCACACAATGGGACTGAAAGCCCTGCTCCCAAGAGTTTACAATCTATAAGGTAGAGGAGGTGACACAAGAGGTAGCAGTGACGGCGGCATCGCAGGTAGCATTGCTTATACAATGGTCGGACAATTCTGTAATAGAGGTTGCTATCATTACACATATATAAAGCTGCATGAGCCGTCACCAGTCGTGTCCTTTAACGTGCAAATGATGCCTGGACATATAAAGTTAGTCTGGTACAGCATCCTATCCTGTGAGGTAATGCGGGAGCGTGAACAGAGTTTACAGTTTAGGGATTCTAACTACGGAAGGGTTTACATTAGGAGTTGTGATAGGCCGGTCTGAAAAGATATGTCTTTTGTTTGCGCTTGAAGTTGTAGAAATTGGGGGTTAATCTGATAGTCCGGGATAGAGCATTCCAGAGAAGTGGTGCAAATCGGGAGAAGTCTTGTATACGAACAAGGCTATATTGTAAAAAATGCTACATATATAAGAAGGTATGCAAAGAAAGCAGCTATGTCCCTTTAAAAAAATTGCAAGGAATCAAATTTTCACTTAAGTTGCACATAAGCATATTCAAAGCCAGTTTGTTTCAAACCAAAAATATATTCAGGAATATAGATGTAAGATGCAGATTAGATAACAAGTATGAAGGGTTAAGAGGTCAAGCAGTGATGCACAGTGTAAATCAGTGTTCTTCTTTAACTTCACATCTGGCATCCCTCTATCTTTTAAACTATGCCAGGATAAGGGTAAGCTGTCTATGTCTTTTATACGGATCATGAAGCATAAACTGATGGAAAGCCACAGTTGGGACCTATGGTGGCTAATGGCCGCTGGCTATGTCATCCTCTTTATTATCACACTGCAATATGAAACTGAAGATGCAATAAAATAAGTAACAAGAGGAGTACATCACTATAAAATATTCCTTCTTCCTATGAGACAGAAGAAAACTGAAATGTGCAGTATTAGTGTTTATACTAGCACATCCAAGGAGTCATTGTGTAATAAGCCTAACTGCACAATAAATAAGACTTGAATGATCTATTCACATTCTAAAAGCTTTTATATTATATGCATTTGACCTGGCAGAATCCCTTCAGTCTTTTCTTTGAAAATATCGAGGACAAAACCAAGTAAGGTTTTATATAAAATACTATACAAACGGCTGGCCCAGTGGAGGCAGCTCAGGTTTCTTACTTTTATAAAGGTGTTCTTTCAATCCACTTATTTGTCTATTTTATTCCATGTGCTTGATATAATTTTCCCTCTTTACAACACTTTATGTATGACCTGTGAAAGGACAGTTTATGTTTTCAGATTTGCCTATAAAGTTTGGAATAAAATAAAAAACATATTTCGCTATGAATGAAGTTGTTTCGGTTCCTTAAACCAATCAGTCCAAAGAACACTTGACATGCCCATTGTCTGCTGGGAATCCTTCCTCACATTGCGCTGCCTTGGCTCACAAGCGCAGGGATCAGAGCCTTATTTTGGATAATTGTAGGTGTCAGCGTGTAAATGCTTGCAGACTCTTAAAAAGTCTTGCTGTTTCTTCTTTTTATATCCTGCAGCTATTAAATCGGCTGATCCTTGCACATATAAACAGGAAGGTTTTCTGGGAAATCCTTGCTCTTGGATAATGTGCATGTGTAAAATTAAGTAATGTAATGGGGCGGAATAAGGAGTTTATTTTCAGGACCTGAGCTCAGTGCCAACAGAGACATGTGTTGAACCATCTATGACATGAAATATTTTATCTATATAACCCTTGTATACTATAATAGTAAATAATTACATAATATAAATGTATGAAGGTTTAATATAACATGATATTCTTGTTTCTATTTTATGTTTAAATATATATATATCTTACATTTTATTAACATAGATATATACATATCTAGCAGAATTAAAGAAAGTTATTTACAACACATGATGCGGTATAAGGTGCCAGTTACAATAATATTAATTTCTGCAATAATATATTTTTGCCTTCTGCTAAACTTATTTTATGTTGTGCACAGAGACAGGTGAATTTTTTTTCACTTTTTTTTTGCTACTATGGTTCCATATATATTAATTATTTATTATTTGTGTGAAGATGAGAATGTCACATCAAATATATATATATATATATATATATATATATATATATACACACACACATATAAAATGTGTGTGTGTAATACACCTCACAGCGGGCCCAATTCTTTAGCTCAGCAGTGTCCCCCTAATTTCTTGGCACATCTCTTTAAAGCTCAGTGAGTGATCTCTTTCTCCCCATCATCACTCCATACAGAATAAAGTCAGTCTGTATTTAATGGTTATAGCAAGGGAGGATTTGGTAAATGAAGAGGCCTTTTGCTCTATGATATTGCTCCTTACATCGTGTGAGTCTACCAACCCAGCACGACCTCAGATTCCTCTCTGAGAGTCTGACTCGAATCATCAACTAGCTGATTTTCTCAGTACATTGCTGGGAAATGTAGTGAGTGATAATAGAGACTTCTCTTTCATTTTTTACGCTTGACTTGGTTATTGTTGCCTTTCTTTTCCCGTGGTTCCTCCAAAGGATTAGCTCTGACTTCCCCACTATATGCGGTCAAAGTGGCCCAAGCTCTGGGTGACAATTGATGGGGATCAAGGGATTGCCCATTCTGTGCCTAGAAGAACTGATTTGTGCCAGAGAAACCCATGAAGCCCAAGGAAAGAATAAAAAGCATCTGGGACTAAATGTATTCACTGAGGAAGATTCTCTCAAATTGCTTCTAAGTTTTTCTTTAATGAAAAGTAACCCTTGAAGCAAGTAATGCTTTTCAGGAGGATTATAGTATACAACTCATGTTTTCATAGGTCTTTGGACATGATCTTATCAATATGAGATAAGTGTCTGGTACTAAAAACATATAAAGTTTCAGGAGTCTGTATTAAATAAAATGATAAAGTAATTTTATGCATTGACGTCGTTTTCAGTACACATCCCAGGCGTACATCAAATGTTTTATCCAGTTTAGAAAAGCCCATTTTCATATAGCCTTTTAGAGATACATGAATTAATAGAGGGGGTGGTCTATTCAGGATCTTCATCTCTGCCACAGTAGAGAGCTGCTACCTAGACTATCTCTCACTCTGGGGAACCTGTCATGTCCTGCATTTTACAAATGGCTCATTGATTTTAATGAGCTTAAAACGTACCCGTTGTCAGGTGACTTTTCATGATAAGCTGTTATGTGTCTGTATATGAGGAGTAACTTTATTTCTGGTCAGTATATGACTTATATTCTGCATATATTTTTAGCACTTTTGACACCATCATGGTGAGCACTTACTGGCAATATTTCACACAAATTTCATTTTACTGATTCTGTAGGGTCCATACTGGAGCTGACCTAAACACATGTACTTTCAACTATATCAGTCTCTAAAGGACACCAATACAGTTGAAATGTATGGTAGAGCAGGAAACAGTCGGCTTTCTGCTCTGCCACTCTGTAATTCGCAAGCTACTTCATGCCTGCTGGTTTACAAAGCTCCATGACCATGAACAAGATGTCTGCACTCAGACAGGCACAATGATGTCACAACACTGCACCTCCTTCCCTGAGGCACAGGCAAACAGTCTTTGCTCACAACGTCTTGTAAACAAGAAGAGAGGAGAGATGGCGGCAGCAGTGGTATGTGCAGCATGGGATCGCAGGCAGGTGAACATAACTTTTTTTATTTTTATTTTTTAGGGCAGTTGGGGGCCTTATGATATGTGGCATCAAAGGAAACATTAAGAAGCATTATGAATATAAGGAGGGGAGATCATTTATATAAAGGGTCATTAGGGGGATTTATGAATTTAAGGGGGATCATTTATGTAAGAGGTCATTAGGAGGCAGTATTTATCTCAGGGGGCATAATATAATTGGGCAATATTAAATTAAAGGGGTTGTCCCATTATGGATACTTATCCTTGATCCACAGGATAGAAGATAAGTGTCCAATCGCTGGAGCCCAATCGCCTGGTCCCCCGAGTGATCAGGAGGATTGGGGTCTGAAAGTCTCCCTAAGGCCTTCTTGTGAATGGCACTTGCGTGACTGGCACTCCATTCACTTCTATGGGGCTACAGGGACTGTAATCTCTGGCAGCACCTGCAGCCCCATAAAAGTGAATGCAGCACCAGTCATGGGGAGACCTTAGGGCAGTGATGGCGAACCTTTTAGAGACCGAGTGCCCAAACTGCAACCCAAAACCCACTAATTTATCACAAAGTGCCAACACGGCAATTTAACCTTAATACTGTGCGGAACCACAATTGCAGACAGTTACGGACCCACAAAATACGTGTCGTGTGAATGGGGATTTACAGAGTTTTCAATGATACAAAACATAGTGAAGGTCCCCCACACAATACAATTTGCCCCACAGTGGCCCCTACACAGTACAATCTGCTCCACAGGGGCCCCCATGCAGTACAATCTTCTCCACAGTGGCCCCCACGCAGTACAATCAGCTCCACAGTGGCCCCCATGCAGTACAATATGCTCCACAATGGCCCCACACAGTACACTTTGCTCCACAGTGTCCCCCAGACAGTACCATCTGCTCCACAATGACTCCCAGACAGTACAATCTGCTCCGCAGTGGCCCCCAGACAGTATAATGTGCTCCACAGTGGCCCCCAGACAGTACAATGTGCTCCACTGTGGCTCCCAACACAGTATAATGTGCTCCACAGTGGCCCTCCACACAATGTAATATACTCCTCAGGGGCCCCCACACAGTATAACATGCTCCTGTACTTTCCTGCACTCCCAAGAGTAGCCTGGCGTACTCCTTCCACAGCAAAGCAGGTGCTGGTGAATGACATCATCAAACCTGCGTTGGGGCAGAGGTTACAATCTGCTGTCAGTGTAAGCAATGGTCCTGCGGACCCACGGCCTACGCTGACAGTTTTCAGGTGTATGTGCATTTTCACATAAACCTGAAAGAAGCGCTCGCTCGGCGGGGAATCTGGGACAGCTGTCCCCAATACTCCATTAGTGAGGGAACTAGGAGCCTGGCTCGAGCGACAGTGTTCGTGCCTACAGAGAGGGCTCTGAGTGCCCCCTCTGGCACACGTGCCATAGGTTCGCCACCACAGGGACTTTTAGGCCCCTGTCCTCCTGATCACTGTGTTTCATGTGATGTATTCACCTAAATGGTCTGCAGAGCCAGCACTTACCAAAATATGGTTTCCTTATATGGTTTCCTTATAGTGATAATATCGGTATACCTGAGTTGGTGGCCCACTTGGACGTGTAGATTTCTCCAAACTATGCTCTGGATTTATGAGGGGGGTGTAGTCCACTAAGCAGAGACAGCCTAGTGGAGAAGGAGTGAAAGAGATTTACACCAGTCAGTAAGTGGCTATAGCCTTTTAGGTATGGAAGATCACCTAACTTAGGAAAGGCCTATTCTTACAAGGTGGTTGGTTCTCTGGCAGGCTCAGACTGGCCCACTGGGGTTTTGGTGAATCCCTGGTGTTCCTCGTTACCTGCTGGAGTCTGTCTCTCTCAATCATAAAAACATTTGTGCACTAATTGATTATTTACATTGGGACTGACAGTTGTGACCCTGGCCCCAGCCTAATACAGTGCCTTGCGAAAGTATTCGGCCCCCTTGAACTTTTCAACCTTTTGCCACATTTCAGGCTTCAAACATAAAGATATAAAATTTTAATTTTTTGGTGAAGAATCAACAACAAGTGAGACACAATTGTGAAGTGGAATGAAATTTATTGGTTATTTTAAACTTTTGAAAAAAATTAAAAACTGAAAAGTGAGGCGTGCAATATTATTCGGCCCCTTTACTTTCAGTGCAGCAAACTCACTCCATAAGTTCAGTGAGGATCTCTGAATGATCCAATGTTGTCCTAAATGACTGATGATGATAAATATAATCCACCTGTGTGTAATCAAGTCTCCGTATAAATGCACCTGCTCTGTGATAGTCTCAGGGTTCTGTTTAAAGAGCAGAGAGCATCATGAAGACCAAGGAACACACCAGGCAGGTCTGTGATACTGTTGTGGAGAAGTTTATAGCCAGATTTGGATACAAAAAGATTTCCCAAACTTTAAACATCCCAAGGAGCACTGTGCAAGCGATCATATTGAAATGGAAGGAGTATCAGACCACTGCAAATCTACCAAGACCTGGCCGTCCCTCTAAACTTTCATCTCAAACAAGGAGAAGACTGATCAGAGATGCAGCAAAGAGCCCATTATCACTCTGGATGAATCGCAGAGATCTACAGCTGAGGTGGGAGAGTCTGTCCATAGGACAACAATCAGTCGTACACTGCACAAATCTGGCCTTTATGGAAGAGTGGCAAGAAGAAAGCCATTTCTCAAAGATATCCATAAAAAGTCTGGTTTAAAGTTTGCCACAAGCCACCTGGGAGATACACCAAACTTTTGGAAGAAGGTGCTCTGGTCAGATGAAACCAAAATCGAACTTTTTGGCCACAATGCAAAATGATATGTTTGGCGTAAATGCAACACAGCTCATCACCCTGAACACACCATCCCCACTGTCAAACATGGTGGTGGCAGCATCATAGTTTGTGCCTGCTTTTCTTCAGCAGGGACAGGGAAGATGGTTAAAATTGATGGGAAGATGGATGGAGCCAAATACAGGACCATTCTGGAAGAAAACCTGTTGGAGTCTGCAAAAGACCTGAGACTGGGACAGAGATTTATCTTCCAACAAGACAATGATCCCAAACATAAAGCAAAATCTACAATGGAATGGTTCACAAATAAACGTATCCAGGTGTTAGAATGGCCAAGTCAAAGTCCAGACCTGAATCCAATCCAGAATCTGTGGAAAGAGCTGAAAACTGCTGTTCACAAACACTCTCCATCCAACCTCACTGAGCTCCAGCTGTTTTCCAAGAAAGAATGGGCAAGAATTTCAGTCTCTCGATGTGCAAAACTGATAGAGACATATCCCAAGCGACTTGCAGCTGTAATCGCAGCAAAAGGTGACGCTACAAAGTATTAACTTAAGGGGGCCAAATAATTTGACACGCCCCACTTTTCAGTTTTTTATTTTTTACAAAAGTTTAAAATATCCAATAAATTTCGTTCCACTTCACGATTGTGTCCCACTTGTTGTTTATTCTTCACCAAAAAATTAAAATTTTATATCCTTATGTTTGAAGTCTGAAATGTGGAAAAAGGTTGAAAAGTTCAAGGGGGCCGAATACTTTCGCAAGGCACTGTATTATTATGTTTGAGTGCAATTTTAGAGTGAAAAAGGGAAAGACGTACGTTGCAAAAGTTTAGGAACCCTTGTAGATTTGTGTGCTAAGATAACTTTGACCAAGGTCTCAGACCTTAATTAGCCAGTTAGTGTTATGACTTGTTCACTATCATTGTTAGGAAAGGCCAAGTGATGCAAATTTTACAGCTCTATAAATACCCAGCGTACTCTAACCTTGTGCCAAAAAAACAGCAGCCATGGGTTCTTCTAAGCAGCTGCCTAGTGCTCTGAAAGTGAAAATGGTGGAGACCCACAAAGCAGGTGAAGGCTATAAGAAGATAGCAAAGCGTTTTTAAGTTGCCCTTTCCTCAGTTCCAAATGTAATTAAGAAGGCAGTTACCAGGAACAGTGGAGGTCAAGATAAGGTCTAGAAGACCAAGAAAAATTTCAGAGACAGCTGCTCGTAGGATTGCCAGAGTGGCAAATCAGAAACCCCGCTTGACTACAAAAGACCTTCAGGAAGATTTAGCAGACTCTGAAGTTGTGGTACATTGTTCTACTGTTCAGCGATACCTGCACAAATATGGCCTTCATTGAAGAGTCAACAGAAGAAGACCTCTCCTGCGTCCTCTCCATAAAATTCAGCGTCAAAAGTTTGCAAAAGAACATCTAAACAAGCCTGGTGCATTTTGGAAAGGAGTCCTGTGTACTGACAAGATTAAAATAGAACTCTTTGGCCACAATGATCAAAGGCATGTTTGGAGAAAAAAGGGCACAGAATTTCAGGAAAAGAACATCTCTCCAACCATTAAGCATGGGGGTGAATCAATCATGCTTTGGGGTTATGTTGCAGCCAATGGCACAGGGAACATTTCAAGCGAAGAGGGAAGAATGTATTCAATGAAATTTCAGCCAATTCTTGAAGCAAACATAACACCATCTGTAAAAAAGCTGAAATTGAAAAGTGGATGGCTTCTACAAATGGATAGTGATCCTAAACACACGTCAAAATCCACCATAGACTACCTAAAAAGGCGCAAGCTGAAGGTTTTACCATTGTCCTCACAGCCCCCAGAACATCATTGAAAATCTGTGGCTAGACCTCAAAAGAGTAGTGCATTCAAGACGACCCAGGAATCTCAACAAACATTATTTATCTAACCAAGGGGTTAATACTACTCCTGCTAAAACTATGTTGTTTAAATGTAGCTACAGTGGGGGAAAAAAAGTATTTAGTCAGCCACCAATTGTTCAAGTTCTCCCACTTAAAAAGATGAGAGAGACCTGTAATTGACATCATAGGTAGACCTCAACTATGAGAGACAAAATGAGAAAACATATCTAGAAAATCACGTCTGATTTTTTTAAGAATTTATTTGCAAATTATGGTGAAAAATAAGTATTTGGTCACCTACAAACAAGCAAGATTTCTGGCTCTCACAGACCTGTAACTTCTTCTTTAAGAGGCTCCTCTGTCCTCCACTCATTACCTGTAGTAATGGCACCTGTTTGAAATTGTTATCAGTATAAAAGACACCTGTCCACAACCTCAAACAGTCACACTCCAAACTCCACTATGGTGAAGACCAAAGTGCTGTGGAAGGACACCAGAAACAAAATTGTAGACCTGCACCAGGCTGGGAAGACTGAATCTGCAATAGGCAAGCAGCTTGGTGTGAAGAAATCAACTGTGGGAGCAATAATTAGAAAATGGAAGACATACAAGACCACTGATAATCTCCCCCGATCAAGGGCTCCCCGAAAGATCTCACCCCGTGGGGTCAAAATGATCACAAGAACAGTGAGCAAAAATCCCAGAACCATACGGGGGGACCTAGTGAATGACCTGCAGAAAGCTGGGACTAGCGTAACAAAGGCTATGCCGCCAGTAACACACTATGCCGCCAGGGACTCAGATCCTGCAGAGCCAGACGTGTCCCCCTGCTTAAGCCAGTACATATCCGGGCCCGTCTGAAGTCTGCTAGAGAGCATTTGGATGTTCCAGAAGAGTATTGGGAGAATGTCATATGGTCAGATGAAACCAAAGTAGAACTGTTTGGTAGAAACACAACTCGTCGTGTTTGGAGGAGAGTGAATGCTGAGTTGCATCCAAAGAACACCATATCTACTGTGAAGCATGGGGGTGGCCTAGCCAGTCTCCACATCTCAACCCCATAGAAAACCTTTGGAGGGAGTTGAAAGTCCGTGTTGCCCAGCGACAGCCCCAAAACATCACTGCTCTAGAGGAGATCTGCATGGAGGAATGGGCCAACATACCAGCAACAGTGTGTGCCAACCTTGTGAAGACTTACAGAAAACGTTTGACCTCTGTCATTGCCAACAAAGGATATATAGCAAAGTATTGAGATGAACTTTTGTTGTTGACCAAATACTTATTTTCCACTATAATTTGCAAATAAATTCTTTAAAAATCAGACAATGTGATTTTCTGGATTTGTTTTCTCATTTTGTCTCTCATAGTTGAGGTCTACCTATGATGTCAATTACAGGCCTCTTTCTTTTAAGTGGGAGAACTTGCACAATTGGTGCTGACTAAATACTTTTTTTCCCCACTGTATACCCCCTTCTACAACAGCTAAATGAAGACTTAGCTAGAAGGTCATCTCTGTCACTGTTGTGGCTTGGCAGAGTGCATACTATTAAAATTATATCCCTTCTTAGTCTTTCTTTAGAACCATACCTATCCCTATCCCTTTCACTATGTTTTGTTACATTCACTCTAACATATTGAAATTTATGTCCATTCAAAGATGATATGGTGAAGTATCATTACCCAACTTTCTCACTAGGCATTCGAAATAGCTCAACTAACTTGGCTCTCCTATGATGAGACAGCACCTCTTTCGATTACCTTGGAATACAGCTTCCACGTGGCTACATTCTAATAATCACTTTCTATGCAAAGAACACTGTCTCTCTAACTTTAGCTTCAATCACTTCAAGGGTTAAGCAACCATGTTTCTCTGTTACCCCAACTCTAAAAGTAGATTGGTCTAATGGACCCCAGATGTTACCCTGACTTGGTCATTCATTCATTGGTCATTTGTACTTTTTTATAACGATTGTCAAAGTACATCTGAATAACATATCTCCCCATCATTTGTTTCCCTGTCCCCTCTTCTGTGTTCTTTCCATTTGTTTTTTTTTTTTTTAATAAGAAGTCTGTTGTTTTATTAGTAATATATCTATTTCCTTGTACTTTATAAGAGAAAATTATTGTAGGATTTATGATACCAATTGGCCCTCTGCTTGAAGAATATTTGTTAATATAACTGTGTTGCTATGCTCATTTATCTGCAATAAAATCTATGAAACTAAAAAAGACAGGTTAGAACAGGTGACAGGTCCTCTTTCAAAAAAAAGTTATTATAGTTTTATCAAAAATTTTCCTTAGGATAGGCCATCAATATTAGATCTGCGGGGGTCCGACACCTGGAACCCCACAGATCACCGTCACCAAGGCATTGCGGGCAGCCACATTGCTCACTTGCTGTACAAACTATTGCGGGGAGTCCATGTATTGCAGCGCTGCCCCATTGAAGTCTATGGGGCAGAGCTGTAGCACCTACACTCACCACTACAGTTTGTGCAGCGAGTGAGCTCTCCCTCTCCCTCCCTCCTTCTCCCTCACTGTCTCCATACTAGTGATCTGCAGGGGTCACAGGTGTCAGACCCCCACAGATCTAATATTGATGGCCTATCTTAAGGATAGGCCAGCAATCTTAGAAACCACATAGCAGGAAATTCTTAGAGGATTCTTAGCAGGGTACACAGTTTAATAAGTCCATGTACTGTCTTTCCATAATGAGACACATTGCCCATTAAAACATAAAAAAACATAGTAATACACTTTACTAAATGTTCGTCAAAAAACATTGAACGTAATAGAAATATTGCGAATCAAACAATAAAATAATCATGATAGTCATTGCAAAATGGCATAAATAAAAATAATTTATTTTTCTTAACTAGTATGTATCTAGGACTTAAAAATCCACTCCCAATTTTGCAACAAAATGCCATTTGTGACTCCTTCATCCTATGAAAAGCTCTCCTAGGTTGAAGTTTCTGGATATGGGTCTGACAGACTGGATAAAGAGATATACAATAGACATCAAACAGAAATACAGGCCAAAAGGCTCTCAACAAGTGTTGGCCAAACAGAACATACGTATACAAGAACCTTTTCTCATTCACAATGACCCAGCTCCTTTCCTGCAAGGTCCACAACTTGTAGAAATTTTCCACTAGTGGAAAGCACTTTCTATCAGCATATAAAGTTGCGGAACAAAAACTTTTCAAAAAGTGTCCACAATTTTGGCCACGTTTGGATTATTTTAATTGTTTGATAAAGGGGGCGTGGCCTGGTTATGGAGGAGTAAGGACATACCTACCTTAGCTCTCTCCTCACATTGTCCCTGGCCCACAGATTTTACAGCTGACCAGCACTTCTCTTCGCCTTCCAGTAATGAGCAAAATAGGAGGTCATCTTCAACTCTCCCAGGTGTCCCCCAGGGCACCTCTAACCAAAAGTTCCTCTGCGGCTTCAGAGGTCCTGGTTGCAGCGCCAACAACTCCAACATGGAGCTCGCGCCTTCCTGCACTTTTCTGCCTGGAGAGCTACCTTGCTGGTGCGCCCTCCATCCCCAGAGCCTGGCGTCACTGAAAGCAGCTGTCAAGCCTGCTCCTCTCCTCAGGAGAAACCGCCTTCTTCTTGCCCACCTGTGATGTAGGATGGCGGCAGGGGGACCATCGTGGGTTAGCCTCTGCTCCTTCTTCCCCACACTTGGCGGCAGCATCTGAAATGGACTGGCCCTCACTGCCGCCGTCTCCTGTCTCCTCAACACCGCTGGCACCCCGAACCGTCGGGCATGTAGCCCTCCTCCGGGACATCTCTAGATAGGAGACCTCCTCTCAGCCATAAGCCAGCTTTAACACTGCCATGTGCTGCCTCTCCTCTACATTTTTCGGACAATTCCCTGTTGCTGTCTGCAACCCTCTGGCAACTCATCCTGGCACACAAGAGTCTGCTGCAGCTATTTTCTCAAGCACTCCTGGTGCCCATGGTTCCACTAGTATTACTCTGCCTGCTCCACCTAACATGACTGTACTTGCTGCTCACCCTCGGTTGACCTCTTCCAGCATGCACGTGCTCACTGCGGCCCCTCAGCTACCTCCTCCTGGCACATGTGTCGGGGGAGATGGAGGTTCCTCACCAGCTCTTCGTCCTGCTGACTTACATCCTGCATCCCCTACTGACACGATAGTTGAGATCATTAGACTAAGCGCCCACCTCAGTACGATCCCGACTAAGGCCGACATGGAGGCATATGTTGTCCGGCTCGTGCAGTCATACAAGACCGAATTGTCTATTGTCTCCTCTACTGTTCAACTCCTGGAAAGGAGGGTTGATACCCTTGAAACCTCTTCTACTCTTGTACACCAGCTCTCTGCCCAAGACTCATATCATCCCACACTCATCAGCTGCACTATTTGGCAGATCTTTTGGGTAACCTGGAAAATAGGAACAGATGAAATAATATATGTATCCGGGGCTTCCTGAATTGATTGAACCCCAGCAATGGGATGACACTCTGCATCTGTTCTTCAGCTCTCTACTAGACGTCCCTCCGGATTTTCCACTCGAACTGGATCGGGCACATCGTTCACTGGGCCCTCGACCATCTGACCCCGCCAACCCTAGAGATGTTATATGTCGGGTACACCGGTTTCTAATCAAGGAGGCCATCATGCATAAGGCATGTGAGTCCCGCCAGGTCTTGTTTCAAGACGTTCACATCAATCTCCTTCCTGACCTCTCGCAGCTCACACTTGCTAAGCAATGGGCACTAAAGCCCCTCCTGCACCTACTGATACAACACCATGTGTCGTACTCCTGGGGGTTCCCTTTTTGCCTGCAGTTCAGACGTGACAGCCACCTTTTTTCCCTAACTCACCCAAACGACCTTCAGGCCTTCACTGCTGCTTTCGGTTTACCTCCGGTGATGATCTTCGACTGGCTCTCCCTATCCGGAACACTTGAGCCTACCCAGCTTCCCAGATCCCAGTGCTGACCCAGATGCCACTGAAGAGACTGCACCCCCGTCATGGACAACCAACCGATTAACTATCTGATCCCCCCCGCCTTGATCAGCTGTCCTTCTGGTTCAGAGTTCCTTGGAGTACTTTCATTGTCTGGCCTGCAAGTGTAGCATTCCTAAGCTTCCACCAGTTTCTGTAATCCCCTGAGGAGCATACTCCCGCCTTTGCGTGTATTACTTGTTTTGCAGTTTGTTCTCTGTTGGTTTATATCGCTCTCCTACTGGTTACCTTCCTTTTCTCCTTACTTATTCCCTTCCCACCCCCTCCACACACTCCCCTTTTTTTCTTTCTTTCTTTCGTTCTTTCTTTCTCTCTCCTTTCCCTTCTTTTATTCACCAATGTAGACTTCGTGATTAGCCCATCCACACAATCCTGTCAGTAGTTTTTTCTTGATGCACTTGAATTTTTATCTGTGTGTTCCGGGGAACCCGGGCCGGGGAGAAAGGGGGGGCAAGTGATTGGGAAGATAGCAGGCTATGTTTTTGTCCCTTAAAATGCCAGGCCTCACTTCTCGTCCCTTCACCTGGCGTCTGAACAACAGCGTGCTCAAGGGTGCCTCTTGCAAGGCTGATGTATGCTCCACCATTCGTGACTTTGGTCTGAACCATGCTCAGGACCCAAACCCCCTTCCGCTGTGGTGGGAGGTGCTAAAGTGCATGATTCGGGGCGTCTTGATTAAACATTAAGAAAGAGAGAGTCATGTGGGTGTGGCAGTGATTCATTCCCTCGAAATGACACATAAGCAAATGTGCTCCCAGTCTGCTCTTTATGAGCTTCTTAATACAAAGGAGGAACTACGAGCTTACCTGGATGAGATGTACTTACATGCCCGAGATGACGCTCGGAAACAATATTACGAGTTCGCAGATAAGTGTGGGCGATCACTGGCTTGCTGTCTTCACCCTTGCAATGGTATGAAGTATATATCTCTTGTATGCAGGGCGGTGGACATCGCTGCGACTTTCCACGATTATTATCAGGATCTCTACTATATCTATGGACAGTACACTGATCTTGACTCGGACTCCCTTGAAGATCCGGAACTACATCATGAGCATGGACCTTCCCAACATATACGACTTGGATAAAGCCTTCTTAGACGAACCATTCACTGAGGAGGAAATATCTGCAGGTATCTAGGCCACTCCGTCAGGTAAATCCCCTGGCCTCAACGGATTCACTTCTCATTTCTATAAGCGTTATCAGGAACTACTTGTCCCCACTCTCACGTGGGTGTTTAACAGTATTGATGGCAACACACCGTTCAATCGCCAATCCCTGTCAGTTCTAATCACGGTCCTTCCAAAACCCGGCAAGGATCCAACTTGTTGTGCCAGTTATTGACCAATCTCTCTTATTAACATTGACATCAAATTCTTCTCCAAATTATTGGCCAACTGTTTATCCCCTCTGATGCCAAGTTTGATCCATACTGATCAGGTTGGCTTCATAGCAGGCTGCGAGGAGTAGGACAACGTCTGTAAAACCCTTCTGGCGATCTCGGTGGCATGTGCAAGTAGCTCTCCCCTGTGCCTATTATCCGTTGATGCCAAGAAAGCATTTGATCGCGTGCATTGGGGTTTCCTACACGCTTTCCCAGGTGGGGTGGATCTGAACTTTCTGGGCAAAATTCTATCCTTGTACGGAGATATCTCAGCTAGAGTAAAGGCTAATGGGATTCTTTCCAAGCCCTTTGTGGTTCGGAATGGGACCCGGCAGGGATGCCCTATGCAGAGGCGTAAATACCGAGGTAGCAGCGGTAGCGGCTGCCAAAGATCCCAGGGCATTGGGGGCCCGGTGGGCCCCTGATGTTTTTTTTTTTTTTTTAATAGGCCGTTACCTGCTCGAGTAACCCCAGCAGGTAACGGGCCCTATTTACTTACCAATCCCCACTCCTGCTCACGGCCGCCTGCGCTTCCCCTTCTGCGGAAACAGAGGCGGCTGTGAGCAGGAGCGGGGATTGGTAAGGCCACAGGCCCGCAAACCCCACAAACACTGCTATCATTATACTCTGGGATCTTTTCAGACCCCAGAGTATAATGATCAGAGGGCCAGGGAAGCTGAGGGAACATAAAAAACAATTTTACTTACCTCTCCTGCGCTCCGGTAGTCTTCGGGCCTCCTTGGTCGCAATGCCGGTCTGGCTCACGTGGTGTCTGGTCCAACATTGAAGAGGGCCGAAAGTAGCGGGGAGTGCGCCAGAGCCAGGGAGAGGTAAGTAACAGTGTTACAATGTTTGTACCCTCCCCCTGGGTCTCTGATCATTATACTCTGGGGTCTGACAAGGGGGCACAATGGGGCATAATACTGTGTGAAGGGGCCACTATGGAGCATAATACTGTGTGCAGGGACCACAATGGGGCATAATACTGTGTGCAGGGGCCACTATGATGCATAATAGTGTGTTCAGGGGCCACTATGGCACATAATAGTGTGTGCAGGAGCCACTATGGGACATAATACTGTGTGCAGGGGCCACGGTGGGGCATAATAGTATGTGTGCAGGGGCCACTATGGGGCATAATAGTGTGTGTGTGCAGGGGCCATTATGGGGCATAATAGTGTGTGTGTGCAGGGGCCACGGTGGGACATAATAGTGTGTGTGCAGGGGCCACGGTGGGACATTATACTGTGTGCAGGGGCCTTGGTGGGACATTATACTGTGTGGGGCCGCTATGGGACATTATACTGTTTGGAGGCCACTTTGGGACATTATAGTGTGTGTAAATGGGATGTTATAATGTGTGGGGGCCAGGAAAGGGGGTGCTACGCCGTGGGGAATGCGGTTTGTGCAGGGGAGGCCATGTCAATTGTTCGTCTTGGAGCCCAGCCATTCCTAGATACGCCCTATGTCACCCTTTCTCTATGCACTTGTAATTGAACACCTGGTAGTGGCACTTTGGCAGTGTCCCAACGTACATGGCCCTCAAATGGGTAGTAGACAGGTCAAGGCGGCGTTGTACACCGACGATCTTCTCCTATATATTACTCAGCCACGTATTTCGTTCCTATCAATATTGAGCAAATTTAGATGCTTTGGAAAACTGAGTAACTTTACTGTCAACCTCTCTAAAAATGAGGCCCTCAACATCACCCTACCGCCATCAGAGGCTGCTCACCTTGCAGATAGTTTACCATTTAAGTGGCATTCTGAGTATTAGGGTCTTGCCAGATGTAGCAATACCCTACACTACTGCAGCAGTCTGGGAGGAAGGACAGAGACAAGTGAGCCCTAATCTCACCCCAGCCACTGTCCCTTCCTATTGCCTCAGTTACCCTAAACGGTAAAAGGACAACCTGAAGACGAGCCCTATACTGAGTAAGTGACCACACAGAACACAGACAAAACAAACGACAAAAAGATAGGTCAGGAAGCCAAGGGTTCAATAACAGACGAGCAATGCAGTACAGAATCAAAATCCAAGAGAATAGTCACAAGGCAAGCCAAAGGTCAGAGAAATAGCAGAGTAAATATCAAGGGCACAAAGAAAGCAGGCAAAGTCAGAGCAATAACCAGCGACCATATGAGGGCTGACAACCTGCTTATAGAAAGTCTGGGCAAGCCCCAGACTGGATTGGTAGACAGGCTGTCAATCACACAGGAAAGGCTGAGATTGACTATATGCGGTCCAGAGAGAAATGCTCAGAACATGGGTGTGGCTGGAAATCCATTACATTGTTGAGGACCGTGTTCAGACTGAGCAACAAAAGAAACCTACACAAGGAACCAAACTGAACACGCCTCCTTCGCCACAGCGTGCAAGTGGAGGGTGGTGCAGAGACCCGAACAGGTAGAGACATTACACTGAGTCTATTAAATACCTAGGGATTCAGATTCCCTCTGACCCCTCTCCCTTTTTCAGCCTCAACTACCTCTCCTTGCTGGAGACGATCTTGTCTTAAAAATGGACATTGTCCCCCCCGACTCTAACGTTTTTCAGGCCTTTTTCAGGCCTTACCTATCCACCTCACACGACATTTCTTTACTCGGATACAGCCAGTGTTTGGGAAGTTCATATGGGGGGGATTGATGTTCAGGATGTTTACAAGACTTAAGAGCAACAGGGTGGCGAACCTATGGCACATTCCCCAAGGATTCCCCATTAGGGAGCGATCGTTTCTTTCAGCTATATGTGCAAATACACATACCGCAGCTTACACTGACTGGAAAGTGTGACTTCTGCCCCGACTCAGGCATGATCACGTAAGTCATCAGCGCCTGCAGTCAGAAGAAGGAGGACGCTACTTACCTGCTCTTCATGGGACTTCAGGTAAGTAGCATATAATACTGTATGGGGGCCACTGTGGAGCATATAATACTGTGTGGTGGGCCACTGTGGAGCATAAACTACTGTGTGGGGGCCCATAGCAGAGCATGTAATACTGTGTGAGGGCCCACTGTGGAGCATATAATACTGTATGGGGGCCACTGTGGAGCATATAATACTGTGTGGGGGCCACTGTGGAGCGAATTGTACTGTGTGGGGGCCCCTTCATCATTTATATCACACAGTATCTGTTTTATAGCAGACGTGATATTAGTACAGGCTGTAATAACATTGCACGGTCACTATAAAACAGATCCTGTCTGATGTAAATAGTGAACATTTAGTGGGTTTTGGGTTGCAGTTTTGGCACTCAATCTCTAAAAGATTCACCATCACTACCCTAGACTATACTACAGGGTCTGGTATTGGCGTTACCATGGTGCAGATAAGCAGTGGGTCTCTATAGAAGCTGAGCTGCTCTCTGCCCATCTTCCCTCTTTGTCCTGGCTTCCGGCGCACTACCGTCCAAAACATATCAAACATACCCTCCTGTTGGCACACTTTCTTAGGGTCTGGGACACAATGTGCGCTGGAGGCCTCATTGTGAGGGTTCCAGGCCCCATGAGTCCCCTCTTCCGCAACCCCATGTTCCCTCCAGGTTGCTCTGTTAATAGATTTCTCTGCTGGTACAGTCGCGACGACATATGACTGGGCCAGGTTGCTGGGGACCCGCCCCCTTCCCCCCCTTGAACAACTGCGCAAAACCCACCCAGATGTCCTTTTGTCCTGGTTGGAATATGGCCAACTCCTGGCCTTCTTTCACAAATTCTCCTTGCTTCCACTGTTCTCCTCTAGCCTGACTGACTTGGAGGGCACCCTCTCACGTTCTGAGACCACGGCACGTGCACTCTCTGTACTCTACATTATCCTCCTCTGGGCAGCGCCGCCAAACAGCCACTATTACATGGGTTCTTGGGAGAGTGACCTCCACCTGCGCCTTTCTCCTGCTGATTGGGCCCTGGTGGCGAGGGACTCACCTGATTCCTCCAAATTCGAGACCCTCTGGTGACTGTGGATACTGTTCCAGGAGTCCGCCAAGTTCTCTAACTTTCTCTCCTGACTTCAGGATTGTTCCTAGGATTCCCCTACGGGACTCCTCCCTCTGGCGATGCCATGCCCCCTTTCCCTCGCTACTCTTGTGTCCTTCCCCCCTTGTGCATCTCTTGTTTGTCCCCTTGTCTCCCCTGTTTTGTAGTTATTCATTTCTTTGTTTTCCCTCCGTATTGCTGCTGTAGGCACTGTATTTATCTGTTCATACGAGGGCTTTTCATTATAGGTGCAGGCCATGGCTTTTTGTAGGTTCCTGAGTCCGGTGGCCTTCTCCGACTCTGCCTTGCGAACTGCCTCAGTTTCCTGGCGGACTCATATTGTTTGCCCTCGGCATTACCTTGCACTTTTGAGGCCACAAGCCACTGATTGTTATGTTGTTTTTTCGTTTCCTGTTATATCAAAATTCTTTAATAAAAATTGATTACACATAATTGGTTGATAAATAAATAATCTAAAACACTGGATAAAAATGACTAATGTGCATAAAAAAAATTAAAAATGGTAAATTTTATTTTTAATTTCTTTTTATCTTCATTTTACTTGTAGAATTAGGAGAGAATTCATCCCTCAGTGAGGAATAGCAATACAGAATGCTGGAATCTGACTTCTTCAGCTCTAGTGAATTAAATGCTGAATAAAAGCCCATGTGACAGAGGCTAACCCAAACTGACCGGCTAAGTGTGTGGTTCACAGAAAAAAAAGCAGGTCACTCCATGGAACTTTGTGACACTAGATTTCTTTTTAATTATTCCATGCAGATCACACTAATCAATCCTGTCAGGGCAAAGGCTCCACTGCTCCTCCTACCGAGTCTGGAGCTTCAAATCACATTACTTTACCTTTTCAACCATTAAACCCTCCGTTCACAGTGCCTGTGAAGAGCTATTCTGGCAGATGGTCAGCAGAATATTCTACTACGTGGAAAAAAAAATCATGTGCTGTTTCCATTTAAAGAATCATACATTCAACCAGTATTGTATGTTTTGGTCTACTTGAATAACTTCCATAAATAACTGGTAGCAAAAAGTCAGTAATAGGTTAAACGAAAATCAGCAAGAGTATACATCAATGTCAGAAGATACTAGAGTTTGAAAAAAAGGTGTTCACAAAAATCCATGGGAGATTCACAGCAAATAGAATCCATAAAACTTAACTTTTACTAAATAATATTAATGAATAAGACATATCCAATAAAAACAGCAAGGTTTACAAAAGACAAAGCACGGGTAGGTATCTCTTACCTGTGCTTTGTCTTTTGTAAACCTTGCTGTTTTTATTGGAAATGTCACATTTATTAATATTATTTAGTAAAAGTTTTTTTGTTTTCTCCTGATAATAAAAACTTTTTTTTTCTGTTTCTGCAAAGACAGGATACAATGTTGCATAGGTATACGTGAGGCTATACCTTCTATGCAGATGACTATTTTGGAAGCTGTCAATGCTATCATTGCTTTGCACACAGGGTCTTCAAGGTAGCACATTGCTGAACTTAACCCCTTTTCATTCTAACTCTATACATCCTTGTTAGTGTCCAGCTCTGAACTTCTGAAGAGTATTTTTGTGTGAGTCAGGGTTCATTCACTTGGGCTCTTTTGTGGGACTTTCTTCTTTTCAACTCCCAGTGTGTTACACCAATTAAAGAACGACGTGCTGCAAATGTAATGGGCCGAGCACTGATTGTTTTTGACAAGCAACAAAACACATAGATCCTCCCCTTTGATTAGGCCGTTGAAGGGGAGGCTCAGGCCGGTCAGTTTACTGAATAGTTCATGAACTGTAATTCTGAGGGGCTCGTGTGAAAGAAAATGTCTCTTTTCTGTCTCTCCCTTTTTACTCTCTCTTCCTGAAAAGGAGAAACAAGCACCATCCCTGAGGACGTAGGGCACTGATTGATTGACTTGTCACTTACAGAGCAGATAGAAGACATCATTCTACACAGTGTAAAACATATGACATCACTTTTTTTTCAAATTGGAAAGATAAAAATTCTAACCGTCTTAAGTATATCAAGTGAAAAAGTGATTAAAGTTTGGCTGTGGTTGTGAATAATGAATTTTAAGTTGCATTCACATTATTTTTGAGTATGCATGTTTCTGTGTGCAGAAGAAATTGATCTGATGCATTTTTGTATCAGTGGATGAATCCATTAAACATTAATCATGTTGCAGTCAGTGGTGTACAGATCAGGCAACAGATGCAAAATATGCATCAGTGCAATCTTTTATGCACACAAAATTATGCAGACTTAAAGGGGTTGTCCACTTTCAGCAAATAAATGTTATTGTTTCTATGATGAAAAGTTATACAATTTTCCAATATACTTTCTATATCAACTCCTAGCACTTTTCTAGACCTCAGCTTGCTGTTGTTCTGCTTACTTCCAATGGTTAAAAATCAGTCCATGGTCATGTGATGGACACAAAGGTGCTCATTACAGTCACAGCACAGTAATCAGAGCTTTGTCTTATAATGAGTTGTGCACTGTGTGTCCATCACATGACCATGGACTGTAAATCAAATGACCATGGACTGTTTATCACATGACCTTGGACTGATTTTTTTATGCACGTTAGGAATTGATACAAAGTATATAACTTTTCATTATACAAACAATAACATTTATTACTGAAACCGGACAACCCCTTTAAAAACTGTATTGTGAAAGCACAAATTCACACTAAATATAACATTTAAATAAAAAATCTACTGTTTGTAACTGAAACATACACTAAGACTAATACGTAGGAAGCCAGGTAACCTGTCAGTAAGTTTTTGAGGTGTGAAAGGACGCCACAGTAACTAAAGGAAACTCATTCATAGAAATGCAGATTATTTAAACCCAGGATCCCTGCGCTACAAGGCACCAGTGCTAACCGTAGAATCACCAAGCTATTCCTTAGTTTGTAATATGTCAATAATAAAAAAAAATGTCATTTTTTTAGATTTCTGGTCTTTGTAAATCTTAGTCTTGGATTCATATGAATTGATTTAGAATTAGGTACACCACTGTATTATGGCTTGATATATAGGTGTAATATGGCAAAAATGTTATTCAATAGAGGTTTCTGTATCTTTGTGTATTACCATATGTTTGTACAAAACTGTTTTTATATATATTCTGTGTGCTGCTGTTTGAAAATAAGTTGTGCCTTGTTCCATTAGATTTTATATGGGAGAAAATTTTCCTTCATAGAAGTCATAGCAATCTACAATAGGGGTGCCAATTTTTTTAAAGGGGTTGTCTAGTTTTAGCAAATTAATGTTATTGTTTTTATAATGAAAAGCATTACAATTTTCCAATATAATCAAATTGTCAATGTGAATATATTAAAACTTAACTTTTAATAAAAAATTAGCTTAAAGGCCACACAGAAAAATGCAGCCTAATCGCACATTTAACCACTGTAAAAGCTTGCAATTTGTTCGCCATTGTGAAGGAAACTTGGCTGACATTCATGTCAGTCAAATAAGACCAATTTAATTCAAATTTTGAAATCCCCTGAAGAGTCCTGGTAAATATAGGACAAAACTCATTTGCAGGAATAGGGACTCTTAGGGTCTGTACAGGCAAGCAACCTGGTACTACCCCTGTAAAGGGGGAGTCATGTGTTTTGGGGAAGCCAGGGCACACATTAGGGTGCATTAGGGGTATATTTTCTTCCAACACAGGCACCACTGTGGATTTATTATGGTAAATCTCTTGACTCCATTTACGTTACTTACGGAAACACTAGTAAGACTGTTTTTTATTTTCTCCACTGTTCACTGGGAAATCTGTAGGGTATGGTAATTGAGATCTTTACTGTGTTATTGCCAAATGGAGCCTGAGGTGACACAATATTGTGGGCGTGTTTACAGTTTTCAGATTTTCTATAGGGCCCTTTAGCATATTATTTATTTAAAGTTGAGTTTTAACATGTTCACATTGCTGCCCTCTGACCTCTTGTGTCCCCCTATCTCCTCATAGAATGTAAGCTCTTGCGAGCAGGGCCCTCACTCCTATTGTTTGATATGTTTTTTCTTTGTCACATTGTAATGTCTCATATTGTCTGTTCATGTGTCCTCTGATTTGTAAAGTGTTACGGAATATGCTGGCGCTATATAAATAAAGTTATTATTATTATTGTTATTATTATTATTATTATTTGATTGTTTGATTTGAAGTGGTGACTCTGGTGGGTCAGATGGAATTTCCCTTAGCTGCCCCATGTATGATTACATTTTTTTTTTTACACTTTCTGTATCAATTCCTTGCGGTTTACTAGATCAGCAAAACATTTTTTTGCTGAAACTGGACAACCCCTTTTAAACGGTTTACAAGGATGACTAGTTTTGAAGTAGGAAACCATAAGATACCTTCTAGAGCAATATGCCGTATTAAAAGGTCACAAGTACAGGACCATATGCAATTTACCAAGAGCAGTTTATGCCTAAATACATTTCAGATTAGAATCCAATTTTGATATGGCCATGGATAAGATGCATCAAATAAGCTCAAGTATTTCTGAGCAAAATCATGTAAAACTACATTAAGGCCACGTGGCGTAAACACCACAGTTCACCCTTGGCGTAAACGCCACAGAAAAAACACAGAGTTTTACAGTCACTGTTTAGTGGATGGGATTCTAGCGAATCCCATCCCCAAATGCGGGAACATACGCACTGTGGACACGCTGCGATTTCCAAAACCATTGTGGTTTTGGAAATCGCAGCATGTCAATTATACCTTTGGAAATATCAGTGGTTTACCTATAGGTATAATTGAAGCACAAAGTCTGTCAAAAGTGACAAAACGCGATGCCGCTGCGGATTTTCCCGCAGCACTTTTTTGCTGCAGGGCGCTATCTGGGGCCTTAGCTTAAGGCTAAAGCCCCACGTTGTGGAAATGCAGCGGTTTTTGTTCCAGATTTTGCAGGAGTGGATTTAACAGAAGGGAAATGTCTAAGAGCTTCCTTTATATTTTCCATTCCTTTTCAATCCACTCCTGACTTTGGCTCAAAAAAGTGCAGCAAAATCTGCAATAAAAAAACACTGCATTTCCGTGATGTGGGGCTTTAGCCTAAAGATTATCACTATAATCCATGGGAACTATAATTGCTTAATTTTCCATTTTTTATTTTGTGACTTGTCAAAGCAATGAGTGCAGCCATAGTGTTGCTGCAGTGTCAGACTGGGATGTCTAGGGCCCACCAGTGGAATTGTTTCTAGGGGCCCACCATCAGGACCCCTGCAGATTAGCGGTACCGAGACAGGGCGGCTAAAGGTAATAACATGTCGAGAGCCATGCTGCTCACCCACTATACCATGTGCACCACTGCACTACCTAAACCTACTGCTACACCCTGTATGGCAAGTGAACAGCATGGCTCCTAGAATTGTTACCTTTACCTGTAGCCGCACCGTCCTGGACAAGCTGATCTGCAGAGGTCCTGGCTGTTGTATCGTTGCAGATGTAATATTGATGGCCTATCCTAAGGACAGGCCATCAATATTAGAACGATAGATAAATCTTTTTAAGAGGTTGTCCAGGAATTGGAGCAACCCATGTGGCTGGAGGGAGGTGTAAAGTAAAAAATAAATAAATTAAAAAGCATACTCGCCTGTCCCCGGCACTCCATTGTCCGCTGCCAGTGTCCATTCAGTCTCATGCTGGCGACTCCTTGCTGGGAGTCCTGCACCTCATGTGACCGCTAAGACCAATTAGGTACAGGATTTCCAAAAGTGAGGTGCCGCCATGAGAACAAGCAGACACAGGCAGGGGACAACGGGGTGACACATGGCCCCATCAGCTGTATGAAGCCACTTTTGGCGCCTGTTCTGCACACAACACAGGGCCGGAAGCAGAAAGCTTCATCCACTGTATAGCAGTCAGACGCCTTCACTGCAGCTCAGCTCCTACTGATTTAAATTAGTGCTGAGATGCAGTGAAGGTGCCCGGTAATACACAGAGGACAGAGCTTTCTGCTTCTGGCCCCGTATTGAGTATAGGACGGGCACCAGAAGTGGCTCTGTACAGCTGATCGGACTGGGGTCAACCCCGTACAGATCAGGTATTTATGGCCTATCCTGAGGATAAACCATAACAAATTATGCATGGACAACCTTTAATATACCCCCTAATGTGCCATACTTTAAAGAGGTTGTCCAGTATAATTTTTTTCTTTTTTATAATTAGTCTCTGGGAGGTGAACCCCCCCCCCTACCCCCCCCCCCAAAAAAAAAAAAAAAAACATACTACAGTAAACATACTCACCTGTACCCGGTGTCCTCCCAGCACGGTCCGGTCCTGCAGCTCCGCTGTCTTCTTTTTGACGAAAGTCCTCACTGGCTGTGACGTCCCAGGTCCCTTCCCTTAGACCGCTGATTGGCCTCAGGAAACACATGACATCACAGGTAGTCACATGCAGAGGGAACTTCAGCTGGAAGAAAACAACAGAGCTGCAGGACCGAACCGCGCTGGGAGACACTGGGGACAGGAGAGAAAGTTTTGGGGTTTTTTTGTTTTGTTTTTTTTGCCTGCCCCTGCGTAATTAAAAAAAAAATGTTATCCTGCACAACCCCTTTAATGTACCCCAGGCTATTGGCCTCCATCACTGCCCCCCCAACCATATAATGGCCCCATCAATGGTCCGCATACAGTATAGGGGACCAGTGAAGGGGCCACTGCATGGGGAGGGAATAGTGAAGATATGTCCATACGGGGGGGGGGGGGCAACAGACCCAGAGAATCTGGAGCTGCTGGGGGTTGTAGTTATTAGAGTGGTCAGTGAAACTGAAAAACTTGGGGGAAAAATAGGGGGAAATGTTTTTTGTTTGCGTGGGTAAGTTGTACTTACCTTTCACACTGCTGGTCTGGGCTCCTATGCAGAAACCCGCCGCCGCGAACAGCGTCAGTACGTCAGTACGTTAGTGACGCTTGCAGCAACAAGCTGCAACTGGATTGGTTTCAACGGTTGCCCATCAGGATCCAGGCTACAGGGGGAGGGCCCACAAGAAGGTAGGGACGGTCTCCTGCCGCTGTGCTATGCCAGCAGCTGGCTATCTTTAATCATTACAATGTTGCCTGCAGCCTGGGACCCCCGAGGTTACAGATCCAGACCCTGACCACTATTAGTCCTCATTTTGCCAATGCAAATGCATTGGTCTGGGACAGTGGTGTAACTAAAGTCTTGTGGGCCCCGGTTCAAACTTATGTCAGGGGTTCCCTACCCCCTCCCTACAGCAAATTCTTGATAGTGACAGTTACGGGGCCCCAAACAGTATAATATGCTCGACAGTGGCCCCAGATAGTATTATATGCTTGACAGTGGCCCCTACACAGCATTATATGCTCCACAGTGGCCCCCACACAGCATTATATGCTCTACAGTGGCCCCCATACAGCATTATATGCTCCACAGTGCTCCCCCCACACACAGTATTATGCTCCACAGTGGCAGCACACACAGTATAATATGCTCCCCACAGTGGCCCACCACAGTATAATATACTCCACACAGTGGTCCCCACCCAGTATTATATGCTTCCCACAGTGGCCCCCACCCAGTATTATATGCTTCACACAGTGGCCCCACCCAGTATTATATGCTCCCCACAGTGGGCCCCACTCAGTGTTATATGCTCCACAGTGGCCCCCACCCAGTATTATATGCTCCACAATGGCCCCCACACAGGAGTATATGCTCCACAGTGGCCCCCACACAGTATCATATGCGCCCAACAGCCCCCTCCGCTTCGGTGCTATTATTATACTTTGGGGTCTCCTCAGACCCCAGAGTATAATAATCGGAGGCCCAGGGAAGGTGATTAAAAATAACAAACATTCTCCTTTCCTGGGCATCCAAGATCCATCCTGCCGTCTTTAGCGTCTTCAAGTCCTCTTCCGACGTCGCTGCTGAGGCCTGTGGTTGGTCCACAGCAGTCATGTGGGGGCACACTGATGTCATTACGCGGCCGCGCCCCTATGTGACCGCCGAGCCCTAATCACAGGCCTCAGTCACATGACGGAAAAGCGCCGGAGAGAACGCTGTGCCCAGGAGAGGTGAGAATATGTATTCATTATTTTCAGTCACTTCCCCTGGGCTTCCATCTATTGAAAAATGGCCGAGCAATAACAGTATTTATGTACCAGGCTTTCCTCGACCATTATCATAGTGGTCCGGGGTCCCAGCCATCTCCAGCTGGCCACGGGCACCATACCCCGCCGAACCCGGGGTATCTGCATCTGCATTGGCCACATGAGGACTAATAGTCGGGGCTCGAGGCCCACCGTTGGATTCACCGGTTCCCCGGAGGGCCAATGCGACCCTGTGTTGCTATATTCCACAATCATAAGGTGTAGTACCTCTAATCTATGGTCAAAATCACAGAGGGTGTGTATCCATTCCTCTATTCAAATATGGATCACAGATTGGAATGGTCAAACAAAAAATAAATAAAACTTAGCATTTATTAATACTCATAAAATGTGGATATACCACCAAAAGTGTGAGCTAATCACAGATGAATCAGCCCTGAGTGTAGGTAAAAATGTGTGTACCGGACTTCAGAACAAACAGACCTCAACTGCACCCATGATCTAATTCATTGACCTGCATACTCAAAAAATGGTTCAGTTATTAGTCAATCCCCCAGTATCGAACCTTCCACACCAAGAGGCAAACCATGAACCACTATTATTACAGTGTCGGATGCCTTCTATGGGGACTAGTGCATATCTCCCACCGGTGCAGTGATTAGTCTGTGTCTCAAACTTAGATGTTTGACACAGGACTGTGATGGGATGGTTTGAACTCTGAGTCTTTCCCAATCAGTCACTATCTTACCTAGTCCCACTCAAACTCAGACCCCACTCAGACTCAGACTGTGAGATAAAAGAAAACGTTCAATGACGTAGCTACTACTATGTCTCGAAACATTCGGACCCCAATTCTAGCTTTATGTTCCAAATACGAGACATAGATATCACTGTGTAGGAGTGAGAGGTATCTACCCCACACCCTCTCAAACACATACTTTAGATGGTAGTGTAGAGATGACACTGGAAACCCCTATATATGATCAGATAGCTTCCAGAAAAGTGCTGCAATCGCCACAAAGCTAGTTTCAGCCGTGAGATGTATAAACCGCTGACAATAAACTATAGTAAACCTAATTAAGAAGCTCAACGCTTTTCCCCCACCAGTGGGTTCTAGTGGGTTCATCAGGAGCCATGAACATACAGTGGGGAAAGAAGTATTTAGTCAGCCACCAATTGTGCAAGTTCTCCCACTTAAAAAGATAAGAGAGGCCTGTAATTGACATCACGGGTAGACCTCAACTATGAGAGACAAAATGAGAAAACAAATCCAGAAAATCACATTGTCTGATTTTTAAAGAATTTATTTGCAAATTATGGTGGAAAATAAGTATTTGGTCAATAACAAAAGTTCATCTCAATACTTTGTTATATATCCTTTGTTGGCAATGACAGAGCTCAAACGTTTTCTGTAAGTCTTCACAAGGTTGGCACACACTGTTGCTGGTATGCTGGTCCATTCCTCCATGCAGATCTCCTCTAGAGCAGTGATGTTTTGGGGCTGTCGCTGGGCAACATGGACTTTCAACTCCCTCCAAAGGTTTTCTATGGGGTTGAGATGTGGAAACTGGCTAGGCCACTCCAGGACCTTGAAATTCTTCTTACGAAGCCACTCCTTCATTGTTCTGGTGGTGTGCTTGGGATCATTGTCATGCTGAAAGACCCAGCCATGTTTCATCTTCAATGCCCTTGCTGATGGAAGGAGGTTTGCACTCAAAATCTCACGATACATGGTCCCATTCATTCTTTCATGTACATGGATCAGTCGTCCTGGTCCCTTTGCAGAGAAACAGCCCCAAAGCATGATGTTGCCACCCCCATGCTTCACAGTAGGTATGGTGTTCTTTGGATGCAATCAGCATTCACTCTCCTCCAAACACGATGAGTTATGTTTCTACCAAACAGTTTTACTTTGGTTTCATCTGACCATATGACATTCTCCCGATACTCTTCTGGAACATCCAAATGCTCTGTAGCAAACTTCAGATCTGGTTCTGGGATTTTTGCTCACCATTCTTATGATCATTTTGACCCCACAGGGTGAGATCTTGCATGGAGCCGCTGATCGAGGGAGATTATCAGTGGTCTTGTATGTCTTCCATTTTCTAATTATTGCTCCCACAGTTGATTTCTTCATACCAAGCTGCTTGGCTATTGCAGATTCAGTCTTCTCAGCCTGGTGCAAGTCTACAATTTTGTTTCTGGGGTCCTTCCACAGCTCTTTGGTCTTCACCATAGTGGAGTTTGGAGTGTGACTGTTTGAGGTTGTGGACAGGTGTCTTTTATACTGATAACAATTCCAAACAGGTGCCATTACTACAGGTAAGGAGTGGAGGACAGAGGAGCCTCTTAAAGAAGAAGTTACAGGTCTGTGAGAGCCAGAAATCTTGCTTGTTTGTAGGTGACCAAATACTTATTTTCCACCATAATTTGAAAATAAATTCTTTAAAAATCAGACAATGTGATTTTCTAGATATGTTTTCTCATTTTGTCTATCATAGTTGAGGTCTACCTATGATGTCAAGTGCAGGCCTCTCAATCTTTTTTAAGTGGGAGAACTTGCACAATTGGTGGCTGACTAAATCCTTTTTTTCCCCACGGTAGTTCAGCAATTATCTACCAGAGGACTAGCCTTGCTTCTCCTGTCATGGATACTGTCCATCTATCATATGCAGTAATCCTGATTATAAATTCAGGGAGCAGCAGCTAGAGTCCCTATATAACAGAGGACCAGCCTTGCTTCTCCTGTCAAGGATCCTGCCCATATATCAAGCACAGTGATCCTGACTATAAATAAGCGCAGCAGTTAGTTCCTTCTGTACACCCCCTCCTGATAAATAGAGGAGCTTAGATATAAACAACAGCGATGCAGTTGTAGTTAAAACTGCAATTCCTGGAGCTCTGGTGGTGAGCGCCAGTGCTATAGTGGTCAGCACACCCCCTCCTGATAAATAAGGGAGCTTAGATGTGGACAAAAGCGGTGAAGATGCTGTTAAAACTGCAATTCCTGGAGCTCTGGTGGTGAGCTCCAGTACTTAAGTGGCTTAGCTTAGTGGCGATTGCAGCACTTTTCTGGAAGCTATCTGATCATATATAGGGGTTTCCAGTGTCATCTCTACACTACTATCTAAAGTATGTGTTTGAGAGAGTGTGGGGTAGATACCTCTCACTCCTACACATGTCTCGTATTTGGAACATAAAGCTAGAATTGGGGTCCGAGTGTTTCGAGACATAGTAGTAGCTACGTCATTGAACGTTTTCTTTTATCTCACAGAGTATTGAGGCCTCCTAGGGATAGGCATGTGAGTTTGTGTGGGACTAGGTAAGATAGTGACTGATTGGGAAAGACTCAGAGTTCAAACCATCCCGTCACAGTCCTATGTCAAACATCTAAGTTTGAGACAGAGACTAATCACTGCAATGGTGGGAGATATGTACTAGTCCCCATAGAAGGGATCCGACACTGTAATAATAGTGGTTCATGGTTTTCCTCTTGGTGTGGAAGATTCGATACTGGGGGATTGACTAATAACTGAACCATTTTTTGAGTATGCAGGTCAATGAACTAGATCATGGGTGCAGTTGAGGTCTGTTTGTTCTGAAGTCCAGTACACACATTTTTACCTACACTCAGGGCCGATTCATCTGTGATTAGCTCACACTTTTCGTGGTATATCCACTTTTTATGAGTATTAATAAATGCTAACTTTTATTTATATTTTGTTTGACCATTCCAATCTGTGATCTCTGATCTATGGTGTTGCTTACCACCAGCTACAAATAGTTGCCTTTGTTACATTGCAAGCAGATACTTAAATCAAATACATAGATAAATCTAGTTATTTATTACATCTATGTTTTTTAAACTTTTTAAAATAGTACTTGAGAGTTTTCTGTGTGCCATCTTTACAGAAGATTTATGGCCTAACCATTCCTTCTGCATTGTGTTGGTTATTTGCAGACTGGATTTCTGTATGGGAAAATAAAGTTAAATGTATGCACTACAATCCATTTAAGTCCATTTATGTAAAATAAAAGGCTTATACTGAACAATGGTCCACTCAAAATGCTTATGTTCACTAAATGAGAAGATGGCAATTGAAAGGTAGAGAAGAGCTGCTGGACATGACATTGTTCTATTTACCCATGCATGAACAAGTTGCAGCTGTGCAAAATGTTCTAGCCATCATCTTGACTGGGAATTTTTATGGGTATCAGGACAATAAGTAAGTGGAATGAGTAGGTGTAACTGCATCACCAAGGAATTTGTGCCTTCAGTAACATCCGAGAGAAAAGTGTGACAGCAAAGATGGATTTTCCTTCCAGTTGCCAACATGTAATGTGAATTGTAAAAAGCATGAGTAAGAGGAAACTAATGAAAGAGACATTTAGATAAAATCTGCTAAAACTGAATGTTGTGACGTCAGCAATAGGAGATGTCAACAATATATTTACCTCATACATGATACATTTTATTTACATACTTTAATAAATACAAAAACATTTTGCTGCAGTGCATGTGGGTATTTTATGACCCATTCACATTACAAAGTAAAGTTTTAGTAAGTTAAAATAACAATATAGGGAATCTTTTCTAACATTGCAGTGCATGGCTCCTCTGTTATTCCTGCTGGAAATGTATGAATAAATTGATAATCATTTCTTATGATTAGCAGCATTGAGAATCCTACAAATGTCAAGCTTCACAAATATTATAACTGCTTTGTTTTAATCATAGTCCTGAAATTTGCAGGTAATGGTTCAGATTAATTGGCCCAGCAGTCTGATACAGGTACACACGTGGACAAAATTGTTGGTACCCCTCGTTTAGTGAAAGAAAAACCCACAATGGTCACACAAATAACTTGAATCTGACAAAACTGGAAATTGCCAAACTACATGTTGACAAGCCACAAAGCTTCTGGGAGAATGTCCTATGGACAGATGAGACAAAAATCGAAATTTTTGGCAAGGCACATCAGCTCTATGTTCACAGAGAGAAAAATGAAGCATATCTTGAAAAGAACACTGTCTCTACTGTGAAACATGGAGGAGGCTCTGTTATGTTCTGGGGCTGCTTTGCTGCATCTGGCACAAGGTGTCTTGATTCTGTGCAGAGTACAATGAAATCTCAAGATTATCAAGGGATTCTAAAGAGAAATGTGCTGCCCAGTGTCAGAAAGCTTGGTCTCAGTCACAGGTCATGGGTCTTGCAACAGGATAATGACCCAAAACACACAGCTAAAAACACCCAAGAATGGCTAAGAGGAAAACATTGGACTATTCTGAAGTGATCTTTTATGAGCCCTGACCTAAATCCTATTGAGCATCTTTGGAAGGAGATGAAAAAAGCACGCTTCAAACCCAAGACAACTGGAGCAGTTTGCTCATGAGGAGTGGGTCAAAATACCTGTTGAGAGGTGCAGAAGTCTCATTGACAGTTACAGGAATCGTTTGATTGCAGGGATTGCCTCAAAAGGTTGTGCAACAAAATATTAAGTTAAGGGAACCATCATTTCTGTCCAGGCCTGTTTCATGAGTTTTCTTTTTTTTTTAAATTCTGTTGAAGTATGGTTGAAAAGCAATGTCTGACTTTCATTTGTTCATTTTCATAGAATTTTATATATTACTTTTGTCAGATTCAAGATATTTCTGTGACCATTGTGGGTATTTCTTTCATTAAACGAGGGATACCAATAATTTTGTCCATGTGTGTAGCTTACCTTTCATTTCCACAAAGATAAACCAACCATCTCTAGAAGAGGATCTCTAAAAAATGTGCAAACCAGATTTCCTTTATGTACACTCATTGACAAAAAACATAACGTACTCAGACAGAATTGTTGGATTGCTGCAAAATTCAGAATGCAGTTATTTCTCAGGCATATATGTAAATGATTAACTAACTTTCCACAAGGGGGCGTAAAAGTTCTTCTTCCACTGCCCTATGAAAAGGCTCTCAGGGACTACTTTTTGGTAGTGAATCTCTTGGTGAGAGATTGTTGACTGCTAGATTTCTCTCTACGACACACTCAAAGACATTCCGCCCAGTTGACAAACTCTGAGAGAGGGCGCATTATTGTACTGAGAGAAGCAGGATGGTTGTTTGAACAAATTGACCTATCTCAAGGAGTTGAGGGCAGTGGTTGCTTGAGGGCATGTACACACAGTGAATAGGCTTCTAACAGCCCAGACTGACCAATAGTATATCACTTGATCTGCTGACAAACACGTGCAGTTCCCAGTTTCTGTGTCCACCATCCAGACACAGGGATGAGAAATCTGGACTGCTAAAGACTGGAACCATATCATCTATAGTTTTGTTTTGGATCCAACGATGGTTAGGTTTGAGTATGGAGGCCTTCTGGTAAGTGCCTCATATCTGGCTTTGCTGTGGAGTGACACACTGCCTCAACTGCTTGTTATAATCTGGGGAGTAAGCTCCTAGTATTGATATGAGGAACAATAAGAGGTCAGCGATATGTGCAGGACATCCTACAGCCACATGTATTGCCTCTCATGGCAGGGCGTCCAACTGGCATTTTTAAGCAGGATAATGCTGATCCACATACATGGTTTCCTGTAGATTGCAACACTTCTTTGGCCTTTCCAGTTACTGTATTTATTGCCAATAAAGCATTTATGGGAATAGCTGGGACACCAGCTTCTGAAACCTAAGAGTTTGCGGGATATACAGGTCCAGCTGCAACATCTGTGGGCAAATGTGCTGCAGGATACCATATGTAACCTGTATGCCTCCATGACTAACCATATCTCATCTTGTACGGGCTAACAGAGTACTAGAGCCTCCTGTCATTTGTACAGTTTTCCCCAATAATCATTTTCTTTCGTTTTAATATTGTAACCACTTACATATATCACCATTACTTTCACATGTGCAATGTTCAAACAATACCTTCCTGGTACATTATTTTTTGTCAATAAGTATATTTATTGGTTGCTTGAGATTCTAGAATGGAAAATTGAGAGATCCGCCCTCAACTAAATATTTTGCCCAGCAATTGTTATATGGAGTAGTCATTATTTGGTGATGTAAATGGAGAGTGAAAGATTGATTCCACCGTGACCATCTGTTTTCTCTACAATAAGCAAGCATTGCCAGTTTATTTGTGATCTTTAGAAGAGTTATAAACAGGGTCATAACAAATAGCCATGGGGAGCTACAACAAAACTTGTAATGGGGCCCCACTCTACCATGGCCACCTTAAAGCATAACTAAACTTTCAGAGAACTTTTGATTTTCTGGCAGCATTTGTGTTATTTAATACATTTTGGCTCCTTTCTGTGAAATCCTGCATTTTTTCACTTTTTTTTTCTTCACCTTGCTTCTCTATTGAAAGCTGTCACCTGCTTCTCATTGTGTACGGTTTATGGGGCTGTGTGAATTGAAGAAAAAAAATTAAGATGGGGAGGGTCATGTCAAATGGCTATATTTTGGGTTTTATAAAACATAGAAACTTGCTTTGAGGAATAGGGTATTTATACTGTATGTAGCTGCGTGTAAATATTCCAATCCCAACTGTGTTTTTAACTAGTGATATCTCTGAAAATTATACAGGTAGAATTGCATCCTTTTGATTCTCCTCATTCATACAACAACAAAAGCAAGTTTCTACATTTTATAATGCCTGAGAAATAGACGTTAGAAGTGACCCTCCCCCACCCTCATTTTAACTTTACTTTACATGGCCCCGTACTCTGTACACAATAAAACAGCAAGGGAAAGAGTAAAAAAAATGCAGGATTTCACAGAAAGGAGTCAAAATTTGTTAATAAAGTTTATTACTAAAATTTAAAAATGACACAAAACCTGCAAGAAAATCAAAAGTTGTCTGAAAGTTTAGTTTTAAACAGTAGGTAAACTTTAAAAGTAAAAGATTTTGTTGGTCTCCATCACACAGAAGGATAACACGCACAGTGAATTAAAAGTGCAAATAATGCACACAGTGATGTCACAGTAACGCAATAATGCTCTCACTTATGTCACAATATAGGGATAATGTACACACTGATGTCTTAGTACAGGAATATTAAACACAGTAATGTCACAATACAGGGATAATGCACATAGTGATGTCACAGTAGAGGAATAATGCAAAAAGTGATGTCACAGTACAGGGATAGTGTCCACTGTGGTATCATAGCATAGGCATAATGCATACATAAAAAGATTACTGTGTACCCTGTTACAGCACAACATATGAAAGAAGAGATTATGCAGGCAATAAAGTAATGGAGGTACATTTAGTTTTCCGCATCCCCTATCATCATCCCAAAATGACCACATGCTCCATCAAGTCTGCCCTTATATTATTACCATTTTATCTTAGGATAGACATGTGTTTTCCCCAAGCATTATTAAGTTCACTTACAGTAGATTTCCCAACTGCATCTGCTGGAAGTTTTTTCCAAGCCTTAAATAAATACTCTTTCATTTAAATTTTCTGATATTGCTTCTGATATAACCCCCACCCCCCCAACTACTTTCAGATTGTGCATTTGTCGCTGTCTTTTTCTAGGTGGGGTCTACAGAACTGTACACAGTATTCCAGATGTGGTCTCACCAGCGGTCTATATAACAGAATTACAATCTCTCTCCTCCTACTGAATATTCCTTTAGCTATACAACTGAGCATCCTCCTTGCTTTCCCTGCCTTGCTCCCTAGATCCTTCTATTCTGAAGACCTAGCTAACACAGAACACATACCAAAAGAATGCAAAAAAGACAACGCAGCCTATTTACATTTTAAGAGAACTATAATAGATAGTAGAAGAAAAATTATACCAGCATCCAGAAACAGGAATGGACAAATATTACTAAGATTTCCATGAAATCTGTTTAAGAAAACCAGAAAGCTGATGCAAGGGACTTCCATTTTTATTTTGACATTGAAGTGATTCATGATGGACACAAATAGACAAACTCTTCATCAATTTAATGTCCATTGTTCTGATTATTTGAAGGGTCAGAGCAATGGACATACAACTGTAGTGTGAAACCAGCCTAATCTGCAATACATGGACTAAAGTATTGGGACACATCTCTTAATAAGGTGTTTAATTCAGTCCCTTTACCACAAGTATATAAAATCCAGCACCTAGCCATGCAATGTACTCTGAGGAAGCATGGGTCATTCTAAAGAGCTCCCTGAATTTTAGGATACTACTGTTGGAACAAGTTAGTTCATTACATTTCTTCCCTCCTAGATGTTCAACTATCAACTGTGAGTGATATAATTGAATAATGGAAGTGAATAGAAACCACAGCAACTCAGCCAAGAAGTGTCCAACCGCTTAAAGAGGACCTTTCATGTCCTCATGAACGTGCGGTTTTATATACCGCTAGAAAGCCAACAGTGTGCTGAATTCAGTACACTGTCGGCTTTCTAGTGGTATATAAAACCACATGTTCATGAGGACATGAAAGTTTCTCTTTAAAGTTTCAGATCAGGGTCGCCAAGTGTTGAGGCACATGGTATATGAAAGTCACCAATGCTCTGCTGACTCAATAACTGCAGAGTACCATACTTCATTTGGAGCTAACATCAGCATAAAAACTGTGCCAGGAGCTTTGTGAAAAGGTTTTCATGGTAAAGCCTGACTGCACTGTGCCTACTGCAAAGTTTGGTGGAGGAGGGATAATGCTACGAGACCGCTTTGCATCCGTTTTACAGATCCCTCATAGACATGAGTCTATTGACAGATCTACAGTGGGTACGGTAAGTATTCAGACCACTTTAAATTTTTCACTCTTTGTTTCATTGCAGCCATTTGCTAAAAGCAAAAAAGTTCATTTTATTTCTCATTAATGTACACTCAGCACCCCATCTTGACAAAAAAAAACAGAAATGTAGATATTGTTGCAAATTTATTAAAAAAAGAAAAACTGAAATATCACATGGTCATAAGTATTCAGACCCTTTGCTCAGTATTGAGTAGAAGCACCCTTTTGAGCTAGTACAGTCATGAGTCTTCTTGGGAATGATGCAACCTCCAGCTACTCCCATGGTTTAATATTCTCCTCCAGTTGACCCCAGTTTAATATCTCTTTCCAGTTGTCCCCAGATTAATGTATCCGTCCAGTGACCCCCATTGTTTAATGTTTAATGCAAGTAATCATTAGACTGGAAATGAAGGACCTATTTCAGTCATCCTTGCTATGTAACCATCTGGACATGGACATATCAGCTATAAACGTGGTGATGATACTACCGGACATGGACAAAGAGCAAGAAGCCTAATTATAGGATGGTGAACTGACAGAAGGTTGCGTCTTGCGCCTTCTGTCCCCTGGACATGGACCACTAGAAGGTTGCGTCTTGCGCCTTCTATCCCCCCCCTCCCCTGGCCATGGACCGCCAGAAGGTAGTGTCTTGCGCCTTCTCCCGACCATGGAACAGTAGAAGGTAGCGTCTTGCGCCTTCTCCCTTTTCCCAGCCATGGACCGCCAGATGGTTGCGTCTTGCGCCTTCTCCCCCCAGCCATGGACTGTCAGAAGGTTGCGTCTTGCGCCTTCTCCCCTCCCTCCCGGCCATGGACCACAAGAAGGTTGCGTCTTGCGCCTTCTCCCCCCGGCCATGGACCGCCAGAAGGTTGCGTCTTGCGCCTTCTCCCTCCCTCTGGCCATGGACCACCAGAAGGTTGCGTCTTGCGCCTTAACCCACCACCTGTTCCTTTCATGCTCTAATAAAAAATAGAAACATCTATCGAGGTTTCGGCTAAACTATTTCAGAAATAACCTGGTGACATTATTTAAGTGTGGAGTCCACCTTAATCATATACAATCATATACTCAGGTAAACAATAGGTTAAACAGCAGGATTAGGGGGTCCTCTCATTTCAGGCTGTAAAGCAGGAGGCTGCTTTAAGAACCGGACCTGTTACTTGCAATTTATTCTTTCTCATTGTAAAATGACACAAAAAGAAACCACTGCAGACTTAGGACCTGCAACTCACACTGTCAAAAGACAGTGGCAGTCATTAGGGGTTAAGCATGGGGCCAGGCATTGGATTAACCCCTTAACAACCAAGGACGTAATAGTACGTCCTGGCTGCCTAGGCCTTAATGCAAATGGACGTACTATTACGTCCCTGATTCAGCTTTGTTTGGGGGTTTTAACCCCTTGGATGCTGTGGTCAAACATGACTGCGTTATCCAAGGGGTTCCGCCATGTAAATGTCCCCCATCGGGACATGCTATAAAAAGTGATCAAAAAGTCATATGTACTCCAAAACAGTACCAATAAGAAGCACAGATCGATCATCCCACAAAAAATAAGCCCTCAACCAAATCTGTCAACCAAAAAATAAAAATTCTACACATCTCAGAAGATGGTGATGCCAGAATTATTGGTTTACGTCCCCAAATGGATTTTTGTTCTGCAAAATCAGTAACGCATAAAAAAACAATATCAATGAGGTATCGCCGTAATCGTACCGACCCGCAGAATAAAGGTAACATGTTACTTATGCTGTACACTGCACGGCAAAAAAATTAAAATGTAAAAAGCTATGCCAGAATTGATGTTTTTTTAATCAAGAGTTAATAAAATTTAGTCAATAAGTTATAGGCACCCAAAAATGATGTCATTACAAAAAGCCCTCATATGGCTACATCACCAGAAAAATATACAAAATATAGCTTGTACACTGTGAAGACAAAACCCCCAAAAATTGCCAAATCATTAGAACACAACTGGCTGCAGCAAGAAGGGAATGTATAAGCTGTGCGAGCGTATATCAGGGTACATCCCAAATTTAGGGCTTACAAGGTAAAAGAAACCAGAAGTGACCCCCACAGTGACCCCCCAATCATAGGAGCTACTGGGGATATAGTAGGGAATTTGGTGTTCTCAATGTACTCCGCACAGCTTACTTATTCACTTTTTCACCATCTGCTGTGCATTCATGTCTGGGATACTAATGCTCACCACACCCCTTGATAAATTCTTTGAGGGGTGCAGTTTTAAAAATGGGGTCACTTCCCAGGGTATTCCACTTTTCTGGTACCTTAGGGGTTTAGATTTAGACGGTTTGGAAGTCATGACACTTTTGCAGAGCCCTGAATGCCAGTAAAGTGGAATCCCCTGACATGTGATCCCATTTTGGAAGCTACACCCCTGAAGGAATTTATCCAGGGGTACAGTGAGCATGTTTAACCCCCAAGTGTTGCTATAATATATTTTCCAGAAATGAATACGCACTTGATGTTGAGAGCTGAAAATGAGAATTTTTCCAGGAATATGTCATCTCAGTGCATAATATAGCCCAGCTTGTATCAGAGACAAATGCTCCGTAAGCTGTTGTGCCCGGGATACCTGCTTAACAGTTTTTGGAGTGTGTGTCTGTGCTGACACAAGTTGGGCACAACATATCGGGCATTGAAATGGCGAATCTCTGGAACAATTGCAATTTTCACTTTTCATTACCAGCTGCACATTCATTTCTAGAAATTAAATTAATGCAACTTTCAAGGATTAAAAATGCTCCCTACACACCTTGATACATCTCTTCAGTGATGTAGTTTCCAGAATGGGGTCACATGTCTGCGGATTCCACTTTATTGGCTTTCAGGGCTCTGCAAAAGAGGCATGATGTCCAAAACCAAACTGTGCTCCAAAAACCAAATAGCAGTTCCCTTCTTTGCCCAGCTGAGCCCAAATAGCAGTTTATACCCCCATATGGCATTGTTAAGTACATTATCCTGGATACAGCAGTGTCTTTCATGTGGACATAAACTTCAGTTTGGGCACCCAGCAGGGAGCAGATGTGAAGGAGCGCTATGTTCTTTTGGAGTGCAGATTTAGATTGTTGGTTTTTGGACGCCATGTCACATTTGCAGAGACCCTAAAATCACCCCTACAAAATGGGGTCACTTCTTGGGGAATTCCAATTTACTGACACCTTCAGGGCCCTACAAAAACAACATGGAGTCCAGAAAGTCCCTCTAAATCTATGCTCCAAAAGCTAAAAAGCGCAGTGCTCCTTCCCTTCTGAGCCCTGCTGTGTGCCCAAGCAGCAATTTACACCCACATATATACATTTTTTGTGCCCTGGATAGGCCACTTAATAGTTTTAGGAGTGTATGTCTCTGATGAAACAAAGTGGGCGCATTATATTGGGCACTGAGGTGTAGTTTCCAAAATAGGGTCACTTTTTGGGGGGAGTTCTATTGTACTGGTACTTTAGGGGCTCTGCAAATGCGACATGACACCCAAAAACTATTCTAGCAAAATATGTACCCATACAGCAGTTTACAACCACATATGGGGTATTTCTGTGTTCAGGAAAAATTGTGTAATGAACTTTGGGGAGCTTTTTCTCCTTTATCCTCTTGTGAAAATGAAAAATTTGGGGCTAAATTGACGGTTTATTAGAAAAAAAGTTTTTCATTTTCACGTCCCAATGTTAATAAAATCTGTGAAATGACTGTGGGGTCAAAATGCTCACTATACCCCTTAATAAATTCTGTCAGGCGTGTAGTTTCCATAATGGGGTCACTTTTTGGGGATTTCTATTGTATTAGTACTCTAGGGGCTCTGCAAATGAGACATGGCACCTGAAAACTATTCCAGCAAAATCTTCGGTCCAGTGGCGCTCCTTCCCTTCTGTGTGCTGCTGTGTGCCCAAACTTCAGTCTACACCCACATGTGGGGTATTTCTGAGCTTGGGAGAAATTGCATAATAAACTGTGAGATGCATTTTCTCCTTTAACCCTTTGTGAGTGTGTTAATTTTAGGGCTAAATGAATATATTACTGAAAAAAAATGAAGTGTCTAAATTTCACCTCCATATTGTTTTAATTCCTGTGAAATGCTTAAAGGGTTAACAAACTTCCCAAATGCTGTTTTGAATTATTTGAGGGGTGCAGTTTTCAAAATGGGGTGATTTATAGGGGTATGTAACATATAGGCCTTTATAATCCCCTTCAGAACTGAAGTGGTCCCTAAAAAATTAGTTTGAGAAATTTTCTTGTAAATCTAGAAATTCGCTGTTACACTTGTAAGTCTTCTAACATCCAAGATAAATGAAAGGAAGATTAAAAGATGATGCCAATATAAAGCAGAGATATGGTAGATAATATTTATTAATGTATTTGGCTGGTATGACTATCTGTCTGAAATCAGAGCATTTCACATTTTGAAAATTGTGATTTTTTTTTCTAAATTTCCATCAAATTTCCTATTTTTTAAAAAAAATAATAAAAGTACAAAATATTGATCAATGTTTACCACTAACATGAAGTACAATGTGCCATGAAAAAACAATATTAAAATCACTTGCCGTGTCCATAAGCCACTTTTAGGCTGTGACAATAAGGGGTTAAAGATACCAAAAGTAAATACAATAAGTGCAATATATGAGTATTATGTCTGCTGTTAGCTAGAAACAAGCATGTATGTGTACAGTCTGATGCTTTATATCTATAGATGTAGCTGTGGTTGGGTAAACAATAATGGGGCTTGCAGGAATGTTGGGGCTCCTTACTTTTGCTGATTGTCAGGGGTCTTAGAGGTAGGCGATCAATGTAAGTGTTCCTGGTCTATTGTCAGAGCGGTAAGACAAGCCATTCAATATGTATTTACTATTAATGTAGCATCAGGGGCGTAACTAGCAAAGACTGGGCCCCCAGCAAAATTTTGACTTGAGCCCTCCCCCCCACAGCATAAAGTCCCCTTTCCTAGCACCCACACAGTATAACGCCCCATTTACACACACTATGATGTCCCAAAGTGGCCTCCAGACAGTATAATGTCCCATAGAGGCCCCTGCACACGGTGTAATGTCTCACCGTGGCCCCTGCACACAGTATTATGCCCAATAATGGCCCCTGCACACAGTATTATGCCCCATAGTGCATCACCCATAAACTATTATTATACTCTGGGGTCTTTTCAGACCCCAGAGTAAATGATTGGAGATCCGGAGAGGTGACAAACATAAAAACTAAGGTTGCTTACCTCTCCTAGGCATCGGCACCCTCTTCAATGTCGGTACAGACATCATGTGGGCCAGGCCGGCATTGCGACGCATAATGATGCCAGCCTGGCCTACGTGATGTCTGAGATGTCAGCAATAAGGCACGAAGACTGCCTGAGAATGTCGGAGCACAGGAGAGGTAAGTAACACAGGTTTTTATGTTCGCTCACCTCCCCTGGGCTGCCAATCATTATGCTCTGGGGTCTGAAAATACCCCAGTGTATAATAATAGCAGTATTTGTTGGAGTTCGAGGCTCGTGGCCTCACTTACCGATCCCCACTCCTGCTCAAAGTGGCCTCTGCTTTCCCTTCTGCGTTCCAGGGGGCCCCAGCGCCATGATATTGGACACAGAAGGTGAAGCAGAGGCGGCCGTGAGCAGGAGCGAGGATTGGTAAGTAAACAGGGCCCATTACACTCCAGCAGGTAACGTCCTATTTAAAAAAAAAAAAAAGACAACATTTATCAAGACATTGTTTTGTGATATTATGTCACATAGTGATATCCTTTATGTATCTATGTGTATCCATCCAGTGGTTGTGTTGTGAATTGCAGCCTGTCAAGGGTTTTGTTATCATGTAACGATATTTTATTGAATTAATTTTAGGAGAAATTGGAGTCTTTAACCAAATTCAAGCTAAGGTAAGGACGGAGGCTTCAGTATAATGGCTGTCATCCCCATTTCTCACGGAATATTTTACACATGTGAAAACATATATATATATATATATATATATATATATATATATATATAGTTATAATAGATATATTTATCAATTTATATCTTACATCTCCATATATTGGGAACAAATGAAAACTGGAAATATAATTTACAGCTGTGTACAGGTTACAGGTTACATTCCGGTCTCTTCTTCCTCCTCGTTGGTTCTGAGAGCTCCTCCTTGATGTAGTAAATGGACACGGAGTCCTAATTTTCTATTGCCTATGTTAAAAGGGTTGTACCAGGTTTTGAAGTTTCCCTCTATCAGTAGGATAGGGAATGACTCCATGATCAGTGAGGTCTATCTCCTGTATTGATCTGGGGATGGCGGGACAAGCCGATGTCATCTCCCCGGCGTATCTCCCAGAGAAAAGATTTGCCAGATATGTCGAAATGAGCGAGTCTGGCCGCATCTACTGTGTATGGCCAGGAAATAATGCAAATATGACCTTATAAGGAGGCACAATGTATAGAAAAGAATATAAAGAAAAACTCCATTACCCCGCCCACGTCACAGGTTCTCGTCCCGGCGACACAACAGTATGTGTCACCCTCATAAACATTACCATAAGGGAGAGGGACGACGATTTTAAAACTTTGTGCTATTAAAAAAAGATTCAAAATGTGTCCAATCCTGAACCAGGGAAAATAGACCAGCATTAAAGTGGTTAATTTATTAGAACAAAATACTGAAATCTGTCATTATTTTCTAATCTGTTTTTATTTTCTGATTATAGATTGTTTTATTCTATGTTCTATACATAAAGGCGGCCATCTTGTCTGAGCTCTGTTACAGCATTAAGTGATATGCTTTACAGCAGGGTCATGGCCATTGGCAGTAATAGATGGGAGCAGACTCATTGAGGTCTATGGGAGAGTTTTCTAGACATGCTCTGTGCAATGAGGGGGAGGAGATAAGCTGTGACATAATCTATTGTAGGTAGTGGATGCAATGATCCGTCTGTAGTGTTATCTATACAGGTGTTATGTTCTATTGTCACCCTGGCTATGATGTAAATGAGGTAACTCCTGAAAATAAAACCTCTATGGAATTGGTCTATTATTAGGATTAGTGGCCAGAGTGAAAATTTACATGATTTAGTACTTTTTAAGAATATGGATAGTGACAATGAAAATTTTTTAAACAATTATCAAAAATTCCTAATATTCTTTTTGACATGAAAACTTGATTTAAAAAAAAAAACTCTAAGTAAAAAGTGTCCTGTGCACTGAGCTGGAGTAAGAAAGCGTTGTGTAGGCCAAGCCTCACTCACTGACACTTATTATCAGCTCAGATATATCTACCTATAATGTAGGTAAGTACAATTGAAGCTTCAGTAAGGGGTCTCTCTAGATGACCGAACATCTCTGCAAACAAGGAGTGGCGCTCTCATGGGGAGAGTTTTAATGTGAGATGATCTGCAGAGAGCACTTCAGTAGATGTGTGTTCATAATAAACACTGCCCGACCAGGCTGTGCCCTTAATGCTAGGTGCACGGGGCATTGAAGATGATGTAGGAAGGTAGGAGTGTTACAGGTATAATACTGTATCAGCTATATCTGTGTTATCACTGGCCAGGGGTGTAGCTATAGGAGGTGCACAGGTTACAGTCAAACCTAGACGTACATGCCTCAGCATCAGCCATAGACAAATTGTCCACCACACATTATATCCACCATGGATATTGCTTCAGACTCGTGGCATAAACGACATGTGTTGCATGGGAATTTAGTAGCAGCTTTGTAGCAGATTTCACCTTTTGTGAACATCCGTACATGTACAGTGGGTATGGAAAGTATTCAGATCCCTTTAAATTTTTCACTCTTTGTTTCATTGCAGCCATTTGCTAAAAGCAAAAAAAGTTCATTTTATTTCTCATTAATGTACACTCAGCACCCCATCTTGCCAAAAAAAAACAGAAATGTAGGTATTCTTGCAAATTTATTAAAAAAAGAAAAACTGAAATATCACATGGTCATAAGTATTCAGACCCTTTGCTCAGTATTGAGTATAAGCCCCTTTTGAGTTAGTACAGCCATGAGTCTTTTTGGGAATGACGCAACAAGTTTTTCACATCTGGATTTGGGGATCCTATGCCATTCTTCCTTGCAGATCCTCTCCAGTTCCGTCAGGTTGGATGGTGAACATTGGTCAACTTTGTCCACCTGCCATATGCACATATTTCTAAAGAACAGTGTTATAAACCACTATTCAAGTCTACCTGGAGGGTGTGGAATAAAATAAGAGCCTGTTTGGAGTTCTTGCCACAAATCTTACCATATCTAACATTTATAAACAATAGCCATCAGGCTATGAAGATATGCAAAATGGATATGGGATATATAAAAGCTCCTATAGGTGTAATATGTAGATGTCCCAATATTTTTGTGTATATTGTGTTACAAATCTCAAATGTGTTTGTTTTGCTTTAGGGCATTATAAAGGAAACAATATTGTTGTCTGGTTTCCAATGAAGAATTCCACACCATCTATGGATGGAATGGGTTGGATGTAGATTCTGTTTTACAACTGTTGCTTCTACTAAACATGATTGGGAGAATTGGGCTTGCTGGATGGGCTTTGAGTTGTTTGTCTTTGTTAATGAAAATGTACCAGATTTTATCAAACAAAATGTACCTCCAGCAAAGTTCACACAGTCCAGTTTGATATAGTTTTTATGCAGTTTATGATATATTCTATGGAATAAATGTATATAGGAAATGTTAATACGTCTCCACTTAATTCATTAATTTAATTTTTACTGATAGAGATTCATTAAAAACTGAACCATGTGAGATTAGCCTAAGTTTTTACAAACAACCTCATTCTTTTTTCTTGAATAAGCTTCAATTTGTTGGAAGTAGAGAATTTACAGAGCTATTTAGTAGTCCATTCCAATAAGGCTCTTGCACACAAACATTGAAAAAAAGGTTCTTGACCTTTTTACATCCATTTTCACGGATCGCTTATAGACATGAATCTATTTATGGATCTATGAAAATTGGATGAAAATACAGCATTTTGTTCCTTCCTGCACCATGGAAAACCGTCCCTGGTGTTCCAACCCACTGCTAATCTTTACCTGGAGTGTGTGGAATGAAATAAGAGCCTGTTTGGAGGTCTTTCCACAAATCTCATCATATCAAATAATTATCAACAATCCATCTTCCCAGGGTGGTCGTCCTCACAATATATTTTGCCATTGGCATAGGGAAGGGATTACCTCAGTGGGCAAGCTTATCTCTGGAAAAACTAAACACTTATATTCCCTAGAGGAATTGAGTTCACACTACCCTAATATAGCTATGACATTTTTTGCATATCTCCAGACTAAAAGTTATGTCCAAGGGGTTGTCTCCTAGTTTAAGGACAATGACAAGAACCAGGCAGTAACGACATGGTATGCCAGCGAGGGTCAGGGCTTGGGACAGATGACAGGAGATTATGTCTTTATTTCTACTGACCAGATGGATGCAGAATGACCCTGCATTGACTACCTCAACCATTCTACAGGCCATTTTCTTTTTAAAAAGGAGTGGGTAGAAGCCTCCCTCCAAAAAGAAAAGATGGTAGAGAACTTTTTCAACATTCAAGATTCATTGCACTGTTTAGACATTAAAAAATACTTTAAATTAACCACTTCCAGGAGCTTTGTTGTTGGGTGACCCACCTGATTGAGGCTCCCTGCTGCATGGTGGATGCATGGTGGACCCATATACCCTCATATTCTCACATCCTCATAATTGTTCTCTTTATCCTTACTCTATTATACTCCCATTTCCCACCCCCTTATGTGTAGAGTGGTTTATCTCCCTCCGTTAAGTTTTTCCCTGGTATTAAGTAATTCAGACAATGTAATTTTTCAAACATGTGAGGAATATATCTGATCAATATGACTACTTTTAATCTCATAGCCATGACTGAGGATGTGTACAGGCTGGCTGCATATGCTGTTTTTTGTTATAACCTTACCCTGTGTTTAATTATTCTCTCCCCGACCCTTCCATATGTTAACCCTTGTTTTCCTGTTCCCTTCCATCCACTAATTTATTATGCAATTAACAGTATTGTCTTTACTTCATAGTCCCTCCTCTCTGTTTTCATCCTAGAGATATGGATGTTATGAACATTGATTATGATTACAGTAAATGAATCCCAATGAAATTGTATATTTTCCATGATTTTTTTATTAGTAGGAGATACTTTCCCTTTGTTGTATGTTAAAAAATAGTGTTAAAACATTTAATAGAAACAGAAAAAAGGAAAATAGACAAAAATAGGATATGTTCCTTTTTTTTGATGGTCCGCTAAAATGGACAGTCAAAAAGTGAACATAGGAATAGCCACACTGAAACCAAGGTAGTGCGACAGTCATAACAAAAATGTTCATCACACAGGCATTTTTTAATGTGGTGTGCATGAGGCCTAACAGTGATATTGTCCTCCAGAAGATTCACATCTTTCAGCCAAACTGAATAAGTTTCTATTCTTACACATCTGTTCAATATACCAGTAAATAAGTCTACAGTTCTAGTGGCCACCAGCAAAACTTGTTTTCTGAGTGATAAAATGTAATTTGTATTAAGCAACTTGCAATTGCAGCAAATGGAATAAAGCAACTGTAAAATGTTTCCTATCACAACTACTTTCAACTATAAAGTTTAATGACCTCAATTCACTCTAATTGTAAAGATATAATGCGGCCACAAGTTTGCTTATGCATTCAACAATGTGAATATGTTTTGTATGTGTTGGCTTCTGACAAGCATCATAGTCCTATGACGGTACAATAATGTGCTTTCATCTTTGGCTTTTCTTATGTCTGCAGTATTACTTTTTGGATGGTTTATTGTATACTGCAATTACGTGACAATGAGTTGGACAAATAGGAATTTTTCTGTAGAGGTAATTTGGTTTGTATTTAACACTGTTCCAATCCAATATATCAATAACTGTGTAATACAGAAGACAAACAGGTATGCAAAGGCATTAGATGATGGATTGGTAACCCTGGTTAAGCATAAGAACCAGCTGAATTGTGTATGGGTATGATAGTGTCTGCAATATCAGCAAACACAAGAAACCAGGCAAACTGCATTCAATCAGTCACCAGTACACAATTTCTAAGCTAGATAAACTGAAAAGATAAAGACCTTCAGCACATAGTCATCTTCTATGATGAACACATTGTATATTCTATACACTGAAGCTTTCTGTTCTTTCAGTAGTTTTTATTGTTTGTTATGGTTTTTTTATTACGGAAATATAATGCAGATAAATTGAAATAACATACTGTATATTTGATTTCTGTCTTACCTCTCATAGACTTACCATACATTTACCATTTTGGTGAATATTTTGGTTGGGACATATGTGATATATAGTTTTGCCAATCTAGTACATGGAATGTACTGAATTAATGTGGACCATTGTAATTTTGGTAATCCTATTGTAGTGAAGTCCCAACTTTAGTGGTGATGATGCATTAAAGTATACATATTCTGGTGACGTCTTTTTAGCTGGCTGTTTTGACCCACCAGAATACCAGTCAACCCTATAGTAGGTCTGACACAGTAATAGACCACAAAGGTCAAATTCTATAGAAGACAATTCCATATGAAGATCATTTGGAGCCATTAATTTACTGCTAGACAATTCATACAGAGTAAATTCATGAATAACCTATTCTAATTTATAATATGAACATGCAAGTTTTATACATAGATTAAGGGCCCTCTGTATAAATTCCTGTGGTGGGTCAACTTTATGTCAATACTGCTTTTTGGAACTGAGAATTAACAATATAAAAATGGGGTAAAAAAAAGTCTAATACTTTACTATAATAAATAATTCATGGAAACCTACATATTTATTAAAATACAAGTGGCCCCATGTATCAAAAAAAAAAAATGTGAGAGCTTCCTCAGGGGTTGTAAACTTCTTGATTATGTTGCACATCATTTACAAAGTAACATCAAGATTTCTGGTGATGGACTTGTAAACTTGAGATTGCTGATATTTTTCCAAAATTTTGGTTCTCAAGTCCTCAGACAGTTCTCTTCTCCTCTTTCTGTCCTTCATGCTTAGTGTGGCACACCCAGACACACAATGCAAAGACTGAGTCAACTTCTCTCCTTTTTATCTGGTTTCAGGTGTGATTTTTATATTGCCCACACCTGTTACTTGCCACAGGTGAGTTTGAACAAGCATCATATGCTTGAAACAAAGTTATTAACCCACATTTTGGAAAAGGTACCAACAATTTTGTCTGAGCCGTTTTTGGAATTTTGTGTGAAATTATGTCCCAATTGCCTTTTTTTCTGTGTTGTTTTGTGTTGTTCCAACACACAGAAAGAAAATAAACATGTATATAACAAAACATGTGTAATTGCAATAATTTTCTGTGAGGAATACTTCATTTTCTGGAAAATTTTCAGGAGTGCCATCACTTACACCCTTGACTGTAAGCATACAACTTTTTCTGCTCCAAGTGCAGCTTGGATATTGAAATTTCTAAAAAGTTAATTTATCACAATGGAGGATCTCAGAACAGAAAGGTACTCATTTTTAGGTTCCCTCCAATGTAATTATCATTTCAAGTCATATTGCCTTCCCACATACAGTATGTGATAGACATAAACATTATTCTGAGTGTTTGTCTCTATTTTGTGCCCTGGTGAAATGGTCACTGTTCAAACATTGGAGTGATGTCTCTACTTTGCTGACATTTATTGGCATGGTTACCCATGGATCGTTTTTGTAGTTTCATTGCTTTTGTGTACTGTGGCCTTATTTAAACCTTTATCTCTCAATGTCCACTCATCCCTCCATGTTTCTCAGTGGCATTGTCTCACTTCCCTCTAGAGTTCATTAATCCTTTTCTTCTACCAGTGTGTCTCTTAGCTTTCTCTCTCCACCATTCTAACACTCCCTCCTTCTCTATCTCCATTTCGTATTCTGTTCTCCCTCCCCTTCTCTACCAGGTTCAATAAAGATTACATCATGGACAAAGTATGCCCTGAGAATCAAAGCTGTCACAATTGGCGGCTATTTAACTGTAATGTTGCTGAAACACATCCCTCCCCATCCCACCCCCTGAAATCCTCCTTACCATTAAGGGTAGCATTACTTAGCTGGGGCAAATCTGATCAAAACTGTCGACCGCCAACTGCAGATTTTCTATGGCCTCAATAAAGGCCACCTTAACGATTTCCCTAATTAATGGATGACATCTTTGGCTGGAGGAGAGGCGATGTATTCTACTCTGCCTTATTCTTTGTTCACCCACTAATTAACTTTCCTAGGTCACTCAGGTCTCCCAAACCTAAGACTGGAGAGGGCTATTGTGTGCAGCAGTAAACTTACTTTTGCCTGGGTAAAAGAAGGAATGATTATAGGCCGGGAAAAATAACTCTATTTAGTCTTTGTGACTGCACAGAATGCATAGGTCCATGCCTCAGAAAATAATTGAAACACCTTTTATACCAATATTTCTACACAAAATAATACAAGCTAACAAATGCATCTAAGTTTTGATGTACATTTTAACTAGCTTTTTAGGAATGTTTAGTTCTTTTACAAAACCTTAATTTTGCCACCATTATGGGATCTTGTATTAGAGTTAAGCATACACACAAGCAAGATCTGAATGTATTGCATTCCTGGGTCAGTTATATTGTGAGAGAAATGGATTGTAGCAGAATTCACTAAGTTGCTATCAGATCTCATATCTATATGAAAGCACACTGAATTCATGCTCCTACAGAGTCATGTACAAAAGTATGGTGTCTCCATACATTGCCATATTATGCAACTACTCTTCTGAAGTAGCAATACTTCTAGGGGAGTGTATCTCCATATCCTGTATATGGCATTTGGTGGAGCATGACACAATTTTTTTTTCTGTTGGATCATACAGGGTCCAACAAAAAAGAAAAAAATCTGCATACTTCTGCATGGCCACTGTTATGGTTCTGTAAAACTCCAAAGTTGTACAAAGCCATAATGCAATCTTAACTTTACTATGCACATTTACATTCAGGGCTGAATCAATATTTATAACACATCATAGATTGCTCTTAAAATAAGTATACTTTACAGGGATATTCCAATGAGGGGCATTCATGTCCATGGCTGACTACAGGTTTGTGTGGGCCCTTGGGCAATAGAGCCTCAGTGGGCCCCTTTGCCTCACAACTCATGTTTTCCTCTAAAAGGCGTTGAAACAAAAAACAACCAAAATTGGGTGGCTGGAATGCTGTAGATCATCTGTAACTTTCAACCTTTACATTGCAAAGATTGAAAACTGTGGGTGGATTCTGAAATTATAATTGACTTGCCCCCTCACGTATTGTGGCCACTTACTGTGCCTTGCGAAAGTATTTGGCCCCCTTGAACTTTTCAACCTTTTGCCACATTTCAGGCTTCAAACATAAGGATATAAAATTTAAATTTTTTGGTGAAGAATCAACAACAAGTGGGACACAATTGTGAATTGGAACAAAATTTATTGGTTATTTTAAACTTTTGTAAAAAATAAAAAACTGAAAAGTGGGGCGTGCAATATTATTCGGCCCCTTTACTTTCAGTGCAGCAAACTCACTCCAGAAGTTCAGTGAGGATCTCTGAATGATCCAATGTTGTCCTAAGTGACTGATGATGATAAATATAATCCACCTGTGTGTAATCAAGTCTCCGTATAAATGCACCTGCTCTGTGATAGTCTCAGGGTTCTGTTTAAAGCGCAGAGAGCATCATGAAGACCAAGGAACACACCAGGCAGGTCCGTGATACTGTTGTGGAGAAATTTAAAGCCAGATTTGGATACAAAAAGATTTCCCAAACTTTAAACATCCCAAGGAGCACTGTGCAAGCGATCATATTGAAATGGAAGGAGTAGTAGACCACTGCAAATCTACCAAGACCCGGCCGTCCCTCTAAACTTTCATCTCAAACAAGGAGAAGACTGATCAGAGATGCAGGCAAGAGGCCCATGATCACTCTGGATGAACTGCAGAGATCTACAGCTGAGGTGGGAGAGTCTGTCCATAGTACAACAATCAGTCGTACACTGCACAAATCTGGCCTTTATGGAAGAGTGGCAAGAAGAAAGCCATTTCTCAAAGATATCCATAAAAAGTCTTGTTTAAAGTTTGCCACAAGCCATCTGGGAGACACACCAAACATATGGAAGAAGGTCCTCTGGTCAGATGAAACCAAAATCGAACTTTTTGGCCACAATGCAAAACGATATGTTTGGCGTAAAAGCAACACAGCTCATCACCCTGAACACACCATCCCCACTGTCAAACATGGTGGTGGCAGCATCATGGTTTGGGCCTGCTTTTCTTCAGCAGGGACAGGGAAGATGGACTGGGACGGAGATTTATCTTCCAACAAGACAATGATTCCAAACATAAAGCAAAATTTACAGTGGAATGGTTCACAAATAAACGTATCCAAGTGTTAGAATGGCCAAGTCAAAGTCCAGACCTGAATCCAATCGATAATCTGTGGAAAGAGCTGAAAACTGCTGCTCACAAACGCTCTCCATGCAACCTCACTGAGCTCGAGCTGTTTTCCAAGGAAGAATGGGCAAGAATTTCAGTCTCTCGATGTGCAAAACTGATAGAGACATACCCCAAGCGACTTGCAGCTGTAATCGCAGCAAAAGGTGGCGCTACAAAGTATTAACTTAAGGGGGCCGAATAATTTGGCACGCCCCACTTTTCAGTTTTTTATTTTTTACAAAGGTTTAAAATATCCAATAAATTTCGTTCCACTTCACGATTGTGTCCCACTTGTTGTTGATTCTTCACCAAAAAATTAAAATTTTATATCCTTATGTTTGAAGCCTGAAATGTGGCAAAAGGTTGAAAAGTTCAAGGGGGCTGAATACTTTCGCAAGGCACTGTAATGCCTCCATTCAGTAAATTGGCCGCCTTATGCCCCCATACAGTACAATGCCCCCATATAATGGTTTCTTATCCCCCCTACAGTAACCCCTTATTCCCCCCATATATTGGCCCCTTATGTCCCCATAAAGTACAATGCCACCTAATGCCCCCCATAATGGCCCCTTACTGTAAGTCCCCATACAGTACAATACCCACATATAATGGTCCCTTATGCTCCCTTACAGTACAGTGAGTGCTCCTTTATTCCCCCATATGTTGCCTTATGCCCCCATACAGTACATTGCCCCTTTATTTCTCCATATAATGGCCTCCTATGCCCCTGTATAGTACAGTGCCCCTTTATTCCCCCATATAATGGCTCCTTATGTCCCATACAGTACATTGCCTCTTTATTCCTCCATATACTGGTCTCCTATGCCCCTATATAGTACAATGCCCCTTTATTCCCCATATAATGGCCCCTATACAGTACAGTGACCTTTTATTCTTCCATATAATGGCCCCTTATATAGTAATCACCATATAGTCCACAGATGAAACCTTTGCAGACTTTCTGTGAAAGGCTCTGCAGGAAAAACTGTGATGCGTTTCAACCGCGGTTTTTTCCACAGTGCTTTATCGCTGTGGCCCGCTAAATGGGGCCTTAGCCTAAAAAGGGAAAACACTAAATTATTCAGGGTCACAGTGGTTATCAAATGATGTATGTGAACGTTTTGTACTTGATGACAGGTCCTCTTTAAACTACGTGTATCTCTACTTTTAATAAGGCTACATAAACTGTTGACAATGTTTGCAAATTCTGTGCTTAATTTTTAGGGATTTATACTTAACATGTGTTTTCTTCCAATCACATCCAAAGTTGTTTTCAGCTACGTTGTACAATCTTCACTTTAAAAGGATGGTTGTGACCCAACAAATTAACTAGTTGTCATATAACTTCCTTAAAGTACTCAGAAAACAGGGATCCAGCAGACCTTTGAATGATTCCACAAAAATAAATGGAGCATAAGATATATACGTTAAAATGATAATAAAATAAAGAAAGTACTTGCAAATCTGCAATAAAATCACTGACAAAAAAATAACGCACCCAGATAGAAATATAATTGCTGCAGAACTTGGTGTGCAGTCACGTCTCAGGCAGATACGTAAAAGATTTCAGGTGTGGCCTGAGTAGACACTGGGTCTTGCCACAAAAGTGCCCCCCCCCCCCCCCACTGCCCTTTAAAAAGGCTCTCAGTGGTTACTTCTGAGTAAGGTACTTCTTGGTGAGAGATTGTTGACTGCTATATATGTCTCTAGGATGCACTTAGAGACATTTTGCCTTAGCCAGAGATTTTGAGAGGTGGCATATCATTGGATTGTGAGAAGCAGGATGGTTGTTTTGATGACTTGCCAGTCATCTAGACTGTTCTGACCTAGCTGTTAGGACTTAGGAGGTGTAGGGAGCAGTGGTTACATGCACACACAGCGAACATGCTCTAGATGACCCAGACAGACCACCAGTAGTGAGAATCATTTCATCTGCCAAGTGCAAGCAGCTTCCTCCGTTTCATGGCCATATCCAGAAACAGGTGGCACCTTCATTACACACCCCTGTCTCTGCTTGGACCATTCCCAGGTTCGTAGCAGAAGAAAGTTTGGTGTCACCATGCTCATTATTTGTCTTGCCATTTACAGCCATACGCTTTCACCATATTTGCAGTGTTGTCGTGAACAAGAGACTGGAACCACATTGTCTCTAACAGTAAATCCAGTTTTGTTTGGAATCTGCCAATGATCGGGTTGGTTTATGGAGGTCTCATGGTGGTCATTTCAATCCTGCTGTTTCTGTGAAGCGAAACACTGCCCCAATTGCTGGTGTGATAATTCGGAGAATCAGTCACTCGTAGTAGTGATTTGAGGGTCACTAACACTTCAGTGATATGTGCAGGGCATCTTGCAGCCACATGCGTTGCCTCTCATGTTAGGGCTTCCAACTGGCATTTTTCAACAGGGTAATGCTTGTCCACACAGAGCAGGGTTTCACAGGAATGTCTCCACTATAACACAACACTTCCTTGTCCTACCTAGATAATAGATTTAGTGCCAATTGAGCATTTATGGGACCAGATAAGAAACCAATTTCTGCAACCTACCAGTGTGCAGGATCTACAGGCCCTGTTGCAACTTCTGTGGGCAAATGTGAGAAGGATACCATATATAACCTGTATGCCTCTATGCTCAACTATATCTCATCTTGTATCCAGACTAGAGGTGACCTGATCTTACACACTTTTCACCTAATAAACTTCTCTTTTCACTCTAATATTCTAGTCACTTTCATATACCATCATTACATTGACACAAATAAAGTTTCATTCAATTTTAATAAGTTCTTCTTGTGCGTTATTTTTTGTTAATGAGTGTAATTTTTATGACAGGGCTGTTTTTTATACCACTTTATTACAGAAAACATTTATTTTAGTTTTATTCAGGATTAATTTATTCAGTAAATGTATAAAACCATTACTATTTCTTTATATTACTTCAGAAAATTCACACTAAAAATTATTGAAATAGGTTCCCCATTTTGTTTCAGGTATTGTGATATATGACATGCATAGATTATGATGATCAAGATAGCCTATATTTATGTGTCGGTTTGGCAGTCTGCATTTTTTCGTTTTCAGTTTATTTCTTTCATTTTGTTTTTTTCACAACAGTTCTTGTATTTTTTTTATAATATAAAGACCTCTGGAGACATTAAAAACATTATTGCTTTTTGGCAATATTCCATTCCTCTATTATCTAGAGCAATTATATAGAGCGTCCATTGATTTAAATAGTGGCCAGATGTTTTCCACAACTTGATTTACATCTACTCGGTAGAGCACAGTTGACAAATCTCTTTGCTATACGTACCCATTAACCGTAATGGTATTGTTTGGCATACTTTTGGCCAGTATATACCAGTATCCTTAGGTGCCAACTGTACTGAAAAGTGCTTATAATATTATGGGACAATAGGGTGTCATATACTTTAAACCCTTAATGGCACAGCATAATTTGGCCTTCAGAACAAGTATACCTTTTTTTTATTTTTTCATACCTGTTTTCTGAGAGCCATATGACAGCTTTTTTTTTCCCCGAGACGAGTTTTATTTTTAAATGGAACCATTTTGGAGTACATATAATGCATTGAAAACCTTTTACTACTTTTTGTGGGGGTAATAGAAAAAATAGCAATTCTTAAATTTTTTATAATTTTTTTGTTTCATTTTTACAAGTTTAATGTTAATATTATGTTCCCCAGTTTGGCATCAATAAAAATGCCAGGTCTTCCCGTAAAAATATACACTTACTCAGTTATATTGACTGAAAAACAATAAAGTTATGGTTTTTGGAATGTGGCGATTCCAAGAGAAAAGGATTTTATTGTACAAAAACTGTAAATTTAAAAAAAAAAAAAAAAAAACTAAACAAAATGGTATTTATGTAATCCTATAGACTCAGAGAATACGTTTATCAGGTAATTTAAGCTGTACAGTGAAAGGCGCAAAACTTATAGTGTAAAATGGTGGAATTGCTGTCTTTTTTGTTCCCTTCCTGTAAGAGTTAATAAACATTAGTCAATGACTTATGTGTACTCCAAAATGGTGCCACTAAATTCTACAACTTGTCCCACAAAAAACAAGCCCTTATAAATTACATTGATGGAATAATGAAATATTTATGGCTCCTGATATGTCAAAAACAAGAAAATCAAAAAATGGCTTGGTCATTAAGGTCTAAAAATCTCAGTGAAATATGCAATACGTTTTTGCTGCTTTTTTATGCAGTGTTTTAGGCCGGGGCCCCATGTTAAGTATATGCAAAGTTTTGGTCATGGAATTTCTGAGCAGTTCTTACGGATTCCAATTTTGACGTAAACAATACTCACAGTAAAATTATGTAAAACCACATTAAAGCCCCACATGGCGTAAATGCTGCGATTCGCCCATGGCAGAAACGCCACGGAAAAAAACGCTGCATTTTACAGTCACTGTTTAGTGGATGGGATTTTAGCGAATCCCATCCCTACAGTGCAGGAAAGTATGCACTGTGGACACACTGCGATTTCCATAACCGTTGTGGTTTTGGAAATCGCAGCATGTCAATTATATCTATAGAAACGCCGGCGGTTTCCTTATAGATATAATAGAAGCAAAAAGTCTGCAAAGGAAAACTCTGCATACTTTCTTTGAAAAGCGCTGGGGATAAAAAAATGTGTTTCCGTCACTTTTTTTTCCGCAGCGCTTTATGACTGCAGCTCGCTACGTGGGGCCTTAGACCTACAGTACAGCTGCATTTCACTATGTGGGACTTTACCAGACCAGAAGGGGTAAGGGTTTTTTGTATACAGATCACTGTTGAAACATCCACTGGCCTCAGCTGTGACTGTGACAGAAACAGCATGTGACAAACTGTCCTCAGCAGTCACATGCTGTTTGTGTAGAGGTCACTGTACGTCTGTTGGATGTTATAACATTTGCCATTAAAACAAAATCATTAGAGGAAAGTGCACCTGAATTTTGGCATACTGTAAGAAAAAAAAACTGTCTGACATTCCTTGTGCCTTATTTATCAAGTGTTTTAGACACATTTTGAGCACTTTATTGAGTTGAGCAAAAAAGAGTTTTGGCTTAATAAACATAGACCTAAGTGGTGACACCATGCCCCAATCACACCCCAAAATTCTGGCACATTTTTTTGGCATACAAAGCCAAATAATAGAATTTGTAAAAGTTAAACTAGACAGTCTAATAACACGCAATGTGTTTACACCATGGTTTGTCCCACAGCACTTTTTCACTACGGCCCACTACTTGGGGCCTTAGCCTTAGACAGACAGTATTAATAAATCTGTCTCATTTCCTGTAACATATACTCAGGGAATAGATCTCAGTTTATCTGATATATACATCCATCAGGCCAGTATATGTCAGATTATTTTTTCCACCTGTAGTCTTAGACCCCACGTTGCGGAAACACAGTTTTTTTTGTTGCAGATTTCGCTGGATTTTTTCGAGCCAAAGCCAAGAATGAATACAAAAGGAATGGGAAATATATAGAAAGCTCTTCCTCCCTTATGCTCAATCCACGCTTGGCTTTGGCTCAAAAAAACACAACAAAATCTGCAAGAAAAAAAAGCTGTGTTTCTGCAACGTGGGGCTTTAGCCTTAAAGACAAAAGCAGCAGACTGCACTTTCTTATACAAAAAATGTATGCCACTCAGTGGGGGCTATTTATCATCTGCCCCTTTTTTGGCCAAACTTTTCGCAGGTTTGCCTTTTTTAGACTAGTTTTACTGTGGAGTCTTATTTATGTGGTCGGCGCACCTCCTTATTAAATGTTGTGCACATGTTAGTTAGTATAGATGCACCTTTTTAGGCCATGTGCACTTTGCCCCTTTTTTTTGTTCAAAAAGGCACAAAAAAGGTGCAATTACCTCTATTTAATGCTTTCTAACCTGGGTTCTTTTATGCTGCCCATGGACTAGAATACATTTGCGCCTTTTTTTTTGCCCCCTTTTAAAAAGGCTCAAGTCATAAATATAGCACGAAAAGGATCTCCATTTAGGCCATGCCCCCTTTCTCGCCAAAAAGCAAAAGTGGGGAGAGCAGCATTACAGCGTGAAAAAAAAAAATGCAAATGCTTCATAAATGAAGCGTAGGGCAGAAAGACCTCAAAAAGGCGCAATTTACACCAAAAAAGGCACAAGTAGCTTGATAAATGTGCCCCAGTATGGTTTTTTTAACACCTAAAATGCCATACAGTCTTTTGTTAGATATATGCACTGGATGCATATAATTCTAATGGAAGGCTTGAATGATGTGTATACAGTTCTGTATGAATTATTGGCAATTTTTATCACACTGATTGGAAAGAAATATAATATTCTGCATGAGATAAATATTTGGGTTCTGAAATATTCCTTGTGACAGAGAAACATATTATTGTGTCACTTCTTCCTTTAGAATTGTGTCACTACGCAGTAATGCAATGTAATGTATGATTGTTATTGGCAGAGATAAATTAATAACCCTACACATGCAAAGTTAAGCAGATAAAGACTTTCTGTGCTATAAGTCCCCTCTTGTCAAAGTCATTTGAATGCGGCTGTATTATATTAATGATCCCAGGGAGTAACACATTATACTACTTTGCTTTGTTTGCTTTCCCAGGAGATCCCTGCCTAATTATTAACTACAAATGACCCGTTTTTAACACGATTCCCTGTGACTTTTGAATTCTATTGAGAGACACTGCGCTCTATACAAGTGCAGGATTCAGATCAGCCCTGTTAAATCTCACCCAAGTTCCTACGTACCCTTACATCTAAAGACTTGTCAATATATGTGTGTTAGGATGTGTAGGAGAGAATACATTCAGTGAAAATAAATCCAAGCTTTATAATGTTTTTAGCTGAGAACCTGGCTAATTGTATATGTGGTGGAGAAGCCAATATCATGGCTTTCTGACATCAATTTGTCTGTTTGAATTGTGAAAACAGACATTGTTTTATCTTTTCCTTCTTCTACACGGAGAAAGTAACTAACTTTATAGCAGGCATAAAGAAGCAAACAATAGGGTCTTATAATCCATCAAGTCACCTTGCACAGCTCAAACACAGGCTCTCTCTCCTCCCTTTTTCTCCCTCTCGCTCACTCTTAAAAAAAAGAGGGAGAGAAATTGACTTTTGTTTAGAGTTTGTGAAAAGTGGGACTGTGGTACCAGTCAATGGGGCACCCTGTGGTGCGGGCTGAGTGGAGCCATCTCGAATCAGCCAGCCAAGGCCCCAATTAATCCGCTCTTTGTCCCGTCCAAACCACCAGCAGCACATCAACACATTTGGCCATTGTTCAGACTTTCATGCAATGGGATTTACCCTTTCAAACAGCCAGTTTTGTCCGAAATAGTTCGAGCGGAAGTTTCTCACTGACAATTTGCCCCAAATAGATAGATTTGTCAGCATCGACCTTTAGCAAAAGCCAAGGAAAGTTAGCTGTCTAGCAAATAACAGGTGGGGGGACTCAGGTTATACCTCCATTACATGGTCTGGTAGGATTTTGCACATACACCAATGAATCTCTTATGGTGAAGGGTGTTAATTCTTCAGGACTTCTCCAGGCTCCAAGCTGCATCACAAAAGTGTTCTATGAAATATTTCTATTCACAACAATTCATACAAATGAAAAAACAATACTGAAAAGTATTTGTCTATATATGTTCATAAAGATATAATAGGGTATATAGCAAATCTTTCCCTATTTAACACAGTTTAACACAGTAATAAAGACAGCAAGCAAACAATTTATGTTATATACTAATATATCTACACCCATATCTACTCGAAAAAAATTCAGACAGCACATCCCAATGTGAACAGGTGCACGCTACCGTGGCAAAATGTATAAAAACAAAAAGGTGTAGCAGCACTCTGACACAGCACAAGGGTATATAGAGAACAGAGATAGCATTACTGCTATTATTGGCACCTACAAATTAATATGGTGTATAAACTAAAATTTTGAGGTTCTTAGTTATACATATTTGATCAAACGGTAGGAAGCCCACCTGCCCCGACAAGGCGACCTCATTAAGGTGGGACCCTATACTACTAGGCATTAGTATAGGGTCCCACCTTAATGAGGTCGCCTTGTCGGGGCAGGTGGGCTTCCTACCGTTTGATCAAATATGTATAACTAAGAACCTCAAAATTTTAGTTTATACACCATATTAATTTGTAGGTGCCAATAATAGCAGTAATGCTATCTCTGTTCTCTATATACCCTTGTGCTGTGTCAGAGTGCTGCTACACCTTTTTGTTTTTATACACCCATATCTATATATACAGTATATACATTTTACACCCAAAATTGATGTAAAATATATGATAAATTCCCCCCAAAGTATAAAATGTATCACAAATGAATGCTCTGTTACAGAGTGTCATTGAGTTTAATCTACTAAAGCACTATTTCTTATTTCTTGCAATTGAGATTTATTTATTTGTATTCTTGAAGCTTTGTCCCAACAAAAAAGGGGTCAATCTTCAAGATATATGTATTGTTGAGAAAACTGAACATAAAAAAACACCATAAAAGGAAAATTGGACAGACATACTTCATTCCAAAGATGATGTAAAAAGTTGGGCTTAGAACAAGTCCCTACAAATATAGGTGTAAAAACTGAAAAAACAAATACAAATCTGATGCTTTGATGCTATCAAAAAAGTTCTGTCACTTGGATAGGCTTATACAAATATCAAGTACTGTATATAAAATATTCATACCCTCTGAAATAGGTCTTTATATATTAGACTATGAATTTAGTTTAGGAGTTTTTCCACAGGCTTGGCTGATTATTCTAAAAGAACCTTTGATGGCTAGATGAGTGATCATATGAAATTGGAAGACTGTTGATCCTCTGTCATGGCTCATGCCTCATGCAAACGACAAAAAATAGTTGCATGGTGGCCTTTTTTGTAACTGCTGTAAAACGGCCACTTTTATGCTAAGGCCCCACATAGTGAAATTCAGCTAAAAAATACAGTTTTATCTTCCCTTATTAAATTAATAGGGAAAACACTTGCAATTCCTCAGCTAAAATTAATATGATGCATTTATCAAAAACACAGACATTTGAAAACCCAGCTTTTTTGCATCTTTAAACAAAATCTAATTCACTTTGCCTGTACTGTAAAATGCAGCGTGTTTGCCGCTGCATTTTCGCAGTAGCCAAAAACACATTGTTTCCTCAATGCGGGGCCTTAGGATCAAAGGGAGTCTACCTCCAGCCCCAAGCATATTCAGCTACCAGCACCATGTTACAGAGCACATTACAGTCACAATAGCACAGGATCAAATAACATATAAAACTTAAAGGGGTATTCCCATGAACATAACCATTTTTAAATTTGTAGATAATTAAAAGTTAAACATTTTTGCAAATATAAGTAATTAAACATTTTGTAGAGTTTTAAAGATTTTCTCTAAATATCTTGTGGTCACAAGATGTCTTGATCGGTTGCCAGTGGATACGACCATTAATGCAGAACCTTTCTAAGGTCAGAAAATCAGCCATGATTTCCTTATTGTGGGTGGGATATCTTCTGATACATGTAGTTTCCCTGCCTGATAACCCATGAAAATCATAGTTGGATTAATGTCAAGTCCCAGACCATAGAAAGTTTCTGCATTCGTGGTCATATCCATTGGCCAACCGATCAAGACAACAGACTGTCATCACTAAGATGGTTAGAGAAAATATTTGCAAAAATGTTTAACTTTTAAATATAGATATGATTATGTTCATGGGAATACCCCTTTAACCTTTACTAATATTCCTTAAAATGGTAATTATGTATAAACACAAATAGTAAGTGCCCTCATGCTCAGAACCAGTGCTCAAATATATAAAAAAAGGTCTTACCAGGGCGGGACAAAACGGAATTGGAAATCATAATGCATCATCACAAACATCTGAGGTTCAAGAGGTAAGGGATACATCCCTATTAAACCCTATCATCCCGTACATAGCTTCTGTCCTGACAAGGACAGTCCCAATCTGACCCTGTGACTATCCCTGGTAAGATCCGTCTATTCCAAGATCCCAAATACCGACGCGTTTCTTACTACCCCATTAATATAGAGTATTCATCAGGGGACAAATTAATGCCTCAGTGGAGGATTCTTACAAGAAAGGGGGACATGTTCACAATTGAGCCTTAGGTTGTCACCCAGAAAGGTAGCTCTACCCCTTGTGCAGGGCAGCTGAGACATGAACTAGTCCCCTGATGAATACTCTTTATTGATGTGGGAGTAATTGGGACTGTTCTTGTCAGGACAGGAGCTATGTATGGGATGATAGGGTTTGATAGGGATGTATACTTTACCCCTTGAACCTGAGATTTTTGTGATGATGCATTATGGTTCCCAGCTCCGTTTTGTCCCGCCCTGGTAAGACGGTTCTTTTTATATTTGAGCACTGGTTATTTGTGTTTATACATAATTACTATTTTAAGGAATATTAGTAAATGTTAAGTTTTATATATTATTTTGATCCTGTACTATTGTGACTTCATTGATTTATATTGGATCAGTGGTTAAGCTATACTGGCTATATATCACATTGGATTTAAGAGCACATTACAGTGATAAACACCATACATTTATTATTATGCAAATGAGGCAGTTAGTGCACTGGGGGTGGGCCTTCAGCCCTGTGAGCACAAGCTCTTGCTGCTTAAGTAGAATGGGTGATGGGGAGGATTAACTCCCACTGAATGAAGTGCTCTAGGGAGCTGAAGTGCCCCAACTGCCTTATTTGCATAAGACTTTAAGGCCAGGGCCCTGCGTTGTGAAATGCAGCGTTTTGTGCACGGTAGAAACACTGCAGCAAAAAACGCTCCGTATTACAGTACCTGCAAAGTGAATGGGATTCTAGGTAATCCCATCCATACACTGCAGAAAAAAATCTGCAGTGGAAAAGCTGCAATTTCAAAAATGTTTTTTTTTTTCATGTTTTTGAAAATCTCAGCATGTCAATTATACCTACAAAATTGCTGACATTTTCCGTATAGGTATAACGGGGCAGAAATTCTGCAGAGGAAAACTCTGAGAACTTTCTGTGAAAAATGCTGGTGGCACATTTTTTCCACAGCATTTTTATGCTGTGTCTTGCTACGTGGGGCTTTAGCCTCAAGTTGTTTTTCTCCAAATCAATGAAAGTGATATAAATAACAAATGTATGATGTTTGTCACTGTAATGTACTCTACCCTCACCACAATGACTTCACCCCATTCACCCCATGTGGCTACTTCCCAACAGACCAGTAAATCCAGAAATCTGTCTTTATCTGACCACAGTCTGACCTTCACACGGGCCCAGGTGAGGAAGGAGATGAAAAAGATCAAGGCGAGGAAAGCCGCAGGACCAGATGACATCAGTGCAAGGCTAATTAAGACTTGTGGGGACCAGCTGTGTGGTATAATTACATATATGTATAATATGAGCCTGAGGCAGGAAATAGTCCCTGAATTATGGAAATCTTCTTGTGTGGTACCAGTTCCAAAGAAACCTCACCCTATGGACCTCAACGACTACAGACCTGTAGCACTGACATCCCACTTGATGAAGATCTTAGAGAGATTGGTTCTCACACATCTTCGCCCTCTAGTGAGCCCCGCTATGGACCCTCTCCAGTTTGCTTATCGACTGGGCATTGGGGTAGATGATGCCATCATCCACCTTCTGCACAGGGCTCTGTCTCACCTGGAAAAACCAGGGAACACGGTGAGAATAATGTTCTTTGATTTCTCCAGTGCTTTTAACACCATACAGCCCAGGTTACTGAGAGACAAGCTGGGCCTTGCTGGAGTGGACCACCACCTCTCCAACTGGATCCTAGACTACCTCACAAATCGACCTCAATACGTGAGAGCCCAAGACTGTGTGTCAGGTACCGTGATCTGTAATACGGGGGCACCTCAGGGTACGGTTCTCGCCCCTTTCCTCTTCACACTGTACACTGCTGATTTTAGGTGCAACTCATCCAGCTCCTACCTACAGAAGTATTCTGACGACTCTGCAATAGTAGGCCTCATCACAGACGATGATGACAAGGAGTACAGAGAACTGAACCGGTTTTTTGTGGACTGGTGCCACCGGAACCACCTGAAGATTAACGCGGGGAAGACCAAGGAGATGGTGGTGGACTTCCGTAAAGGCAGATGCCCTCCAAAACCAGTGGACATCCTGGGGACGGGCATCGAGATTGTGAACACCTATAAGTACCTGGGTCTGCTCCTTAATAATAAGCTGGACTGGGCAGATCATATGGAGGCCCTATACAGGAAGGGCCACAGTAGGCTCTACCTGCTTAGGAAGCTGAGAGCCTTTGGAATCCGGGGGGCACTTCTTAGGACTTTCTTCAACTCGGTAGTGGCATCAGCCATCTTCTTTGGAGTGGCCTGCTGGGGGAGCAGTATATCAACCAGGGACAGAAATAAACTTGACAAGCTGATTAGAAGGGCCAGCTCTGTCCTGGGGAGCCCACTGGACCCAGTGCAGGTGGTGGGTGACAGAAGGATACTGTCCGTGGTGAGCTCCATGCGGGAGAATAACTCCCATCCCATGCATGAGACTGTGATTGCGCTGGGCAGTACTGTCAGTGACCGACTGCTCCACCCTAGGTGTGAGAAGGAGCGCTATCGGAAGTCTTTCCTCCCCACCGCGGTTAGGCTGTACAACCAACACCGACCTAAGCGGAGATCATTACATACAGAGAACTGAAATATCTCTCTGCCTGTTAAATCCCCCCCCCCTCTGCTACGTCCTATCTGTCTGTCTGCTATTAATGTAATGCCTCTCACCTTGGAACATTCCTGTACATGTTGTATTTGTATTTGTATCTGCTTATCTTATCTTTGCTGCTGTAACACACTGAATTTCCCCACTGTGGGACTATTAAAGGACTATTATTATTATTATTATTATTATCATGGTGGTGGCAGCTGAACATTCTTTGGGGAAGTGATAGACTTCCTTTAAAACGTTGATTTCAAAGGGCATATTCACACCTTTTTTTGCCGGTTTCATTCAGGGGATTATGATGAGCTGCGTCAGCTCCCCTTTTCCGACACTATTTATTTTTTTTTACTACGGAACTGACAGTCAGTTACTTTTGGGTTATCTGCATACACTCGATAAGTGCTTTATTTTGACTGTCGATGTCATTTTACTCTAACCATGTTGATGTCAGTCCAGGGGTAGTGGCAGTAATTTTGGGAGACCTGGCGGCTAAGTACCCTGGAATATTATAGACATCCTTCAAATTCTAATGCACCACAGTTTTCAAGTAGTCACAGATTTATAACATGATACTGTGACTTGGGGCATTGCAAGGGTTTGTGACACAGCGGAACCTATTGACAAAATCAATATGTTGTAGGGTTAATAAGATACAGTAACTACGACACTCAGGATCCCTGTAATCTATTGAGTAGGGATCATACATACTGAGTAAGGATATCTTATTGTCGGGACCCAGTCATAACTTAACTTTAGACTGTCAGATCCTGATTTATGCATGTTTAGTGGACGTCCAATGTTAATTTTACTTAGCACAATTAAAAGTTAAGTTTTATTTATTTTTGTTCGTGACCATTCATTACTGTGATTTGTTCCATAAAACTTGGTTTTAATTTATGGGAAGGAAACACAGAAGATTCTTGCAGGCAATTTTTGCACCACGTAGCTGATATATGTAAGAGATTAAAATAGTGCAAATACAAGATAAGATACTTTTGGGTAAGTAGACTAGAGATGGACGAACCTCTGAAGATTCATTTAGGTTTTGGTTTGGGTTGTTTGTTCAAAAGATTTTTTTTTTTTAGTCAAATAAGTTTGTCACAAATCAGAGTTACCATTTCCATTGCATTTGCATTTTTTCCCTCCCCCCATTCCAAGAGCCATAATTTTTTCATTTTTCAGTTCACAGAGTCACATAAAGGTTTATTGTTTGTGAAACAAATTGTATTTTGTAATGGCACCCTTCAATATCCTGCACAATGTACTGGGAAGCTGGAAAAAAATTCAGAATGAGATGGAATTGGAAAAAAAAACGCATTTGCGACAATTTCTTATGGGTTTAATTTTTACGACATTCACTATGTGGTAAAAATGACATGTTACCTGTATTCTGCGGGTCAGTATGATCACAGTGATACCAAATTTATATAGTATTTGTAATGTTTTGATACCTTTTAAAAAATGAAAAACTTTGCAAAATATAAAAAAAAAAAATGTGTGTCCATATTGTGACACCTGTAACTTTTGTATATTTATGTGTCTGGGACTGGGTAAGGCGTCTTTTTATGCGAGACAAGATGGGGTTTTTATTGATACCATTTTGGGGAAGGTCTGATGGTTTGATCACTTTTTATTCCATTTTTTATAGGAGTTAACAAAACAGCCATTTGGCCATTTTGATTTTTTTTCCCCGCTACGCCGTTCACCATATGGGATAAATATTTTAATATTTTAATAGTTCGGGCATTTTAGAGCTTGGGCACACCTAAAGTGTTTATGTTTACTTTTGTTTATTTATTTTTATATGTGATGTAGGGAAAGTTTTTTTTTAACTTTTTTTATTTTACTTTATTTTTAGACCCCCTAGGGACCTTGAACCCTAGGGGGTCTGATCACTCACACTATACACTGCAAATCCATTCACTGCCTCTGGCAGTGTGTAATAAAACTGATATAATGATGTGAACCGAGAGCAAGGCAGGTGGTTTGGACTCCGCAACCAGAAATGAACGCACACGCGGTAGTTCAAGAAAAAAATATATATTTACTATAAGTTAATAAAGGCTAGTTAAAGGTAAAATGACAGGGATAAAGACAAGCAAAATATACAATATAGCATGAACAATTTCAAGGCAAATTCTGCAATGGTTTCTACTTTTACTCTGTCCACTTCTGCAGTATGGACACTGAATGAACAATATACTCAAAACTATCCCTAACTGACCCTGACTTCACATTTGGGTGCACCCCCTTTTCCCCAGTGGTCCAGGTGGACCGCTTACAGTCCGTAGAAGCGCGCGGTGGGGGCCCAAAGTCGGTCCTTTCTTTTATAGTGAAGCGTCCTCTCCTCATGGTTATCAGGATCTTGGGAGAAATTAAGTCCTCTTTAACAGACAGGAAAACCAACTGAATGCAATGTAATCCAACAGCAGATTCCACTCAGCACACTGACAGTCCTGCCGAATCCATACACTGAGCTGGGATGTAAGCCGGGATTTAGCAGTTACTGTCCAGTACGTCAACAGCACTGCGAGTCTCTATCTGTGGTATCCAAATACACAGTCACAATGTCAGTCTCACTGATCAGCCACTGAGCACAGTTCCTTTCACGTGGACTCACTAGTCCTGTTGTCTCTTTACACTCTGTTTGTCTCTGGACCAAGATACAGCTTAGCTGTACAGAAAAATCTCCACACCAGTTCAATACAACACTTGCCAAGATGGCTGCTGCTCTCTGTCTCGTCACTTCCTGCTTCTCTGCTCACACTCTGTCTGCAGAACAGGCAAGCTGACATAAAAGGGGGGGGGGTCTCACTCCAGCATCGTGTCACAGTTACAATGGCTGCTGTCTTAAAGGAACAGAATCACAGAAATACATTCAGCATTAACAGTTTATACAGACAAATGAAGCTTAGGACAACATTGGCTGTCTCTTACAATGACAAGCCTGGGAGCCTTCAATAGGCTCCTGGCTGTCATGACAACCGATCGGGAAAAGATGGCGGCGCCTATGGCACACTTTAGATGTTTGACCTCGGCATCTAAAGTGTTAACAGCTGGGATCTGTTTCGGCACCAATCGCATCTGTTAGCGGCAGGTGCTGGCTGTGTTAAACAGCTTGCATCTCCCGTGTATGGAGAGGGCTCAGCTCCTTGACAAAACAAAATTTTTCTTGGAGTTGCCTGTAACTTTTTTATGTTTCTGTGTACAGTGATAAATAGGGCTCTTTCTTTGCATGATCAGCTATACTTTTTATTTATGCTATTTTGTGGAATGTCTATTGCTTTGATCGCTTTGTATTGAAATTTTTAATAGAGGCGAAACAGCGAAAAACAGTGGTTCGGGTCTTTTGAATTTTTTTTGCACTATGGCGTTCAGCTTATGGTATTTTCAGACATAGGGATACCTAACATGTATGTGTTTCACCTTTTTTTTATGTGTTCTAGGAAAAGGGGTGTGATTTTAATTTTTTATTCTTTTTATTTTTTTTTATACTTTTTTTATTTATCTGTTTACTGTATTTATTCGATTCTCTGGGGATTTTGAACCCCAGGGGGTCTGAACACTAATGCAATGCATTATAATGATAATGGGGGCTTTACTGCCTGCGATCAGTGCGGGCACTGATTGCAGGCATTAGCACCAGATCTCTGTTGTATAATAGCTCCAGAGCGGTCACCATATTTACCTAATACCATACCCAATTACCATAATACCCTACATCTGCTTTACTATTATAGTGGATGTCAGGAATGGGTTAAAATGTAGTGTATGACGTTGCTAGGGTTCCTACAACTCCATCTAGCTCTCAGAGGCAAACAGAAAAATTTATGTCAAAGTGACAGTGACATATCTATGGGAAAATGGATGGTAGTCAATGGTTACAAACCGCTAATTTAACCAAACACTTTACTGCCATTTTCTTTTATTCTTTTAAATATATAAAATGCTCCAAAAATTAGACTGTTGTGGGGAAAGGTGTTTCTGCATATTTTTTCTATACACACTTGGGAAAAATGGTGTTATACAAAAATTAGCCCGTTTTGCAACAGACATATAATTTTGAAGAAATATTTGTTACAGTGTGCCTGGTTGAAAATTGATGAAAAAAAAAGTATCATTCCAGAAAGGTGTTGGTTTCTGTAAAGGGGTTTTCCCATCTCCCTGTCACAGCAGCCCTGCCTGCTGTCTCTTCTTCTCACTTCCTTCATTCTTCCACAAGCTGGTAGGTGGGCTTTAACTGCTTGATAAACAGGACACTACGAAGTACCTCACTAGATATAGACATTGCCTTTGCCATGAGTGATTATTTATTATGATTACTAGAACTATAATATAAATGCAGATCAAATATGCACAGTAAATGTATATTACCTTTATGAGCAAATTGCAATTAGTTATACCGATTGTCCTGACAGCAGAACAGTGAGAGAACTCAGCATCTTCCAGACAACAATGACTCATCTGCCATACCTGTGTTATCAGATATAAGATGGGTGTCTTGACAACCATGTGTAAAAAATTAGAAGAATAATCTTACATAGAAGCTAAACAAAGCAATGTATTTAGGAAAAGTCTTGAATTTACATAAGCTAGGAGTATAGATAGGATTCTTGAGATGGGAATATCACTTTAAAATTTTGGAAAATTTTGATTGAAACCGGTTTGTTCCAAATGGTATCTTGCAGCACATTTAAACACAGATAGGCCTGTAAATCTTGTACACTCATTGGTTGCTGAAGCTGGCCTCTCATCTGGTCTCATAAATGCCCAATCATAAGTCTGGCAATCAGGCAGGCCACGGACGTATTACACTCTGATGCATAAACCATTACTGTGGGTGAGCGAGCATTATCATCCTGAAAAATGCCAGTTGAAAGCCTTGACATAAGAGGCAACACATGTGGATGTCCTCTATGTATCGTTGAGTAGTTAGTGTTCCTCATATCACTACTAGCAGGGTTGGGATGCAGCTGGTTCTCTCTGGTTCTGCCAACCCAGTTGTTAAAAATACAGCTGGATCACAGAATCGGGGGAGGAGCCCCAACCTGACTCTAAAACTGCAGACATAAGTGTCTTGTCCCACCGCTTTCTGACTTGTAGGCCCTAAGGATCTCATTAGGCATGCAATTTACAAGCTGCAAGGAGCGAGAGGTAACTGCCAGTGCAGTACAAGCGAGAGTCCCTCCTGTTACTTCCAGTTATGGGCGCACACACGTCACAGCAGTGCAACCAGAGCAGAGACAGAATGGGACAGAAGAGCAGAGAGGTAAGTACTGCACCTCAGTGTAGGTCAGTGATGGGGTCCACTGATGAAGGATGGGCCACTGTATGAGGGCCACTGATAGGAGCTGTGATGGGGATTACTCTATGCAGAATACTACTGATGGGGGACCATTATATTCAATGGGGCAATGATGGAGGCTATTATATTGTATGGGGGACACTGATAAGGCCATTATATTGTATGGGGGAAGTGATGGAGTCCATTATATTGTATGAGGGCAATAATGGGGCCATTATACTGTATGGGGAATATTATACTGTATGGGACAGATATAGGGCCATTATATTTTATGAGAAAAGTGATAGGAGACATTACACTGTGTGGGGGCAGTGATTGGAGCCTTGATACTGTAGGGGGGCAGTGATAAGAGCCATTATACTGTATGGAGGACACTGATGGGGCCATTATATTGTATGGGGCAGTGATGTGACTAATCATACTATTTGGGAGCAATCATGGGTGCCTTTATTCTATATTGGAACAGTGATAAGGGCCTTTGTACTGTATGGGGACCAGTATCTTGTGGTGGGATATTAAACTGTGTGAGACATTAGGGGGAATATTAATATATTATTAAATATAAGTATTTTAATATGGTAGCCACTCAAGAGCTGATCGTGGGCATTAGCGCCAGGTCTCTGCTGTATTATGCCCACGATCAGTGCCTGTGTCGCCATTTTCCTGGCGACACATGGGCATCACCATTATAGCAAGGATCACCAGCACCCGGAACAAGATCTGGGGCCGGCGATCTGTTGCCATGACAGCCGGGAACCTAATGAAGGCTCCTAGGCTTTTCTGGCATTTATTTGTATGACATACTGCTCTGTGCCATTACATAAGACCCCCTGGGGTTCAAGACCCCTAGAGTATGTAATAAATGCAATATAAAAAAAAAAAAAAAAAAAAAAAAAATCACCCCCCTTTCATATACATATAAATGTCAAAAAATAAATACTGTGAAATACATTACTTACACAACAATCATTACACAAAACATAAAAATATTTTCCCATACAGTGAATGCTGTAGCGGTAAAAAAAAATTATAAATTGTCGAACCTCCATTTTTTGTCGCTGTTTTGCCTTTGATAAAAATTTAAATAACAAGTGATCAAAGCAATAGACATTTCCCAAAATGGTATAACTAAAACGTACACCTGGCCCCGTTAAAAAGGACGCCCTATGCATCCCCATATATGGAAATATAAAAAAGTTATGGGTGCCAGAATATGGTGACTTTAAAAAAAATTCTTTTTTGCAAAGTTTTGGATTTTTAAGGGGTTAAAATGTAAATAAAACTATATAAATTTGGTATCCTGGAATTGAACCGAAACATAGAATATGTGAAGGTGACATGTCATTTTGGCTGCACAGTGAACGCCTAAAAAACAGTGACAGCGCAGCAACTAGCAACTGCTCACTCACCCTACAATACATAGTGGTGGATTTAGGTACTACAGTACATCATCCAGTGCTGGCCAAAAGTATTGGCACCCCTGCAATTCTGTCAGATAATACTCAATTTCTTCCAGAAAATGATTGCAATCACAAATGCTTTGGTAATAATATCTTCATTTAATTTGTCTTCAATGGAAAACCACAAAAAGAATTGTCAAAAAGCCAAATTGGATATAATTCCACACCAAACATAAAAAAGGGGGTTGACAAAAGTATTGGCACCCTTTGAAAAATCAGGTGATGCTTCTCTAATTTGTGTAATTAACAGCACCTGTTACTTACCTGTGGCACATAACAGGTGGTGGCAATAACTAAATCACTCTTGCAGCCAGTTGAAATGGATTAAAGTTGACTCAACCTCTGTCCTGTGTCCTTGTGTGTACCACATTGAGCATGGAGAAAAGAAAGAAGACCAAAGAACTGTCTGAGGACTTGAGAAGCAAAATTGTGAGGAAGCATGAGCAATCTCAAGGCTACAAGTCCATCTCCAAAGACCTGAATGTTCCTGTGTCTACCGTGCGCAGTGTCATCAAGAAGTTTAAAGCCCATGGCACTGTGGCTAACCTCCCTAGATGTGGACGGAAAAGAAAAATTGACGAGAGATTTCAACGAAAGATTGTGCGGATGGTGGCTAAAGAACCTCGACTAACATCCAAACAAGTTCTAGCTGCCCTGCAGTCCGAGGGTACAAAAGTGTCAACCCGTACTATCCTTCGGCGTCTGAATGAAAAGGGACTCTATGGTAGGATACCTAGGAAGACCCCACTTCTGACCCAGAGACATAAAAAAGCCAGGCTGGAGTTTGCCAAAACTTACCTGAGAAAGCCAAAAACTTTTTGGAAGAATGTTCTCTGGTCAGATGAGACAAAAGTAGAGCTTTTTGGGAAAAGGCATCAACATAGAGTTTACAGGAAAAAAAAAGAGGCCTTCAAAGAAAAGCACACGGTCCCTACAGTCAAACATGGAGGAGGTTCCCTGATGTTTTGGGGTTGCTTTGCTGCCTCTGGCACTGGACTGCTTGACCGTGTGCATGGCATTATGAAGTCTGAAGACTACCAACAAATTTTGCAGCATAATGTAGGGCCCAGTGTGAGAAAGCTGGGTCTCCCTCAGAGGTCATGGGTCTTCCAGCAGGACAATGACCCAAAACACACTTCAAAAAGCACTAGAAAATGGTTTGAGAGAAAGCACTGGAGACTTCTAAAGTGGCCAGCAATGAGTCCAGACCTGAATCCCATAGAACACCTGTGGAGAGATCTCAAAATGGCAGTTTGGAGAAGGCACCCTTCAAATCTCAGGGACCTGGAGAAATTTGCCAAAGAAGAATGGTCTAAAATTCCAGCAGAGCATTGTAAGAAACTCATTGATGGTTACCGGAAGCGGTTGTTCGCAGTTATTTTGTCTAAAGGTTGTGCTACCAAGTATTAGGCTGAGGGTGCCAATACTTTTGTGTGGCCCATTTTTGGAGTTTTGTGTAAAATGATCAATGATTTGACTTTTTTTTCATTCTCTTTTGTGTTTTTTCATTGCAAGCAAAATAAATGAAGATATTATTACCAAAGTATTTGTGATTGCAATCATTTTCTGGAAGAAATTGAGTATTATCTGACAGAATTGCAGGGGTGCCAGTACTTTTGGCCAGCACTGTATAGTGGGTGAGCAGAACATCTCCCAGCGTGTTAAGATTACTGGTACAGTGGCATGCCACAGTTTGGACACCCCTGGTTAAAATCACTGTTATTGTGAACAATTAAGCAAGTTGAAGATGAAATGATATTTAAAAGCCATAAAGTTAAAGATTAAACACACTTGTCTAAAATTTTAAGCATTATCAGTGTATTATTATGTTTGAGTACAATTTTAGAGTGAAAAAGGGAAAGGAGTATGTTGCAAAAGTTCGGGAACCCTTGTAGATTTGTGTGCTCAGATAACTTGACCAAGGTCTCAGACTTTAATTAGCCAGTTAGGATTATGGCTTGTTCACTATCATTGTTAGGAAAGGCCAAGTGATGCAGCTTTATAAATACTCAGCCCTTTCTAACCTTGTGCCAAAAAACAGCAGCCATGGGTTCTTCTAAGCAGCTGCCTAGCACTCTGAAAATGAAAATGGTGGAGGTTTACAAAGCAGGACAAGGCTATAAGAAGATGGCCAAGAGTTTTCAAGTTGCCCTTTCCTCAGTTCCAAATGTAATAAAGAAATGGTAGTTACCAGGAACAGTGGAGGTCAAAAGAAGGTAGACCAAGGAAGACCAAGAAAAATTTCAGAGATAGCTGCTCGTAGGATTGCTGGAGTGTCAAATCAGATCCCTGCTTGACTGCAAAAGACCTTCAGGAAGATTTAGCAGAGTCTGGAGTTGTGGTACTTTGTTCTACTGTTCAGTGATACCTGCAAAAATATGGCCTTCATGGAAGAGTCATTAGAAGAAAACCTCTCCTGTGTCCTCACCATAAAATTCACCATCAGAAGTTTGCAAAAGAACATCTAAACAAGCCTGATGCATTTTGGAAACAAGTCCTGTGGACCAATGAGTAGAGATGAGTGAATCGATTCTGCAGAAGTGGAATTCGATCCGAATTTCAGGAAATCTTCGATTCGCCACGATTCCGGATTTCCTCATGCATGGAATCACATTTTTTTTATAAAATGGCCACCACACATATTAGGACAAGGGGGAAGGGACTCTGGGAGCGCGGGATCACCCACAATGCCAAGCGTGCAGCTAATCAGCAGCCATAAGGACCTGTGATGTCACAGCCCTATAAAAACCCTCGACCATTTTAGTTACAGTCATTCTACATTGCTCTTACTGTAGGGACAGACATCGGCAGGAGCTAGGGAAAGACTTAGAAAACATATAAAAGTTCAGGGAAAGAGGCTGAGCCTTAGAACTATAGGGAAAGCATAGGGAGGAATTGAGAGAAGAATTTGGGGTGGTTGCAGGCTCATTTACAGCAATAATTTGCAGCATAATTCACATTGCAGCACTCACTGCCATTATACTGCTGCTCATTGTCTTCAAGGTGGAACACTACAAAAATTTTACAGCAAAAAAAAGTGAAATATCATACACTAAACTACAGGTCAAAAAACAATCTGGAAAGTTGTGGTGCGTGACAAAGGGATCTGTTATCTGTTTGCTATCGGCTGGTGATTTGTGACCCTCACAGTTCATACATAGTGTGACATGAAGCTGGCATGAATATTAAGTCCAAATTGCAGAGTTTGAAATTTTTGCATAAACTTGTATTCCGATTCTTTCCTTTTCTCCTGCGTCTTAAAATGTCCCATTAAAACCACAACCCGCAAATCTTCAATAGAGTGGTTTTCGCTGGAGAAATGTGTGGCCACTGGGAGATCGGTTCTGCTGTTATTAATATTGGATCTATGTGAGTTCATTCGTTGACTAAGTCTCTGCCCTGTTTCCCCCACATAGAGGCCTGTGGTGGGACATTGCACACACATTATGAGGTACACCACATTGGAAGACCTGCAGGAAAATGTCCCCCTAATTCTGTGCACCTGTTGTGACTGAGGGATAGGTACACTGTCAGCGGTGTGGATGTGCTTGCAGGTCATGCACCTTTTTTGTAGGCAAGGTGAGATGCCATTTTCAGTTGGGGCCTTCAGGGCACTCCGAACAATAATACGCCTTCAGGTTTGGTGGTTGTCGAAAGGAAAGGAGAGAGGGGGACTGGAAATATGTCCTTGAGTCTGTTGTCCCTATGTAGCACAGGTTGGAGCTCCTTGGCAATCCTTCGTAGGATTTCCAGCTGTGGGTTGTAGGTGACTACTAGGGGCACTCGGGCATCTTTCTGGGTCTCTCTATATGTGAGCAGACTGTCTCTGTTAATGGCTGCCGCTTTGTTTAATTGGTTGTCCGTCACTTTTGGTTTGTATCCCAATCGGAGAAATTTCATCCTTAGATCCAGGAGGTGCTTGTCCAGGTCTGCTTTGTCAGAGCAACAACAAAAGAAGAACACAGGAGGAGATACAGGCCCTAAAATCATCATTGGATAATGACACAGAAGAAATGAAGGCCAAACTCCACACATACTACTGGAAACTTCAGGACATGCTTATTAACAACAAAAAGAAAAAGCTCCACAGACTGAGACAAAAAGGCCTCATTACTACAACTGTAAATACCAACTTAGTCAACAAATGAACTCACATAGATCCAATATTAATAACAGCAGAACCGATCTCCCAGTGGCCGCACATTTCTCCAGAGAAAACCACTCTATTGAAGATTTGCGGGTTGTGGTTTTAATGGGACATTTTAAGACACAGGAGAAAAGGAAAGAATCGGAATACAAGTTTATGCAAAAATTTCAAACTCTGCAATTTGAACTTAATATTCATGCCAGCTTCATGTCACACTATGTATGAACTGTGAGGGTCACAAATCACCACCTGATAGCAAACAGATAACAGATCCCTCTGTCACGCACCACAACTTTCCAGATTGTTTTTTGACCTGTTGTAAATAACTTCTCTACTTATATTGCATTTTGTTTTGTTTTTTTTAAGGACTCTAAAATCCTTTTGAAGATCATGTGTATAGAGTATAAATAATCTGTGAATTTTCAGTTCTTGTATAACACCATGTCTGAAGAAGAGAGCCAGTACTCTTGAAAGCTTACTTATTTACTCAGTTAGCCTCTAAAAGGTATCGCCTGATTTCTTCACTCTTCCAAGGCATAACATTATTCAGTACTATTGTGCCAAAGAAAACTGAATTATCATCCAAAAATATCTGCACTTATCTGTAATAAACGCTTTTAACGTGGGGAAAGACATAATGACCATATTCGTCATTTTGTTACCAGTATAAAGTTGCAGGGCATTTTCAATACAGTATTGTCAATAATAATTCAATAATTCAATAATTCCTAGCAGTTATCACTTATTTAAAGCTGTTTATTAGTGTCAAAACACATAAAAAGGACAATATTCGCCATTTTGTTACCAGTATAAAGTTGCAGGCCATTTTTCAATACAGTATTGTCAATAATAATTCAATAATTCTTAGCAGTTATCACTTATTTAAAGGTGTTCATTAGTGTCTAAACCCATAAAAAGGACCATATTCGCCATTTTGTTACCAGTATAAAGTTGCAGGCCTTACTGTAGGGACAGATGTCGGCAGCAGCGAGGAAAAGACTTAGAAAACAAATAGAAGTTCAGGGAAAGAGGCTGAGCCTTAGAACTGTAGGGAAAGCATAGGGAGGAATTGAGAGAAGAATTTGGGGTAGTTGCAGGGTCATTTACAGCAAGAATTTGCAGCATAATTCACATTGAAGCACTCGCTGCCATTATACTGCTGCTCATTACTCATATCTGTGTCTTCAAGGTGGAACACAACAAGCCATTTGCAGTGCAGTACAGCAAAAAACAGTGAATTATCATACACTAATATCTGCACGTATATGTAAAAAATGCCTTTTTAAAGGTATTTATTATAAGTGGCTTAGTTACTGTTCTTCCAAAGCATAACATTAGTCAGTACTATTGTGCCAAAGAAAACTGAATTATCATCCAATAATATCTGCACGTATCTGTAAAAAAAAGCCTTTAATGTGGGGAAAGACATAACGACCATATTCGCCATTTTGTTACCAGTATGAAGTTGCAGGCCATTTTTAAAACAGTATTGTCAATAATAATTCAATAATTCTTAGCGGTTATCACTTATTTAGAGGTGTTTATTAGTGTCTAAAGCCAAAAGGAGGACCATATTTGTCATTTTATTACCAGCATAAAGTAGCAAGCCATTTTTAAAAACAGAATTGTCAATAATAATTCAATAATTCTTAGCGGTTATCACTTATTTAAAGGTGTTCATTAGTGTCTAAACCCATAAAAAGGACCATATTCGCCATTTTTTTTCCATTGTGCTAATGGAGCCGATACTGCTCCTGCCACCCCCATCCCCTCCCTCAGCTGCCATGCCAGTGCAAGTCGAGCTCTCAGGGCCCCCCGGTCAGACATGCGAGAGGATGGACGATGGCGCAGATAGGCAGCGGCCAACTTGCTACATAGCATGTCTCTATAATGTGCAGGTAGCAACAGCCTTAGGAGGCTATACAATGAACCAGTGGCAGAGCGTGGTGAGGAAGCATGGATCATTTAATCTGATGCATGAGGCATTGGTGGGTGGAAATCCTGGCTGATCCACACCTGATTCGTCTTCACATAGGTCAGTCTCTCCAAATTTTGGGTGGACAGGCGAATTCTCCTTGGGGTAACTATGGCCCCCGCCGCACTAAACACCCGTTCTGATGCCACACTCCTGGCCGGGCAGGACAGCTTTTCCAGGGCAAACTCGGCCAGTTGCGGCCACAAATCCAGTTTGGCTGCCCAGTAGTCCAGCGGATCTTCGATGACAGGTGGCAGGGTGCACTCTAAATATACCACCTGCTGGTTCAGGTTCTTCTCTGTGTCTAGTTGCTTATGAGCAGTTTCTTCACTATGCGGGTGAAGAAAGCTGCTCATCAGCGACTCTAGGCTCAGGCTGCTGCTGATGGAGCCGATACTGCTCCTGCCATCTACCCCCCCCCCCACAGCTGCCATGGCAATGCAAGGTGAGCGCTCAGAGCCCAGTCGGACCTGTGAGAGGATGGACGATGGCGCAGATAGGCAGCAGCCAACTTACTACATAGGATATCTCTATAGTAGTTCAGTTTGTCCTCCCTCTCAGCGGGTGTAAAAAAGGCCCCCATTTTCCTCCGGTAGCGAGGGTCTAACATGGTGGAGAACCACTAGTCATCCCTCTGCCGAATGGTGACGATTTGGCTGTCACTGAGCAAGGAATTCAGCATGCTTCAGGCCATTTGCACAAGTGACTCCGAGGGACTCCCTGCGTCCATCTCCACTGCATACTGCCACAGTGTGTCTGGGTCATCTGCCTCATCATCCTCATCTCCCTGTGGCCTTGAGATGTAGACGCCACATCACCAGTCCCTTGACCAGCCAGATTGAAAAGCATCACAAATTACAGTTGTGCTAAAGGCACAGGAAACTTGGTCAAAGTTAAAGGAAAGATGAATGCAGCACGTTATCAGCAAATACTGGAGGCAAATTTGCACTCATCAGCCAGGAAGCTGAGCATGGGACGTAGAAAATAAAGAGCCTCATCCACAACTACCGCAAAAGACTTCAAGCTGTCATTGATGTTAGATGGGGCAACAGACGGTATTAAGAACTAGGGTATGTGAACTTTTGAACAGGGTCATTTTGATGTTTTTGGTTGTCATTATGATTTAAAAAGAGAAAACACAGAAGTTTGACAATAAATGGCCTCAACCAACCACTAACCATGAGTGGAGAAAAAGTTTTTGTGTTTTCATTCATATTCTCTGAAAAAAACAAAAAATCTGCCTGGGTATGTATAGTCGATCCAACATATGGAGGGTTGAATTCCAATGGGTGGAAACATCGCATATCAGTTTATGTTGTGGGAGACCCTTCTGCCGCTACAGATCAAGGAGGGTGTGTTTGGCGGTGTTCGAGTGGCTGAAGTGTATGCAAAGTTTCCTTGACATTTTTACGATGTCTTGCAGATGGGTGGAACACTTAAGGAAACTCTTGACAACCAGAATGAACACGTGCGCCATGCAGGGCGCATGGCTTACCCCTCCTTAACGAAGCGTTGACGCCATGTTCTTCCCATTGTCGGTCACCATGGTTTCGATTTTGAGAAAGCCAGGATTCGATTTCTTGAGGAAGGACACAGAGCAGTTCCTCCCCAGTGTGACTCCGTTTGCCCAGGCAAACAAGGTGTAGAACAGTGTGACACCGCTGTGCCCTGCACATGTGGTATGCTGGAGGAGCACTGTGAATTGTCCCTGCAATGGAGGCTGAGGAGACAGTGGAGGATGAGGCTGATATTGTTGCAGGACCAACGGCGTGAGAACGTGGAGGCTGAAGCTGCATCACCTGTTCAAGTTGCTGGTGTGTCTGGGCAGACACCACATTAACCCAGTGGGCCGTAAATGACATATGTGGTCCTTGACTGTAGTTACAGCTCCACATGTCGGCGCTGCCATGCACTTTGGCAGACACCAACAGGCTCAAGGACTGGCCCACCTTCTCTTCAACGTATTTGTGCAGGGCTGGTACTGCCTTTTTGGCAAAGAAATGACATCTTGGGACTCTCCACCTCGGCTCGGCACAAGCCATGAGTTCTCTGAAAAGTGCAGAGTCCACCAATTGGAAAGGGAGGGACTGCAGCACCAGGAACTTGGACAGGAGCACGTTCAGCTTCTGCACTGTTGGATGAGTGCACGCATACTGTTGTCTCTTCGAAATCGCTTCTGTGATGGATTGCTGATGCAATGACTGACTAGGAGGAGGAGGAGCATGAGCATCACGACCAGCAAATGATGAGAAGGACACACAGCTTCCTTTGGCTGAGGTAGTGGAGCCTTGACTGCCTGAAATGGCGTGCATACCTCTGGGTGCTGCAGCGGTTGCTGCGGCAGGCTGGACCACCACATTGGAGCCACAGCTCTCCCAGGCCACTTTATGGTGAGACTGCATATGTTGACGCAGGGCTGTGGTGCCAAAATTGGCACCCTGGCCATGCTTCACGTTCTGCCCACAGATTGAACATATGACCATGTTGACCTCCCCTGGCGGCTGTACAAAAAACTGCCACACCGCCGAGTAGGTGAATTACCTCCAACATTCCGCGCTAACTGACTACTACCGCCACTGCCTCCGTGAACCCCTGCACTACTGCTTTCTGGGCAGGTAGGCTGCTGCGAAGCGGATGGTCTACCCCGAGCATGTTTAGCTCCCGACCTCCCACTGCTGCCACCCTGCTGACTCCTCCGCTGCCTCATGTGCAAGCTGCAACCCTCTTCTCCTGATGACAATGAAGCCCCTCCCAATTGAGATTGGCTACATCGTTATCCACTACAGTCTGCAGTTCACTGATGTCCTCCTCAACACCAGCTCCCATGCCACTCTCCTCATCACTACTTGCCTGCCTACCGGAGGAAGCAGCAGATGTCTTCTCCAGATCTTAGCTGAGCAGTAGCTGCTGACTGTCCCATGGGTCCACTGCCTTGGTTAACCTTGGACTCTGACCTATCCTTCAAGCCGCACATCCAAACCCTCAACACCTCCTGCCGCCTCCAACTCAAGAACATCCATCGAATCTGCTCCTTCCTCACCCCAGAAACTACAAAGATGCTAGTCCATGCCCTCATAATCTCCCACTTAGACTACTGTAACACCCTTCTCCATGGCCTCGAAGCAAATACTCTCGCCCCCTCCAGTCCACCTTAAATTGAGCCGCTCGCTTAATACACCTCTCCCCCCCCGTTCTTGCGCCGCTCCCCTCTGTCAATCCCTTCACTGGCTACCCGTTGCCCAGCGAATAGAGTTCAAATTACTAACACTGACATACAAAGCCATTTACAACTTGTCTCCTCCATATATCTCCGACCTAATCTCCCGCTACCTGCCCGCACATAACCTCCGATCCTCCAAAGACTTCCTACTCCACTCTGCTCCTATCCGCTCTTCACACAACCGTCTCCAAGACTTCTCCCGGGCATCCCCCATACTCTGGAACTCATTACCAAGACACATAAGACTGACCCCCACAATCACAAGCTTCAAGAAGGCCCTGAAGACTCACCTATTCAGGAAGGCCTACAACCCACAATAACGCTACTGTCTCCATTTTTTTTTTTTTCCAAGATGGCGCCGCTGGAGTGGCAGCCTGCTATAGCAGCTCTGAGACTCTCTCTCTTATTTTTCTTATTTTTCTTTCTTGGTCTTGTTTTTTATCTCTCTACTTAAGGACTTTGCACTATGAAGAAACACACAAAGACCTGGAATTGGACCTTTGTGATACTTTTTTGTTTTTATCTGTCTTTTTGTTCTGCTTGAAATGGGAACTTTTGTGTCTGCAGACATTTCCTTTGTCTACCCCAGAGAGAAACTTCTGCAGCTTAGAGACACAGCAGGGCTGCATACCATTTGCCCACCCATCCCCCAAGATCTCTGGAGAAAGAAAAAGCAGGGGAGGGGCTGCAGAGCAGGAACTCTTCAGAGGATTAAAAAGAGGCGTTATAGACCAGCTGTTCCCTCCATCATTATGGGCAATGTGAAATCTCTTGCAAACAAGATGGATGAACTAACAGCGCTCACCAGGCATCATCAGGAGTTTTGGGAGTGCAGCATGATGCTACTTACAGAGACTTGGCTCCCTGAAGTTACTCCGGACCCTCTCGTCTCTTTGGATGGTTTTAAACTCCTTCGGGCAGACAGGACAAGGGAGAGCGGTAAGAGGAAAGGAGGAGGGCTGGCAATGTTTGTGAATAATAGATGGTGCAATCCTAGGCACATTGTGATTAAGGAGCAAACTTGCTGTAAGGACATTGAACTATTAGCTGTGAGCATGAGACCTTTCTATCTACCAAGGGAACTATCACATGTCATTGTGATAGCTGCATATGTCCCCCCCTCTGCAAAAGCTGACGCCGCCTGCAAGGTCCTACAAGCCACGCTGAGCCATTTACAGTCACAGCACCACCAGGCCCTCCTTCTTGTGTCTGGTGATTTCAACCATGCCTCTCCATCATACACACTGCCCAGTTTCACACAGTATGTAACCTGCCACACAAAAGACAACAAAACACTGGACTTGTTCTTTGCCAACGCGAGGGAGGCATATAACTCATCAGCCCTACCGCCCCTGGGAAGATCGGATCACAACCTAGTGCATCTCCGACCTGTGTACAAGCCACTTGTACGTAGAGAACCAGCTGTCACCCGCACAGTGAGGATATGGTCCGAGGAGAGTGATGAGGCTCTGAGGGATTGTTTTGACACAACCGCATGGGAAGTTTTGCAGGATTCTTATGGAGAAGATATAGAAGGACTCACACACTGCATAACGGACTACATTAATTTTTGTGTGGACAACACAGTACCCACAAAAGTGGTGAGGTGCTTCTCCAACAACAAACCATGGATTAACTCTGATATAAAAACACTACTTAAGGAGAAAAAGATGGCATTCAGGACAAGAGATAAGGAGGGGTTGAGGGAAGTACAAAAGGAGCTGAGGCATCAAATCAGGCAAGGAAAAGCCAGTTATAAGGAAAAAATGGAAAAGCAAATGGAAAGAAAAGACATAAGGGGGGGTCTGGGAGGGGCTTAAGTCAATTTCGGGTCATAAACAGTCTGTCTGCCAGATTGAGGCAGATGTTAATTGGCTTAATGAACTAAATCTATTCTTCAACAGATTTGATCACACACCAGCTCCCCCCACCCCAGCATGTCCTTCAGCTCCCCCCACCACAATGACTTCACCCCATTCATCCCATGCGGCTACTTCCCAACAGGCCAGTAAATCCAGAAATCTGTCTTTATCTGACCACAGTCTGACCTTCACACGGGCCCAGGTGAGGAAGGAGATGAAAAAGATCAAGGCGAGGAAAGCCGCAGGGCCAGATGACATCAGTGCAAGGCTAATTAAGACTTGTGGGGACCAGCTGTGTGGTATAATTACATATATGTATAATATGAGCCTGAGGCAGGAAATAGTCCCTGAATTATGAAACCTCACCCTATGGACCTCAACGACTACAGACCTGTAGCACTGACATCCCACCTGATGAAGATCTTAGAGAGATTGGTTCTCACACATCTTCGCCCTCTAGTGAGCCCCGCTAAGGACCCTCTCCAGTTTGCTTATCGGCCGGGCATTGGGGTAGATGATGCCATCATCCACCTTCTGCACAGGGCTCTGTCTCACCTTGAGAAACCAGGGAACACTGTGAGAATAATGTTCTTTGATTTCTCCAGTGCTTTTAACACCATACAGCCCAGGTTACTGAGAGACAAGCTGGGCCTTGCTGGAGTGGACCACCACCTCTCCAACTGGATCCTAGACTACCTCACAAATCGACCTCAATACGTGAGAGCCCAAGACTGTGTGTCAGGTACCGTGATCTGTAATACGGGGGTACCTCAGGGTATGGTTCTCGCCCCTTTCCTCTTCACACTGTACACTGCTGATTTTAGGTGCAACTCATCCAGCTGCTACCTACAGAAGTATTCTGACGACTCTGCAATAGTAGGCCTCATCACAGACGATGATGACAGGGAGTACAGAGAACTGAACCGGGTTTTTGTGGACTGGTGCCACCGGAACCACCTGAAGATTAACACGGGGAAGACCAAGGAGATGGTGGTGGACTTCCGTAAAGGCAGATGCCCTCCTAAACCAGTGGACATCCTGGGGACGGGCATCGAGATTGTGAACACCTATAAGTACCTGGGTTTGCTCCTTAATAATAAGCTGGACTGGGCAGATCATATGGAGGCCCTGTATAGGAAGGGCCACAGCAGGCTCTATCTGCTTAGGAGGCTGAGAGCCTTTGGAATCCGGGGGGCACTTCTTAGGACTTTCTTCAACTCGGTAGTGGCATAAGCCATCTTCTTTGGAGTGGCCTGCTGGGGGAGCAGTATATCAACCAGGGACAGAAATAAACTTGACAAGCTGATTAGAAGGGCCAGCTCTGTCCTGGGGAACCCACTGGACCCAGTGCAGGTGGTGGGTGATATAAGGATACTGTCCGTGGTGAGCTCCATGCGGGAGAAGAAGTCCCATCCCATGCATGAGACTGTGATCGCGCTGGGCAGTACTGTTAGTGACCGACTGCTTCACCCTAGGTGTGAGAAGGAGCGCTATCGGAAGTCTTTCCTCCCCACCGCGGTTAGGCTGTACAACCAACACTGACCTAAGCGGAGATCAATACACACAGAGAACTGAAATATCTTTCTGTCTGTTAAACCCCCCCCCCCCCTCCTCTGCTACTTCCTATCTGTCTGTCTGCTATTAATGTAATGCCTCTTACCTTGGAACATTCTTGTACACGTTGTATTTGTATTTGTATCTGCTTATCTTATCTTTGCTGCTGTAACACACTGAATTTCCCCATTGTGGGACTATTAAAGGACTATTATTATTATTATTATTATTATACCACCACCTGAACAGCCTCTACCCCCACCTTCTGTTTCTATCCCTATTCCCTCATAGATTGTAAGCCCTTGCGGGGAGGGCCCTGTATCCCACTGTGCCAGTTGGTCACTGTTAGTATTATCTGTTTTGTATATCTTGTGTACCATACAGTATATTAACCCTCAAATGTAAAGCACCATGGAATTAATGGTTCTATATAAATAAACAATCATAATAAATAATAATAATACCTCCTCCTCACTGTACAGTGGATCTGAGCCCACAGCATAGTGTACTTCTCTAGCTGAGGGAACAGAAAAGGACAGGGGCAAGTTGAGGACAGGTGAGGGCACAGGGCCTGCTGCCGGGCCATACCAACTAAGGGTTGTGTCTTACGAACCCACCGACTCTTGTATGGGGGTGTTTGTTGTGACTTGGCATGAATTGGATGACCGAGTCAACCAGTCTACAACCGTTGGGTTGCTGGTCAAGACACGGCCGCTACTTGACACTGGGAGCTCAGGCCTCTGTTACTGACCCCTGCTGCCACACTCCCTTACTCTGCTGCGACCTGTGCCTGCGTCAGAAATATTTAGGCCTGCGGCCCTCCCCTGTGCATGGCCTCTCGCTTCTCTGTCTGACATTCTGTTCGATGAAAAAACGTAATTGCATAGGGCAGAAAGGCCTGTTATTTTCTACTTTGCCCCCTAAATATGCCCCTTATTTCTTTCCCCACTAAAGAACACCTATAACAAAAGCGTGATAAAGGCAGAGATTTGTGGCTCTGAATTATTGAATTATTGACAATACTGTATTGATAAATGGCCTGCAACTTTATACTGGGAACAAAATGGCAAATATGGTCCTCCTTATGGGCTTCCACACTAATAAACATCTTTAAATAAGGTGTATGCAACTCCAGCATACCATATGTGCAGGGCACAGCGGTGTCACGCTGTTCTACACCTCGTTTTCCTGGGCGAACAAAGTAACACAGGGGAGGAACGGGGTCACTGTATGTCCTCCTCATGCTGCTTCCCACTGGGTCACTCTGTGTACTCCTCATGCCGCTGCCACTGGGTCACTGTATGCCCTCCTCATGCTGCTGCCACTGCTGGGTCACTTTTTGTCCTCCTAGTGCTGCTGCCACTGGGTCACTGTGTGTCCTCATGCTGCTGCCACTGCTGGGTCACTGCATGTCCTCCTAATGCCGCTGCCACTGGGTCACTGTATGGCATCCTCATGCTGCTGCCAACTCCACATTATGCCGCCTTGCCACTCTGTAGACATCTATGTGGAATCTGCAAACGAGGGTGTAAAAGGAGTGCGCTCTTTCACTCTACAATAGGATGTTGGGCCTCTGCACGGTTCTTTCTACCTGGCACTAACATGGACCTGTAAGGCTGGGTTCACACTTGAGTTAGTTGGACAGTTTTGGCCCCGTAACTGTCCAAATAAGTGAAGTGTGCATCGATTCTAAGAGCGACGCCTGTCATGTGCGTGTCATTCGGACTACCACCACTATACAGGCTCTCTGAAGCTAGGAAATAGGTGTTTTTTAGTGATATTTGCGCAAAGTAATTCGGATTGAAGGAAATTTATTTGGAACTTCGAATCGAACTGCCGAATTGAACTTTTGAGAAATTCCCTTATCTCTACCAATGAGGTTAAAATAGAACTCTTTGGCCACAATGATCAAAGGTATGTTTGGAGAAAAAAGGGCCCAGAATTTCAGGAAAAGAACATTTCTCCAACCATTAATCATGGGGGTGGATCAATCATGCTTTGGGGTTGTGTTGCAGCCAATGGCACAAGGAACATTTCACAGGTAGAGGGGAGAATGGATTCAATGAAATTTCAGCAAATTCTTGAAGCAAAATAACATCATCTGTAAAAAAGCTGAAATTGAAAAGAGGATGGCTTCTACAAATGGTTAATGATCCTAAACACATATCAAAATCCACCATAGTCTACCTAAAAAGGTGCAAGCTGAAGGTTTTACCATGACCCTCACAGTCCCCATATCTGAACATCATTGAAAATCTGTGGCAAGACCTCAAAAGAGCAGTGCATTCAAGACAACCCAGGAATCTCACAGAACTGGAAGACTTTTCCAAGAAAGAATGGATGAAAATCCCTCAAACAAGAATTGAAAAACTCTTGGCTGGCTAGAAAAAGCGTTTACAAGCTGTGATACTTGCCTCAGGGGGTGCTACTAGGTACTAACTATGCAGGGTGACGAAACTTTTGCATCGGGTCATTTTCATTTTTTGTTATTTTGAAAATGTAAAATATGAAAATATATTTTTTTCCCCAAAAAATACATTGGGAATGTGGTCATCTTTAATGTTATGCCTTTTGCAGATCATTTTATCTTCAACTTGCTTAACTGTTTACAATAATAGTCATTTTGACCAGGGGTGTCCAAACTTTTGCATGCCACTGTAGCTATGCTGTCTTGAAACAGCTGATCTGCATGAGTCCTGGCTGTTGGTCCCCCACAAATGTAATATTGATGTAATATTGTTGTAATATTGATGGTGTTTCCTAAAACTAGGCCATCATATTAGAAAGATGGATAACCCATTTAATACATAATTTATATTAGGGCAACAGGGAGCATTCTGGGTGACAAGAGGCACTGCGGGGGCTCCAAAAGGAGGCATGGCTTTGTGTTAAAGGGGGAGTGGACTGAAAATTTTTACGGTGCACTCTCCTCCTTTCGAAAATGTTTGTGGCAAGCTGTGTGCTTCACCCCTCCTACCTCCCACCCCTAAAGTACTTTTGTACCTCTCTTCATAACAACTATCTTGTTTCTCTCAGTCCAATGATGTGTCACCTTTCCAAGTTTGTCAACTGGGCAAAATGTATTCAAGTTTATTGTACAGTCATATCTAACAGTCAATGATCTCTCACCACTATCCACAAGAAGCCACTGAGAACCTTTTTAGAAGGTAGCATGGAAAGCACTTTCACGCCCCTTTTGTGGCAAGATTCAATGTCTACTCAGACCCCACCTTATTTTTTTGTCAGTGGGTATATGGGTCAGGTTTGTTCAATGAAAGGATGAGCAATTGTGGAACCATAAATTTCTTGATACAAATTATATAAACACATATAATTTAACATATAGTAACCTTTTACTATAACCTTGTAGCCAAATTTCCTCTATAATCATATAGCATTGATACTGTATATCCCTGTGAAGTAATTGTCTCATATTAGAAGAAAAAAATCCTTCTCTACTACAAATATAAAAACAGAATACATCTAAGGATATTGTTGCAATGAAGTCATACAGATCCCCTTTAATCCTCTATATAATTAGCCAATACAATATTCGGTGGCACAACATTCCATAGTCTTCTATTGTAGTCTTTCTATTGTAAAGAATCCTTGTCTATGATGATGGTGAAACCTTTCTTCCAGAGGCGTAACTTGAAGCTCCTGGACCCTAATGCGATACTCATAATGGGGCCCCTACCTACATGGTGCCACTTAGAATAGTGTCAAAACTTATGTGGCAGATGGCTGCTACCACTGCACCCCGTATAGCTACATCCCTTTCTTCCCATAGTTCTAATTGATGTTTTATTGCAAATTATAGGTCAATACATGTTGACACAGCGTTGTACCATTTTGGTTACCAAGAGTATACAGTGATCCCAGTGATATATTGGATTGGTATAGCAGTTCAATGTGATCCAAAGCTAAGTGACATAGTCTCTAATGTCTACAAGTCACTTAAATTAAAATGATGGTATCTTGACAAATTTGACAGCAAAGAAAATAGTGGTACTATGTTCTAAGGGCTATAATTTTATTCCCTGTTTTTTTTTTCTTTGAGAGTCTGAGCTGTTTCAACAAACACTGGAGGATGATATTGAGGTGCACGTTTCAAGCCCCAATCTTCACTTTGCCTACGACACTGCGAATTTGGGTCGTAAGGGCAGGAATCTAGGGATCAGATACGTATGTCACATGTTCCCCTTCCCATTTGAAAAAACTACTAGGCATCTTTTAAAATGACCACGTGATGGACACCACCCCTCACAGATTTGCTCTCTTCCTTTCAGCAACATGCCACACACAGAATTGTGTTTCTGACCACAGTTTTTCCATTTATTCAGATGTTTCCCTATCTTTGGACCACCCTGTATATTTGCACTTTGTATAGTTAGAAATAGTCATCTATTCATGGGGGCAGTCCTACTTATTAATTGGCTGCCCTCCATGTATGACATGTGAATAGAGAAATAACTGTCAATTGCCAACAGGACAGCCCCCAATACTATGGAGAGGCGTACTCCCTGGACAGCCCCTAAGACTAGATGACTGTGTCTAGCCTACAAAGAGCAAAGTTATAAATGAATAAATTACAGGTTATGCTAAATATTTTCTAACAAAACTTTATATCAGTCTGTGTGGCTCATCTTGCTCTATATCATGGTGCCTGCATATTGTATATTCATGGTGATAGTTTTGTTTTAACCTAATGCAGCCATTTTTCATTTTTGTGTTTTTAATTTTATACTGCCCACCTTCCATAAGCCATAGCTTTTTAGCTTTCTCGTCACAGTGCCATATGAGGGCTTGCTTCTTTTATAAATTATACTTCCTAATAGAAATATTTAATATTCAATACAATGTGCAATAATTTGAAGCTGGAAAAACTGGGCTGGAATTGGAAAAAAAAACTAGGTTTTGTCATTTTTTTTTTTTGTTTTTATGGTATTCATGGTGTGGTAAAAATGATATAAAATAAAGAAGAAGCACTACTCACCTAACCACGGTCCTCTGTTTTTGCATTAAGTCCCTTGTCCCATTCTGTGCCTGCAGTGAATTGAATTGGTCAGGTGACTATTGCAACCAATCTCTGGTTTTCCAGTTTAAGCCTTTTAATAGTATGGCCATTTTTTTATATATTTATATGAAAATTAGGGAAAAGAGGGGATTATATTTTTTATATTTTTGTGTTTTTTTATATTTTTAAACAATATTTACATTTTTTTTCAATTGTAATTTTTATTAAAGTTTTCCAACATGTACAAAATAAGGATATATAAAATGGCAATATAAGACAAAGAAATAGTAAATACTCCATGAAGGGCAATCACAGATATAAGAAAATTTACAGAGATGCACAGAATACTTGGCATGTCACAAATAAAGGACCATAAGGGAGGGGAGGGAATAGAAAGATACTTGGAAAGTATACCGTCCAGGGGAATACAAATCATGGAGTGCCTAGAATGCACCTCAAGCCTGAAATTTCTCTTCCTCATTATTCAAAAGAGCTTTCAGGTACTCAAGTGACCAAGAATCTCTAATTCTGGCATACAGCTCTTCAAGAGTCGGGGAAGGATGTCTGCCACCAGTGTTTAGCCACAAGGCATCTGGCTGAGGTAAGTATATAGATTAGGAGCTGCAGAGTATGCTTATGTAGGTTCTCAGAGGGCAGGTTAAGCAGGTATGTCTTAGGGAGTAGGGGGAGGCGAACTCCCAGAACCTCTTCTATTAATGTCTGAACTTGTAGCCAATAAAGCTGGAGTAAGGGGCATGACCAAAATAGGTGAAAAAAGTTGGCCGAACAGTTACCACACCTCCAACAGTTATCTCGTATAGTCACATTAAAAGAGCAAAGCAATGCTGGGGTGTGGTACCAGTGCATGAGGATCCCGTGCACCCCTAAAAATAGTGCAGGCTAAGTGGGTAATCTGAATATATGAAAATTCACTAGATCAGGGAAGATTATACCTAAATTGTAAGTTGGCAAATGGAAGGAGGGAGCATGTTCTATAATCTATAATATCAGAAAGCGAAAAAGACCCACCCTGAGCCAGGGACCCGAAACCGTTGCTGTAAGCCCAGGTGGGAAGTCTGACTGAAAAAGGAAGGCTGTCATCGAAAACATGTGGTGGATAGGGAAAAGCGGGCTGCACAAGTGCGCCAGAATCCCTCGTGAGTGCATTTTTTAAATTATTTTTTAACACCGCTAGGGGGCTTGTAAAAACAATCATCAAATTGGTTATACCATTGACTGCAATGCTACACTAATCTATGGTAAAATGGCTAGGCATGTATTAAGTTGTGCCTGTGGCAGGGTTTAATACAAAGTTTGCATTGGCAGGCCTGGGAGCCTTCAGAAGTCACCTAGCTGCCAAGAAAACCTGCATTTGCACTATTTTCTTATGGGTTTAATTCACTGTACAGCCAAAATGTCATGTTTATTATATATTCTTTGGGTCTGTACAATCATCTTGCACCCCTCATTGATCCAGAACTCCGAATTGAATGCTAAAATTCATACATATGCTGCAAAGAGTAGATTGATTTTGAGCTTTATTGAGGTAATAGTTTACAGCTGCTTTGCATAGAAGTCTATTGAGGGGGGGAGGCTAGAGCATGAGATAAGCTGCAATGATGTCTACCATACATAGCTTACACATAGAAGAGAAGATCCTGCTTACCAATTGTCAGGGATGTTACATCTGTTGTTGCTGCTTTAAGGTTGCCGTGTCAACATAACGAAGGATTGGTGGTTGCTGCTTTAAGGTTGCCATGACAACATAGGGAAGCTTCTTGAGCAGGCCTTTATAAACCACTCCTTCATCACCCAGCTTTGCTGGCTAATTAGTTTTCAACTTCCTCCTGACTTTGATTTGACTACTCCTCCTTTGGCTCTGTTCTTGGATTCCTCAGTCTTGTGATTTTTGTTCTGGCATTCCTGATCAATTCTGACTTTAGGCTTTGTTTCCCGGATTTGTCTTCGTCTTGTGATTTGGATCTGTGTTGCTCTCCTCAGCTGCTAACCTGTGATTGACAACCATTCTGTTATGTCTGTCCTTGTGAGCAGTGTGTGGATTTGGTGTAGGCTTCTGCTGCAGTGCATTTATTTGTGATACACTTTCTGCTCTGGTGACAATTTCGGTCTTCAGATTCAGCGAAAGTCCATCTCTTCTTGCGAGGAGCTCTGGTGAAGGTGTCTGAGGCCGGTCTTGGCTCGCAGTAGTGTTTTACCTTTAAGTAGCATTTTCTACTGCTTGCAGTTGTCAGCCCATTTCTGCTGCTGCTCTCCTGTAGACCAGTACATTTCTTACCTTGCATCTGAATCCTAACACCAATTTTGTCTATTACACAGAGGAGCAGCAGCAGCATTGGGCACATTATACAGTAGTACTGAGTAGTGTTGCTTTGAATTCAAAACTGGGGTGAGGAAAAACACTTACTAGATGCAGCAGCAGTGTCTCTGTGTGTATGTATTTGTGCTCCCTCTTCCTCCTCCCTATGTCCACTTCATAGATTTGTATGGGCATCAGCTGTAACTTGATTTATCAGTGAAGCTGAAAATCTATTGTGCTCTGCCTGCTGTGTATAGCTTTTATCAGTGAACTGAGATGTTTATCAGTGCAGGAGGTTGGGCGAAGGAGAAGGTTTATCTTATTACCTCTTAGCAGTTCTTTATAATTGTGAGCATTGTCCGATATGATGTTAATATAACAAGTTATGCAAATAATATAAGTCAAGATTAGACCAGATTTCACTAGGCCATGTTCAAGTATAAATGACTAAAACTAAAGGTATATGGTTGCATAAAATAGAAATGTCATTGGAAAAATAAGGCTTATTCTAAAATAACAGATTGTTTGAATTCTCTTTTATCAGTTCCACATTATTTTCTTCAGTGATACCATTCTTCAATGGAAAATCATTGCCCAGAATGGATTTCCTCTCTTGGTGAATAGCAATGTCATCATAGGATAAATAATTCTTTGGAGGGCTAAGATGTTGAGGGCTGGGTGGGCAGCCCAGAAATCATGTCTTTAGTTTCCTGAAAAAACTCACACAGAAAATATGGTTCTGAGATCAAAAGTTATTCTCTCTTTATTGTATTTGTACAACCATCTACAGCAAAGAAACATTGCTTCTTATTCCAGACCCACCCAATTACGGCTTTCAGCGGAGCCATGTGAACAAGGGCTGTAGAACTGCCTTTACAAAAGGACATTATTTCAGTTTGAAGACGTGACTCCTATTTAAAACATAATCCTGATTACCCTTTTAGTCAATTATTTTGTAACATCCAGTGGTAGAATAGAGCAGAAGATAGCTCAATCTTCACAGCTGCTTGTTTGACACAAAGGAGTGAGAGTTAAAAAGCCCGCAAGCTGCTTATAGTGTTTCACTTCATGTGGTGAAGTACCCTCTTCACAAACAGTTTCCTGCCTATAGCCACTAATGTACTACCAATTGAAACATCCAATAGCCAATGCTAACAGAATTCCGCACTGCAAATTAAAATTAAATACTCCTTGATGTTGTATTGGTGGCAAGGTATTTCAGGCTGCCTTGCATATATCATAAAGGTACACTAAAGAAGTCCATCAATAAAGCCATGGCAGAGGAGTCTCACCTATCATAAGACATATAAATCATTTACTAGCTTTAGCAAAAATGTTTACTGTCAGTAAATCCTCCACAAAACACAAGTGTGGGGAGAACCAGTGGAAGAAATAGAAACATGGTGTACACTTGTTCTCTTCCAGGTAGCAACAGTAGCAGAATCTTAGGCCTTAAACTAAATGAAAAATTTAAGACCAGTTTAATGTTTAGGGGAAATAACACTTATTTTATGTTTACAGTATGCATTAGGCAGAAAAATCCCACTAAACACATATTAATTATACATAAAACTTACCTTTTCATCCCTCTTTCAAATATACAATATATCACCGTATTAATGGTTAGAAAATTTGCATCAGTTGTATCCAGCCCTCTTCAGCAAATATTGAGCTTAGTGTATGTATAAATACTGAGATATTACAATCTCTCAGCTAGTTCATTACAGATCCTTTATTAATCTAGACAGCATATGTGCCACCAAATGCCATGGCATAATGTGAGGCTAAATATGCCTCACGTTATATGGATATATACAAGATAAGGGCAAAAAAAATCCTTACTGGAATACTTCTATAGGCAGTATATGCAGTTAATAGCTACATGTATGACTTTGTGTATATTTTATGCTGTTTTTAACATGGTGTTCTCCCCTACTGTTTAAATGGTGAGGGTCTGCTGGAGCTGTTGGAACCTAGAGTGGTCTTAAAAGTTGGATGTGCAGAAGTGTTGTTTTTTCACTTGGCATGGCAAAAACATCTTGAGGCCAAAATGTTGCTGTTTGTAACCTATATTATTCTGTTCATAATTAAAGCAAGGCAGCAGTGATGCATCTTCTATCCTCAGATAGAAGCCCTAAGAAGACAGTTAACGACCTTTTCCAGATTAATTCAAGCCAGCAAAGCTACCATGTTCAGATTTTTATGTTATATAAATATATTGAAAAAAGTTAACAAAAGCAGCATAAAAAATAGACAGCTTTGATGGGTCTGTTTTTCAAATGGATCCCAACAAATTTCAACAAATTTCATTGACCTTCAGTCATGTTTCTATTGTGGTCCCTGTTTATATTGTGGTCCCTGAAGGGATGCATATAATGCTAGTACGAACAGAGTCTTGGTCAGACCCTCAGCAGTGAGCATGTGACTCAAAACGGACAGGAATAAAACCTTTGCTGAGTTTTGCTCCTGGCTCATGGCTCCATATACGGGACCATGAATATATATAGTCGTGTTCCAGAAAGTGTGGTTGCTGACTGCTTTGGTGCAGATGACATAAAGGATGAAAAATTAAACATTGGATTTTTCAGACAAAAGCTTATAGGCTAAGACCCCACATTGCGGAAAAGCAGCTTTTTTTGTTGCAGATTTTGCTGCAGTATTTTTTAGCCAGGAGTGGATTGAGCAGAAGGTAGAAGTATAATTACTTCCTATATTTTTCTTATTCCTTTTGTAGCCATTCTTCTTCATTCTTGGCTCAAAAAAACGCAGCAAAATCTGTAACAAAATTGCTGCTTTTCCACAACGTGGGGCCTTAGCCTTACCATTCTTTTAAGATTTGGTTACAGTGTTGACCAAAAAAATCCATCTCAAATGGTGGGAAGTATGATAGCAACAGATTTTTTTTTTTTTATTGTGAAAAGGTTGTCGATAGCTCCCTTTGTTACAAAACAAGGACTTTCTTGAAACTGAAGTGTAATTTATAAGAAACTTATATTTACTGTAATTTAATTTGAGCAGGATAACAGCAAATATTTAAATACTATACATGGGTCTTAGCAGCTGTAAATGTGTTCCCCTCCATCTATACTGTGTATTTGCATTGCACATGATGTTGATTGCAATTTGCATAATCTCCAGTTAGCTGCATCATGTATACATGTTGTGAATATGAATATTTAATGTTTTAATTCTCATAATGCATTTAAGGATCCTGCAATTATTTTGATGTGTTCTGTGCATGTTGTTTGCATTGATCACAAGGTTTAATGAACCTTTCATTACCATGACTGAATTATAACAATTAACCAAGTAATTCCTCTATAAATTGTGTCAATGACAGCATCATTCTCATGTTCTCATAGCTGTGTGACTCACAATTCAATCTTGTCCATGGCTATATTTGTATAGAAATGAAAAACTACAAAAAAATACATTTAGAACTCATGTGGAAGATTGAGGCTGCAAGTGCACTTTACCATAAATCAAGTAAGTGCACTTATTGTGGGGAAGATCCCTTTAAATACCTATTAAAACACAAATAATAAATATACAGTAGTTGACTACTGTATTTACTGTAGTCTCTTCTCATGAAATACATGAACTAATGTCACTAATAAATGTAGCTATTTAGAGTACACCTAAAACTATAGAAGTATTTCTATGTTTGCCTACAATGTTTGTAGATTGAAGGTTCAATGCATCTAAAATGAAAAATAAGCAACTTTCAAATAGTCCTGATTAAAACTGTACTACTGTGTGTATCTACAGTTCTAAAGTAAACCTATATGCATCCATGGTAACAGACTACAAGCAAGCTCTATATAGTCTGATCCTTCAATAAACCACTCTTCTATATGTTCACTACTTATTGCTAACATACATTTAATACATTAATAGAAAGCAGAGGTCACAGAAAGTATGACTTCAGGATTAGAATAAACAGGGTTTATTTGTAGTCTACTACCATAGACACATATTATTATTTATTCATATTATTATTGTTTATTTATATAGCACCATTAATTCCATGGTGCTTTACATTAGAGGGTTTACATATGGTACACAAAATATACAAGACAAGTATAATACTAACAGTGACCAACTGGCACAGTGGAATAGAGGGCCCTGCCTGCAAGGGTTTACAATCTATGACAGTTAGGATTAGGAGTAGGAGTTAGCATAGGAGTTGTTAACATAAAATTATTGAAAAGATTATCTGCAAATTGCTTTTGGAATCCCTAATTTAGGTCTTGAGAATGACAGATCATAAAATAACCTCCTACACAGGGCACTATATTGTGTTTGTTTTATTTTGTTTTCCATTACTCTAAATGCCACTAACAATATATCTAGTGTTCAATTAAATTATATTCTAAATAGCAAATAACCGAAAGGGAAATACACTTATGAACATTCACAAACCAAAAAACAGCTATATTTAAACTGGTTATCCACCTTTGTGATATTGATGGTCCAAGTGGACCCGAAGAATGGAAAACCAGGCTCATGTGTGAAGCTAGCGCAAAATCAGTTGTTCCAGGACAGCACAGCTCTTAAAGCCGCTGAAACACTTCGTACAGCAATTGAGCAACACAGCATACAAATATTACCAGGAGCTGTACTGTCCTGGAACAGCTGATCTACAGGGGACCCAGCTGTCAGACCCTCACAGATCTAATATTGATGGCCTATCCTAAGGATAAGCCTTCAATATTACAAAGGTGGATAATCTCTTGAATTATTTTCAGTTTTGTAGCTGAGGGCATTGGTCTAATACAACAAATGTCCAGCATAAGGTATTCACATTATTTTTTTACCATGTATTACTTTAAAGCGAACCTCCAGTTAAAAATAACCTTTCATAAATGAATAGTGCATTTAAATATAAGAAACTTTGCAATATATCTTATTAAGGAAATCTGTTTCCTTCACCACTTATAAAGCTGTTCTCCTCCTCATCTTCAATCTGACTGCTTGGTTATATTACAGTTGAAACCAGAAGTTTACATACACTATATAAAAAGACACATATGCATGTTTTTCTCACTAACCTTTCCCGTTTTAGGTCAATTAGGATTACCAAAATTATTTATGTGAAATGTGAAACACGGGGGTGGCAGCATCATGTTGTGGGGTTGTTTTGCTGCAGGAGGGACTGGTACACTTCACAAAATAGATGGCATCATTATGTGGCAATACTGAAGCAACATCTCAAGACATCAGCCAGGAAGTTAAAGCTTGGGCGCAAATGGGTCTTCTAAATGGATAATGACCCGAAGCATACTGCCAAACTGGTTACAAAGTGGCTTAAGGATAACAAAGTCAATGTTTTGGAGTGGCCATCACAAAGCCCTGATCTATATTGAATATTTATGTGCAAAGCTGAAAAGGCAGGAGCGAGCAAGGCGGCCTACAAACATGGCTCAGTTACACCAGTTCTGTCAGGAGGAATGGGCCCAAATTCCTACCAACTATTTTGAGAAGCTTGTGGAAGGATATCCAAAACGTTTGACCCAAGTCGTACAGTTTAAGGGCAATGGTACCAAATAGTAATGAAATGTATGTAAACTTTTGACTTTGCAGAAAGTCATAAAAATGCCTTAAAAATTCTCTCTGTCTTATTATTCTGGAATTTGGCAAATATAAATATTTTTGGTAATCCTAATTGACCTAAACGGGAAAGGTTTATTCTGATTTCATGTCAGATAGTGAGAAAAACATGCATATGTGTCTTTTTATATAGTGTATGTAAACTTCTGGTTTCAACTGTATATCAGTCTCTATACTCAGCCTCACACATACAACTCTATTGAGCAGGGAGGGGTTGCCTGGGATTCTCCTGCTGGCTGGATAATTGACTTATTGCCTCATTTTGTATGTTAGTAACCTCTTATCTACAACCTAGCAGTATTTAAAAAAAGCAAGCAATAGCGGAGTGTAACAGTAACAATTATTTGAGTGTCTTTTCAATCCCCACTCCTCTTCATAGACTAGTATGGAGAAAGCAACTGCCTGAAAAGTGGAGAAGAAAACATATTTCTTTAATAAAACATTTTACCTTGATTTGTATTACAGGCTGCACTATGCAATAAAAAAAAAGTTAAAAAAAAATAAAGAATTAAAAGTTCAAATCACCCCCTTTCCCTAGAACACATATAAAAGTAAAAAAAATAAATAAACTGAAACACATTCAAATTAAGTATCCCTGTGTACGAAAACACCCGGTCTACAAAGTAATAAAAATATTTTTCCCATTACGTAAAGACCGTAGCAGGAATAAAAATCAAAAGAGCCGAACCGCTGTTTTTTCGCTGAATATAGAGACTCCAAGAAATTTTATTTTTTGCAAAGTTTTGGATTTTTAAAATTTTTTTTTCCAGCTTCCCAGGACATTGTGTAGAATATTAAATGGTACTATTACAAAGTACATTTTACCTCGCAAACAATGAGCCCTGATATGGCTGTCAATATCAATATCTACAGGTACCAGAGTTTGACGGAATGGGGCGGACAATCGTCCTTTATAAAGCACACAGTACAGAAGGTGAAGTTACATGCCAGAGGGTTATGGGTCAAGTTCCACTTTTGCCATGCATCACGGGAGTTGCTATCCCATGGACTAGGTGTTCATGCCCTTATGTTCTTCCTGGACAGCATATTTTTCTTATTGGCACACCTCACATGTAGATTTACTTTGTGCAGTCTCCTTCTAATAATAGACTCATGCACTTTGACATCAATAGTAGTGAGTGAGAGGTACAGGTAGGTCATGTGATCAAATTCTGGGGTTCTCAGAGGCTTCTATCTGCCTCTGGAATTTCTCTGTTGAGCTGAGCTTGCTGAAATAGCCTAGCCTGGACTAGTTGGCAGCTGGCTGATCTCTCATACAGTGGAATGACTGATTATCAATTGCTTGGCAATTTTTTACAATGCACTTCAAGAGTCATAGCAGAGTTGACAACCTGATTTGACATTTTTCTCTACACCATTCAAAACACATGGACGGCCAACATTTTTTACGGACAAATTAAAAAGGTGACCATAATTTGGATTACATAATCACTCAGGAGATGGTCTGGAGATTCCAGTATGCCCATTTGACAGATATGAGTAAAGTAAAATAGTACAAAATGTTTCATTCAAACAATACAAATAAATAATAATAAAAAATAATTCAAATGTGTCAATATCCTTTAATGACTAATTAAAATAGAGAAATAAGACATGTGACAGACGTTTTACTAAAGTATAAAGTATTGGCATCTGAAGTTGTCCACCACACAAACCGCCAGCCTCTCAGCGTGACTCTTCTCAGAAAACAAGCCAGTGTGACTCTGGGCCAGAAAACAGTAGAAAGATTAAGTGTCACCTGCATATGGAGTTTAAAGGAGATGTGTAAACAAGTACAAAAATGCTAAATAATATTCCGTTGAAACCAGAAGTTTACATACACTATGTAAAGATGTTTTTTCACTATCTGACATGAAATCAGAATAAACCTTTCTCATTTTAGGTCAATTAGGATTACCAAAAATATTTATATTTGCCAAATGCCAGAATAATGAGAGAGATAATTTTTTAAAGCATTTTTATGATTTTCTGCAAAGTCAAAAGTTCACATACATTTCATTAGTATTTGGTACCATTGCCCTTAATCTGTATGACTTGGGTCAAACGTTTTGGATATCCTTCCACAAGCTTCTCACAATAGTTGGTAGAAATTTGGGCCCATTCCTGACAGAACTGGTGTAACGGAGCCATGTTTGTAGGCCACCTTCCTCGCACCTGCCTTTTCAGCTTTGCCCAGAAATTTTCAATACGATTGAGATCAGGGCTTTGTGATGGCCACTCCAAAACACTGACTTTGTTATCCTTAAGCCACTTTGTAACAAGTTTGGCAGTATGTTTCGGGTCATTGTCTATTTGGAAGACCCATTTGCACCCAAGCTTTAACTTCCTGGCTGATGTCTTGAGATGTTGCTTCAGTATTGCCACATAATGTTCTTTCCTCATGATGCCACCTGTTTTGTGAAGTGCACCAGTCCCTCCTGCAGCAAAACAACCCCAAAACATGATGCTGCCACCCCTGTGTTTCACAGTTGGGACGGTGTTCTTAGACTTGCAAGCTTCTCCCTTTGTCCTGCAAATGTAACAATGGTCATTATGGCCAAACACTTCAATTTTAGTTTTGTCAGACCACAGGACATGTCTCCAAAAATTAAGGTATTTGTTCCTGTGTGCATTTGCAAACATTAATCTGGCTTTTTTAGGTTTCTTTTGGAGTAATGGCTTCTTCCAGGTAGAGTGGCATTTCAGCCCATGTCGATACAGTACTCGTTTCACTGTGGATAATGACACACTCTTACCAGCTTCAGCCAGCATCTTCACAAGGTCTTTTGCTTTTGTTCTTGGGTTGATATGCACATTTCGTACAAAGCACGTTGATCTCTGGGACACAGAACCTGTCTCCTTCTTGAGTGGTATGATTGCAGGACATTCCCATCTTGTTTGTACTTGCATATAATTGTTTGTACAGATGAATGAGGCACCTTCAGGTATCTGGAAATTGCACCCAAGGATAAACCAGACTTGTGCAAGTCCACAATTCTCTTCCTGATATCTTGGCTGATTTCTTTAGACTTTCCCATGAGGTTACACAAAGAAGCAGTGTGTTTCAGGTGTGCCTTAAAATACATCCACAGGTGTGTCTCTTATTAACTCAGATGTTGCCAATAAATTGGAAGCTTCAAAAGACATGACATCATCATATGGGCTGTCCCAAATTGTTTAAAGGCATAGTGATCTTAGTGTTTGTAAACTTTAGACTTTTAGAAAGTAATAAATATGCCTTAAAAAATTCTCTCTCTCTCATTATTCTGGCATGTGGCAAATATAAATAATTTTGTTAATCTTAATGCACCTAAAACAGGAAATATTTATTCTGATTTCATGTCAGATAGTGAGAAAAACATGCATATGTGTCTTTTTATTTAGTGTATGTAAACTTCTGGTTTCAACTGTACTTGAAAGCTAATTTACATATAACCTTCCAGGGGACATATCTTTTGAAAGGGTGTAACTATTTAACACCTACCCAGTCTACGCCGTACTATTACATCATGCTGAGCATATAGTTAACACTCAGTGCCGTAATAGTACGGTGATGTAATGCCGCGAACACAGAAGCTGTGTGTGCGCATTACCTCCGGGGCCGTTAAAAAAAAAAATAAAATAATGGCAAATTTTTCCCGGGCACAGTGGCAATCAAATGATGTATGTCATTCAGCATTTTTATACTTGGTGGCAGATTCCCTTTAAGAAGGCACTTAATGGGTGCAGTTGTACTTGCTATATGATAGATGTGCTAACTTAAAGAGAATCTTTCACCATCTCCAACAAGTCCAGCTCTCTTCTTCAATTAATAGCTGTGTCTCCTCTGATTCTGGCACAGTTGGAATGTTTTCTCTAGCATCCACCATTCAATGTTGTTAGTTTTGGTGCCTGATATACAATTTAGTCTCCATACTGTCAGCAGGGTGGTGCCCTGCAGGAGCAGACAAGTGGTGTAATTCTGTGCTCTGACACTGGCTGCCTCTGATTGGAGCTCTGAATCACGACCCCTGTCTGACACTGCCCTTCTGACATTATAGAGCATAGATAGCTCATCAGGCATCAAAATTAACTGTGCTTGTTGCTCCAGAATGGTGGAGGCTAGAGAGAAACTTCCAACTGTACTGGAATCAGTGGGGCAGCGCCTATTAACAGATGCTAAGAACTTGAATTGGGGGAGGTCCTCTTTAAATCAGTCAGACCTTATAGTTTCATCAATTATTTGAATTATTATATATAACCATGTATCAGAAGTCATATTATTTCATATTATATTAAATTACATTGCCACCTAGGTAAACATTTATAACAGTCTGTGTACATGAAATTAAAATTCTCCCCATTACCTGCATCAATATACAAAGCATTTAATGCACTAGTGGCTTGCCTGTGTTAAAGGTTTTTTTTACACAAACATAACTATATTTAATAATAATTATTGTAATAATAATTGTAGACAAGTAAAACTTAAATTTATTTGCAAATTTAAGTAATTCACAGTTTTGCAGAGTTTTGCAAATTTTCTCTAACCATCTTGGTGGTGACAGTATTTTGTTGTGATCATTCTCAATGGATATGACCAAGAATGCAGGACCTACAGTGATGGCCAAAAGTATTGGCACCCCTGCAATTCTGTCAGATAATACTCAATTTCTTCCAGAAAATGATTGCAATCACAAATGCTTTGGTAATAATATCTTCATTTAATTTGTCTTCAATGGAAAACCACAAAAAGAATTGTCAAAAAGCCAAATTGGATATAATTCCACACCAAACATAAAAAAGGGAGTGGACAAAAGTATTGGCACCCTTTGAAAAATCAGGTGATGCTTCTCTAATTTGTGTAATTAACAGCACCTGTGGCACATAACAGGTGGTGGCAATAACTAAATCACACTTGCAGCCAGTTGAAATGGATTAAAGTTGACTCAACCTCTGTCCTGTGTCCTTGTGTGTACCACATTGAGCATGGAGAAAAGAAAGAAGACCAAAGAACTGTCTGAGGACTTGAGAAGCAAAATTGTGAGGAAGCATGAGCAATCTCAAGGCTACAAGTCCATCTCCAAAGACCTGAATGTTCCTGTGTCTACCGTGCGCAGTGTCATCAAGAAGTTTAAAGCCCATGGCACTGTGGCTAACCTCCCTAGATGTGGACGGAAAAGAAAAATTGACGAGAGATTTCAACGAAAGATTGTGCGGATGGTGGCTAAAGAACCTCGACTAACATCCAAACAAGTTCTAGCTGCCCTGCAGTCCGAGGGTACAAAAGTGTCAACCCGTACTATCCTTCGGCGTCTGAATGAAAAGGGACTCTATGGTAGGATACCTAGGAAGACCCCACTTCTGACCCAGAGACATAAAAAAGCCAGGCTGGAGTTTCCCAAAACTTACCTGAGAAAGCCAAAAACTTTTTGGAAGAATGTTCTCTGGTCAGATGAGACAAAAGTAGAACTTTTTGGGAAAAGGCATCAACTTAGAGTTTACAGGAAAAAAAAAAAGAGGCCTTCAAAGAAAAGAACATGGTCCCTACAGTCAAACATGGCGGAGGTTCCCTGATGTTTTGGGGTTGCTTTGCTGCCTCTGGCACTGGACTGCTTGACCGTGTGCATGGCATTATGAAGTCTGAAGACTACCAACAAATTTTGCAGCATAATGTAGGGCCCAGTGTGAGAAAGCTGGGTCTCCCACAGAGGTCATGGGTCTTCCAGCAGGACAATGACCCAAAACACACTTCAAAAAGCACTAGAAAATGGTTTGAGAGAAAGCACTGGAGACTTCTAAAGTGGCCAGCAATGAGTCCAGACCTGAATCCCATAGAACACCTGTGGAGAGATCTCAAAATGGCAGTTTGGAGAAGGCACCCTTCAAATCTCAGGGACCTGGAGAAATTTGCCAAAGAACAATGGTCTAAAATTCCAGCAGAGCATTGTAAGAAACTCATTGATGGTTACCAGAAGCGGTTGTTCGCAGTTATTTTGTCTAAAAGTTGTGCTACCAAGTATTAGGCTGAGGGTGCCAATACTTTTTTCCGGCCCATTTTTGGAGTTTTGTGTAAAATGATCAATGATTTGACTTTTTTTTCATTCTCTTTTGTGTTTTTTCATTGCAAGCAAAATAAATGAAGATATTATTACCAAAGCATTTGTGATTGCAATCATTTTCTGGAAGAAATTGAGTATTATCTGACAGAATTGCAGGGGTGCCAATACTTTTGGCCAGCACTGTATATGTAGTCTTGCATTTGTCAGAAATCCAGTCATAATTTCCTTATTGTGGCTGGGTTATCTTCTCATGCATGCACTGCCCCTACCTAATAACCTTTCCACAATAAGGAAATCATGACTGGGTTTCTGAGAAGTCCCAAGACCATAGAAAGTTCCTGCATTCATGGTCGTACTCGTATCCATTGACAACCAAGCAAGACAACAGACTGTCATCACTAAGATGGTCAGAGAAATTTTTTAAAGCTCTGCAAAATTTTTAATTACTTATATTTGCAAAAATATTTAACTTTTAATTGTCTACAAATGTAAATATGGTTAAGTGTGTGGAAAGACCCCATTAAGGACCTGCAGCACTTGACAGACTGTTTACAAAGGATTGATCAAGATGCTGTTTTTGGTATGCTTTTGCACAATTCATTCTAGAATGATGTAGTAAATACAGTATATAATGTAAAAATGATGTATAAATATACTATGTGAAAATTAATATATTTAATTTACTTTTGTGGAATTGTTTTTGTGAATATTCCTTAGCGATTCTGTCCTGAGGATGCCCCCAGGATGTCTAGAATATGATTTCTGAAAAGCACTGTTATTCAGGAATATAAAGCTATGACAGACAATCTGCATCATGGAGAATAAGCAACACAAGAGCTGCTGTAAAAAGATATTTGGTCAGACACAGGATCTAACAACTATGTGACTGTAAAGTTTTATCTAAAATCCTAGAGGAAGTGCTGAACAAGCACAAATGAAGTAACACCATCTAATTCTTTTATAATTTACTGGGTATCTCCTCTAACAAGCAGAGAAGATTCTGCAGCAATACTAGAAATCTGCTCATAACACCATAACTCTTTGGCATACTCTGTAGAGTGGAGAGAGAGAAGCAGGTCTGAGCATGTGTGTCCACATTTAGGGTATGCTTACCTGGTGGAATCTGTTGCTGATATTGATTCAGCTGGAGAGTCCACAACTCAAGACATCTCAGCAGGTGAATGGGCTTTCCTCTAGTGTTAGGGTCGTGACCGACCCGTTTTAGGTTTTAAATGCATACAAATTCTACATACATTTGTTTATTGCATCAAGACTTTTTGACTTTTTCAGGAACTTATTTTTAAACAAAATACAATAAAATAAAACTATTTTACTAAATTGTAAAATGCTCTTATTAAAATTATAACATTTGTGTTGTTGGGGTCAATTTCGACCCAGGTCTAATATAAGAGTAAAAAAACAATAATAAGTCCCAAAACTGAACTCATAAACACAATATAAACCAACATCCCACAGCCAGCTCTACCTCCAACAACTTGAGTTAGGGACATGTCCAGGCATGTATGGCCAAATGAGCTTACAGTTGGTACTTTGCAGAGTATACATCTTCAGTTTACACCATGCAACAATGAGGAGAAGATTAGATGCAAGCCAAATTCTGGATTATATCTTGGATGATAATGAATCAGAGGACACACAGCAGCAAACTGATACAGATGAACAGGTTTCTGAGGAGGAAGATGATGTGGAGTATCAACCGGAAGACACAGACAGTTCTGATCAGTCTGATGAGGAGGTCACCGGTGCTGAAGCTGCTCCCGCTGAATGATTCAAATCCAAAAGTGGCAAGATCATTTGGAGCTCAGTACCTCCAGATGTACATGGCAGGGCAGATGCTGCAAATGTCATAAAAATGACCCCTGGGATCACAAGGTTTGCTGTGACAAGAGTAAGTGACATCAAGACATGTTTTGATCTGTTTATGCCATTGTCAATAAAAAAAATCATTATTGCTATGACAAACCTTGAAGGAAAAAAAAGTCCACGGCAACATGTGGAATGACCTTCATGATGATGACCTGGATGCCTACATTGGTGTTCTTCTCCTTGCTGGAGTGTACAAATCCTGCAGTGAGGCCACAGATAGTCTCTGGGACGCATCGACAGGCAGGAATATTTTCCGGGCAACAATGTCACTTCAAAAGTTTCAAATGATATCAAGAGTCCTCAGATTTGACAACAGAGACACCAGAACAAAATCTGACAAACTTGCTCCCATCAGGGATGTTTGGGAGAAATGGGTGCAGCTCCTTCCACTGATGTTCAACCCAGGGCCAGAGGTGACAGTAGACGAACGTTTTCTCCCTTTCCGCGGAAAATGCCCCTTCCGGCAATACATGCCAAGTAAGCCAGGCAAATACGGCATAAAAATCTGGGCAGCCTGTGATGCAAAAACTAGCTATGCATGGAATCTACAGATTTACACAGGCAAGTCTGCAAGCGGCATCCCTGAAAAAAACCAAGGAAAACGTGTAGTCCTCGATATGACTACTGGACTGCAGGGTCACAACATTACTTGTGACAATTTTTTTACCAGCTATGACCTTGGACAAGAACTTCTCAGGAGGAAAATCACCATGGTGGGCACAGTGAAAAAAAACAAACCTGAGCTGCCCGCTGAATTGTTGCAGATGAAGGACAGGGCTCCACTTTCCTCAAAGTTTGTTTTTACAGACACCACCACTGCTGTTTCATACTGCCCCAAAAAACGACGGAATGTGGTACTGATGTCCACACTTCACAAAGATGCAGCTGTGTCATCAGGAAGTGACAAAAAGCCCAGAATCATCCTGGACTATAACAAAAACAAAGGAGGAGTGGACAACCTGGACAAGCTGACTGCCACCTACACTTGCCAGCGAATGACTAGGAGATGGCCAATGGTTGTATTTTCCAACATCCTTGATGTGTCAGCATACAATGCATTTGTGTTGTGGACCCACATTCACCAAGGATGGAATTCAAAGAAAAAAAACAAGCGGAGGATGTTTCTTGAGGAACTAGGAAGATCCCTTGTCAAGGCGCACATTGACCAAAGGGAACGGGTGCCCTGAGACCCAGCCACTGCAGCCTTGGTCCGACAACTCCAGAGCTCAACAAGTGCTTCGCCCACACCCACAACAACACAAAGAGCATCATCACCAGCATCCTCCTCAACCAGCCCTGCCTCAACATCAACCACAACAGCCACAACCCCAGTGAGACCACCTGATTCTAAAAGAAAGAGGTGTCAGGTGTGCCCTAGCAATAAGGACAGAAAGACAAACACATCGTGCTTCGCCTGCAAAAAATACCTCTGCAAAGAACACACAAAAAGTGTCACTTTTTGCCACACATGCATCTAAATACTAATGCATCTAAAAACTAGTACTTGATTTCTGTTGATTTGATTTGCTTGATTGATTGTTGTTTGTTTGTTTGACCTAGAAAAGCTACTTTTTATTATTATTGCTATTAATGTTAATATAATTTTCATCTTTTATTTGTATTAAAGTTCTATAAAAAAAAAAAAATCTGTTTTTTGCCTTTTTCATAAAGTAGTTAGATATGGGTCAAAATTGACCCGTAACACCATAGATGTTACTAGAGTTAATAATATAAAATATATATATGTATATTTTTTTTACATTTAAGAAATGTGTTCTAAAACCCTTCAGTAATAGTCAGGTAATATAACAAACTTTTTTAAGTTTATATTATTCTCTTGAGGTTCATTTGACAATATTTTTATATTGAAAATGAAGGGTACGCTCTCAAATGAAAGGCCCAGGGGGCCACAACAAAAATATTAAAATCAATCCTTCCATGGATGAGAAACCCTAACAAGGTAACTAAGAGGTAAGAAACAAATTGGATCATAAATAACTGTTTTTAGGGTATCCTAGGGGTGATTTAAGACACGGGTCAAAACCGACCCGTTAACATAAGAAAGAGTAACAGAAAGCTAACACTAGAGGAAGGTTAAGCAGTGACATTGGTTTTTGTTATATAAATAAAGCTGAAGTGTGTGTTAGTTGTTTCAGGTGACTTTTGGTCTTCACCTGTAAAGAAGTGAAGAAGACCCATTTCTAATGTCAAACTGGAAGGCTTCGGTGGAAGTGCTGTGACATATGGACTTTAGTACTTATTTTTAGATGCCTAACCTGCAAAATCTACCCACCATGTTCCATTGACACTGGTGTCTTTTTCGGTGCCAAAGGGGCCTTTGGGCCCCTCAGATCTCTGGACCTAGTTGTTTACTGCTACATTTGCACTCCCTATAGCTACAGACTTGTATACTATTCACTTCATCAACCCTCCATTATAACTTGGATTTTCAGCAAGACAGGGCACATTCTAATTTTCATTTATAACCCAGATTGGGACACTGTGGCCGACATGGTCAACACCTGCAGTAGACAGAGTCACACATTTAATCAGCTCTCACTCACACCAATAATTCCATCCTAAAAAAGTAAAAGTATGGAGGATAAAATGTCTAAAGAGATACAAATCAGCGGATCTGTTCATATTGTGCAATATTTGTTAGTGCGACTATGCAAAGAAAGGTTGTGGGTATACAAATAAGGACTATAGTTAGGTATTGTTTAATTTTTAGGCTGCATGTTCATGCAAAAAAAAAAAAGTTACGGAAGTTGAAGTATTGGTTACAAACAAGTTTAAACAGGTTTACAGCAAATAAAATTATATTACTATACAAACATATTTTATTTTCCATCTGTTTCCCCAGGATTTAGCAGAAAATGTGTTTATAAATTGTGTTTTCTAGGAATATTGCTAGAGATTCACCTTATGTAAGTCACTACAGTATTGTTAAATATAGTGACTTACAGGTGAAATCTTCTCTGATTGGAGTTGTTCACTTCAACTTTTCTTCTGACCCAAAATACCATGACAATTTCCCCTGACCGTGACTTGTATCTGCACAGTTTGCTTTTCCTCTCTGCTTTTCCAGTGCCCTTTCTACCTATTCCCTACCCTCTACACAAATTACCCATTCTACCTCCTCCATAAACAGTATCATCCTGCTGTTTCATCCATTATGGTACCTGCTCTACAGAACAATTCCCTCAAATACTGTACTTTAGAAGTACGTCCCACAAAAAAGTTGGAAAGGGATAGTGCCCTAGATGAAATGAAAGTAGTGTAGGCTGCACTCCACTTAATCACAAGTGTAGAAGTAGGGTCCCAAGCCGTTAGTTATAGACAGTAAAAAGACTTCACCTTAGTTTGTTCAGAGAATTGCAGTAAAGTGTTTATTCGCCACACCGAATAGTGGCCAACATAGAGTAGTTTTGAGTAATGTACACGTTTTGGTCGTGTGACCTTCCTCAGACTATACAATAAGTGCATATAAAATGAACAATAAGTACATAAGGTGTAGGATTGTGCATAGAAATATAAAATCAAATATTTACACAATGAAAACGTCACATATAGGTGTCATATAGGTAGGTACATCTTCTCCAGAAGTCCTGGTAAACATATGTAGCAAGTATAGGCTAGTCAAGGCAGCAACCATGAAAATCATATAGGGGAGGCTGGACAATAAAACAGTGTAATAATAGATCAAGTGAATAGTAATAACATATCTTAAGATAATAATAATTTGTGCATCTGAATATAGATACTACTAGTATACAGGGTTGATTATACAGTCACCCAGAATATATAAAAGTACATATAGCATTATATTATCTAATAACATGTCAAACATACTCTTCCTCTAGAGTCTTACTCTAATCCTCAACTGGATTAGATGAAAGGTGCTTATGTTGTCAGATATGATGGATTCCTGGGGATCCATTCTAAACACAGGGAATATCCAGGATCGTCACCAGATACCCTTGCGGGATACTTTCTGCTCTCTCCAGAGGATTGGATAGAGGCCCAGGGATCACATTTATTTGTTTCACTAGCCGCCAACAATAAATTGATTCATCTCTTCATTTTACATCAGTGCTATATGTGCACCTTTTCCATATGGGTCAGATGAACAACTTCATTTGTTATAGATGTCTTTAGCCATCTTATGTTATATTGCCCCCAGGTATCCTCCTATAGGTCAGACATTGTGATGATGATCTTCAATTTTGGGAAGACCTGTACCTCACAAACCAGTAGTCTGTCTTCTTGGGTTATTACAAGAGAACTCCTGGACGCATTGTAAATGTGTGTGGGTTATATTTATTTATTTATTTTAATAGGAGTCACTTTTTTAAGCATGTAAAGCTATTGTTAACCCCTGGATGGCAGATAGACCACTCTCTCCTTCCCTATAGACATAAGTCAAAATAACAGTGCCTTGTTATTTTGACTTATGTAATTTTCACATTGGATGACCCTGCCTGCATGCAGTAGATTGCTTCGGCATAACACATTTTCTTTTGTTCTTTTTTTTTCTTTTTCTGTTTGTTTTACATATGCTCTTGTCAATAAACTGAGTTTAAAAAATAATAATAACGGGGGGCGTGGCCTGGACGCGCATGGAGTAGCACGCGCGCAGGTCCTTCTCCGCTCCTCCGCTCGCTACTGAGACCCGTGGACCCCTCAGCAGGCGCAGTATGGGCAAGCGCTTACCGAGGAAGGTGGCCCCGGGCACCCCAGCGCCCGTGGAGAGGTCTGGGGGGGCCACCCTGGACGCCTTTCTGGCCCAGTGGCCTTCTCTACCGGGCCAGGCTGCTGCGGGGTGGCCATCTTGGATTTCCTCCGCTCTCCAGGCACAGGGGTCGCAGCGCAGCTTCTTTCCTCCCGCGCTCCCCCTGTCAGCCAGCAGAGCGCCGCTTCAACAGAGATCCCTGTCGGCGCCTGGGCAACCCAGAGTTTCCCCAGCACGAGTACTCCCACAGTCTCCTCACCCTGGGATGTCCCAGCAACTACATTCTGCTTCACCAGCACTCCTGGCAGAGCGGCATGAGAGGACCCCGGATGTTTCCAGCTTCTCAAGGAGTTCTGAGGTCAGTGGCTCTGCTCCCTCCTACACCGCTGATGAGTTGCAGCCTGTGGCCACAGAGCTGGTCTCTGTGGCCCCCCATCTACTATCTTCCCCCATCGCCCCTCCCCTCCATAGCTCAGGGGGGGATGGCGCGGTGGAAGGCGCTGGCGTAGGGGCTCCTCCGCCCCACACTCCCAAGGATTATGGCTCCCCCCCTCCAGTCCTGTACCCCCAGAGCTGCATTCCAGGCCCATCTTCAGCACCATCATCCATGGCGGACCTTCTTCCTCAACTTACTACTAAACAAGACCTTAAAAGTATGGTTGCGGAAATCACAGCATCCTTCCGATCTGAAATTGCTACCCTCCGCACTGATTTAACCCAGCTACCGGGACACGCTGGGGAATGGCCATGACACTACCAGGGGCTATGTTGGCTCGCTGCATGATACTACCACAGAAGGGGGTTCAGCTATACCGACATGGACACGCCACTTGGAGGATCTGACAACAGGGGCCGGCGCAACAATATACGCATCAAGGGACTCCCAGAGGCTGACCAATCTGAGGATCTGCCTGTTCTGCTGGAGGCTGTCTTCAACACTATACTGCAGGAGCCCCCCGTCCCACAAAATTAAGTTTGATAGGGCACATCGAGCCCTTCGACCCAGAGGATCTTCCGCCACACCCCGTGATGTCATCTGCTGCCTCCACGACTTCACCCTTAAAGAGGCTATAATGAGCAAAGTGCGCAAACTCAAAGACTTCGAGTTTCAGGGAGCTCCACTACAATTCTATCAGGATCTGTCGCTAATCACCCTCCAGAAACGCCGCCATCTCCAACCCCTCCTCCAGATTCTTCAGGAGCACCAAATTCCTTACCGGTGGGGATTTCCGTTTGCTCTCATTGCTCGTAGGGATGGTCGCTCCGCTACGCTTCGCTCCTTTGCGGATTTGCCTCTCTTCTGTGACCTATTGGATGTTCCCCTGCCGGATTTAACAGACTGGGAGCTATTCTCTCCACCCCCTCCCCCACCACCGGTTTGGCAACGATTGGAGCCCAGACGACGTCATGCATCCTCCGCGGTGGTGACCACTCGGAGGCCCCGGCTGGAGACTGATCCCTGAGGAGGCTGCCCCCCCTTGAGACGTTCTCCCTTTTCTCGGTGGTGCTTTGGAATCTGCATGCCTTAATGTTATGTTTGCTTCTCTTTTTTTCTTTTTTAGGTCTATGGGTCTCATCTATTATGCTTATTATTGGATTGTTTTAGCGGAGTGGGGCGGGGTGGGGTTCCGGTGACTCCCCTTCCTTCCTTCTATTTACTGGTGGTTGGGGATCCACCGCCTCCCCTCCGACCTCCTGTCCACGCTCTCCCCCCTAAGGGGATACTTGGACTGTGCGGCCATTGATCCTGATTGGACCTCTGGCTGCCCTCATTGGTCCCCAGGCGAGTGACTTAGCCTCGCCCACAAAGTATTGTTTAACTGTTTTTATTTTTACTTTGTCATTTATGATGTCTTTTGCCTCCCCTCCCTCCCTCTCTTCCCCCCCCCCTCCCTGATCTAGAGACCCTGCCTCGACTTTGGGTTCCTGTTTGTGGATTGCCCTTTTGCCTCTCCGAGGGAAACTTGCCAGCGTCATGTGAGATGGGTGAGCTTATTGCAATCCGCCACTGTCCTCCAATCCTGGGTCCCAATGGTTAGGTGCGTGACAATTAATGTCAAGGGCCTGGGTTCCAACATTAAAAGGCGCCATGTCCTTAGAGAACTCCGCTCCTTACGAGCGGATGTGGCGTTTCTTCAGGAGACTCATTTTGACCGCGCTGGTACTTTTGCCTTCGCTAAGCATTATTTTCCCGTAGCTTTTTCAGCCTTCCACAATCGACGCAGAGCTGGGGTGGCTATCCTTCTTTCTCGATCCTGCCCAATTACAGTGACGACTTCCCACATAGACCCAGGTGGCCGGTTTGTTATCTTGGAGGGGCTCCTTTATGGTGCCCCGATTGTTTTATGCAATGTCTATGCCCCCAATTCAGCACAGATCCCGTTCTTGCGCCGGGTATTCTCCCGTCTGCGCGCTCTCCCACCATCAGCTTGGCTGGTGGGGGGAGACTTTAACATGGTCTTCTCTGAACGGGCAGATCGTCTGGCGTTACCCCAGGGCCCAACCCCCCATAGGTTGGCCCAACTTGCAAGGGAGTTCCGCAGGCTGATCCGCGCCCACTCTTTGTATGACCTTTGGCGAGTGGACAATCCTACGGCGCGCTCCTACACCTTCTTTTCTCACCCTCATAACACTCACACCCGCATTGACTACTTCTTTGGAAATGCTCCCGCTCTTCGTTTGCTTAGGGACACGAACATTGGCCCTCTCACCTGGTCTGATCATGCCCCAGTCGTGGTTACCTTATCTACGACTCCAGTGCCTACTCGCCAATGTCATTGGCGTCTTAACGAAACACTGCTCAATTCGCCGACCTCCCTCGAGACCCTGCGCACACACTTGATAGATTATTTTAGGGACAACTTAGGCTCGGTAGACTCTCTTGCCATTCTCTGGGAAGCCCATAAGGCGGTCATGAGAGGATGCTGTATCGCATTGGCTTCTAGGCTTAAAAGGGACAGACAGGCCCAGGAACAGCTCCTCCAAGCCCGTATTCGGTCCCTTACGACGACTTTGGCAGCACATCCATCCCTGGGGGTTCTTCGCCGTTTGGTCCTGGCCCGGGCGGACCTCCGTGATTTGGAGACCCGCCATGTGGAACGACTTCTCCTTTATACCCGTCAGCGGTTTTTTGAACGAGGTAATAAATCTCATACCCTCCTGGCAGGAACCCTCAGGGATCATCGGGCCTCTTCCACACCACACTCTGTCCGTGACCCCGCGGGTACTCTTCAACATCACCCTGATGCTGTGGCGCTGGCGTTCCACTCTTACTACTCTAAGCTGTATGACTTACCCCCCCCACGAGCACTACTCCCTGGGGATGACTCAACACTACTGGAAGACTATTTAAAGGATTGTTGTCTCCCACTCCTTCCTCCTGAGGCCCTAACCTCCCTGAACACCCCCATCACCAGGGAGGAACTAGAAGGGGTCCTGAGGGACCTCCCAAATGGGAAAGCCCCAGGCCCAGATGGGTTCACTTACAATTATTATAAGGTTTTCCAGGGTGAACTCTCTGCTCATCTATTGTCCCTCTTCAATTCCTTCCTTTCAGGTTCCCCTATACCCCCGACTATGCTCTCTTCACTACTCACATTGGTCCCTAAACCGGGTAAGGACTTGCAGGATTGTGCTAACTACTGACCGATTGCTTTGCTGAACACGGACCTGAAACTTTTCACCAAACTCTTAGCCAATAGACTGAATGCTTGGCTCCCTCTGATTGTCCATAAGGACCAGGTGGGATTCATCCCCTGTCGTCAGGGTGGTGACAACACCAGGAGGACTGTGGATTTGATGGAGGTGGCCAATCATTATTCTACCCCGGCCCTTCTCTTGAGCCTGGACGCTGAAAAGGCTTTTGACCGCATAAATTGGTCGTTTATGCATACTACGCTTAAGGCGTTCGGGCTTACGGGACCGTTTCTCACAGCTATCCAGGCCCTTTACTCCTTACCCTCAGCAGAAATTAAGCTTCCCCATGCATCTTCGCCCTTCTTCCCTATTCGAAATGGCACTAGGCAGGGTTGCCCCCTGTCACCCATCATATTTGCCCTCTGCATTGAACCGCTAGCGGCCAAGATTAGGCGAGACCCTAATATCAAGGGCATCATGGTCCAAGATAAGGAATTTAAGATATCTCTCTTTGCGGACGATGTACTCCTCACTCTCACCTCCCCTCATACTACCCTTCCAAACTTGCTGCGCTCGCTAGAGACCTATGGTGATCTCTCAGGGTATAAGGTGAACCCCGCGAAGACTGAGGCACTCCCACTTAACATCCCACGGGACCTTCGCCTTCTCCTCCGCAGTAATTACGATTTCCAGTGGCGGGAGTCCTCTATCCGCTACCTGGGAGTCCATATATCCACCTCCTATGCGACCCTCTACTCGGCAAACTACCCGCGGTTGTTTTGTGAGCTAAGAGCCCTATTGGACAAATGGCAACCCTTGCCTATCTCCCTTTTGGGGAGAATTGCTGCGGTCAAGATGACTCTCCTCCCGAAGCTACTGTATTTTTTCGAGACGCTCCCAGTCGCGATACCTCGGGGAGAATTACGGAACCTACAGAAAGCTATCTTCCAGTTTATCTGGAAAGCAAAACGACACCGAATACCTAGATCTGTTATGCTGGCGGATAGGGGGTCTGGGGGTATGGCTGTCCCACATCTGTTACATTATTACTGGGCGGCCCACTTACGCCATATCCCATTCTGGGCGGCTATGCCAGCATACACCAGATGGGTGCAGATAGAGAAGCTATGGCTGGCACCCATGCATCCTAACGCGCTTCTGTGGGTCAGCTCCCCCCCCCCCCCCTGCCTCGTACCTGTTGGGCCCCATTCGGTTTACTAGATCTATCTGGTCTACCTGTTGTGCTAGATTCTCCCTGATGTCCCCGCGCTCATCTATGGTCTCCATACTATACAACCCCCTTCTCCCAGAGAGCCTGACTTCTGCCATGACTAAAGTGTGGTCTGAAGCTGGCCTTTACCGGATTGCTGACATGGTTGACCCTGGAACCTTGGAACTCAGGTCCTTTGCTTATCTTACAGCTAATCAAAACCTGCCAAGTACTGAATGGTTCCATTACTTGCAGGTGGTTCACTTTGTCCGCTCCCTCCATGGGTCTCTTAAGGTGTCACTCCCCACCGCTTTTGAAAAGATTTGCCGTGCAGGCACGTCCACTAGGGGCTTTATATCCTCTATTTACCAACTTCTTAACTCACAAACTACAGGCTCTCCTGTTAATCATCGCTATATGCTTAAATGGGAGGAGGCGGTGGGTAAACCCATCTCCCAGGAACAGTGGCGGATTGTATGGTCTCGGGCCCAGAAATCATCTCAGTGCATTACGTTTAGGGAAACGCAGTATAAGCTGTTGATGCATTGGTATCATACTCCGGCTCTCCTTCATACTTTAAACCCATTAGTTCCCCCATGGTGCTGGCGCTGTGGAGCTGCGGTGGGTACCCTGCACCATATCTTTTGGACGTGCCCTCTCATCCTCGGTTTTTGGAGGGAGGTCAGGACTCTGACGACTGCTCTCTTTTTGCAAGAGGTTCCTCTTGACCCTCTTCTTTATCTCCTGAACCTTCCCCCCAGACACCTGAGCAATAAGTCATCCAGGCTTTTCTTGCATCTTTGTACTGCAGCTAAAACTCTCATAGCTAGAAACTGGAAGAAGGTGAGTCCCACATCTAGTCTTGAGCTTGTGGCTAGAATGAAGGATGTGAGGAGTCTTGAATACCTGACTGCTGGCCTACATAATTCACGGGAAGCCTTTGGGGCTATTTGGGCACCCTGGGACATGTATTGTACATCACAGGGTCTCTGATCTCTAGTCCTCTCCTTCCCTCCCCCCCCTTCCCTTTGGTCCTACCCTTGTCTTCTTAACCCCTCCATTCCCCCCTCCCTTGTTCACTGCTTAATTTAAATGCATATTGCTTAAGGGGGAGGAGGCAGATAGCCTCTATTTACCTCAATGCTTCCTGTTTGTTTGATTATTATTGTTTTTTTGTTTTTTCTTTATTCCTTGTTAATGAAAAATTTTTCAATAAAATTACAGTTATATAAAAAAAAAAAATAATAATAACAATGCCTCTGTGTGCTACCTCAATTAATAATTCATCCCATGTGCAATCTTAAATTAATAGGGGACACCTATTCATTGACAAAAAATATACCACACCATCAATGAGTGAATGAAACTTTACATGTGTGAATGTAATGATGATATATGTAAGTGAACGATATTACAATATTAGATTGATAAGATACCTTAATTGGGGAAACAGTACAACTGTTGGGCCACCTCTAGACTGGATAAAAGATGAGATATGGTTGGCCATAGAGGCATACAGGTTTTGTATGGTATCATGTGGCACATTTGCCCACAGATGTTGCAGCTGGACCTGTAGAACCTATATACTCTTAGGTTGTTGAGCTGTGCACCACAGTCGGTCCTATAAATGCTAGTTAGGCCAAGGAATTGTTGCAATCTGGCAGAGACATTCCTGGGAAGCTTTTGTGTGTGGCCAAGCATTATTCTGCTGAAAAATGCCAGTTGGAAGCTTTTCCATGAGAGGCAACACATGTCAACCCAGGATGTCTTGCTCATATCGCTGAGCTGTTAGTGCCCCTCGTATCACTACTAGGGGTGAATGATTGTCACATGCAATGGCATCCCAGATCATCACACCAGCAGTTGGGGTAGTGTTTTGCTCCACAGCAAATGCAGGATTGAAACACTCACAAAAAGGCTTCCATACTCAAACACAACCATCCTCAGATTCCAAACAGAATCTGCATTCGTTGCTAAAGATGACACGGTTCCAGTGTTTCTCATTCACAACACCACTGCAAATTCAGTTGAAGGTGACAATGACTGGCTGTCAATGACAGGACATACAGTACAGACCAAAAGTTTGGACACACCTTCTCATTCCAAGAGTTTTCTGTATTTTCATGACTATAAAAATTGTACATTCACACTGAAGGCATCAAAACTATGAATTAACACATGTGGAATTATATACTTAACAAAAAAGTGTGAAACAACTGAAAATATGTCTTATATTCTAGGTTCTTCAAAGTAGCCACCTTTTGCTTTGATTACTGCTTTGCACACTCTTGGCATTCTCTTGATGAGCTTCAAGAGGTAGTCACCTGAAATTGTCTTCCAACAGTCTTGAAGGAGTTCCCAGAGATGCTTAGCACTTGTTGGCCCTATTGCCTTCACTCTGCGGTCCAGCTCGCCCCAAACCATCTCGATTGGGTTCAGGTCTGGTGACTGTGGAGGCCAGGTCATCTGGCGTAGCACCCCATCACTCTCCTTCTTGGTCAAATAGCCCTTACACAGTCTGGAGGTGTGTTTGGGGTCATTGTCCTGTTGAAAAATAAATGATGGTCCAACTAAACGCAAACCGGATGGAATAGCATGCCGCTGCAAGATGCTGTGGTAACCATGCTGGTTCAGTATTCCTTCAATTTTGAATAAATCCCCAACAGTGTCACCAGCAAAGCACCCCCACACCATCACACCGCCTCCTCCATGCTTCACGGTGGGAACCAGGCATGTAGAGTCCATTCGTTCACCTTTTCTGCATCGCACAAAGACACGGTGGTTGGAACCAAAGATCTCAAATTTGGACTCATCAAACCAAAGCACAGATTTCCACAGGTCTAATGTCCATTCCTTGTGTTCTTTAGCCCAAACAAGTCTCTTCTGCTTGTTGCCTGTCCTTAGCAGTGGTTTCCTAGCAGCTATTTTACCATGAAGGCCTGCTGCACACAGTCTCCTCTTAACAGTTGTTGTAGAGATGTGTCTGCTGCTAGAACTCTGTGTGGCATTGACCTGGTCTCTAATCTGAGCTGCTGTTAACCTGCGATTTCTGAGGCTGGTGACTCGGATGAACTTATCCTCCGCAGCAGAGGTGACTCTTGGTCTTCCTTTCCTGGGGCGGTCCTCATGTGAGCCAGTTTCTTTGTAGCGCTTGATGGTTTTGGCCACTGCACTTGGCGACACTTTCAAAGTTTTCCCAATTTTTCGGACTGACTGACCTTCTTTTCTTAAAGTAATGATGGCCACTCGTTTTTCTTTACTTAGCTGCTTTTTTCTTGCCATAATACAAATTCTAACACTCCATTCAGTAGGACTATCAGCTGTGTATCCACCTGACTTCTGAACAACGCAACTGATGGTCCCAACCCCATTTATAAGGCAAGAAATCCCACTTATTAAACCTGACAGGGCACACCTGTGAAGTGAAAACCATTTCAGGTGACTACCTCTTGAAGCTCATCAAGAGAAGGCCAAGAGTGTGCAAAGCAGTAATCAAAGCAAAAGGTGGCTACTTTGAAGAACCTAGAATATGACATATTTTCAGTTGTTCACACTTTTTTGTTAAGTATATAATTCCACATGTGTTAATTCATAGTTTTGATGCCTTCAGTGTGAATCTACAATTTTTATAGTCATGAAAATACAGAAAACTCTTGGAATGAGAAGGTATGTCCAAACTTTTGGTCTGTACTGTATAATGAGTGCCATGAAAACAATTTCCTTCTGCTATGTACTTGGAATGTAATGAAGGTGCTACCTGTGTCTGGGTAATCAAAAAGGTAGCTATGAGAACTGCTCATTCTTGTTTTTGGATCAAATGATCCAAAATACTGGTGGTCTGTCTGGGCCTTAAAGAATGTATTTGTTGTGTGTGTGTGCCCTCATGTAACCACTGCCAACACATATTAATAGAATGGCCTGGAAGACAAGCAATTTGTTGAAATGACCATCCTGTTTCTTACTCTAGGTTTACACTTGTGCTCGGTTTCTGAAAAACGGTAACCCAATCCGCTTGCACCACTGTGGCACCACTTTTTTTACCTGTATTGTGCTACCTGGGATCTACTGTTGATTTTGTTGTTGAAAAAAAGTATTATACAAACAGAAGGTAGCTTATGCAATAAAAACAATTATTTAATATATATTTCTATTGCTTACATAAAACAATCTTATTTGCATGTGATTGTTATAATTCACAGCAGTCCAGTAGTCTTCTGATCAATATAAGATTTAGCTGCATTTGTCAATCAGTGACGCAATGGCGAAAAATCTGAAGTACTGTATATAATGTACTGTAGATCTAAGAGTATGTATACTTGAATTAAAATAGAAAACTCACTAGCAATATCCTTTTAGGACATATACAGATGGTTGATTTTTTTTTTTTTTTTTTACGCTGAAAATGAAAATTAGAAAGAATATCTGCTGCAGAAATTCAAGTCTGATCCTTGTATTTCTGGTGTGGATTTGTAGATTGCAGTGCCACAGAAAAACAGGATGATTAGGCCCATAGAAATTAATTGGTCAGTACTTTTATCCTCAATTGCAGACCCATTACTACGGTTGTGTGCACAGAGCATTTATGGTGGTGATGCAGTGTATTGCAGCTTTGAATGGGATAAAGCTGAAACACCCTCCACTGCCACTACTAAACAGATGGCATGCAGTTAGATGAACCATGGAAACAATGATAAGATTGCAACCCCTACACTATCTGGAAAGGTCATTTCACATGACCATAATGAAACCAAGAAATATGGTCCATGTGTTGGCCACATTTTCCAACCCAACCACAGCTTATAAGAACAGAACTCAACTCACAGCATCATACTGCTGTAATGTAAAGTATTCACAGAATCATGTGAATACTGTATACTACCACATATGAGCTGCAGGTAGGCCGAGAAATGTTATCAAGACATGGACTGTTTTTTTGCCCCAATCATGGACTTGTGAAACAACCCTTACTGTCTTAAGGCTACGTTCACATCTGTGTCAGATGTCCATCCGTTGCATATCTGTCAGAAATCACCAAACAAAAAAGTGCTATAAGGCCAAGTTCACATCGGCGCCAGAGACTCTGCCGCAGAAACCTCCAAAAATCGGAGGAGATAAAAGTTCTGCATGGAGGATTTTTTCTCTCTGCTGCCTTCATTGTGAAAACAGCGGACACATTATAGTGAACGGGGTCCACCGGTGTTCATGTGTAAAGGTTATTTTAGTAGTACAGCTCTCCATCAATTGGGTCCCCCGGCTGACTCGAAGAACAAAGAGCCAGGTATAGATGTAAACCTAGCCTAAGCCCAACTTTTTCACCCGACAGACCCCATTATAGTCAATGGGGTCCCTTGGACTATGTTCATGACCTTTATTTTTGGGCCATTGTTGTCTGTTTTCCAATCATCTGATCCTCCAACAAACCAGAAGAATGGAAATCAAAATACAGATGTGAACATAGCATAAAAATGTCATACTTTGTAGGGACATACCACCTTGACAAACGGTACATTGCAAACAATTGTTACAGACTGCTAAAATTTCTAACAGGAAAATAAAGGCAGCACAGTGCTGGACACAACATTGACAACATATCACTGATTTCAAAAATGAATATGTCCTTAATATCATAACATTGATTTCTATGGGGTATGTCAGAAATGACTGTTTTCTCCTCTACAAGTCTCATTTATTGCATTACATTGTATTATCAAGATTAATAATAACGATGTAAGTAATAATCATAATAAAAGAATACTATATCATTCTTATATTTCCTAATCTCAAACCACAAAAGTACTTTACATCAGAGTGGAACTTACTTACAGACGCTGAAAACCTCAAAGCAATAACTATCATAAGCAGTTACCCCATTTCTATAGAGAAAAAAGCTTGCCTTGTATTGACTAATATTGAATGGAAATCTTGATTCTATTGTTATTTAAAGCTGTAACACTTACATTCTGCCTGTACTTATAAAGAGAAAAGGGAAAGTGAGGAGAGTGAACATAACCAGATAGTTGGGTTCCTAGCAGTGTTATCTATTAAAGTCAGGGCTGCATACTATACAGTCATATCTAGGCAAGCAGATCTATCCATCTCTCCATCTGTCTTTCTATCTAATATACATTTATCTCATGAACATCTATCGTTTATTTAGCATCTGTCTATCACATATCTACAGTATACATTTCTATCTAATTAATCTTATAGTCATCTATCCTACATTTATACAATCAGTCTTTCTCTACCGTATATTTATACTCTGTCTTCAGTCTGTCTAACAGCTATCCATCTCATTCTGTCTAGCAATCCAATCCATGTTCGATGTACCTATGAAACAGTACAGCAACGTGTGCACATAGCTATACAAGCACAGCCAGTAAAGTAATAGAGAAGTGCAGTGACGATTTCTTTTTTCAGCATGCAACTGATCCTTTACCTTACAGCAGTCATCTGTCTGGTCCTATAATGTCAGCTATAGACTGGAGTGGATACCATAATGAATGACTACATAGCCCAGTGTAACTTCACAAAATCATGGTGACCATTTCTTACAATAATGTTTAACGGAGCTGTATGTTACTCTGCACAGGTATGGTGAGGGTACACATATATTCATGCATACCCTAGAATAAAGTCCATATATATAGTTTAGAGTGTATAGTACAGACAGAACTTCTGTGTCCAAAATAATAATAATTATTGAAAATGTTTCCTTGCTGCTTGTAATAATGAACAGTGGATTAATCCTATTAGCATCCACACATAAGCAATTAACTTGTCCCAGTCAGCACATGGCAGTGATAGCATAGGGTGGTACTCCATGCTGGAGATAATGAGATCCTGAGCAGCAGGAGCATCCACTGACATTACACTGGAGGATGGGGAGCAGTCTCAGGCCACTGCAATGGCCACCTGCACATCACTTTACTTGTTTACTTGTATAGACAATATAGATGATATGTATGTTATACATAAGAACACGGTTTTATGACATGGTTTATAAAATACATAGAAGAACAATTTTATATATTAAATATGTATTATATGCCAGTACAGTGTCATATATATATATATATATATATATATATATATATATAAAATCAGTATATAAACAGAGCTATACGTTAAATGTTTTTATATAAACATTATATATTACAGCAATGTAGTATATGAAATATATACTATATATATATATATATATATATATATATATATATATATCCACATACTAGAACAGGGTTGCATATTCCGTATACATTATTTATCAGTGTTCTATATTTAATGTATATTACTATATATCAGAGCAATGTTAATTTCTTATATTAATATTTTTAGAATAGTGTTAATCTACATTCTACATGAAAACGATGCTATTATATATTCACTATAAACGATATACTAGAACGGTGTTAACTATTCGATATACTCCACGTCCCATGACACAATATTCACTATGTACAGTGCTATATAATAGTACAGAATCGTTTCTTTAACATACATCGCTTATCAGAAGAAGTGATGTATTTAACATAGACGATTTACTATATATACTGAACAGCAGTACAGAGTACTCGTTATACATTTTGCAGAAGATTATATTCGCTCTACAAAATATAGCATTGCGGTATATGTCAGGATGGTGATGCGACAATTCATCTATGCGGATTTCTCTGCTTGCGTCTTCCTGGATGTGCACTAGTTGTTACCCCGGCTGGTGGGAGCTCTTATTGGGGAAGCTCCCAAAATACTGACGTCCAGTTCAGAGATCTGATCTACGCGCCATTTCTACCAACTATTCTCGGAGTATTTTAACCTAATGAGGGTCAAATATTCTCCAAGCGATTCATCCTGTATGCATATTAATGACAGCTTTTAATTGTCACACTACATTAGCATATTCGATGTACAATTGTCTATTCATTGTATTAAGGTAAATATCATAATAAGGACATTTTACTAGAACTGGATACATGTGAGAAACAACAGCCGACACTTCGCAGCCACTGGTACTGTATAAACTCAGGAGTAGACTTCTAATGCCAGCACACACAGGGCTCTATCCATACCATGCAGCAGGTGTTTTCTTCTATTGTCTGCGGTTTTTGAAGGAAGGAACGAATTAATGAAAACGTATAACTGAGATCACCTTCAAATATTCTGTGTATATATATATATATATATATATATATATATAAATCTACACACGTAAATCTAAACAGTCATGTAGATCGATGATCGTGATGACAGCCGACAACATACATCCACACATCAGTTATACTGTAGGTTCTACTTATTTATGGTATTATAGTTTAACTGGAAAAATATGAAGTTTTGTAATAAAAACAAATATACATTACATATAATATATATCAAACAATTAGTGATGTATAAATGTAAATATAAAATATATATTATAGTTTAATACAAACAATTTCAACATGTATATACATATACGCACATTGCTGTGTGCTCTTTGCTTTTACTGCACAACCTCCTTATATATATATATATATATATATATATATATATATATATATATATATCGTATATAAAGATTGCTATAGGAATTACTAGGATGAAGCTTGTGCCACATTGACAATCTGAATGATGTAATCAAATGGTAAAAACGTATTTATTCATTAGCTAAAACGGCAACCAACCATTGAATATTCCCATTGTAAAGTCTACCGCCTATATTGTAGTGTTCAGCAATGTACAATAAATGATACCTAGGAAATAAAGAAAGAAACACGTTTAACCTATTGAGAGGCCTAGTGATCGTCCATTATTACCAGGGCTGTCAGTCATTGTACTGAAACAGTTAACTCTGCTTTAGATCCATTTAAAATGAATGTTATAACACAAAGTTATTCACTCCTAAAATCAAGTTTCATCCAGGCTATATATATCATTATTATTTTATTATCCCTTCATCTATATTATAAGGAAATGAATTTACACTAGTAAGTGATCAATACTGTGAATAAGTGAAAAAGTCAAAGAAAGTTGCTCATTATTCGATCATCACCTATCTATCTATCTATCTATCTATCTGTATCTTTACATCTATATCATGTAGAATGCATTACACAAATAGTGTAGTTTATGCACAAGTTTATCCAGGCGAGTGTGACAGGTTGGAGGAGTGAACAGGGCACTGGGATACAACAGGTGGGCGGTGCCACATGACTGTCACTTCTGTCACAGGGCACTGTATGGCAGCTTCTCAGGTCATCAGTCATTCCCTGCCTGCAGCAATCCATACACAGAACAGAGACAAGTATAAACCTGTCCTGATGTCATAAAGTAATAAAAAATACATTAATATTAGAGCTCACACACTAGCACAGACAGGGCAGGCAGACACATACAGTACCTGAAGTGCTCCACAGCATGAGCAGTGAGATGGCACAGCAGGAGGGCACACTCTATACCTGCACTGGATGCATATAGCAGGAACATGTAGGGTTTCCTCAGGGAGGTACATATCATTAATAACATCCTACCCCCTCCCCAGTGGTGTGCTGACGTCACGCTCCTCCGGGACCGGGGAAGAGCAGGGCAGCGCTAAGTGGGCACAGGGCGCATTTCCCTCCTCCCCAGTGTCCTGTCACTTGCTCCTGTCTCCATATTATTGTAAGGGCTGCAGCACAAAGTCACTTAGTGCATTCAACTTCTCAATCCTTACACAGAGTCAGGCACTGCCTAGTGTCACACTCCTTCAGCTCCTGCAGCCACCTTTCAGCTGGGAGTGAATCCATGCTGAGATCACTGGCTAGTACAAACAGGACTCACACTTTGACTCTGAGCAGTCAAACAAATCTTTTTGGCATTGGGGATATCTGATAAAGTCAAGAGCAGGACAGAAGATAAGACACTGAGCCTTCTCTTCTTTGAGACTTTTGCTTCCAATTTCCAAAGTCCAGACCCTTGTCAGAGGAGGATGCTTGGATTGTCCCAGCGAGGAGAGCAGTGAGCTCTGGAGGACATCTGTCACTGGACCCTGCCTCAGGCTGCTGGACCCTCTGCCAATATGAGCAAACCTGCCGGATCAACAAGTGGGTAACACATTATTCTACTTGATATGACATAGTCTGGAGATAATATTAAGAATATATATCTGTTTGTCATAGATAGATAGCACTGATTTTACCTCCTTAGCGCAGTTCTTGTAATGTGCACTGGCTACAAGTTTACTTTACTGATAAATTATTCTAGTTTGTGCAGAACCCGAGAAGCTTTTACAAGCGTTCACATAATGCGGGGAAAGCGGATTTGCGCTCCGTCTATTGCATCCAGAATGACTAATTAAACAATCCTAGAAACCAGGGATCGCAGAGAAGAAAACAACTTTATAAAGTCACATTGCCCCTAATCCTGGATGCAGGCTCCATACACTGCGTCTGATTGTGTATAAGAAAAGTCGCAGCAGCTAATCCTCAGCACAGGTTACTGGGAAGAAAGACACATTCTTCTGGACAAGTGTGCGAAAAGTCATCTGTACCAGAGACGTCTCCGGCGCAGATATGTGAACATAGGCTAATACACATTCTGCGGTTGATACATACACAGACATAGATTTAGGCAATAATTGGCTAAAAATAAGATATTGTAAATAGAATTACTCATTCTTTACAATATTCCAATAGTCTGTTCCTAGTAAGTAAAGAAGTGCACAATATGAGTGTGTATATATATATATATCTTGTATACTTATATTGTAAAGACACTTATATAACAATCTGTTAAGAACTGTAAGACTATACTATTTTTGTGTTGCCCAAATTCAAACCCGGACATATGAGAAGTTTAATTCTGGTATACTGATGGATGACTAGATAGACACGCACAATGATAGCTAGATAGATAGATAGACATTTAGATTTATAGATTAAACATATAGATATACATGTATACATTTATTTATGATTAATTAAATGATTGATCGATAAATATATATTAGATTTAAGACGGAAAGATAGGTGGATAGATAGATAGATAGATAGATAGATAGATAGATAATAAACATACATAGACATATATATATATATATATATATATATATATATATATATATATATAATAGACAATAGATAGACAGATGAATAGATAGATACAGTAGATATATAATATATAGATACATAGATAGATAGATAAATAATAAACAGACCTAGACATATATATATATATATATAATATATATATATTAGACAATAGATAGATAGATATATAGATAGATAGATGGATAGATAGATAGAGCTGGCTGCTGAGGGTGATTACTTCTCGTTAGGGCTAATGACAGGGTTCCCAGGTGCAGGGTGTAATTGGTGCGTCCTATAGTCCAGGCTGGCTGAGTGTATAGCTATGTGAACTGATCTCTGCCTGGGTGGTAATAAGAAGCCAAGCTGCAGTCCCTTAGACCCAGACTAACTTCTTTCAACAGCCTCTGATGGTAATTACAGTAATCTAAGCTGCCATATATCTTTAAGCAATTATAACACACAAAAAGTCCCAGAGCTCCCCTGCTGCGGGATGTTCAGAACGGTTTCCCAGTTCAATAAAAATCTGTTTTCTCTCGTTGTACTGTCAAGACCATGCTGCCTGGAGGAAGAGATGCTGCCCAAACACAGGCCTCCCCTGAGCCTAATGAATGACCCTGGGTCACAGTCACATAGCTTGCAGAGCTTGCAGCACTATTATTATTAGTTCTCTCCCAATAATATTAAATAATGCACTTTGCATGGGATGGGCTATGCTGGAATTCTGCACGTTCCTCTTCTATTCTGTTTGTGTATGTTGGTCCTCAACTATACTGTATATAATAGTGTTATTGGCAGAGCCCCATACAGTACAAGCAGCAGTCATGTTGTAATGTGAGTGTGGGGTTCAGAGGTGGAGTCTGTATCAGTGGAGGCTAAGCCTGCAGGAGGGGGGTGAGTGCTCTCCCTGATGGCATTGTGTGATACCAGAATTCCCATGCTACTCTTTTTGACGGGTCACTGGTGAATCAATAGGTAGGTAGCAAAAAGACCTTGTAATTACACATGACTATAAACATGACAATTTAGTGTGTGCTGCCAGTGCTGAGGGCACAGCATACCTGGGGACCAGCACATGGCACCTGCCCTTATACCTGCCCATGTGATAACAAACTGAATTATGACTGCTATTAATTGTAGGAAAGTAACTTCTCAGCCCCCCTTCGCTCCCACCCAGGCTTAATCCCTCTTTCCCCTGGCCCTGTTGTATATAGCAGCTGTCGGGTTTCATTTAGTAGGAGATGTGGCAGCTTGTGCTGGCTGGAGGCAGTCAAACTACATTCAATAGGGAAATCATTAAGTTAACACTTTATCTAATGTCTCTCATGTTGTCCCCTGGGCATTGTTTTACCTCTTCTGGATCTGCTTTCTACTCCATGTTGCCCCTTTGGGAAGATGAGTAGTTGCTATTTTATCACCCCAGTTCTTGCAATGTCCGCTATATACAAGCTTTGTCTTCACTAAATACAGATAAATATATATATATATATATATATATATATATATATATATATATATATATATATATGGTCGTACACCCATTCTATAAACGTGTCCACGTGTCCATTTAAATCGGGTCCGTGTGAGTCTTACTTGTGGGCACAATACACCGAGGCTAGGTCGTGTGTTTTGTTTCTTTTTTTGTTACCAGTTTTTATACTTTATCTAGATCCACGAAAAGCAACTATAATACGGAGTGACATACAATGCAAAAAAGATATCACAATATAACCACAAAGTTGTATGTTACTACTTATTACTGACTACATATAAGTCATACTATTATTAATATATTTTAGCATGTGCCCTATTCTAAAAGTTTATATGCCAGTGCTATAAAAGGGATGATAGATAGATAGATAGATAGATAGATAGATAGATAGATAGACATGAGATAGATGGGAGATACATGCACTTAGAGAGCTGACAGATAAATATACGCCTGATAGATCTTCTTAAATATGGTGAACTTTTAGTCTTTGTAAAACATATAAACTTGCAGTTTATTTGGATTGCCATAAATTGTCTTACTTTATTCCATGCTGTTTCTTTGTCTAGTTCCTTAACCCCACTACTTGCACCATCTTTCATTACTTATATAACTTCTTTATCTCCTATTAATAAATAGAACAACTGTCATTACAAAGATTTATTCACGTTACTTGATAACTATCGATATATGTTACCGATATTTCATACATGGTATCAGTCACATGAAAGCAGTATTCGTTTTGTACTATCAGTCATATTAAATAAAAAAAAAACTGAAGTGCATCAGGAACTATCTGGAAGTTGTTTCAACCCTCTTCACAACTCTCAGCAAATATTTCAAGTTGAAAAAGCAAATATTTTTTAAACTATTTTTTTTTGTAATCATCTGACCGTTCCTTTTTGACATATGGAATTTAATATGTTTGCAATAAATATAAGATATAAGATGAATCTTTATTCCAATAACATATGAGCACCATATAATAAAATAAACATGCCACTGTACATAAACAGATAATTCTATCTGTTTCTATTCCCATAATATATATGCATTATATATTATATGTATGTCAAAGATATAAACAGAAACATGTCTATAAATCTATGCTCTCTATCTATCTATCTATCTATCTATCTATCTATCTGTCTGTCTTCTATTCCCATCAATCAATCCATACCATACATAAACAGATAAATCTATGTATCATATATCTATTTTTCTTTCTATCTGTCTTTATGTATTCACATAACATGTGGGAGATATAAATTAGAATACACATTCCGCTATCTATCTATCTATCTATCTATCTATCTATCTATCTATCTTTATCTATTTCCATACTGTATATAAATCTATACCATATATAAACAGATAAATCTATGAATCATCATTTTATCTATTAATCTTTATCTATAGTTGGTACAGGAAGCCTAAAAACTTTTAAGGCTAGCACAGGAAGATATCTAAGACTTTAAACCATTTAAGTAAAAGTTCAGGTGCACTTGGCACAAGACCTAGTTGTTTTGTTTATTATGTATGACTTCATTCCACGTATTCCCTTAAGTGCATTTTTGCACAAATGAGCCCTTTATGTGTATTTTTCATTACTAATCATATTCTGCATAGTTATTTTGCATTTTTATTGAAAGAATTCTCTTTTAGCATGTATAATGTATCAATCTTGCACAGAAATTAGGAATTATGTTAGAAACTGGGTGTCTTAACAAAAGATGGTCCTGAAAACTGTCCTACATGACTGTCTCATATTTACCAACAGCTGAAGTACTTATTGAGACTGCTCAGAACACTTAAAGGAGTTTTCCTGACCTTACATATTGATGACCTATCCTTAGGATTATTCATTAATATGTGACCAGTGAGGGTCCAACAACCGGTACCCTCTCAGATCAGTTGGTTGAAGAGTCCGCAGAGTTTGGGTGAATACTGCAACCTCTTCACTGAATGCCAAGAAATGGGACCATATCATGTATATTGTAGGTATTGCTTGGTATTAAGGTTCAACCCCACACACTTGAATGGACTGAGTTGCTTCTCTTCCATGTGACCAATGAATGTGATGGCATTGGCACAGGGAAAAGGCTTGTGAGTGTGGTGGCCTCTTCAAACAGCTGATCTGTGGGGTTTCCTGGGGTCCTATGGATAAACCATCAATAGGTATATTTATAAGTCCTAGAACCCCCTTACATATAGGAAAGCTGTTGGTCAAACAATTATTCAGTTGACAGCTATATTGTCTGAAACCTCCATATGCATTCAGCAGGAAGAGGAGAGAAAGCTTCTGTTGAATTCCTCTGGCTGTGGATTATCTCCTCAAAAACAGTTTTTTTCCGCAGCACTTTTCACAGAAAGCAGAACATTCTGCTTCCATTATACCTATAGGGAAACTGCCAGTGTTTCCATAGGTATAGTTGATATGCTGTGATTTCCAAAACCACAAGAGTTTTGGAAATCGCAGCATCTCCGCTGCGCATATTTCTCCACAATGTGTGCAGGGACTGCACCACAGTAAACACCACAGTTTATGCCACGTGGAGCCCCGGCATTGCAGTACCAGCAAAGTGAATGAGATTTTAGTTAAACTCAGTCACATATTGCAGAAAAAAAAAGAACTGTGGAAAAGCTGCGTTTTCAAAAATGTGGACATTTTTGAAAAATGCAGCATGTTAATTTTAGCTGCAGAATCACAAGCATTTTCCCCATAGATTTAATAGGAGAAGGAAAAAAACTGAGAAAAATGCAGGAAAAACTCAATGAAAAATGCTGCATAAAAAAATGTTTTTTCCCGCAGCATTTTTTAAGCTGCATTTCACTATCTGGGGTCTTAGCCTAAAAATGTAACATGTATGGGCTTCTTTAGAGCCATTTCAGGCGTAGCAAATCTGCAGTGATTATGCAGCAAAACCTTTATGTTTTCAATGCACATTTTGCTGTGGATTTGTGTATTTCCCAAAGATTTCACCTGGAAATTCCACTGTGATTTTTTCTTTTCTTGCATCATGTGAATAGGGTGTACAATCTACAGCAAATCTGGATTAGATTTACAAAACACTGGCAATTCTGTAGTAGTGTGATTACACGCCAAAGTTACCAGTGAACCATTGGCTATCAAAATTATCATGGTAAATATTCTTGCTTAGAGACATTTTCACATCAGCTACTAAAGACAGCCAAAAACAAAATGATTGCTTAGAAGTAAATTGCTGCAATTTTTTGTCTATACTTCATAATGGGGAAAGCAATTAATCATGTTAATTAGTAAATACAAGCAATTTTATCTGAGAGAGGTGTAATATTTTCAAAATAAGGAGAGATATTTGAAAAAAACATTGCTTTGCAATAATGATAAAAAATACTTCAAATTTTATCTTGGAAAATCTTTTCATTTTTCCACAAGTATTTGCCTCGAATGGAAAATCAAACTGCAACCTAGTGTTTGTATCTTACAGCAAGGTAAGTTTAATAAGTGCTGGGGTATAAAAATTCCTATATTATGTCTCACTAGAGAAATGAAAAGTGTAAAAACGTTGTAGCCATTTAAATATCTATAAAGAATGATGTAACAAAACCTTTACTTTTATTTCACCTTTGACGGATACTCTACCAGCGTAAGGATATCTTAAAGCAGATTATTTTTGTGTACATGTTTATTTCCATTTTTATACTGAAATAATATATTACTTGTTTTACAAGACATAAAATAGTATGGTATGCTATGAGTCTATGTTTACTATGTGATTTTGTTATTTACTAAGTATATATAGGACCATTGATTAGATTACATATACAGACTGGTCTCACCGAGTAACAGATAGTTGTCTCATCTCCTTGTATAATAGCAGATGTAGTTCAAAGATAAAGGGGTTGTCTTGAACATTCCCACAGATCTTTTATTGATGACTTATCCTGAGGATAAGCTATCAATAAAACTGAGCAGAATAACATATTCTGCTGAAATAATATATACTTTATATACTGTATATCTATAGAAAGAAAATAATTAATCATTAAGGACACCATGAAACTTCTTTTCAGGGCATATAACAGATACAGTCATATGAAAAAGTTTGGGCACCCCTATTAATCTTAATCATTTTTAGTTCTAAATATTTGGGTGTTTGCAACAGCCATTTCAATTTGATATATCTAATAACTGATGGACACAGTAATATTTCAGGATTGAAATGAGGTTTATAGTACTAACAGAAAATGTGCAATATGCATTAAACCAAAATTTGACCGGTGCAAAAATTTGGGTACCCTTATCATTTTATTCATTTGAATACTCCTAACTACTTTTTACTGACTTACTGAAGCACAAAATTGGTTTTGTAACCTCAATGAGCTTTGAACTTCATAGCCAGGTGTATCCAATCATGAGAAAAGGTATTTAAGGTGGCCAGTTGCAAGTTGTTCTCCTATTTGAATCTCCTCTGAAGAGTGGCATCATGGGCTCCTCAAAACAACTCTCAAATGATCTGAAAACAAAGATTGTTCAACATAGTTGTTCAGGGGAAGGATACAAAAAGTTGTCTCAGAGATTTAACCTGTCAGTTTCCACTGTGAGGAACATAGTAAGGAAATGGAAGACCACAGGGACAGTTCTTGTTAAGCCCAGAAGTGGCAGGCCAAGAAAAATATCAGAAAGGCAGAGAAGAAGAATGGTGAGAACAGTCAAGGACAATCCACAGACCACCTCCAAAGAGCTGCAGCATCATCTTGCTGCAGATGGTGTCACTGTGCATCGGTCAACAATACAGCACACTTTGCACAAGGAGAAGCTGTATGGGAGAGTGATGCGAAAGAAGCCGTTTCTGAAAGCACGCCACAAACAGAGTCGCCTGAGGTATGCAAAAGCACATTTGGACAAGCCAGCTTCATTTTGGAAGAAGGTCCTGTGGACTGATGAAACAAAGATTGAGTTGTTTGGTCATACAAAAAAGCGTTATGCATGGCATCAAAAAAACACAGCATTCCAAGAAAAACACTTGCTACCCACTGTAAAATTTGGTGGAGGTTCCATCATGCTTTGGGGCTGTGTGGCCAATGCCGGCACCGGGAATCTTGTTAAAGTTGAGGGTCGCATGGATTCAACTCAGTATCAGCAGATTCTTGAGAATAATGTACAAGAATCAGTGACGAATTTGAAGTTACGCCGGGGATGGATATTTCAGTAAGACAATGATCCAAAACACAGCTCCAAATCTACTCAGGCATTCATGCAGAGGAACAATTATAATGTTCTGGAATGGCCATCCCAGTCCCCAGACCTGAATATCATTGAACATCTGTGGGATAATTTGAAGCGGGCTGTCCATGCTCGGCGACCATCAAACTTAACTGAACTGGAATTGTTTTGTAAAGAGGAATGGTCAAAAATACCTTCATCCAGGATCCAGGAACTGATTAAAATCTACAGGAAGCGACTAGAGGCTGTTATTTTTGCAAAAGGAGGATCTACTAAATATTAATGTCACTTTTCTGTTGAGGTGCCCATACTTTTGCACCGGTCAAATTTTGGTTTAATGCATATTGCACATTTTCTGTTAGTACAATAAACCTCATTTCAATCCTGAAATATTACTGTGTCCATCAGTTATTAGATATATCAAATTGAAATGGCTGTTGCAAACATCCAAATATTTAGAACTAAAAATGATTAAGATTAATAGGGGTGCCCAAACTTTTTCATATGACTGTATATTTCACAGGGCTGAAGTACCCTATACATGGTGGACAGTGTAGGAAGAAATCTCCATCCACTAAAAAGCAGTGGTGCCAGAATACTGCAGCTCTGCTCCAATTACTTGAATAGCAGCAGAGCTGCTTCCAGCTCCATCCATTACTATAGCTTCCAGTGCCTGGGGATAACTGGGTCAACTGATTGATGCAGGGTTTGGGTGTCAGAACACCACCAGATAAGATTGCTGTGAATAGGTCAGCAGTATGAAAAACACCTAGGGGGCCCAGAGAACCATTTTGAGGCCAGAGCCCCACTTTGCATACATGCAGCGCTTTTGGCCGTGGTATATCACAATACCTGCAAAGTGGATGGGATTCTGGCTAATCCCATCCACACATTTCAGAAAAATCTCTGCAGTGGAAATGGCAGTTTCTGTATTGGTATAATAGAGGGAGAAAGTCCACAGAGGAAAACTCTTTCTATGAAAAACGCATCATTTTTTTTCCACAGCGTTTTACGGCTGCGGCTTGCTACGTGGGGCCTTAGCCTAAAGCTGAGGATCCACGTTGCGGAGACGCAGCTTTTTAGTTGAAGTTTTGCTGCGTTTTTTTTTTTTAGTCAAAGCCAAGAATGGCTACAAAAGTAATGGGAAATACATAGGAAGTACTTATACTTCTACCTTCTGCTCAATCCACCCCTGGCTTTGGCATAAAAAAACTGCAGAAAAATCTGCAACAACAAAAGCTGCTTTTACGTTAACGTGGGGCCTTAGCCTAATAGTATACAGTCCATGGTTCATATGGACTCAAGACCACACAAGTATCAATTCATCATGGGTGGCCCATAATACTAGCAGTGTTCTCTCTGCATGTTCTGGTAAGAAAAGAGATAAAACAATATTCTATTGGGGTCAACAAGCCCAAAAGGATTTGAACTTATCTTCAGGGTTTTGCCAGTTTTACCTTGCAGCCTAGAAAAAGATGTTACTTGTTTTCTTGGTTTGTAATATAACATTAACCCGTTTCCATACTTATTGTAAACATTAATTAATGTAAACATTCTCATTTCTATATTATATGTGTACTTTTAGATTTTGGGAATATTTTTAATAAGTGTTGTAAATGCATTTGGGCATGTGCCCACTATATGACTCCATCAAAGCCTAAATGTCATATTCATGAAGCACAAATATCCAATATCTACAAAAGTATATTGTGTATGAATCTTTCCCTTTGACAGTAAATATATTGCATTTATCATATATATGCAAATGAGTTGAAAGTTAGTCCTAATTATTATCAATTAATCCTAATATTTAATTACAACAGTATTTTAATATTCTTGGATGATATCTTTATTCAGTTTCTGTTCAAATACCTGTAAGTATGCAAGTACTAGAAGTTTTATATAAAAATCTGGTGGCCATTAACTGGGTTGTTCCATCAGGTCAAACACTGTCTATCTGCCTCCCTCTAAAAGCCAGGGTGGCAACATGAATAGTTATCATATAATACTACATACAGGAGTGGAATGCATCTGGTTCTTCCTGGTTCTGCTGACTGGTGGTTCACAAAACCGGGGACAAAAGGGTCCTGAACCCTGCAAAGAGCAGTGAGGCTTCCATAAAGCCACCACACTCAGACTTGTAGGCCACAAGCTGTCTTAGGCCTGTGGCCTACACAGTGCCAGGAATGCAGAGAAAACATCTGTGTTCCAGCTAGATGACGTCATTGTGCATTGTACCTCCTTTGCTAGGATACTTAATTGCCAGAGAAGTGGAGACATTTTGTGATATTGCCAACAAACTTGTGGATAACTCAGAAAAACGTTGTAGTTGTTGTATATATAATGTACATAAAGATATGTGCTGTAGCTACAGTAATACACACAAGATAAAATTTATAGTCATCAGTGGTGTCCATAATTAATATTCCTTGTGCTATATGTAATTTTAATGGTCAATATCTTTCAGAATGACATTATTGGTCCATGTTAAAGACAAATTAACAGGGAAATGTATGTTGTCCGTTATTGAGACAATTACAATAATTTAAAGAAGAACTCCCAAAAAACACTTTTCTTTATCTCTTCCCCCATCACCTAATTGTTTGTCACACTCCAAATGTTTTTCATATATTCTGCACTCATAGCACTACAGTCCAGCTTCTCCTCTGCTCCTCACCTACATCTTGGCTTTTATATTTTCCTTCCTCTGTGTTATGCAATCAATCCCATGATGTATCAGCACAGAATCACATGGGCATCTATGGAATGTACTAAATCTACCTGCTGGAGGCAGTACAATTATTCTTCTCTCATTATAACTGTGTGACTCATCAGTATTTAAATAAAAGAAGTGCTTCCTGTGCAGAACCAGTTAGGATTTACAACATGGCCCAGATCCCCTACTTTCCCAGGTGGTTTGGGGCTCACCTTGTAGGGTTGTGTTCCACAACTACTTAATGCGTATATCAAGTTAGAATAGTGAAGGCTGCTTATTAGGTCTCTTCTTGGGTGTCCTTTAGATTCCAAGTAGTAGAAATAATAAAAGAAAAAAATCCTTATCCACAGCAACCAAAGTTGCAAGGGAAAAAAAATCTTTCAAGGCAGAGACCAATATTAGGCACTCTTCACTTTAACCCTCCTAGGGTATGTGGGATGGAAGATGAATGAATGGTAAAACCAGCCAATGAAGTATAATAAATTTATTGGAGAAAAATGGTACAGTATTTAGTGTTTGTGTGGTACAGTCCATCATACAGGAAGTCAGAAACCGACTTACTTCTTACTCATCATGTGCATTTTTTAGGTCAGAGTAAGAGTCACACGACTAAAAAAAAAGATACAGATAGAAATGAATAATTAAATTGTATATATATAGTGTATGTAAACTTCTGGTTTAAACTGTATATATATATATATATAGTGGGAATAGATACATAATGATTGAACAGCTGAAAAAAATAAGGGGGTTCTTTTTTAATATCTGTATATTTGATAAAACAACAATATTATTCCATAAATAAACTGTATATTTAGAAGCCAGAATGGGATGAAATCTAAGGTTTTCCAGCATTGCTCTTCAAGATATACAGCTCCTCTCCAGAGCCATTTTATGGGCATCTGAGAGCAGTGTAATTCTGCCTAGTGCCTACTAATCTAGGGCATGAGTAAACATCTTATTCTAGCTTAAAGTCAAAAGAACTGTTTCATGCATTCACACATTCTGTAAACAAATTCTGGTTTCCCAGATTAAAGGGACAATACTGTACTGCCATTGAATTGGCTGTCCTTTGTCAAAGTCTTCAAGATCATCGTCATTATCATTGGGGACTTTCAAACTATATATAAAATACAGTTATGTGAAAGACACAGGAAGTGGTGGCAGAGGATCATATTAGATCATGTTGTGGGATAACTATTATGCAATCATGTTAAGTTTATTATGATTTAGAAATATATCGGTAAAGATCTAGACTTCTCTTCAACAACCACATAGTCAGCCTAATAAACTGGACCCACTGACGCATGGACAAGTTAGTCCTATACTTAACAATAAAATGCAGCATATAATTGATGCTTGTGACCTTTAAATGGCTGTCCTGTCATTTCCTTAAGATTGTTGGGATCCTAGCAGATCAGCTGTTTCCTGAGCACACAGCTCTCAGCATTGTTTACATGCTGGCCACCGCACTGTGCTGCTCACTCACCATATAGTGGTGGTTGTGGGTAAATAATACTGGGAGTTTTTCAATTTGGAAAAGGTGAATAAAACCTTCAATCTACTAATACTTGAAGTGTTTTATGCATTAGTATTACATGTAATAATGCTTAATAGTTGCTTAACCGTGAAGTGACAAGTACAAACTTGCAATGAGGCTCCATTGTGCCATTACCATAGTGAGCAATAAGTGACTACAGTCATGGCCAAAAGTTTTGAGAATGATACAAATATTAATTTTTACAAAGTCTACTGCTTCAATTTTTCTAATGGCAATTTGCATATACTCCAGAATATTATAAAGAGTGATCAGCTTAACAGCAATTACTTGCAAAGTCAATATTTGCCTAGAAAATGAACTTTATCCCCCAAAACACATTTCAACATCATTGCAGCCCTGCCTTAAAAGGACCACCTAACATCGTTTCAGTGATTGCTCCATTAACACAGGTGTGGGTGTTGATGAGGACAGGGCTGGAGATCAATCTGTCATGATTAAGTAAGAATGACACCACTGGATACTTTAAAAGGAGGCTGGTGCTTGCCATCATTGTTTCTCTTCTGTTAACCATGGTTATCTCTAAAGAAACACGTGCAGTCATCATTGCACTGCACAAAAATGGCCTAACTGGGAAGAGTATTGCAGCTAGAAAGATTGCACCTCAGTCAACAATCTATCGCATCATCAAGAACTTCAAGGAGAGAGGTTCCATTGGTGCCAAAAAGGCTCCAGGGTGCCCAAGAAAGACCAGCAAGCGGCAGGACCGTCTCTTAAAAGTGTTTCAGCGGCGGGATTGGGCTACCAGCAGTGCAGAGCTTGCTGAGGAATGGCAGCAGGCAGGTGTGAGTGCATCTGCACGCACTGTGAGGCGGAGACTCTTGGAGCAAGGCCTGGTCTCAAGGAGGGCAGCAAAGAAGCCACTTCTCTCCAGAAAAAACATCAGGGACAGACTGATATTCTGCAAAAGGTACAGGGAGTGGACTGCTGAGGACTGGGGTAAAGTCATTTTCTCTGATGAATCCCCTTTTCGATTGTTTGGAACATCTGGAAAACAGCTTATTCGGAGAAGAAGAGGTGAGCGCTACCACCAGTCTTGTCTCATGCCAACTGTAAAGCATCCTGAAACCATTCATGTGTGGGGTTGCTTCTCAGCCAAGGGAATCGGCTCTCTCACAGTCTTGCCTAAAAACACAGCCATGAATAAAGAATGGTACCAGAATGTCCTCCAAGAGCAACTTCTCCCAACCGTCCAAGAGCAGTTTGGCGCTCAACAATGCCTTTTCCAGCATGATGGAGCACCTTGCCATAAAGCAAAGGTGATAACTAAATGGATCAGGGAACAAAACATAGAGATTTTGGGTCCATGGCCTGGAAACTCCCCAGATCTTAATCCCATTGAGAACTTGTGGTCAATCATCAAGAGACGGGTGGACAAACAAAAACCAACAAATTCAGACAAAATTAAAGCATTGATTCTGCAAGAATGGACTGCTATCAGTCAGGATTTGGTCCAGAAGTTGATTGAGAGCATGCCAGGGAGAATTGCAGAGGTCCTGAAGAAGAAGGGTCAACACTGCAAATATTGACTTGCTGCATTAACTCATTCTGTCAATATAAGCTTCTGTTACTCATAATATGAATGCAATTATATTTCTGTATGTGATAAAAACATCTGACAAACACACATAAAAACCAGAGGGCAGCAGATCATGTGAAAATATAATATTTGTGTCATTCTCAAAACTTTTGGCCATGACTGTACTTCTAAGGTTACTCTCTATGGGGCAGATTTATGAAGACTGTGAAAAAACAATTTTTTGGCAAAAAAATTTAAACTTTTATGCCTAGTATGCTAGAAAACTGGCATACAAGGCATATTAAATCTGGACCTATGACTCTTTCTTCCTTCCTGTGGTCTAGGCATATGTTACATTCTATTCTATATATCTTCTCTGGTCACTTAATTTTTCACCTGCTCACAGCCATCTATATAACTGTAAATAATATATACTTATTACCACTTCTGATATGTCTGTTTTAGTAGATATTTTTATTCCCATCAAATAAAAATTCTGAATATTTTTTGCTTACAACTCTGCATTATGCTGTTCTGTTGTTCTTCCTAGAAATGTATGAATACATTGACAACTGGGTATTACCACTACTCAGAGGGTCATGTCCTTACACAGTGTGAGGCTGAGGCCCCATGTTGCAGAAAAGCAGGTTTTTCTGTTGCAGATTTTACTGCGTTTTATGAGCCAAAGTCAAGAATGGATTTAACAGAATGGAAACATCTAAGAGCTTCCTTTATATTTTCCATTCTGTTTCAAGCCACTCCTGACTTTCGCTCAAAAAAAACGCAGAAAAATCTGCAACAAAAAATGCTGTGGTACCGCAATGTGGGGCCTTAGCCTAATACTGTCAGCACTGATTGGACAGTGGAAGAGTGTATAGAGACACTCACTACTTTTTCTAAAACAATATTAAATTTGCTTTTGCCACATAGCTTATGACATACAATAGCTAAAGAAGTGATACAACACTCAAGTTAAACATCAACATTAAGCAATGGCAATGTAGACCCATGAGGACAAGTGAAGAACATTACACTACCATTACCCTACAAATAAATAAATAAATACCATCCAAGACTTTTCTCCATTATAGTACCTCCATACAAATCAGCTGGTAGGCATAAGGCTGGCTTATGTGTAAAAACTTATTATACAAAGAAAACAGTAGCAATTACTCACATGATGACTTTCATTACAGGCCGGATCTTGGATATTCCTTGTAAAGTATGTGGTGATCGCAGTTCAGGTAAACATTATGGAGTCTATGCTTGTGATGGGTGCTCAGGGTTCTTCAAGAGAAGCATTCGCAGGAACAGAACTTATGTGTGCAAATCTGGAAATCAGGTTAGTATTGTGGTATTTACATAGATGTGTGGATGTACTAAGTATGTGATAATAATGTTGATTCTATATTAAACTATTGCATTGTTTTAAATACAATCCAAGAGAAATGCATTATAACAGAGTCCTTGAGTGTCACTGATTCCTCAGCTTTTTGAGATAAATGCTTATGCAAGTGCTTGTTCTTTCATTAGGGAACGAATACAGGTGTGGATATTCATTGTTGTAATAATAGCACTGAGTAAGAATGTTATGAGACATACTTGATATGCAGAAGTGGGAAACAATGCATTAAAGAAGTTGGAATATATAACCAGCTTTTTTTATACCGTGTTTCAAAAGTGACTGATTCTGGTTGGTACTGCAATGGATTGTATGCTTTTTAACATCTTCCAGCTATTGTCTTCCTCCATATTAAGGCAACTTTTGGCCAAATGAATTAGAAAACCTTTTGAAATTATGTATACAGTTATATGTAGTTATTACTAACTAAGCAAGTGTTATATCACTTAGTGACTATAGGACCAAGAGGACTGATTTTATAAAAATCAAAGAGGTAGTCCAGGAATTGGAGCAAACTGAGGGGTGCCTGGACATGTGTAAAATGAAAAAAAAAAACATACTCACCTGTCCTTAGCCCACAGTTGTCTGCCACAGGTGCACTTTCATTTTCATGCAGAAGAAACATTGCCGTATGAGCCTCACATGACCTCTGAGACCAGTCAGTGGCCATCCCATGGGTTGCTGCAATTCCTTTGGCTAACCCCTTTGATTTTTATGAAATCAGTCCTCTTGATCTGTATCTTGGTGATATACAGTTGGGAAAAAAAAGTATTTAGTCAGCCACTAATTGTGCAAGTTCTTCCACTTAAAAAGATGAGAGAGGCCTGTAATTGTCATCATAGGTAGACCTCAACTATGAGAGACAAAATGAGAAAACATATCTAGAAAATCACATTGTCTGATTTTTTAAGAATTTATTTGCAAATTATGGTGGAAAATAAGTATTTGGTCACCTACAAACAAGCAAGATTTCTGGCTTTCACACACCTGTAACTTCTTCTTTAAGAGGCTCCTCTGTCCTCCACTCATTACCTGTAGTAATGGTACCTGTTTGAAATTATCAGTATAAAAGACACCTGTCCACAACCTCAAACAGTCACACTCCAAACTCCACTATGGTGAATACCAAAGAGCTGTGGAAGGACACCAGAAACAAAATTGTAGACCTGCACCAGGCTGGGAAGACTGAATCTGCAATAGGCAAGAAGCTTGGTGTGAAGATATCAACTGTGGAAGCAATAATTAGAAAATGGAAGACATACAAGACTACTGATAATTTCCCTTGATCAGGGGCTCCACGCAAGATCTTACCCCATGGGGTCAAAATGATCACAAAAACGGTGAGCAAAAATCCCAGAACCAGACTGGGGGACCTAGTGAATGACCTGCAGAAAGCTGGGAATAACGTGACAAAGGCTACCATCAGTAACACATTATGCTGCCAGGGACTCAGATCCTGCAGTGCCAGACGTGTCCCCTTGCTTAAGCCAGCACATATCTGGGCCCGTCTGAAGTTTGCTAGAGAGCATTTGGATGTTCCAGAAGAGTATTGGGAGAATGTCATATGGTCAGATGAAGCCAAAGTAGAACTGTTTGGTAGAAACACAACTCGTTGTGTTTGGAGGAGAGTGAATGCTGAGTTGCATCCAAAGAACACCATACCTACTGTGAAGCATGGGGGTGGCAACATCATGCTTTGGGGCTGTTTCTCTGCTAAGGGACCAGGATGACTGATCCATGTACATGAAAGAATGAATGGGGCCATGTATCGTGAGATTTTGAGTGCAAACCTCCTTCCATCAGCAAGGGCATTGAAGATGAAATGTGGCTGGGTCTTTCAGCATGACAATGATCCCAAGCACACCACCAGGGCAATGAAGGAGCCCAGCGACAGCCCCAAAACATCACTGCTCTAGAGGAGATCTGCATGGAGGAATGGCCCACATACCAGCAACAGTGTGTGCCAACCTTGTGAAGACTTACAGAAAATGTTTGATCTCTGTCATTGCCAACAAAGGATATATAACAAAGTATTGAGGTGAACTTTTGTTATTGACCAAATACTTATTTTTCACCATAATTTGCAAATAAATTCTTTAAAAATCAGACAATGTGATTTTCTGGATTTGTTTTCTCATTTTGTCTCTCATAGTTGAGGTCTACCTATGATGTCAATTACAGGCCTCTCTCATCTTTTTAAGTGGGAGAACTTGCACAATTGGTGGCTGACTAAATACTTTTTTCCCCACTGTAACACTTGCTGAATTTTTGCTTAAGAAGACCTGTCAACTCTTCTGGATCAATTCTGGATCATCTTTTTAGCCCTCTATATTGTGTTATAAATTTGTTATTCCTCCTTGAAATATATAAAGAAATTAACACTAGGTCTTACTTTTCTCCCTGTATCCTGCACGGTCTGGGATCGCAAGCACTGATTGGACAGTGTCAAAGACACACCAACAGCTAATAACACCCAATTTCAAATGTATTCATGAATTTCTAGAGGGAATAACAGTGGGATGGTACAATGCAGATGATAAGAAAAGATGCTAAAGAACTATATTATGTACAATACAATTTACTAAAACAGATATGTCAGGAGAGCTGGCAGATCCTGTTTAAGCCATTAACAAGAGTCCTACAAAGTCCTGCATAGAATGTTAAAGGTTATGTTGTATGTAGGAGCCTGTATTTTACATTATTACATCTGGTGTGAAGCTAGGGGAGACTGTAGGAATGCTCATGTACCCCAGATGCTTATTACCTAGGAGCACCAACAAATTGAGGGCTATGGCAGTAATTTTTTTTCCCAAATAAAGTAATTATGTTCCGAGATAGTTTGAGTTAGGCAGAAGACCTTCACTAAATCTCTTTAAGGGCTCTGTGCAATGGTTACCAAGGGTCTCCATTACTGTAAATAATTTGTGTTACCTATGTACAGCATGATCCCATGAAAAACCTCAATATATATATATATATATATATATATATATATATATATCACTGACTTCTCATCTGCCTACTTAAAGAGGTTTTCCCACAATTGACATTTATCTACATGATAGGTGATAAATGTATGATTGCTGGGGGCACCATCACGGTTACTGCCACAGATAACTAGAACAAGGTTGTCATGCCCACTGTTCCTTCTCACGACATGACTATACTGAGAAAGTTTGAATAGAGTTTCAATAGAGCAGTGGTCAAGTATGTTCCCTGCCATTAAGTGTTTGTATGGCAGTATTTGACTGTCTCCATTACTCAGTTAGCCTCTAAAAGGTATCGCCTGATTTCTTCACTCTTCCATTAGACCCAGACTTTGAATATTGCAGCGCTATAACAACTAAGACTATGTTCAACCACCACTCCATTTAAAATCCTTATCATTGTGGTCGTAGATTGAAGAAGAATGCAGAGCTCAGGGCCCCTCCGTCTAGTGATCAGTGTGGGTTCTCAGCATTTGTGGGAAAACATCTTTAAGGTTAACATTCCATAGATACGTTAAAGAGGACCTTTCACCACATTAACTAACTCTAACTGTTTGCATCCTTCAATAGATGTTGCTTCACTAATTTTGATGCAGTTGGAATTTTTTCTCTAGCTCCTACTGTTCCTGAGCAATCAGTGCTATTAGCTTCAACACCTGGTAATTAGACTAGCTACTGTCAGGTGGGCGGCCTTTACCTAGAGCAGACAGTCAGGGACCACCCACCTGACAATAGAGATCCTAATTAGCATATTGGGTGCTGAAATAAAAGAACTGATTGCTCAGGATTAATAGGGGCAAGAGAAAAAATTCCACCTGTGCCAGAATCAATTAAATGTCTATTAAAGGATACAAAAAGTTGGAGCTGGTAGAGGTGGTGCAATGTACTCTTTAAACTTTTACCTGCAGTAAAAAATCTATACATTAACAATTAGCACAAAAATATTCACTATCCATGAAAAGTAAAGAAATGGAAACTAAAATCATAGAAGAAAGGAGCAAAAGGGACAGAAACAAGAATTGAGATGTAAGTTAAGTCACGTAAAATGTGCAACATCAAGCATAAAATAGAAATTGAATTCAACATTTAAATCATGACTTAGACTATATTCACACATGACCATGTGAAAACGGCCGTGAAAAATGTCCATTTTTTTGTCTGTTTTACACCTGAGGGGCGTACATTCTTAATGCTCCCAAAGTCCTATTTTTCCTTTATCCTATAAAAGAAAGAAATGGATCACCATAAAATATACTTAAAGTAAATCTAGCAGTAAACCACTATGCTCTGAAGATGCATTTCATCATTTAATATAGAAAGGAAAACCTTTTCTTTTTTTTAATCTCTTGTGAAATCCTGTTTTTTTTTATGTAGAACATTTTGTTATCACCTACTTATTTTACCTAAGCCATTTTTAGACTTTCCCATGGCTTACAAAAAGTATGGCTTATCACAGCATTCAAAGAAGCCATATAAGCGGATTGTAGTTTCACCAGTTAAAAATGATAAATATAAAAGACATAAAGCTAATGCTAGGATAAACAATGAATAAAACAGGAAATAAGAAGTATTCTTGCCTTTTGAATATCTCAAGAGACGTTGAGAAATGATCTCACAGTACTGGTTCATTGCTGTCTACTATAAGCTATGTGATACATATACTGAGAGCTGTGCATTTTGCTTCGCTGTAAATTTGATATGTTTTTCTCACATTTCAGTCACTCTGAATGTAATAAATAGTGAAAGATAAACAACATGATATGATTATTAGCCATTCATTTCCACAAGTGGCTATATAATAGAACTAGCGGATACATACTACAGGGACTTTAATGAGTTATTTAGGCATTTATAGCAAGATACACTCATTAAAACAGTTAGTTAGTACACATAAAAAGCAAATTCACAAATCCCACATAGATCCAGAGTAAGGCAAGAACCCCATGAGGCAGATGCAAGTTGCACTATATATATATATATATATTCATAAATAAATAAAATTGCACAATATAAAAAAATATTAGAGGTAAAGAATATGTTAGAGATAGTATTATACCAGAAGTTTAGTGAGAGACTCAGTAAAGAGTTAATTGCTGAACCATATTCACAGGAATAGTCAAAGAATTGTTGCAAGGGTTAAAAAATAGGGGGGAATGATACAGTAAATGCACATTTTTATCAATGTATATCATTCTGTTATTAGGATTAGGGGCCAGAGTGAAAATTGCAGAATATAAACTAAATGTGACATGGAAAAATAAAAAAATAAAATAATTAAAAAATCTTAAAAATGTTTCACATAAAAACTTGGTTCAAAAAAATAAACAATTTTTGGTGACAGGTTCCCTTTAAGGAACTTCCCCACTGATCATATGACCAGTCATGTCATCACCAGGTAACAAAACAGGAAGTGGTATAACTGGCTGTTATTTCTACATGATGGTTATAGAGCGCTGTGTTGAAAGTGATTGAGAAGGTACAGAAGAGAAAAACATTTCTTAAATTCAGCTGTATGGTTTTTTGACTACTTACCATTATGAGGGGCTAAAAGAAGAGGTGTATAATAAAATACTGTGAAATATTGTATACCACATAGCAAGTGCTAAAGTACTTCCCTATATTGTCTTAATTCACTATAGACTTTATACCATGATGAGAAAGGAAAATTATATTTTTTCCTTGCACCCACTTTTGCCCAAAATAATGTATTATTCACCAGTGCCACCGTGTGTTTATCCTCAAGCTTTGCTGTACCCTCAGTTGACAGTTAGTAACATGTAAGATTGTGTTCCAACAAATAGCATTGTATAACAATATTTAAGTGTGCACGGTGGCTTAGTGGTTAGCACTGTAGTCTTGCAGCACTGGTGTTCTGGGTTCAAATCTACCCAAGGACAACATCTGCATGGAGTCAGTATGTTCTCCCCTTGTTTGTGTGGGTTTCCTCCCACACTCCAAAGACATACTAATAGGGAATGTAGATTGTGAGCCCTATATGGGACAGTGTCTGTAAAGCGCTGTGGAATATGATGGCGCTATATAAATAAATATTCCATCAATAAAATATTTACACATAAAATAAAATCTTGAGTGAAACATTAATTTGTCAAAAAAAAAAAGCTACGCTGTTCCACAATACACAAATGCAATCTTTTATTTCTGTACAGGGTGGATGTCCAGTGGACAAGACTCATAGAAATCAATGTCGAGCATGTCGCCTCAAGAAGTGTTTGGAAGTCAACATGAATAAAGATGGTAATTAAAATACTCGCTAAACGTCTGGTTCCCATTAATAGGAAATGTGATAATTTCTGGCCTAAATATACAATCATCTATTGTCGCTCATATTACAAAAAGAAAAAAACCCAATTATAAGATTTTCTTAGCAATCAGCGAGACAGTCACTGGTATCTTTTTACATAAGCAAAATCAAAAGCATTATGCTTAAGAACAGAAGCCTACATTAAAATGATTGACATAGCTCTGGTAAAATATAGATTAATGCCGTTATTTAGAAAAAAGGAAATCATAAGGAAGAAATGTTCTCTCAAGGACACAGTATGAGGGAAGATTTTCATGATTTTAACCTTTTAATGAACTGAAGTATCTAAGAGCCTGCTCTTTGCATCAATTTACCAAATGAGTTTGATTAGTACTAAGATGATTACTGGATTGATTTCAGCTGTTCAACATGAAAGAGGACCAAGAACATCCACCATAAGAAAGCAAGTGGCTCTGTATTTCAGAGGACATAAGGATGTCAATGGAACCACTCCTCACTTTCCATCAGCAGCTTTGCCAGCACCTACTTTTTTCACCACTGTTAGTCAACTGGAACCTCATAACCTAGAGTTAGCAGCAGTATCGACCACCCCTGAGAGACAAACCTTAATTGGACTAGCTCAACCAACCCCAAAGGTAAGCTCATAGACCTCATAGTAATAGCTCAAGATTCTGTGTTAAGGCTCCCCAGCTGTTCTTGTACTCAATACATCTAAACCTTTGAGATGTTTCCCAATAGCTAAAGTGGCTTTTCAGGATAAATTGTTATCTGTGCACATATGAGAAGTAATACTATTTCTAGTCATTATATGACTCATATTCTGCAATTTTAGTAGTTGCCCCTTACACACACATGCCATAGCTGGACTTTGCAGCCCTCTTTGAACTGGTGTGAAGGGACTATACACTGTACACACTAGGTAGAGAGGAATTTGCTCTATAACTGGTTCTCTCCCCTTTCAGAAATGGCCCCAGGACAATGTAGGACATATATAGATAAGTACTGACCTGTACTGATCAAATGTGATGAAAGTACTTTGGTAGTGATGAAATGTTTCTACTCAGCTCCAGCAACAGCCTAAGGCTGTATTTTTTTCTCTTACTACCTCTGTCTCCCTCTGCTCACTCCTCCCACTTCCCTCTCCATAGATTTCTATAAATATGAGTCATGTGACTTGCACTCTGTCTTGAGGTGGATAGTGGTCAGTGATTTTAAAAGTGAAAGTGGATTCAGGGAGAGGGAGCGGGAGCAGGGAAACAGCCGAGCAGAAAGAGACATTTATCTTGGATAAGATATAGTACAAAGTTTCTTATAATCTGTATTTTCTATATTTTAAAGGGTTTGCCCAGGATTAGTAAAACATGACTGCTTTCTTCCAGAGGTAGTTGCAATACAACATAGAACCACTAGAGAGGTTTGGCATTGTTTTCAAAAGAATGAAGTCATGTTTTTCTAATCCAGGACATCCCCTTTAAGTTGTTTTTTTAAATTCTATATTATATATTAATAGCATTGTACATTATCTTTCTTATTGTGATCTTACCATGTGGTGACAGTGCCATTTTCAGACTTTCTTTTGTTAATTTATGTTTTAATTTATTTAAATTTATTTATTATTATTTTAATTTATGTTTTTTCATAAGTTCCCATTGTGCAGTATATAACTGGTAAACTGTCGATTTAGTGATGTCCATATCTGTTTATTCAGAAACACTGTCAGCATCCATGTTTATTTTTCAATGGCATCAGCCACCTTAACAGGCTCGGACTGGCCCACAGGTGAATGCTCCAGTGGGCCCCAGAGTCAGATGGGCTCCCATGGTACAGTACACTCATTGCATTTTGTACATATACTCATCATACAGCATCTAAACCAGGCTATGAGTCAGTATAATATACTGGGTAGAACCTACCTAATTTATTTTTATATACTATAGACACACTGGGCAGCTGAGATTACATCTAAGTGCAGAGTCAGTCCAACCAGTATCCTTCCTCCGTTGGGCCTCATCATCAAATTCTCCATCACACTGCAGGGGCCACAGACACCAGTCATCTTGCAGAGTCTTTCTACTGCCTGAGGCTTGCTGCTGTGTGCACACATATGCATGGTTCACAGAGGTAAAAGGCCCTAGGTCATGGCAAGAACCAGGGAAGGGTCTAACTGACAGGGCCCCAGTACTGATCCAATCAGAGGCAAGGTCCACGCAGACAACTACTATTGAAAAAAGATATGTTGGCAACATTTTAAGAATTTGCAAATGTGTGTCAAGTGGGCTGCAAAGTGGGTCCCCAGAATGAATTTTACTGGTGGGTATCTTTAAAGATTTATTTTCTGCCCTTTAGGCTCAATTCCTACATCTAGTGTAAAATTAGAAATGCAAACTGGAAAATATAAAAAACGTCGCTGAGCATTAATGTCCAAACAACCCTACATCCTTAAAAGTTTAAAGGCTATATACTTTTTTCCAGCCATTTCCTTTTGCTCTATTGCATATAAAATAACAAATAAAGTAAGTTTTTAATAGTTTTGATGAAAAGTATTCCACTATTTTGTGCATATTACTTAAAGTTCCGGGGCCTCTACCTACTTTGTGCCATTTAGAATATTGACATATTTTATTCAGCAGAGGGACCTTTGGGTCCCTCTCAGGGTTCAAGGCCTGGTAGCAACTGCAACTGTATACCCTATAGCTACACCCCTGTCAGAAATGTAACTTAAATCTCCTGTGCCCCATTGAGACTTCTTAATATTATGTGCCATTTAGAATAGTGGTATATTTTATGTGGCAGTGGGACCTTTGGAGCCCTCTCAGGTGCCAGGGTCAGTAGAACACATTTCTAGATTTTATAATGCCCAAGATATAACTGAAGTGACCCCCACTACCCCCACTATTGAAAGTTTAGTTATGCTTTAAAGAGAACCTCCAGTTATAAACAACTTTTCATAAATGAATAGTGAATATGAAAAACAGAAACTTTGTAATATATCTTATTAAGGAGATCTGTTTTCTTCTCCATGTATTAAGCTGTTCTCCTGCTCCTTATCTTCAATCTGACTGCTTGTTTACGTTATGTTCTTCTCTGTCTTCAGCCTCTCACATAGAACTTTATGGAGCAGGGAGAGATTGAGCCGAATTCTCCTGCTAGCTGGTTAATTGACTTATTGCCTCATTCCGTGTGCTAGTATCATCTTATCTACAACCTAGAAGTGTTTAAATAGCAAAGAATAGCAAAATGTAACAGCAGCAGTTAGTTGAGTGTCTTCTCTACCCCCCTTCACCCCTTTTTAGACTAAAGCTAGGTTCACAAGGAGGAAAATTAAGATAAATTCCTCTTCAGTTTCCACCATCGTATTTGGCTGCAGTATTGCTGCAGCGGAATGCCGATTAGGTCTGGCTGAATGGGCCTAATTTGTAGGGACTCCCAAGCCACAGAATCTGGGCCAAGACTGAGCATGATACTCATTTTTTCCACTTGTATACAAACACTTGGCATTCAATGAGTTAATGGTGAAATCCAAAGTTTTCTATTTGATATACAATCCAAGGTCAATGTGACGTTTTGGATAACTCAAGGTAGCCTTCATGAGATGGATTGTAGCAGAGGAGAGGGATCAAAAAGGTGCTGTATGGCCGTAGAATAGAGTAATGGCTCTGGGAATGGATAATTCTGATTTTTGTCCACTTCATGCTGCGATCTCTGCCTCCCTTTGAAAACAATGGGAGGCATATTCGGGCTGGAATTCACTCTCAAATCTGTGGCAGATTCCTTCATGTGAACGTACCCTAATATGTAGAAAGTAACTGCCTGAAAAGTGGTGAAGAAAACATATTTCTTTAATAAAATATATTACAAAGTTTCACATATTAAACTGTAGTATTCATTTATGAAATGATGTTTTGAGGGTTTGCTTTAAGCTTTTATACTACAATATACAAGTAGCTAAAAACAGCTATGTAAATAGTTATTCAGCATTGTGTATTTAACAGTTTTTAGTATCAGATTGTGGTGCTATAAATATTTCAATTCTTTAGAGAACTTTTGGAAATCAATATGCTATACAGTATTCAGGTCCCAGCAGCAGTCAGTAAGTCCCCCGTAGAGGTCAAGTCGAATCCATTAGAAGATACACACAATTGGTTAATATGAAAATTCTTCAATTAAAATGATCAGTGAATATCTAGCCACAGGAATTCTATGGATTTATTTTTTGGCTAAGGCCCCATGTAGCAAATTACGGCTAAAAACGCAGGGAAAATGCATTGCATCTTTTTTCCGCAGACTTGTTCTTTGAGCTTTTTTTTCTTTACCTGATAAATCTATGGGGAAAACACTTGTTAAATTAACATGCTGCATTTTTAAAAAAAAAACACAGCTGTTTTTTACAGCAATGTGTGGATGAGATTAACTAGAATTTCATTCACTTTTTTGGCACGGTAAAATGCAGTGGGGAAGATTTATTAAACAAAATGCACCAGAATTCTGGCGTAATTTGTACAAGAAAACTGTCTAACATGCTGTGTGCCACATTTATCAAATGTCTTAGCTACGCCTCTGTGTGCCAAAAATGCGTCACGAACTTTTAAGGCAACTAATAGGAGGCACTATGATAGATCTGGTGCAGTTTAACACTGTCTAGTCTAAGTTTGCACTGTCTAGTTTTTAGACAGTATTAGCAAATCTGTCCCAGCAGGCAAAAACACTGCATTTCCACAATGTGGACCATGGCCTTATTAATTTTGATTTTGATCAGATAGTTTTTATTGATGTTTTGCATTATAACATACAAAACACAAACAGCAGGGTCAAAAACAGTTAGGTACAGGTGCAAAACCCAGGATTCACCCTCCCAACACACATACACTTACACAGTCCCAAAGCTTTCTGTGAATTTCCTAGTCCCACATAGTGGGCCGCAGTAAAAAAGCGCTGTGAGAAAAAACGCAGTGGAAATTAATTGCATTTTTTCCTTCAGTACTTTTCACAGAAAGTCTGCAGAGGTTTCCTCTGCGGACTTTTTTACTTCAATTATACAGTCATATGAAAAAGTTTGGGCACCCCTATTAATCTTAATAATTTTTAGTTCTAAATATTTGGGTGTTTGCAACAGCCATTTCAATTTGATATATCTAATAACTGATGGACACAGTAATATTTCAGGATTGAAATGAGGTTTATTGTACTAACAGAAAATGTGCAATATGCATTAAACCAAAATTTGACCGATGCAAAAGTATGGGCACCTCAACAGAAAAGTGACATTAATATTTAGTAGATCCTCCTTTTGCAAAAATAACAGCCTCTAGTCGCTTCCTGTAGCTTTTAATCAGTTCCTGGATCCTGGATGAAGGTATTTTTGACCATTCCTCTTTACAAAACAATTCCAGTTCAGTTAAGTTTGATGGTCGCCGAGCATGGACAGCCCGCTTCAAATTATCCCACAGATGTTCAATGATATTCAGGTCTGGGGACTGGGATGGCCATTCCAGAACATTGTAATTGTTCCTCTGCATGAATGCCTGAGTAGATTTGGAGCTGTGTTTTGGATCATTGTCTTGCTGAAATATTCATCCCCGGCGTAACTTCAAATTCGTCACTGATTCTTGTACATTATTCTCAAGAATCTGCTGATACTGAGTTGAATCCATGCGACCCTCAACTTTAACAAGATTCCCGGTGCCGGCATTGGCCACACAGCCCCAAAGCATGATGGAACCTCCACCAAATTTTACAGTGGGTAGCAAGTGTTTTTCTTGGAATGCTGTATTTTTTTGATGCCATGCATAACGCCTTTTTGTATGACCAAACAACTCAATCTTTGTTTTGTAAGAGACAGCCAATGTTGTCTTAAGCTTCATTTGTCTGTATAAACTGTTAATGTTGAATGTATTTCTGTGATTCTGTTCCTTTAAGACAGCAGCCATTGTAATTGTGACATGATGCTGGAGTGAGACCCCCCCCCTTTTATGTCAGCCTGCCTGTTCTGCAGACAGAGTGTGAGCAGAGAAGCAGGAAGTGACGAGACAGAGAGCAGCAGCCATCTTGGCAAGTGTTGTATTGAACTGGTGTGGAGATTTTTCTGTACAGCTAAGCTGTATCTTGGTCCAGAGACAAACAGAGTGTAAAGAGACAACAGGACTAGTGAGTCCACGTGAAAGGAACTGTGCTCAGTGGCTGATCAGTGAGACTGACATTGTGACTGTGTATATGGATACCACAGATAGAGACTCGCAGTGCTGTTGATGTACTGGACGGCACCTGCTAAATCCCGGCTTACATCCCAGCTCAGTGTATGGATTCGGCAGGACTGTCAGTGTGCTGAGTGGAATCTGCTGTTGGATTACATTGCATTCAGTTGGTTTCCCTGACTGTGAAAGAGGACTTCATTTCTCCCAAGATCCTGATAACCGTGAGGAGAGGACGCTTCACTATAAAAGAAAGGACCGACTTTGGGCCCCACCGCGCGCTTCTACGGACTGTAAGCGGTCCACCTGGACCACTGGGGAAAAGGGGGTGCACCCAAATGTGAAGTCAGGGTCAGTTAGGGATAGTTTTGAGTATATTGTTCATTCAGTGTCCATACTGCAGAAGTGGACAGAGTAAAAGTAGAAACCATTGCAGAATTTGCCTTGAAATTGTTCATGCTATATTGTATATTTTGCTTGTCTTTAGCCCTGTCATTTTACCTTTAACTAACCTTTATTAACTTATAGTAAATATATTTTTTTTTTCTTGAACTACCGCGTGTGCGTTCATTTCTGGTTGCGGAGTCCAAACCACCTGCCTTGCTCTCGGTTCACAAATTGGCGTAGTCGGCAGGATCCGCTTACCAGAATGGACGGTGACGCACCCGTTCGGGAGAATGGTGCTGGAGGAAGAATGCCAGCAGGGGCTATAATGAGTCAGTTAGCTAAATTTGATGGCAATAATATGTCAGTGAGTATGTGGGTGGAACAGATACGAATGATACAGCGAATGTACCAGACCGCACCAGAAGTACTAGTAGAGCTAGCAATATTGACATTACAAGGGGATGCTAAGACCACGGTGATACTGAGGCCATTTGAACAAAGGCAGACATTTGAGCAAGTAGTCCAGATTCTAGAAACCATCTATGGAGAAACTGCATTGCTGGGGTCTCTGCAGGCTCGGTTCTTCCAGAGGGTACAACAGGAGAATGAAAGCCTTCCCCAATATGCAAATGCCCTACAAGAACTGCTCCAAGATATTCAAAGGAAGGAAAGAGGGGGCTCGCCAGCCTTCTGTAACCCTGATCGGACTCTCCGTGACCAGTTTGTCCTGGGGATACGTGACGGCAGTTTAACTGTGACTATGCAGGATTTTATACGACGAGAGACTGATGCTAAATTCCATGATGTACAGGTAGAGGCCATCTCCCGTGCCAATAGTATGGTCCCGAGGCCGCAGACCGCAGTTGGAGTTACTTTGTCACAGGGGGCTAGTTCTGGCTCAGAGACAGTAGAAAAAGGGACGGTTAAAGAAATTCTCACAGTAATGCAGAAACTGCAAGAACAAATGGAACACTTGCACACTCGTTGTGATGAGCAGTCTATGAAAATTGCAGACTTCCAGAAGACTGGAGATGAAAGGGTGAGCCATCCACACCCAGCAAGTCAGAATCACCCACCACCCCGCTGGAGGGGTGAGGATAGGACCTACCGAAGGGGTCCAAATCATTTAGTGCAGTGCTCAGGAGAAATCGAAGGGGCTTACCGAAGGGGCCCAAACAGATGGCCAGAACGACGGGAGATACGCTGCTGGGAGTGTGGACGGATGGGCCACGTTGCTGCTAGATGTCCAGAGCAGCGACAAACTTATGAGAGACCGCCGTTAAACTGAAGTCCCCTGCTGCTGAAGGGCGTGTAGTAGGGGAGACTGACAAGGAGACTATGTGGGGAGAATGCCCTGATGATGACCTGATCGCTGCAAGTCCTGTCATACAGGTGGAAATGGAGGGTATTCCGGTTACCGGGATGATTGACACGGGTTCCCAAGTAACGACCTTGAGTAGAGACTGTTATGAACGGTACTTCCGGCAACATGTGAAATATGATCCCCATACATTCGTACGAGTGGTCGCAGCTAACCAGTTACCAGTTCCGGTCGTGGGAGTGGCCTGGATGAATGTCCGGGTATGTGGCCAAGATCTAGGTAGGAAAGGCATTGTGGTGGTACAGGAGTCACATGAAGTAAAGGTCCCTGTCATTTTGGGGATGAATGTGTTAAAAGAATTAGATCAGATCCTCTTTGAAAAGAAAGGTCACGGTTATTGGAAAGAAACCACCACCCATCGGCCTACTCAAACAGCTTTCCAGCGGCTGATCCGGACATGTGGCTTACAGAAAAGTTCAGATGCACAGCGTCCTCTGGCTCGAATTTCAGTTCCTTTGCATACAAAAGTTACACTGCCACCCAGTCGGGAGACAATAGTGTCCATGCCCGTAGGCACCTGTCGGAAACTAGAGGGCATAGCTGTGTTGGTAGAACCACTGCAGGCAGCCGAAGGAGGTGTTGATCCGCTAGTGGCCCGTTCCTTGGCAATAGTTCGCAATGGAAGAGTACCACTTCGATGTGTAAACACTCAGGACCAGAGTGTGGACCTGACCCCAGGGAGGCTGCTGGCTAACATCTATGTGACTCCGGAGGAAGTAAGGAAAGTAACTCCAATGCAGCTGAAGCCGACGGAAAGGGGGGGGGGGGCGGGAACGGGGGCCAGGGGGGGAGGAGGGGGCCCCCCCCCGGGGGGGGGGGGGGGGGGGAGAGGGGGGGGGGGGGGGGGGGGGGGAGGGTGGGGGGTGGGGGGGGGGGGGGGGGGGGGGGGGGGGGGGGGGGGGGGGGGGGCCGCGTTGGGGGGGGGGGTGGGTTTTTTTGGTGTTTGTGGTGGGTGGTGTGTGGTGTTTGTGGTGGGGGGGGGGGGTGAATTTAGAGAGGGGTGGAGAAGGATAAATTTTTTTTTGTTGTTTTCAGGAAGTAAAAGAACTGTTAGCTAAGATGCTACAGGGTGGGATCATCCAAGAAAGCCAGAGTCCCTGGGCAGCTCCTGTGGTGTTAGTAAGAAAAAAAGATGGGTCCATCCGATTCTGCGTAGACTATCGGAAGTTAAACGCTTGCACCGTACGAGATTCCTACCCCTTGCCACGGATTGAGGAGTCCCTCTCAGCGCTAGGGAGAGCCCGGTACTTCTCCTCACTAGATCTGGCTAGTGGGTATTGGCAGGTGCCGATGGCCACAAAAGACAAGGAGAAGACGGCATTCATCTTGCCCATGGGACTATACAAATTTAACCGGATGCCCTTCGGGTTGACAAATGCACCCGGAACGTTCCGGCGGTGGGTGGAGAAATGTCTCGGGGACTTAAACTTTGGGTTCACCCTCATCTTCTGGGGGGACATTATGGTGTTTTCGGGGGCCTTGGGGGGCCCTCCCCCCCGGGGGGGGGGGGGTTTTGGGGGGGGGGGGGGGGGGGGGGGAAAAAGGGGGCCGGTGGAGGTGGGGGGTGGTTTTTTTAGGTTTTTTTTTGGGGGGGGCGGGGGGGGGGGGGGGGGGGGGGGGGGCGAGGGAGGGGGGGGGGGGGGGTTGTTGTGGTGGGGGGGGGGGCGGGGGGGGGGGGGGGGGGGGGGGGGGGTGGGGGGGGTGGTGGGGGTTTTGTGTGTTTTTTTTTTTTGGGGGGGGGGGGGGTGGCTGTTTTTTTTTTTTTTGGGGGGGGGGGGGGGGGTGGGGGGGGGGGGGGGGGGGGGGGGGGGGGGGGGGAGGGGGGAGGGGGGGGGGGGGGGCATTGAAGGATGCACTGACAATAGCCCCAATCTTGGCATATGCTGATTACCACTTGCCGTTCCAGCTATATACAGATGCAAGCCTGTATGGTCTTGGAGCAGTGCTTTCCCAGCTTCAGGATGGCCAGGAGAGGGTCATAGCGTACGGCAGCCGGTCTTTGAGAGATTCTGAAAGAAACCCCGAGAATTATAGTTCATTTAAATTGGAGCTGTTGGCACTGGTATGGGCCATGACCGAGAAATTCTCTGAATATTTGAACGGTGCTGAAGTTTTAGTACTGACTGACAACAACCCACTAGCTCACCTGGAAAATGCCAAGCTCGGGGCGTTAGAGCAGAGGTGGATAGCCCGAATGTCTACATTCAATTACCGCATTAAGTATCGGTCCAAGACAGAGAACCAGAATGCTGACGGACTTTCTAGGGTAACTGCCCAGACCCCGACAGAAGACGTGGATCATGAGTTGGAGCATGTGGAGGTGCCCGATTTCAGCAGATTTTCACAGGCCTTGACCGCCACTAATCAGTTTGAGATGGAGGGGACTGAAATGGCTCCTTTCTTTGGTCCCTCACGACAGGAATGGGCACAGATACAACAGACCCATGAGGGGCTGGCGCAGATGATCAAGTGTGTTGAGAAAGGCCAGAAGCCCTGTAGAGAGGAAAGAGAACGACTGACACGTGAGATATTATCTGTTTTGAGTCAGTGGGAAAAGTTGGAGATGAAAAATGGAGTGCTATGCCGAAAGGTCTATTTACCTTCTGAGATCGACATTCGATACCAAATTGTGGTGCCTAGTGAACTGGCTCACTCCTTGGCAGTTGAGGCTCATAATAAGAATGGACATTTTGGTCATGAGAAGACCTTTCGTTGGTTACAGCGACTGATTTACTGCCCTGGTCTTCGTCAAATGGTCGAAGAAGTATGCCGCAGCTGTCGAACTTGTGAGATCCATAAGGCAATAGAACAGAGAGCTCCCCTGCAAACCATCGTGACCCAGGAACCTTTAGAAATCGTCATGATAGACTATCTAATGGTGGGCCCATCCAATAGCGGACACCAGTATTGCCTCGTAATGGTGGATCACTTCACCAAATTTGCGGTGGTAACCGCCACCAAGGACCAGACAGCTGAGTCAGCAGCTCGTGCTCTGTGCCAAGATTTCATTCGAGTATATGGGTGCCCCCAACGCATCCACTCCGACCAGGGCGCCTGCTTTGAGGGACACGTAATGAAAGAAGTTCAACGTATCTACGGGATAAAGAAGTCGCACACGACTCCATACCACCCTCAGGGAAATGGGGCCTGTGAAAGATTCAACAGAACTCTGCTACAGATGCTGCGGACTCTGGAGGAAGACAAGAAGTTACAGTGGCCTCAGTTCTTGTCTGAAATGGTGTGGGCCTATAACAATCAGGTCCATTCTACAACGGGGGTACTCTCCTTATACACTTCTCTTTGGGCGGTCTGGGCGAAGTATAGGAGAATTACAGTTGAATGATGTGGATGGGTTCCCTCCGAGGGATCCAACCTCTTGGGTGCGGGCGCATCGGCAGAGACTTGAGACGATCCATCGATTGGTGCGGCAGCGCCTGCAAGAACATCCCCATCCTGATAAGACCCCAGTGCAAGAAGCACCATTGCAACCAGGCGACCTGGTGCTAGTTCGTGTCAAGAAACCCCAAGGGAAATTGGAAAGCAGATGGGAGGCTTTGCCGTATCGTGTTGTTGGCCGCAAGTATGCGAATGGGCCAGTGTACCAGGTCCAGAAAGAAGGAACTGATTGTGTTCGAGTACTTCACCGAAATATGTTGCGCCTGTGTCATTCTGAAGGGACAAATCACGATGGGCCTGCCAATGTGAATGAGCTCCCACAGTCAGAGAATGGAGGTGCGGAATGGGCCTCCGACGAGGAGGATGATTGTTGGCCGATCCCTGCTCCTGGGGATGTTCCACCTGTGACTACTGTATCTCCGGCCTGTGCCCCCTCTGGTGCGGAATCCGCTGGTCCTTCTCAGCCCATAGCTGCAGCACCCCATAATATACCACCGGTCCTCAGACGGACCACTAGGCCAAATGCTGGTATTCCCCCCTGTTCGGTATGCGCAGGATGAGTTTGTTTGGCCTGCCATACATCGGTATACTACCACCCTGTGCATAAAAGTACAACCCTCTGGATATACAGTCATAGGCAGGGACTGCCAATCTTAAAGTGGGGGGGAATATGTAAGAGACAGCCAATGTTGTCTTAAGCTTCATTTGTCTGTATAAACTGTTAATGTTGAATGTATTTCTGTGATTCTGTTCCTTTAAGACAGCAGCCATTGTAATTGTGACATGATGCTGGAGTGAGAACCCCCCCTTTTATGTCAGCCTGCCTGTTCTGCAGACAGAGTGTGAGCAGAGAAGCAGGAAGTGACGAGACAGAGAGCAGCAGCCATCTTGGCAAGTGTTGTATTGAACTGGTGTGGAGATTTTTCTGTACAGCTAAGCTGTATCTTGGTCCAGAGACAAACAGAGTGTAAAGAGACAACAGGACTAGTGAGTCCACGTGAAAGGAACTGTGCTCAGTGGCTGATCAGTGAGACTGACATTGTGACTGTGTATATGGATACCACAGATAGAGACTCACAGTGCTGTTGATGTACTGGACGGCACCTGCTAAATCCCGGCTTACATCCCAGCTCAGTGTATGGATTCGGCAGGACTGTCAGTGTGCTGAGTGGAATCTGCTGTTGGATTACATTGCATTCAGTTGGTTTCCCTGTCTGTGAAAGAGGACTTCATTTCTCCCAAGATCCTGATAACCGTGAGGAGAGGACGCTTCACTATAAAAGAAAGGACCGACTTTGGGCCCCACCGCGCGCTTCTACGGACTGTAAGCGGTCCACCTGGACCACTGGGGAAAAGGGGGTGCACCCAAATGTGAAGTCAGGGTCAGTTAGGGATAGTTTTGAGTATATTGTTCATTCAGTGTCCATACTGCAGAAGTGGACAGAGTAAAAGTAGAAACCATTGCAGAATTTGCCTTGAAATTGTTCATGCTATATTGTATATTTTGCTTGTCTTTAGCCCTGTCATTTTACCTTTAACTAGCCTTTATTAACTTATAGTAAATATATTTTTTTTTTCTTGAACTACCGCGTGTGCGTTCATTTCTGGTTGCGGAGTCCAAACCACCTGCCTTGCTCTCGGTTCACAGTTTCATCAGTCCACAGGACCTTCTTCCAAAATGAAGCTGGCTTGTCCAAATGTGCTTTTGCATACCTCAGGCGACTCTGTTTGTGGCGTGCTTTCAGAAACGGCTTCTTTCGCATCACTCTCCCATAAAGCTTCTCCTTGTGCAAAGTGTGCTGTATTGTTGACCGATGCACAGTGACACCATCTGCAGCAAGATGATGCTGCAGCTCTTTGGAGGTGGTCTGTGGATTGTCCTTGACTGTTTTCACCATTCTTCTTCTCTGCCTTTCTGATATTTTTCTTGGCCTGCCACTTCTGGGCTTAACAAGAACTGTCCCTGTGGTCTTCCATTTCCTTACTATGTCCCTCACAGTGGAAACTGACAGGTTAAATCTCTGAGACAACTTTTTGTATCCTTCCCCTGAACAACTATGTTGAACAATCTTTGTTTTCAGATCATTTGAGAGTTGTTTTGAGGAGCCCATGATGCCACTCTTCAGAGGAGATTCAAATAGGAGAACAAGTTGCAATTGGCCACCTTAAATACCTTTTCTCATGATTGGATACACCTGGCTATGAAGTTCAAAGCTCATTGAGGTTACAAAACCAATTTTGTGCTTCAGTAAGTCAGTAAAAAGTAGTTAAGAGTATTCAAATCAATAAAATGATAAGGGTACCCAAATTTTTGCACCGGTCAAATTTTGGTTTAATGCATATTGCACATTTTCTGTTAGTACAATAAACCTCATTTCAATCCTGAAATATTACTGTGTCCATCAGATATTAGATATATCAAATTGAAATGGCTGTTGCAAACACCCAAATATTTAGAACTAAAAATGATTAAGATTAATAGGGGTGCCCAAACTTTTTCATATGACTGTACCTATAGGGAAACCGCCGGCGTTTCTGTAGGTGTAATTGACATGCTGACATTTCCAAAACCGCAATGGTTTTGGAAAGTGCAGTGTTTCCGCTGTACATATTTTTCTGCAATGTGTGGATGGTATTCAGCGAATCCGATCCACTTTGTAGTTACTGTAAAACACTGCAGTTTCTGGAGCCCTGACCTAAATCTGCAGCAGGCCCTATCTATTCAGAAAAAAAAACTCCTGAAAAATGGACATGTAATGGATTTTTTTTTTTAATGCGAAGTTATACATCCATTTTTAGAACAATTGGGGTCAATGGGTAGATACACATGACAATAAGTCACAATAATACACATGACGATAACTGACAATGAATAACGTCTGATAAAAATATCTTTGTCCATTTTCCAGCCTGATTGACAAAATACAAGTCTATGAGGTCAATTTTTAACATCCAGTTTTATAAGAGATGAGTGGGTTGGGTAAAAAAAAAAAGACCAATGAAGTTAACCCTTTTTTTTCACTGACAGTTAAAAACTGATGCAAAATGGATGTTAAAAACTGGCAGTTTCATCTGGTTTTAATGTCTGTTTTTTTCAAGTGAATGTAGCCGTATTGCAAAGCAATGAGTGAAATCTGCGGCTCAAATAGCACCAACATCAACAACAAAATCCACTAAAATAGCACATGTAGATTTCATTGTGGATTTTGGTGCAGGTTTTGGTTGTATTCATAGCACAATTTATATGCTGTGTGTGCACAGGGCCTTAAAGGGAAAAAACCTGTTTGCTGTTCTAAGAATTCAATAAGGAGTCATTCAAACTTACTAATAAATATGTGTCTATTCGGGTTCCTAGTAACTGAGCAACCAGAGATTGTGACCACGCTGAATCTGCATTGGTTGTTGTAGATTCAGTATGGTCACTGTGTAGGGGCGGGGGCACCACAAGAAGTAATAATACACTAAACAGGAAAATAATAAGTATTACACAAAACAAGCAAAATTTAAATCCAATTATAAATCAAATGTTTCATTCAGCTTATTTTTTATATATTTTATTAAGCCTACATTCAAACAAATGTGATTCAAAACGGGCGTGAAAAATATCCATTTTTTACAGCCATTTTGAACCCAAGGTGCATCCATTTTCATGGATCCCTCATACATTTGAGTGTATTGAGGGATCTATGAAAAAGGACAGAAACTGGACATGACCTATTTTTGACGGGCTGACAAAATGGACCATCAAAACATCTGTCATATGAATAGCCCCCACACACATACAGTGAATGTAATTCAGCAATGATGGCCCTTAAAAAAACACCTGTCACACAGTCGTGTGAATGTAGGTTAATGTAGCAACTGCGATGCTCTATAAAGTCAAATACAATAAAGCACCCTTCAATGTATACCCCATACATAGGTAAGATGATTTTTATTAGGTTATAAAGTCCAACAATATTACTAATATATCACTAATCAGACTAAAAACAGTGTACAATTTTCTAGTATCCTCATGAAGTGAACGGAGCTCCCCTGTACCTCTATGAAGTGGCCACAGAATCAGTATGTGAATCGGCAGCACGGCTTCTATTCATGAGCATTAAATGGGCAAAGAGTGTGCCCGCTTTCTCCACTTTGTCTTTACAAGATCAGGTAAGAGTTAATTAAAACTATATTTGCATTCCTTCTTTCATTCTTTTCTTATAGACTAGCTTTGTTTAATTTACTCTTTTTACTATCATTTATTATAAAGCTAGAGTTAGATAAAGGAAGCTTGTTTGTACTGTAGATAAAGAGTGTGAATATATATTATCTGCCAGGTTCCTTAGACTATGATCATGAGATACCACAGAAATCTTGATTCCCATTGTGATGTGTAAGCATACCATGTCATTATTTTTAGATATTTTTCTTTAGGATAGAATATAACTAAAACTGAAAAAGCACAAAATCTACACTAGCTGAAAAAAGAAAAGCCTTATCCTGCTCTTTGTGATTTATTTCCAGTTTCACTTATAAATATACTGTATATTAATTTTTATTTTTTTTTTTAAATGTGCATCAAAAGAGATTTGTCAGCCAGGCCTTCATAGGAAGGTGAACTCGTAACAACAGTTTTACGAAGTACATGAACTTTTATGTGCACATCTCAGTAAATTTGCTATTGTATAACTGATGGCTTTTTATTTAATTGTATCCATTTATTTGAGCCCCCCCACCAAAAAGTAAATCATTTAATGTATCCATTTTATTATATTGTATTCTGTTCTGAATTCTCACCTTATTGCTCCCTTTTAATATTTAATTACACTGCATATTATCCCACATATAACAGCTCTACATAAATTGTGCTCAATATTTGTTTTGTTAAATAAGAAATTTTGTACTTTAGGGGCAATTTAGTTTGGAGGGGAACTATTGTATATACCGTCTTGTCTGATCTCCATAGCACAGTACATCCTAGTATCATTAACAAAACATAATTGAGATAAAATATTCAGCTATAAAGAGATCTAAAGAGCTAGCAAAGGGATCCTGAAATAAGAGCGGTATGCATGGCTGATGTACTTCTAAACCTATCATTCATATATTGTGTGGCAGCTGATGCTCCTGGAAGATGCATGGAGAGAGCTATTTGTTCTGGGAATAGCACAATGGGCCATCCCAGTTGATGCTAGCACGCTACTGGCTGTATCTGGTAAGGACTGCTCAATTTAATGACTTTGTTGTAAAAATTAACATTAAAATACATTGCTGGGAATATGAACAACATGTGAAGAATAACAAATCCCATGTGAACAATAGACCATACCTGTCATTTATAAATCTATATTTAAATGCAAATAATGTTGTCTTGTTGTATTCATAACTGCTTGTATCATCATTGAAATGCTAATCACTGTGTTTGTTATCATCCAAAGGAGTACTTTATTATCATTTTCATAAAAATCAACGCCGAAATAGTTTATACCAGGCTGACAGATACATTTTAAGTGGAGGAGATTTGCTGGGGATTAGAAATGAAAGGTATGAAAACTATACATTTAGATATGTTTTGATTTCAGGAATGAACAACGATAACACAGATTCGCAGAAGTTGAATAAAATCATAACTGAAATTCAGGCGTTGCAGGAAGTGGTGGCGAGGTTTCGGCAGCTTCGACTAGATGCAACGGAGTTTGCCTGTCTCAAATGCATTGTCACTTTTAAGGCTGGTACGTTACTAATAGTGTAAATCGGATAAAATTTGAAAATGTATGGAAAAAGTGCATTTACAATAGAACAGTAAATTATTTGTATTGTGTCCCGATTCCTGCATATTGAGCAGAATCTTTCTATACCCATTCGTTTTAGTGTTAGCAATACAGAAGAAATATTTTTATACAATGAATTAAATGATATATGAACAAAATTGAACATAAAATCTAAGTCTTGTGCAAATATCATATACAGATGTAGCAGCTGTTAAACATTCATTGTGCCATTTTGATACAAAACATTATGATACTAAAGTTCATTTAACTACTGCTAGGTCTGTGTGGTTTGTAATTTAAAAGTCATAAGTATAATTGTTGCTTAGATTTATGTCAAATTGTTTTCAAATGGTATATGTACAGTATCCAAACTTCTAACTCTGGGCCATAACTATGGTGCTTATGGAAGTTGCATCTGCACCTAGACCCTTGGGGTCCCAAAGTCCCCTCTACCATATAAAAGAGAACCAGTAGTATACATGGCGTGTTATAGATCAAGTTAAACTTTTATCTATATATAATTTACTTCCATTAATTGGTACATCAGATGTGTATTAATATTTCAGTTTGCTAGTGATCAAACAGAATGAAAGTGAACAATCAAAACAACTATAGTAGGCTAAGGCCCCACGATTAACAAAACATCACTAAAAAACACTGTGGAAAAAAAACACATTGAAAATGCATTGAACTTTTTTCTGCTGCATTTGTCGTTGAGTTTTTGCTGCTTTTTTCTCTGCTTTTTTTTATTCCCCGATTTAGCTTGCGATCCCACAGCTAAAATTATCATGCTGCTCTTTTCTGCAGCTCTTTATTTCTACAATATGTAGATAAGATTAACCAAAACCTCATTCACTTTGCTGGCACTGTAAAAGGCAACGTTTATTTCTGCTGTGCGTCCAAAGCAGCGAAAAACGCTGCGTTTCTGCAACGTGGGGCACTAGCCTTATGTTGGTTTTATGCCTATATATAACACCTTCAAAACCCAAATACCCACCACCAAGGGTCTAATAAGCCAAATATATTTTACCATAAACGTTTATGGTAAGTTAAAGAGGTTGGCCATTTTCAGACCAATATTGAGATACAAATGTTATTGTTTGTATAATAAAAAGTTCTACAATTTTTCAATTTATATTCTGTATCAATTCCTCACAGTTTTCTAGATCTCTGCTTGCTGTTATTCATTCTTCTTACTTCTAGTGGATAAAATTCTGACCATGGTCATGTGATGTACACACAGGTGCACAGCTCATTATAGTCACAGCACAGTAATGTAAATTGGAAAATTGTACAACTTTGTAATATACCAACAATAACATTTGTCTCTCAATATTGGTCTGAAAGTGGACAACCCCTTTAAGTTTGCTCCAGTAGAACTTTGGGTCTGTGTGTTGAAGCCATAGTTTTGTTGCAAAAATGCATCCGCCAAAATTGATATTCTGAGATAAATGTAGAACAGGATCTGAGGTGGTGGTGGATGACATAGAGATTCAAAAAGAAAAGCCCAGTTTCATATGCCACCTCTCAGACCTTGCCTTATGCATAACACATCAATTTTGCCCAGAGTATTCCTTTAACTGGGCTTTATGTCAGTGATGACCCAGTATTTTGTATAACTGATAAGGTGAATGCAATGTAAGTCATAATTTGACAGCACACTAAATGTATGAATATCATTTTAAATAACTTGTCATATGAACAGCATAGTACAGAGAATATAAATTAACATTTTGCATTCTTTGTCTATTAGTTTGCCAACTGTGTTACTGCATATTAATAGGTTTCTATTATTTTAGTACCTACACATAGTGGCTCTGAATTGAGAAGTTTCAGGAATGCAGCAGCCATTGCAGCCTTGCAAGACGAAGCTCAGCTGACTCTCAACAGTTACATACATACCAGGTGACTAAGTAAAATTTAAGAATACAGAAAATATCTACTTGGACACTGTTTTTTTTTCTATAAATTCTGACATTCTGTGCTTATTAAGTGCAGGTAGTTTTGGTCTCTGATGTGCTATGCAAGCTCTGTAATGTCAGAAGGGCGGTGTCAGGCGGAGGATGTGATTCAGAGCTCCAATCAGAAATAGCGAGTGTCAGAGCTCAGAATCACACCCCTTGTCTGCTCCTGTCTGACACCGCCCTCCTGACAGTCTGGATCCTAAATAGTATATCAGGCTCCAAAATTAGCAGCATTGATTGGACAGGAACATTGGGTGCTAGAGACATTCCAACTGTGCCAGAATCAGTGGAGCAGCACCTATTAAATGATGTAAAGAGCTGGACTTGTTGGAGATGGTGAAAGGTCCTCTTTAAATACTGTAGCAGTAGGTAGGTCAGCATATAATCAAGGAAGGTTGTGGAGAAAAATGCAGAAGGCTAAGAAAGGGTTAGGTTGTTCCCATAGCACATTTATAGAACAATGCTGGAGACTTCATTCCATTCCCACCATTACAATTAGAGAAGATGTCACCAGATGTACAGTACAGACCAAAAGTTTGGACACACCTTCTCATTCCAAGAGTTTTCTGTATTTTCATGACTATAAAAATTGTAGATTCACACTGAAGGCATCAAAACTATGAATTAACACATGTGGAATTATATACTTAACAAAAAAGTGTGAAACAACTGAAAATATGTCTTATATTCTAGGTTCTTCAAAGTAGCCACCTTTTGCTTTGATTACTGCTTTGCACACTCTTGGCATTCTCTTGATGAGCTTCAAGAGGTAGTCACTTGAAATGGTCTTCCAAGAGTTTTGAAGGAGTTCCCAGAGATGCTTAGCACATGTTGGCCCTTTTGCCTTCACTCTGCGGTCCAGCTCACCCCAAACCATCTCGATTGGGTTCAGGTCTGGTGACTGTGGAGGCCAGGTCATCTGGCGTAGCACCCCATCACTCTCCTTCTTGGTCAAATAGCCCTTACACAGTCTGGAGGTGTGTTTGGGGTCATTGTCCTGTTGAAAAATAAATGATGGTCCAACTAAACACAAACCGGATGGAATAGCATGCCGCTGCAAGATGCTGTGGTAACCATGCTGGTTCAGTATTCCTTCAATTTTGAATAAATCCCCAACAGTGTCACCAGCAAAGCACCCCCAAACCATTCGTTCACCTTTTCTGCGTCGCACAAAGACACGGTGGTTGGAACCAAAGATCTCAAATTTGGACTCATCAGGCCAAAGCACAGATTTCTACAGGTCTAATGTCCATTCCTTGTGTTCTTTAGCACAAACAAGTCTCTTCTGTTTGTTGCCTGTCCTTAGCAGTGGTTTCCTAGCAGCTATTTTACCATGAAGGCCTGCTGCACATAGTCTCCTCTTAACAGTTGTTGTAGAGATGTGTCTGCTGCTAGAACTCTGTGTGGCATTGACCTGGTCTCTAATCTGAGCTGCTGTTAACATGCGATTTCTGAGGCTGGTGACTCGGATGAACTTATCCTCCGCAGCAGAGGTGACTCTTGGTCTTCCTTTCCTGGGGCGGTCCTCATGTGAGCCAGTTTCTTTGTAGCGCTTGATGGTTTTGGCCACTGCACTTGGGGACACTTTCAAAGTTTTCCCAATTTTTCGGACTGACTGACCTTCATTTCTTAAAGTAATGATGGCCACTCGTTTTTCTTTACTTAGCTGCTTTTTTCTTGCCATAATACAAATTCTAACACTCCATTCAGTAGGGCTATCAGCTGTGTATCCACCTGACTTCTGAACAACACAACTGATGGTCCCAACCCCATTTATAAGGCAAGAAATCCCACTTATTAAACCTGACAGGGCACACCTGTGAAGTGAAAACTATTTCAGGTGACTACCTCTTGAAGCTCATCAAGAGAATGCTAAAAGTTTTCAAAGCAGTAATCAAAACAAAAGGTGGCTACTTTGAAGAACCTAGAATAGAAGACATATTTTCAGTTGTTTCACACTTTTTTGTTAAGTATATAATTCCACATGTGTTAATTCATAGTTTTGATGCCTTCAGTGTGAATCTATAATTTTTATAGTCATGAAAATACAGAAAATTCTTGGAATGAGAAGGTGTGTCCAAACTTTTGGTCTGTACTGTAAGTGCACTGTATTATTTATTATTTTGTAGAACTAGTATTTGATCATTATTTGGTGGCTGCATTATCGAAGTATAATACCATACATAGAGCTGAAATGCTGTATCTGTATCTAAGCCTGTCTTTATAGAGGTATACTATCATACACAGAGTCGAGCAGATGTATCTAAGCCTGCTATTATCAAGGTATATTACCATACATTATGCTGAGCTGCTTTATCTGAGCCTGCCATTATAGAGGTAGTCTACCATAGATAGAACTGAGCTTCTGTATCTAAGCATGTCAATTTAGTGATAAACTACCATAGATAGAGTTGCGCTTCTTTGTCTAAGGCTACGATAATAGAGGTATGCTGCCATACATGGAGCTGACCCATTGTATCTAAGTATGTCATTACAAAGATATACTACCATGGATAGAGCTGACCCTCTGTATCTACTGTAGGCCTGTCATTATAGAGGTATACTGCCATACATGGATCTGACCTGCTTTATCTAAGCTTCCATGTTAGAAAAGTTTTCTTATAGGTAGATAGGTTGTCTCTATGTTTTTGGAGGAAGAAAGGGCAAAACATATGCCTTGGAACCTGTGCCCCTAATCTTTTGAGACCTTAAAAACATACATAGCTGCTAGTACAGCAAATTGGGCCTCAGCTGACAAGAGTGAGAATAAGTTGTGCAGGGGCTTCTCACTGAACTTTATACTGGGGCCCATGAGTATTTATCTATACTCCAAAAATGAACCTTTAAAGGAATTTTTCAATTTAAAAAAAGTATCCTCAACTGTATTTCAAATAGGACACCTTTAGTAATTGAAACCTATTTCCAACTGAAAGCATTGACCTTGGTCATGGAGCTGCTTTTTCATCGTTTGCTCGATGCAGGAGAGGATATCCTGTACAACATCAACACTATGAGTGAATGGGCCTGGATGGCTCAGTGTAAAAAGTAAGCCAGACCCCATCTCTCATGACAGTGCAAGGGCTGGATTAGCTATTGAAATGAGCCAGTCAGTCAGACCCTTCACAAATGGCACTAATGACGTCCCAACACAGAAAACGCTCTCCTGAGTCATGCACAGGGTGAAAGTGGAGCTGCAGGTTGACGTTGATAAATAAAGGTGACTTTTGGTAGCTGAAACATACTATAAAGATTGATTTGAGGATCATTTTTTTAGCTGAAAAAAGGACACAGCATAATTTATAAAATCTGACATCATAACTTTGGAACGCTTTAACTTACCCAAGTGATTTTGAGATTTTTTTTTTTATGACACATTGTTCTGTATGCTAGTGGTAAACTTTAGTCAATATGTTTTAATTTTAAAATATATAGGAAATTTGATTAAAATCTTGAAAAATTGTTAATTTAAAAAAATCTGAAATGTTTGAAATGTTTTGCTTACAAGTGCAGCATTTTCTAAATTTACAAGAAAATTTCCCACACCCATTTTTTAGGGACTACTACAGTTTTGAAGGGGATTTTAAAGTCTTATATACAGGTGCATCTCAATAAATTAGAATATCTTTTGAAACGTTCATTCATCTCAGTAATTCAGTAATTCTTGTTAAACTTGTTAATTCAGTAATTCTTGTTAACTTGTTAAAACTACTCTACCACCCCAAACCAGCATTGTCACTAAGAATATCTTTATCTCTCCATCTATCCTACCCCACCATCTGACCTTCTCTGCACAGCTACTCACACACCTACAAGCTTTCTGCCCCAGAAACACACAACCTCCCCACACTCTCTCCTATTTACACCTGCTATCCCTCTCCCTGCTACTCCTCACTTCTTGCGACATATCTCCCAATCCTGGACCGCCCCAGCACTCCCCTGCTGTAGGATCTTTCCACACAACCGGCAACAGCACACGAAACCCCCTAAATCTTACCCCTATCTCACCCGCTCCTGCCCCTCCCCACACACTCCCCAGTGCACTATGGAACGCTCGCTCTGTACGCAACAAACTTGACTACATCCATGACCTCTTCATTTCTCATAAATTATCATTTCTCGGTATCACAGAAACATGGCTAACACCCTCAGACACCACCTCCCCTGCTGCCCTCTCCTATGGAGGTCTGCAATTCTCGCACACTCCACGCCCCAACAATAAACCTGGTGGAGGCGTAGGCGTACTTCTGTCTGACAATTGGTCCTTTGCCCCAATCCAACCGCTCCCTGCTCTTACTCTTCCCTCCTTGGAAGTGCACTCTGTTCGCATTTACTTGCCCTCCAACCTCCAACTGGCTGTCATATATCGACCGCCAGGACCTACCGCTGCCTTCATCAACCACTTCACCACCTGGCTAATGCACTTTCTATCCACAGACACCCCCACCATCATCATGGGTGATTTCAATATCCCCATTAACACAAACCACCCCTTCACTTCCAGTTTCTTGTCCCTCACTACCTCCTTTGGTATCTCTCAATGGTCCTCCTCTTCCACCCACACAAAGGGGCACACGCTGGACCTCATATTCACCCGCCTCTGCTCTCTAGTCAACCTCTCTAACTCTCCGTCCATGCTCTCTGACCACAACCTGCTGACATTCTCAGCCCTCTCCTCTGTAATAGACCCTCCAACCCCTAAACCAACATGCCCCCGCAGAAACCTTAATTGCCTGGACATCCGCACGCTCTCAGACTCTCTCCTACCACTCGCTGACATAACCTCACTCCAGGATATAGATACCGCCACTGAATTCTACAAAACCACCATTACCTCAGCCCTTGACTCTGTAGCCCCCTTCACTAACACCAGAGCCCGACCGATCAATAGGCAACCCTGGCACATGACCTGACTAAAAAACTGAGACGTGCCTCACGGGTTGCAGAACGTCTCTGGAAGAAAAGCCACTCCCAGGAGGACTTCCTTAGGTACAAAGAGGCAGTACTCACATTCAAGAATGCACTCACCTCTGCAAAGCAGGTCTACTTCACCACACTAATATCTGCCCTATCCCGCAACCCGAAACAGCTATTCACTACCTTCAACTCCCTTCTCCGTCCTCCTGTGCCCCCTCCGACATCACTTATCACAGCTGATGACTTTGCCTCTTATTTCAAAAGCAAAATCGACACCATCAGAGACAGTCTCACCCTACACCCCCATCAACCACTCTACCCAACTGTCCTGTGCTCTTCATCTTTAACCTGTTTCTCCACCATCACTGATGAAAAGCTCTCCACTCTAATATCTAAATCCCACCTCACCTCCTGCGCGCTTGACCCCATCCAGTCACACCTCATCCCCAAACTCTCTGAAGTCATTACTCTTGCCCTAACCCATCTCTTCAACCTATCCCTAACCATTGGATCCTTCCCTTCCGCCTTCAACCATGCTACCGTCACCCCTATACTTAAGAAACCCTCCCTCGACCCGTCCTCTCCAGCCAACTATCGCCCCATCTCACTGTTCCTGTACGCCTCTAAACTGCTGGAGCAACACGTCCACTCCGAATTGTCCTCCTATCTTTTGTCCAATGTGCTCTTTGACAGACTACAGTCAGGCTTCAGACCTCAACACTCCACAGAAACTGCCCTTACCAAGGTCACTAATGACCTTTTAACTGCCAAAGCCAAACGTCACTACTCTGTCCTCCTCCTCGACCTCTCCTCTGCCTTTGACACAGTCGACCATTCCCTCCTGTTAGAAACACTTTCATCCCTTGGCATCTCTGACCTGGCCCTTTCCTGGATATCCCCATACCTCACCAACCGCACATTCAGCGTCACCCACTTGCACACCACCTCCCAGCCATGCCATCTTTCTGTAGGTGTCCCCCAAGGCTCCATCCTAGGACCCCTCCTGTTCTCCATCTACACCCTAGGCCTTGGCCAACTCATAGAATCCCATGGCTTCCATTACCATTTCTATGCTGATGACACCCAAATATATCTCTCTGGACCAGACATTACCTCCCTGTTGTCCAGAGTCCGTAGCCTCCTTTCTCTCCTCCCGCTTTCTCAAACTCAACATGGAGAAAACGGAGTTCATAATCTTCACCCCTCCACGCACGACCCCCTTACCTGACCCATCTATCAAAATTAATGGAACCACACTCACCCCAGTCCCACAGGCCCGCTGCCTTGGGATAACCTTAGACTCTGACCTATCCTTCAAGCCGCACATTCAAACCTTCAACACCTCCTGTCGCCTCCAACTCAAGAACATCCACCGAATCCGCTCCTTCCTCACCCTGAAACTACAAAGATGCTAGTTCACGCCCTCATAATCTCCCCCACCCTCACAAGCTTCAAGAAGGCCCTGAAGACTCACCTATTCAGGAAGGCCTACAACCTCCAATAACGCTACTGTCACCACACCACCACCTGAACAGCCTCTACCCCACCTTCTGTCTCTCTCTCTCTTCCCTCATAGATTGTAAGCCCTTGCGGGCAGGGCCCTCTATCCCACTGTGCCAGTTGGTCAATGTATTATCTGTTTTGTATATCTTGTGTACCGTATGTAAATCCTCAAATGTAAAGCACCATGGAATTAATGGTGCTATATAAATAAACAATAATAATAATAATAAAAATAATAATTCAATTCATAATAAGCAGTCTTCCATGATTGTGTGTCCTACTGAACCAGACTGAGGGACCATTTAAAGGCTTAGGAAACCTGAATTTACAATACTGATCTTTTTTACAATATTCTAATTTTCTTAGATTTAGATTTTCATTACCTGTAACCCATAATCAACATTTACAGAAATAAAACACTGGAAGTAGAACACTCTGTGTGTAAAGAATCTAGAAAATATAGGAGGTCACTTTTTTAATTTAATTACTAATATAAATAAACGTTTCAAAGATATTCTAATTTATTAAGATGCACCTGTATTAGAAACCCTCATAAATCACCCCGTTCCCAAAACTACACCCTCAAATAATTCAAAACAGCATTTTGGAAGTTTGTTAACCCTTTAAGCATTTCACAGGAATTTAAGCAAAATGTACGTGAAATTTAGACATAAGTTTCACATAATAATATGTTAATCTATCCCTAATAGTAACACATTCACTAGGGGTTAAAGAAAAAAATACATCACACAATTTGTTATGCAATTTGTCCTGAGAACAGCTATACCCCATATGTGTTCATAAATTGTTTCAGGGGTACATGATGAGGATCAGAACAAAAAGAGTGCTATTTGACTTTTGGAGGGCATATTTTGCTGGAATAGGTTTTGGCTGCCATGTCTCATTTGCAGGACCCCCAAATTACTAGTACAATGGAAACCCCCCTAAAAGTGACCAAATGAAGTAAACTACATCAATCAAGAATTTTATCAAGGGCTATAGTGAGCATTTTGAACCCAAAGCTGTTTCACAGATTTTATTAACATTAGGATGTGAAAATGAAAAATTCCTTTTTTTTCACAATAAAACATCGCTTTAGACCCAAATTTTTCATTTTTACAAGGTGTTGAAGGAAAAAAGCACCCTTCAGGTTTTTAGATGCTTTTTCTACAGAACACAGCAATAGCGCATATGTGGCCATAAACTGCTATGTGGGTACATGGTGGGGCTCAAGACAGAAAGAACGCTATTCTGCTTTTGGAGGGCAGAATTTGCTGGAACAGAGCCCCAAAGTTACAACACAATGGAAAAGTGACCCCAGTTTGGAAACGTCACTCATCAAGGATTTTATCAAGGGGTATGGTGAGCATTTTGACACCACAGTTGTTTCGCAGATTTTATTAGCATTGTGGCATGGAAATTAAAAATTACTTTTTTTATAATAAAACTTCACTTTAGCCCCAGAATTTTCATTTACACAAGGGGTTAAAGGAGGCAAAGCACCCTTCAGTTTGTTAGAAACTTTTTCTTTTAAACACAGCAATACCCCATATGTGGTTGTATACTGCTGTATGGGTCAATGGGCTTGGAACAGAAAGAGCTCTATTTGGCTTTTTGTGGGCACATACCATGTCACCTTTGCAGAGTCCCTGAGGTGCCATAACCGTAGTGACCCTATTTTGAAGCATTTTATCCCACAGCTGTTTTACAGATTTTATTATCATTGGCAAAATGAAAAACTACTTATGTTCCAATAAAATTTAGCCCCGTCTTTTTAGCCCCAAAATTTTCATTTTCTCAATGGTTTACAGGAGAAAATCTGTCCTACAATTTAAAGTATGGAAATACCCTAGATGTGGATGAAAACTGCTGTTTGGGCACAAAGCAGGCCCAGAAGGCAAGGAACATATTTAGGCTTTTGGAGGGCAGAACAATTTTCATGTGCCATGATGCATTTGCAGTGCAGTGGAGCATATGAGTGGAGAGTACCAAGAAGTGACCTCATTTTGAAATCTATACCCCTCCAAAAATTTGTCAAGGGGTAGAGTTATTCTTTTGACTCCAGCAATATTTTCCAAGAAGAAATCTTCAGTGAATAGTGTAAAATTAAAATTTTCTCACATATACAGTGATGGCCAAAAGTATTGGCACCCCTGCAATTCTGTCAGATAATACTCAATTTCTTCCAGAAAATGATTGCAATCACAAATGCTTTGGTAATAATATCTTCATTTAATTTGTCTTCAATGGAAAACCACAAAAAGAATTGTCAAAAAGCCAAATTGGATATAATTCCACACCAAACATAAAAAGGGGGTGGACAAAAGTATTGGCACCCTTTGAAAAATCAGGTGATGCTTCTCTAATTTGTGTAATTAACAGCACCTGTTACTTACCTGTGGCACATAACAGGTGGTGGCAATAACTAAATCACACTTGCAGCCAGTTGAAATGGATTAAAGTTGACTCAACCTCTGTCCTGTGTCCTTGTGTGTACCACAATGAGCATGGAGAAAAGAAAGAAGACCAAAGAACTGTCTGAGGACTTGAGAAGCAAAATTGTGAGGAAACATGAGCAATCTCAAGGCTACAAGTCCATCTCCAAAGACCTGAATGTTCCTGTGTCTACCATGCGCAGTGTCATCAAGAAGTTTAAAGCCCATGGCACTGTGGCTAACCTCCCTAGATGTGGACGGAAAAGAAAAATTGACGAGAGATTTCAACGAAAGATTGTGCGGATGGTGGCTAAAGAACCTCGACTAACATCCAAACAAGTTCTAGCTGCCCTGCAGTCCGAGGGTACAACAGTGTCAACCCGTACTACCCGTCGGCGTCTGAATGAAAAGGGACTCTATGGTAGGATACCCAGGAAGACCCCACTTCTGACCCAGAGACATAAAAAAGCCAGGCTGGAGTTTGCCAAAACTTACCTGAGAAAGCCAAAAACTTTTTGGAAGAATGTTCTCTGGTCAGATGAGACAAAAGTAGAGCTTTTTGGGAAAAGGCATCAACATAGAGTTTACAGGAAAAAAAAAGAGGCCTTCAAAGAAAAGCACACGGTCCCTACAGTCAAACATGGCGGAGGTTCCCTGATGTTTTGGGGTTGCTTTGCTGCCTCTGGCACTGGACTGCTTGACCGTATGCATGGTATTATGAAGTCTGAAGACTACCAACAAATTTTGCAGCATAATGTAGGGCCCAGTGTGAGAAAGCTGGGTCTCCCTCAGAGGTCATGGGTCTTCCAGCAGGACAATGACCCAAAACACACTTCAAAAAGCACTAGAAAATGGTTTGAGAGAAAGCACTGGAGACTTCTAAAGTGGCCAGCAATGAGTCCAGACCTGAATCCCATAGAACACCTGTGGAGAGATCTCAAAATGGCAGTTTGGAGAAGGCACCCTTCAAATCTCAGGGACCTGGAGAAATTTGCCAAAGAAGAATGGTCTAAAATTCCAGCAGAGCATTGTAAGAAACTCATTGATGGTTACCGGAAGCGGTTGTTCGCAGTTATTTTGTCTAAAGGTTGTGCTACCAAGTATTAGGCTGAGGGTGCCAATACTTTTGTCCGGCCCATTTTTGGAGTTTTGTGTAAAATGATCAATGATTTGACTTTTTTTTTCATTCTCTTTTGTGTTTTTTTCATTGCAAGCAAAATAAATGAAGATATTATTACCAAAGCATTTGTGATTGCAATCATTTTCTGGAAGAAATTGAGCATTATCTGACAGAATTGCAGGGGTGCCAATACTTTTGGCCAGCACTGTATGCTATTTCAGGAATTTATCAAGGGATATAGTGAGCTTTTTCAACCCTTGAGTGTTGCATCAAATCAGTTTTAAGAAATGAATGTGCAGCTTGTAGTGTAAAGTTTAAATTGCAATGTTTCACCAAGATACCCCATTTCAATGCCCTATAACTTGTACCCAGCTCATGTCACCAGATACAAACACTTCAAAAACTGCAGATTATCTTGGGTACAAAAGTTTTTGGAGTATTCATCTCTAACACAAGCTATGCACAACATATTGCCAATGAGGTGACTATTTCTGAAAAAAATTGCAATTTTCACTTTTCACCATCAGCTGCACATTCATTTCTAGAAAATAAATTAATGTAACACTCATTAAACACCGGGATAAATTCCTTGAGGGGTGCAAAAAACAAATAGCGCTGCTTTTCTATGCCCTGTTGTGTGCCCAAACAACAGTTTATACTCACATATGACATTGTTAAGTAAGATAACCCAGGTACAACAATGTCATAGATGTGGGCATATACTGCACTTTGGACACACAGCAGGACACAAAAGTGAAGGAGTACTATTTGGTTTTTGGAGCACAGATTTAGATGTATGGTTTTTGGACACCATGTTATCTTTGCAGAGTTCCTAAGAAGCCAGTAAAGTGGAATTCCTTAGGAAGAGACCCCATTTTGAAAACCAAACCTAAGAATTTATCAAGACATTTAGTGACTATTAGTTTTTCCAGATATGAATGCACAGCAGGTGAAAAGGAAATATGTAAACTGTTGCTGCATAAATTGGATACACCAAATTCCCCACTATTATCCCACTATCTCCTAGGGTTGGATGCATTCTGGGGGGTCAGTTCTGGTATATTTTGCCTTGTAAACTGTAAACCAGGGGTGTGCCCTTATATAAACTCGCACAGTTTATACATTTTCCTTCCTTACACAGCCAGTTTTGACATAAACAAGTGGCAATTTTTTTTTTTCTACATTGTACAATCTACGGTTTTTGTTTGTGGTGATGCAGCTATACGAGGGCTTATTTTTTGGCAAATGAGATGCATTTTTTAATTACACCATTTGGGGGTGCCTATAACTTGTTGACTAAATTTTAACTCTTTCTGGTGGGGAGGTGAAAACAAAACATCAATTTTGGCAATCCTTTTTAACATTTTTTTTTTTTTTGCCATCCATCAACAAGTTATTTTTATTCTGTGGGTCAGTATGATTATGATGATACCTAAATTATTTAGTTTTTTTTTTACGTTTTATTTATTTTTTTAGAATAAAAACTAATTTTGGTAAAAAAAAACAATTACTTTTACATCACCACGTTCTGAGAGGTGTAACATCTTTATTTTTCTGTCGATTGAGCTGGTTGAGTGTTTTTTTTTATTGTGGGGCGAGATGTACTTTTTATTAGTACCATTTTTGGGTACATAAGGCTTTTTGATCACTTTTATTTTTTTTTTTATTTTTCTGGGGGGGGGGGTTTCACCTTGTGGATTAAACACCATAAGCCATTTTTTGGTATGGGTTTTTAGTTATGTTTTATTTATTTAATGGTTCAGATTTTTTTTTTTTTTTTTTATTTTTTAGGGGGGCTTGATCCCGTGTCCTTCTGGTCACTGGTTCAGTATCATACACTCCCATGCATATCCATAGGCTTCCATGAAAGAAGAGACCCTGGGCTGCCGAAAGAACCCCATGGCCCCCCGAAAGTGGTGCAGGGGGCTCATGAGGCAAGTTACACCCCTGAGAACGCCTTAGATGCTGTGGTCATCACTGACTGCGCCATCTAAGGGAAAAACACCTGCGATCGGAGGTTAGGTTCCATGTCGCAGCACCCAACCGATCAGCTGTTTACAGAGGCAGCCTGGCACCTACACATACACAGAGAATGGGGCCGGAAACAGTGCTATAAGCTGAGTCACTGCAGCTCAGTTCCCATTCAGCTGGTTGTCAGACCAACACTGATTTGATATTGATAACCTATCCTAAGGATAGGTCATCCATATTTTTAGCTCAGAAAACCCTTTAGCGGGCTACAGTGAAAAAGAGCTGTGGGAAAAACTGCGGCAGAAACAAATTGCGTTTTTTTTCCGCAGCTCTTTTCACAGAAAGTCCACAGAAGTTTCCTCTGTGGACTTTCTACTTCAATTATACCTATAGGGAAACTGCTGGTGTTTCCGACGCATATTTTCTGCAGTGTATGGATGGGATTCGATAGTACTTGTGTAGATTCCCATTCTGGTGCATGTCGGCATTCGGAGTTCAGAACCTTTTCATAAATAATCTTGATAAATAAGGCATGCTTTTTGCCAGTCGGAGCCATACAAAATGCCAGTCTCAATAAATCTGCTCCATTGTGTGTCTGTGTTCATGTATATCTACATCTACGTGAGGTTTTTGTTTAGCCTATATGCGACATATCTTTCCATACAATTTTTTTTTTGTTTGTATCAATTGATGTTTGGCGAGATCCTGAGGATTTTGCACCCAACCAAATGCTCTTCCATACGGAAGAGCATTTGGTTGGGTGTATATATTTAGCGGGCCACAGTGAAAAAGTGCTGTGGGAAAAACTGCGGCAGAAACAAATTGCGTTTTTTTTCCACAGCTCTTTTCACAGAAAGTCCACAGATGGATATATATATATATGGGTTGGCTGTATATATGACACCACTGAGGACAAATATGTATATACAGTTATATATATATATATATATATATATATATATATATATACATCTCAATAAATTAGAATATCTTTGAAATGTTTATTTATATCAATAATTAAATTAAAAAAGTGACCTCCTATATTTTCTAGATTCTTTACACACAGAGTGTTCTATTTCAAGTGTTTTATTTCTGTAAATGTTGATTATGGATTACAGGTAATGAAAACCCAAATCTAAGAAAATTAGAATATTGTAAAAAAGATCAGTATTGTAAATTCAGTGTGCCACCTGCCAAGGTTTCCTAATCCTTCAAATGATCCTTCAGTCTGGTTCAGTAAGACAAACAATCATGGAAGATGCTGATTATGAACTGAATTACTGAATTACTGAAATGAATGAACATTTCAAAAATATTCTAATTTATTGAGATGCACCTGTACTACATATATATATATATATATATATATATATATATATATATATATATATTTCTACATTACAATTACATTATATATAATTTAGCAATAGTAAATGGGATGCAGCACATATGGCATCTGATCCATGTTTTATCCAGATATGAAATGATATGAGTGACACTGACTACTTGCACTCAGGGCTAATGTAGCATCAAGTTACAACTATATATTGGTATGCAATATGGATGTTCTCAGATTAACTCCATATGGATTAGAGAGTAATTATATCCAGCAGCAGCCAAGACCAGGTCATGAACACCTGGTGCAGCATTATTAAACATGGGAGCTCCTCTGCCCTCTCCAATCTCCTTTGAATAGGAACAGGGAGTTAACTAAAGGGCTGAAACAAGAACTTCTTACCTATACACACTCATTACTGTCTGTACATGTTGGCTCTAACTGTTTTATAATGGACAGTAGACATACTGGGGACAAGCAGAGGAGAAGAAATGGGAGCCCTTCTCATCCTCATCCTCCATTTCCATAGGGACATAGTTTCTTATTGACTGCTGGGCGGGCCCCGGCTAAGTAAATTAGTGCAGAGTTGCTTCCAACAAGACTCCCCCTCCCTGCCACAAACTTATTTAAACACAACACCAAGCTGCATGACCAAGTATGTGTGTTTCTGGGATGATCGACCTGTCACTGCAGTTACAGTATGCTGCTAGTACTGCTGTGGCATACAGTGTATTGTGATGGTGTCCTCCAGTGGGCTCCCACTGCTCTGACCACTGCGGCTCCACTGGCAAACACAAAAATTTCTGCAAGTATCATTCGAATGAATGTCAGAGTCCCAGAGATTTCTGTAACAAAACTGCTGCATGTGAATGGATACTCATGAGACTTTCCCATCAACACATTTTAAAGTCAGGTTATCAGGATGTAAAAAGCTGTCTGCTGGACTCAGGCCAAGTTCTATAAATATGGTAACAAACTGGACAAATACAGTTTACCAAATGAAGGAACCAGGAGAGACCCTTACGTCTAACCCCAATGCTATATGTAATAAATTCCATCAGTTCTATCAGACATTATACTCCGTCCAATGCAGAAATCATCAATTACCTACTTTTTAACCCAACTACAGATTCCAGAATCCGAGGCCTTAAATAAGGCAGTGACTGCAGAGGAGGTGGACTTGGCAATTTATTCCCTTAAAAATGGCAAGGCCCAGGCCCACGGCTTCTCCTCCTTATACTATAAAAAATTTAGACCCTTATAAGCCCCCATTTTCAACAAATGTGCAACTTTATCCTACATTGCAGCACGTTTACCCCAGACATGCTTAATGTGCTAATAACAGTAATCCTTAAGCCTAACAAGGATAATACCACCCCTGCTAATTATAGGCTAATCTCACTTTTAAGTGTAGACATACACTCGTCTGAACAGTCTACGTCCATCCCTGATTCACTCTGACCAAGTGCCTCGGATAATGTGCAAAAATTATGCAATATAGTACATTGGACTAACGTACAGCACAGACCCCTCTCGTTACTGGCATTGGACATAGAAAAGGCCTTTGATAGTCTATTTTGGACCTACTTTGCTCAGGTACTCTGAGTTATGGATATTGTTGGTCACTTTCAACAGGCCTTACGAGGCCTCTCTATTTAGACCCTATTGCATACCTGAAACTACCTATGGACTCACAATCCCCTATTAATATTCACCGAAGTACCATCAAGGCTATCCCTTATTTACGGCCCTCTTAGTCCTCGCGATTGAACCACCTGGGTCGGTTTCTACTATTTACAGCCACTGTTTTTCTCTTAGGCCTTAGGCCACTGGGCTCAACCCTCCTGATATCAGATATCGTTAAACGAATGGACACTATTATGCTATTCGAGAATATTAAACCATAGCTGACACTTGTCCCACTTTGATAAGGTTTGTTTTCCTTGGATTAACTGATCATGCACTCCCAACCTGTCATATTGTATGCAATTGTGATCCCTGGGTTAGGCAATATATGCTTCCCCTCCTTCTTCTTACCTCAAGACTGCTTATATGTTAATGGTAGCAGTGCTCCCCCCACTCCCTTTTCCCTCTTTTTCATTTCTCTCCTGTGTGTTAGTTAATCTCCATATTACCTATGTATCCTGTGTTGTATTGGGTTAATAAACCTGGATCTCATACACTTATTTTTTATGTACTATTGGTCTATAGATTGTCCATGCTATTACTCTGCTAAATAAATAAATAAATATTTTATACCCGTTTGATACTGTACGATTGTTGTACTTGTTCATCTTTTGTTATATTCTATAAATGCCTAAAAAACCTGAAAGTAAAAAAAGAGCTACAGTAAAAAAAAAAATAATTGTTGCTTTTTAAAGTATCTCTAATATAAATATTTAACATTCCATTAATCAGCTCTTATGTTCCTCATATATTTATTTCACAGATACCCTACACAGCCCTGCCGGTTTGGGAAACTTCTATTACTCTTACCAGCTTTACGGTCTATAAGTCCATCCACAATAGAAGAAGTTTTTTTCAAGAAAACTATTGGCAATGTTCCTATCACACGACTTCTATCAGACATGTATAAATCGAGTGATATCTAACCTGGAGGACCAACCTAAAGAGCTTATACAGAACAATGACTACAGGCAGATGCTTTACTAAGGAATATGACTCAAGGACACAATCATTGTGGAGATGTTTTGTCAAAAATAGCCATCATATTGATGTGTATGCTATCAAACTGTAATCTGCCACATAACGAAGTCAGTGCTGTTTTCCTTTAAGTCCAGGGGATGACTGTTAAGTACCTGCAAACATCCTGGTAGCTCAAAATGAACATAAAATACCCGAACATACTTGACCTTCCATAGTAAAGTTCAGAGTCTACAGGAACCAATGAGAAACCAGACCTGCATCAATTATGGGTAAAGGACATGTTAAACAAGATATATGGATGTGTTCTTTATATATATGTCATACAGATAATTTTGGACCAAATAACTCATGTTCACAACCGCTGGGAACATATATTTTGGACTCTCAATCTCATATGCCGCATGTTCTTACCTGCACATTGAACAAGACTGAGTCTATCCAGATCATAGGCTATATTACTGGCAATATAAAGTGTATGTTCGCTTATGAGCACCATTTACACTTTACAAATAAATATACTGTATATAAAAGTTTAGTAACTTTTTAAATATACTGTATTACTTATCCAAAATTACTACCGGCAAATCCACAATATAGGGGATAAATTGTAGATCATGAGACTGCTGGAGGTACCTAAATACAGTACTCAGCTAACTCTGGCAGTTCCATGGAGATAAACAGAGTGGCAGTACACCTCCAAGATAAAGGTAAAGGTATCCCCGTTCTCATGATCAGTGGAGTCTCTGCAGACAAATCGCATTGTTGTCTCATATTGGTTGAATATTATATAAGTTGTATTTGTTGGCAAATCCCTTTAATTGAGCCCTGAATTATAATACAGTTGGCAACCCAGACACTGTATAAGTAATACAATATACATAACACAATACAAGTATTATAAGTAATGCAACCTACTCAAAAAGTTACTCAATGTATTAACTAGGTTAATTCTATATTTTAGTTGCAAACTGGTGTCCAAACGTGTACTTGACCTAAGTGTGGTGGATACGTAAACGGTTCTTGATTGCAATGGAGCTGTGCTCTCCAGTGGCGCATCAGAATTGCCAGCTGGTCTGTAGAGAACAATCTGACACAGCTATGTGTTTTTCATGTCCATCATTGTGGAGAATTCACTGTGTTGGTTCAAGTTCATAATAGCTGTGTCAAATCTAATTAGACATTTTATATACTTTAATGCTAGCCAACAAGTGTAGGGGAGGGCAGACAACTAAAGCATTGAAGGTGCTGTAACTATTTGAAGCACGAGATGTCATATTTTCATGAGCATTGTCTTATTAAACAAAGCAAATTTCAAACTTGGAAAAGAATGATTTGAAAACAAAATTCTCCCATATACTTGGCCATTAAGGAAATGTATAATTTATCCATACGTTTAACATATAGATTTCCCAAACATGATACAGTAGATACAGTTTAATAGTTGCTTTATGTTAAGTTTATGGTGTGTGATTAGGATCTAGCACTATGAAAATCAGCACTTCAACTATCATAGACAAGTTATATGGTTCTTGTACAGTGTCCTCTAATTGTGAGCTTAAAGTTGTACTCATTTCTTTACAGAGAATAAAATATATTGAATTTGAGTTATTTATGCTATTTTTAAGGATGATAATTGTTTTCACTATTTTTACACAGCAGTTTTCTGTGTACATAATATAAAAAGTGGCAGAAAAAAAATGTTATAAAATCCATGAATGAAAAAACAAAATTACATTTCACTTTATCGTCTTTACAATTACAATTTTTTTGTACACTTTTACAGCATTTTGAAAAACAGTGAGGGGAATTTGTATGAATTAACCTCACACAAACATCAGACCTGAAAAAAGTGGAAACATATTTAGATTCTCTGACACTATAAATTTGGGGCACAAACACTTATAGTCTAAGGCTGAAGCCCAGCGTTGTGAAAACACTAACAAATGGCTGAGCTTTGAAGGGAAAAACTTCATTAAAAGTTCTGTACATGCTGATTTAAGAGCACTGTGAAGTTTACCTTTTTCATTTAAAAGACAAACTTTCACCACCTCTGCCAGGTCTAGCTCTTTGCATTATATTATAGACACTACTCCACTGATTCCAGCACAGTTGGAATTTTTTTCTCTATCACCCACTGTTCCCAAACAATAAGTGCTCTTAGTTTTGGTGTCTGGTATGCTATTTAGGTTCTCTATTGTCAGGTGGGTAATGTCAGGCAGGCGCAGGCAAGAGGGTGTAATTCTGAGCTCTGACACTGTCCAACTCTGATTGAAGCTCTTAATCTCACCCCATCCTGCTCCTGCTTGACACTGAAAGTAGAGAATTAAAGTTGCATATCAGGCAACAAAACTAAGTGCACTGATTGCTCAGAAAGTGTGGAAGCCTGAAAAAAATGTGCAACTGTGCTGGAATAAGAGGAGAAGCACCTATTAACAGGTACTAAAAACTGGAGTTGGTGAAAGGCCCTCTTCAAGGCTAAGGCCACATGTAGCAAGCCGCAGCCAAAAAATCATGCGAAAAACACCACAGTGAAAACGCATTGCACTTTATTCTGCAGCGTTTTCCACAGAAAGTCCGCAGAGTTTCTGCCTCTATTATACTTATACGAAAAACGCCAGCGTTTCCATAGGTATAATTGACATGCTGTCAAGCATTTTTGAAATCGCAGCTTTTCCACTACAGTTTTTTTTCTGCAATGTGTGGATGGGATTAGCCAGAATTCCATCCACTTTGCAGGTATTGTAAAACGCAGCATTTTTTATTTACACAATACGGTCTTAGAACATTATAAAGCAAATATGCAGTATATAACCACATACATATGTGAACTTAGTGAAACATAACTAATAGAAAATAATGTGTCATCTCCTGCATTATTTGCTTTATTATCCTAAGTTTCTTTCTGTTACCTAACTACGTCACACTTATACAGTATATGACTTATGCATAAGCAATGATATTTTCTGTATTTCTGTAATATATTACCCTGTATTGACTATTGTGTTATTTGTTTTGCTTGAGAAATGTCTTCGGTGGAGGTCCAAAAGTTTACCTGACTGTTTTGCAAATGTTGAATGAACAACTCTGCACTGAAAAAAAATGGCACTGTGGATTCAGTCTTCAATTTCTAAGGGACTATCTGCACCCTGTAATCACATTTCACGGTGTCAAGGGGCTGGCTATTGACCATGGCATGTAAAGGGTTAAACTTCCGGGGAATCAGAGTTATCCAACCCTTGAAGTTGTGGCAGGGACCAGGCTGGCAGTATTAGCTGCCCCTTGCTTGTGACAAATATATTCATCATAGAGTAGAAGGGGTTAAAGGACCACTAACCCAGAATCCAAACAAATAAAAAAGAATTTATTGATCCCCAAGAATATATATATATATATATATATATATATATATATATATATATACGGAAGCCAGATTTTTCTTGCTCTTCTTTTCTCTTATATTATAATTACAAAGCATGACAAATAAATTAGAAAAGCAATATATTCTTCTCTATGGCAGCAGCCATGTTTATCCCTCCTTCCTCTCCCCCTCTAATATAGTGCACATGAACCAGAAAATTTAAGAGGAGAGAGCAGGGTTTAGGCTACACACTCTTTATCTATACAGTGGGGGTTATTTATCATCTGCCCCTTTTTTGACCATACTTTTTGCAGGCGCGCCTTTTTTTTAGACTAGTTTTACTGTGGTGTCTATTTATGATGTCGGCACACCTGCTTGCTAAATGTTGTGCACATTTTAGTTAGCTTAGACAGGCAGTTTTGGCATGTGCACTTTGCCCCTTTTTAGTCAAAAAGGCGCAAAAAAGGCACTCTTTTACGCTGCCCATGGACTGGAGTGCATTTGTGCCTTTTTTTGCGCCCTTTTAAAAAAGGGGCAATTCATAAATGCAGTGTGGAAAGGTTCTTCATTTAGGCCACGTCCCTTTTCTTGCCAAAAAGCAAAAGTGGCGGGAGCAGCATAACTGCATGAAAAAAAGGCGCAAATGCTTCATAAATGAAGAGTAGCCCAGAAAAAAAGACCTCAAAAAGGTGCAATTTACGCCAAAAAAAAGGCGCAAGTAGCTTAATAAATGTGCCCCAATGTAGCTATTTTGTTGGAACTTGGAAGGAATCCCCCAAGTGACAGTATGAAATATATATGAACAGTGGTACCACTAGTACCAGCAGTAACGGTACCAGCAGTACACACAGTGACAACAATACAACCAAGTATAGCTCCACAGGGAAAGTCACCCAATTTTCCCAAACTTCTGAATGGTAAATATGTATAGTTATGCTTTAATAATTCCCCTCTTTCTTATATCCCTGCAATATTATGTATGTTTACCTTTCAGGAGGTTTGAAAAGCTGAGTAACAACCAAAGGATACATATTCTAAATACCAGACCTCACTATTGCCATATTACTATATGTACAGTGCCTTGCGAAAGTATTCGGCCCCCTTGAACTTTTCAACCTTTTGCCACATTTCAGGCTTCAAACATAAAGATATAAAATTTTTATTTTTTGGTAAAGAATCAACAACAAGTGGGACACAATTGTGAAGTCGGATGAAATTTATTGGTTATTTTAAACTTTTGTAAAAAATAAAAAACTGAAAAGTGGGGCGTGCAATATTATTCAGCCCCTTTACTTTCAGTGCAGCAAACTCACTCCAGAAGTTCAGTGAGGATCTCTGAATGATCCAATGTTGTCCTAAATGGCTGATGATGATAAATATAGTCCACCTGTGTGTAATCAAGTCTCTGTATAAATGCACCTGCTCTGTGATAGTCTCAGAGTTCTGTTTAAAGCGCAGAGAGCATCATGAAGACCAAGGAACACACCAGGCAGGTCCGTGATACTGTTGTGGAGAAGTTTAAAGCCGGATTTGGATACAAAAAGATTTCTTTTCTCCTTGATCCCGAGCTTGCCAGGTTTGCCTTTCAGACTTCTGGGAAAGTTGGGTAACATACCAGATAATGTGGTAATAGGGACTGCTGAATACTAAATATACCTCAATAAATCCCTTTGCTTCCTCCTAAATCATTCCAAAGTTGGCTTGATTTACTTTTTAGGGTCCCTGGAAAGCTGGGTAGCATAACAGTTAAGCATACCAGCTCTATTAGGGACTGCTGAGTACTAAATATACCTAAGTAATCCCTCCTCCTAGCTCTGTAATTGTTTCTTAAAGATTTTGTCTGGGCAATACAATTATTTTTAAAATAGGCCGAGGAAGCTTAAAAAATTAAAAAAACCCATCATACTTACCTGTCCCCGATGCTCAGGTGTCCTCCCAATGTGGTCCGGTCTTGCAGCTCTGGCGTCTTCTCAAAGTAAAACTGTTCGCTGGCTGTGACGTCACAGATCCCTTCCGCTGAAGCTTCAGGTAGTGGTGTCACGGATGGTAGGACCGGACCGCGCTGGGAGGCACTGGAGCACCGAGGAAAGGTAAGTATGAATTTTTTAAATTTCTTTTCACTGCCCCTGGCCGATTTAATAAAATAAATTATGTGTCCATTTTTGCCTGGACAACCCCTTTAACTTGACAGGGTCTCTTAGGGTCTCAAAAAAGCTGGGTAACATACCAGTCAGTGCTGTAATACAGAATGCTTCTAAGGCTAGGTTCACACCTGTGTCTGGTCTCCGCCTGGGGATTCCGTTCCCCATTCCACTTTAAAAATGCAGAGAGAAAAGTCCTGCAAGCAGCGCCTTTCTCTCCAAATTTTTTGGGCGGAAACCAGGTGGACGCCATTATAGTCTATGGGGTCCCACTGAACGGAAACCCGAAGGTAGATGTGAACCTAGCGTAAAGTGAAATCTGCCTTGCCCCCTTTGTAATTAGCATCACCTCCTCCCAAACTTCCTGTGATGTCATGCTAGTGCTTGTAGCTGTTCTCCAGCTGGTAAGGGCACTGCATAGAGGCAGGAAGCACTGTCTGTCCAATCTATGTCTGCAAGATTTCTCCTAAACTGCTGAGACCTGCAGTATAGTGGTTAATCCTGTAGACATAGCTGGAGATAAATTATATAATGTATATTTTTGTTTTTATTCTTGGATTTCTGGGTTTATGAAGAATTTAAGAAGTTTAAGTATTTTTGTGTCTCCCAAAAGTTTTTGTTATCCTTCTCATCTGGTTCTACCACCACATCCTGCATGATAGGGTCTGGTTGCTAAGGCAACCATCCCTTGAAGATTACATTAGGTCTAGTGGCCTATTCTACCCCTTCCTGACTTGTACATCCATTTTTTTATTTTTGTTTTTGACTCCCTGCCTTCCAAGAGCCATAACATTTTTAGTTTTCCACTCACAGAACCTAATGAGCACTTAATTTTTGCAGGACAAATTGTACTTTGTAATGGTACTATTTAATATTGTGTACTGTACTGGGAAGCTGTAAAAAAGTTCAGAATGGGGAATTGGAGAAAAACAGTGTTTGTGCGACTTTCTTACGGGCTTCTTTTTTTCTTTCTATGGCGTTAATACATGGGAAAGGGAGGGGGAATGGTGGGGAGGTTAAGGGGGTACAGAGTTAGTCTAGTAGAGTAAAATGTATGTAGTCAGAGGGATATAACATGAAAACATAAAAACATTAAAAAAAAAAAATGAAAGAACATGAAAAAAGTGAGAGAAAACTGATACTGGAACTACTGAAAATTGATAAAGATAATGGAAAAAAAATAAAAAAAAATTCTTTGGATTTTAATACTTGGATCCTGTCACTACCCTGTTGAGCGAGAAGGGGAACCACTCAATGATATTGAATTTCAATTGGTGTGTTTTGTGAGGGTTTTTTTTGTTTAAAGTGTGCAGGAATCAGGAGTTAGATATTTTCTCTTTGATTTTCATGGTTGTCTCAGACATACCCTAGCCCACAAGGGCATGTGATTAGACAGACAACAAAATGTGTGTCACACATAAAATGGAACTTGATCTTAAACCGTTTGCCAGTATGAGGGTGTAAAAATGTTGAACCTTTTTGCACTTTACTGCACTGTGCGCAGCCCCAGCACGGAAATGTGCCAGGGTTTTGACTTGCTGAGATGGTTGATTGAATGGTTTGGGATAAGGGGCCATAGTTGGCCCTGACCAGATGATCTTTTAGATTTTGGCAGCGACTGTATGACATTGTGGCAATTTGGTAAAGACATTACAATGGCCTTTTTGGAGAATATTCCGATGTTTGAATAAAATTTGTTTGATTTACTACTATTTGGAGTATAAGTGGAAGACTGAACTGGGGTTGCTGGGGGAGGAAGGCTTCATGTACTCAGCTAATCTTGTAGAGATAAATTTTCTAGCATATGCTACCTCCAGAAAATTGATCTCTACAAGATTAGCTGAATACATGAAGCCTTCCTACCCCCGCATCCCCATCTTGTATACATTACAAAAAATATTTTTATATGTTTGTAGACCAGACATTTTCAGATGCAGGGGTATATAATTTGTTTATGTTTGTTTTTGTTTATTTATTTTTTATTTCAAATCTATTAAATTTGAATTGATTTGAATTTTTATTTTTAATTGTTAAATATTTTTAAACACTTATTAAAATATTTTATTAGCCCCCCAGAGGGCGTGAACCTGCAGTCTTTTGATTGCATGTCCCATAGAGTGTAATACACTATTGCTGTCTATAGGAGAGTTGCTACATAGCTATTGAGGCTGGCCATAGAGCAGCCTCAAAAGCTATATTCCTATGACAGGTCTGGGAGCCCTCATAAGGCTCCTGGTTGTCATTGCTACATGGGAGGAATCCTGCAAAAGAAAAGGTGGGGATTGGCTATAGGGGGCTCCAGGGACCTTTAGGGGGGCATAAAAAAATACAATGCCTGCGATCAGTGGAGACCCCGTAGCTATGGCGACAGCTGCCATCTTTAATGACCCCGCTTCCATTGGACTATTATGGTGGATGTCAGGAAAGGCTTAAGCATGTTCCTGAGTGAGTTCCATAGCTGGTAGGCACCTGCTGTTTTACACAGAGAACCCTTCACAACGTCCATGATCTGAGACATCTGCTATTACAGACAAGTGACCTCTCGAATATTGTAGTCAAATGCAACCGTGGCATCTGTGAGGCTATTTTGAGAGAGGGGGCAAGTAGGAGCTTTTAAGTCTTTAAGTCTTTAATAGTAACATATCACTATGGTGTAAGAAATCCATTGATTGCATGTTTAAACTGCCTAGAGTAGTTTGTTTTTGGTTATTAAAACGAATTGAAAATTCTAATCACTCCCATTTCCTAATTTCAAAAATAACAATAAAATACATTAGGTATCATTGCATTTTCACATTGTTGATAAAATATAAAAGCATTTATCCGAAAATGTGAAAGCTGAAAAAAAAAAAAAAGAAAAAAAAAAAAAAATTTTTTTTTTTTTTTCTTTTTTTTAATTAATTTTTTTTTTTTTTTTTTTATAAAAAGTGATGAAAGCATAATATAAATATGTCAATCCAAACAAATGTTTTTTTTCAGTTGTAGCCCTATTTGGGGGGGGGTATGAGTATTATCCCTCCCGCAACAGACTCTGGCGCTGACCTGTGTGTATAATGGGACCTGAAGCCTTCGCTGAAGGGAAGAGTGGGAACATATATGAAATATATCAGTGCCTCCACCCAGGATACAGCCTCTGTATTACAGGGCGGTCTCTTCCTGGGACTTACCCATGAAGTACAGTTAGTAGCCTTAACAAGGATCACTGTACTAATCTCACAGTCTGAAGAATACATACAGATACCACATAAGGTTATAACAGTAGCTTTATAAGAATCAACAGGGTAATAATACATACATACAATATACTCAGAACACAGCAGTACTACAACAACCAGCAAGTCCTCAACCGTCTTAGGTTATATACCCGGGTATATATATAGATATATAGCAAGAGTCCAGTGCACAATACCTCCAGGCAACAGAAGAGATGCAGGGGCCCCTGTGGATGACTGTGGATCCTCGGATTCTTCCAGGAGATGACAGACAGCCGATCAGGAGATGATGATGATGGTGAGATTCTTCACAGGCAGCAAACAGGGCGACGGTGACGGCAGTAGATGCAGGCCTGACTACCCTAACACTGAGTCCTTAACCTGCCAGCTAAACTACTAGTGCCACCGGGCCTCTAACTAGCTAGTTGGCCTTCGGAAGCCTAACCTATCACTGCCCTGAACTACATATATATATGGATCCCTAACTACGGTTACTAGCTAGGTCCTGTGAGTATATAGGGGGTAACACATACCTAACTATATACTGTGAAGTAAAGAGGAACAAGTGGCTCTTAGACTCCCCCAGACACAACATGTCTGTCTCAGCAGCTCTGCTCACATCTCTCCCCCCCAGCAGCTCTGCCTCACATGTGTCTGACTCACTGTATTTACAAAACAAAACTTGCACTGAATGCCTGGGGTCTCTGAAGCCAAACTGCAGGGGCAAAGAAGCTAGATACATTATATACTAGTAGAAATGGCAGTTCCCTACACTCTCCCTCTGGTGAAATCTTTACGTCACGTCAAAGACATACAAAGTCATAGTATACAGTCAACATTACCAATGACAATATCAATATGGTTGCTTTTGCATTTACAGAGTCACAACAGGTTAATAGGTATACATGCCAGCAGGAGCGAAAATTGGTAACATATTGACCAAAGTGGACACTGCACCCACCCAAGCATGGTATAAATGAGGCTGAGTAGTAAATCTGGGGTCCCCCAAACTATCATATGTCAGCATAGGTGGAGGGTGTCTAATTCTCTCTCCTCTCCGTACCTCTCTCTGAGGTAAACTAGCATGTCCAGGCCCTAAACTAGGGTTGTCTGCCATGGGAGGGGATGGTGCTGGTGGCGTAGGAGAGCTAGATCCCTGCTCATCTGTAGACACAGATCTAGGTACGAATTCTGGAGTTTGAGGGTTCATAGGTCTCCCTGAAGGAGAAGATACTGGTGATCTAGGAACTTCAGGAGCCACAGTCCAATCACTCTCAGGAGTTTCAGGAAGGTCAGGTGGAATATCGGCTAAGGACTGTGGAGAATCGCAGGCCGAGCCATCATTGGAGATATCCAAACCATCAATCTGAGGTACAGGCAACAAATGATTTCTATGCCAAGTCCTGATCCTCCCGTCCCGTCCTTTTATCTTGTAGACTGGTATTCCAGGCAACCGATCTACCACTGTAAAGAGTTCACTCCGCCATCGATCAGCCAGCTTATGTTTTGCAGATGCTCCCAAATTCCGTAGCAGAACATGGTCCCCAGGGTTCAATTCTCGGTATCTTACTCGAAGATCAAATCTCCTTTTATTTCCTTCATTCACTTTGGCCGCATTTTCCTCAGCCAGCTGATAAGCACTCTTAAGCGTTTCTTTCAAACGTGCCACGTATCGGTAATGATCTCGATGACTGATACCATCGGTAGAGACTCCCAACAAGATGTCAATAGGTAGCCTAGGCTCTCTTCCAAACATCAGAAAGTATGGTGAATATCCTGTGCTCTCGTGCCTTGTACTATTATAGGCATGCACCATAGCCTCCACTTTTCTACTCCAGGATCGCTTATCCTCAATTCGTAAGGTACCAAGCATATCAAGTAAAGTCCTGTTAAATCTTTCAGGAAGGGCATCTCCCTCTGGATGGTAAGGCGTCGTCCGACTTTTGCGGATGTTCAACAACTGAAGTAACTCTTTGATCAGGTTACTCTCAAAATCCCGGCCTTGATCAGAATGCAACCGGTGTGGTAAGCCATAATGGATAAAATACTTTTCCCAAAGCACTCTTGCAACAGTGACTGCTTTTTGATCCTTAGTCGGAATGGCTTGAGCATATCGTGTGAAGTGATCAGTCACCACCAATACATTTCCAAATCCTCTGGAGTCGTTGTCAATACAAAGGAAGTCTATGCAGACAAGATCCATGGGGCCCGAACTCTTCAAGTGTCCCATGAAGGCCGCTCGAACCGGGACAGTCTTCCTCTGCAAACATCTGCGACAGCACCTACACAGACGAGTCACGGTATCTCTCATTTTGGGCCAGTAGAATCGGTCTTGTATTAGGCCATAAGTCTTCTCAGGTCCCAAATGACCATGATAATCATGCAGACTTCGGAAAATCATCTTCTGAAAGCAGCTTGGAATAACTAGTTGGCGCCTTCCAGGGTGATCATGATACAGCACCACACGATAAAGTAGGCCATTGTCTATTTCAAACTTCTCCCAATCTCGTAGAAGTTGACTGCATTCAGAGGGTAGGGATGTCTTTAACATTTCTCTGTCTTGAGAACTCACTGCTTGATAAAGAGGTCCAATTAAAGGATCAGTCTTTTGACTCCAGATCATTCGCTTTGAAGATATAGAACAACTCTCAAAGGATCCTAAAGCGGCAGGGTAGGCAAACATGTCTGGTACAGCTTCGGGACCTCCCCCAATAGAGTCAATAAGCCGAGTTTCAGAAAAGGCTACTCGGTCTTCAACTACAGCAGCCATGGCACACAAAGCTCCTACTCCAGGACTTGGCACTTCTTCCCATTCATCCACTACTTCCGGACTAGGTAATCCAGGCCGTCTTGATAGAGCATCTGCCCCAATGTTCTTAGGCCCCGATTTATACTTGAGTGTGAATTGGTAGTTGGCTAAAGCTGCCAACCAGCGATGTCCTGTAGCATCGAGTTTAGCGGTTGACAAAACGTATGTCAGTGGATTGTTGTCTGTTCTTACTTCAAACGTGGCTCCGTATAAATAGTCATGTAATTTATCAACAATGGCCCACTTGAGCGCCAAAAACTCCAATTTATGTACTGGATAATTTTTCTCGCTGGGAGAAAGACTTCGACTTATAAAAGCTATGGGCCGTAACCCGGCCGGGTATTCTTGGTGCAGCACGCCACCTAATCCTTCAAAGCTGGCATCTACATGTAGCACATATGGCTTATGTGCATCAGCATAAGCCAGAACGGGAGCTTCTGTCAATTTCTTCTTCAACAACTTAAATGCTTCTTCACAATCCGCAGTCCACCTATCGCCAAAAAGGCTTTTGGAAGACCCTTTCTTCTTTCCCGGATCTCCTGCATCACTCTTCAACAGGTCGAGGAGGGCTCGAGCAATTTTTGAATATCCTTCCACAAATCGTCGATAGAATCCACAAAACCCCAAGAAAGATTGCAACTCCGTAATATTTTGCGGTCGGGGCCAATTCACCACAGCTTCAATCTTACCAGGATCGGTAGCAACTCCTTCAGCAGAAACAATATGACCTACATAAGTGACCGAAGATCTACAAAATTTGCATTTGTCAGCCGACAACTTCAGCCCCTCTTCTTTTAAGCGATGGAGTACTCTCATGAGTCGTTCTTCATGTTCTTCCAGCGTCTTTCCAAACACAATAATGTCATCAAGATATACAAGGCATTCCCGGGGCACTAAATCACCTAACACTCTTTCCATCAACCTTTGGAACGTTGCTGGCGCACCTTTTGTACCTTGCGGCATACGAGTGAACTGAAAGAAACCCAAGGGGCATATGAAGGCTGTCTTTTCCTGATCCTCAGGTGCCATTGGGACTTGATAGTATCCCGATCTTAGGTCCAGCACTGTGAACCAACAGTTTCCATTCAGAGCTTCCAGAGCTTCTTCAATTCTCGGCAGTGTATACTGATCAGGTAAGGTTCTCCGGTTCAGAGTTCTGTAATCCACACATAGGCGAATTGCTCCAGATTTTTTTCTTACCACCACAATAGGTGAGGCATAGGGGCTCTTACTGTCCACAATGATCCCCTGACCTTTCATTTGCTGTAGAGTCTGTCTTAACTCATCAACATCCTTTGGAGCAACTCTCCGTGGTCGCTCCCGGAAGGGAGTAGAATCGGTCAATCGGAAAGTGTGTTGAGCACTTTTAGCACAACCTACATCCATATCATCCATGGAGAACACTTCCGATAATTCAGACAACTTCTGTGTCAGTCGCTGATTCCAGGCCTCTGGTAAATGTGGATCACTCAAGTCAAGATTGAGATTAGGGATTGCATCTCGGATTTGAATCCTGCACACTTCAGCGTATGGATTTACTCCAAGCACAGGGTAGCAGTGGGCCACATTCTGGTATGGTCCAATTACAATCGGATGCGGTGAACAGTTCCTCACTGTCACACAGGTAGATAACTCCACTTTATTTCTCCAGTCCTTTCTCTCTGGGATCACCATCCAGCCATTCTGGTTAATCATTTCTTCAGGGGTTTCCATAAGGACATAACTCCCCCTTCAAGCAAATCGGGAGCAATGCTGGAGGCTACTCTCAGAATTCTCTCCCCGCCGGCAGGAACTTCCACGGTTCTCTCACCGATATGATATACCATTCCATGTCGATAGCCAGTAGACAGGGCATCACAGAGTTCTCTAAGATCAGAAGATATATTCACCGGCTGAGCTGCAGGGTTCCAATCTCTTCCAAGAAACTTCTGAAAAGCATAATGCACTGCGGGACAATTAGTGCCAAGTATCACAGGAGCTGCACAAGAATCCCCTGTATCAGGACAGACAAGAGCCGTAATCTTCATGGGAGCGACACTCTGATCTTCTAATTCAGGGACAGCTATAACTACTTGTAGGCTGCCATCTACAGGATATGATCCTGAATTAAGCCCCCACAATTTCATTTGTCCTGTAGACTGAAGAGGTATATCCCTCAGATACTTTTGGTAGAACGAGCGATAAATCAGGGTCACTTGAGATCCTGTATCAAACAGGGCAGGAGCGGCATGACCATTGACAGTGACTTTGACAACGGACCTGGAGCCCGCGATAGCGCCTCTGGTATTTACTCGGCCCGCCTTCCTTCGGTGTCTTTGATTCTGAATAGAGAAGACAGCACTGTGTCCCAATCCCTCACTGTCCTCCGTACACTGTCTGGCACTATGGCCCGTCTGACCACATTTATAACAGGTTGTAGCATCCTTCCTCCATTGAGTGGCAGTGGGTGGAGTGGCGGACTGTCTAAGTTCTGACCGCTCCGCTGGTTTGTCCTTGTTTGAATTAGGAACAACATCTTCTTTAGAGATGCTTTTCGCTTTCTTAGGGGTACTAAAACTAATGTCAGCTTCTTGTTTCTTCACTAACTTCATTAAGTCAGGAAATGGAAGGACTCTATCAGATAGTAAGACCTTGAGTACTTGAGCAAGAGGATGATGAGGTTGTAACCCTCTCACCAACTGACTGGTTCTCATAGCGTCTACCTCTGAAGTAGATATAGCTGCGTGGTACACCAGACGTGAAAGAAGTAGCTGTAAACGGTTAATAAAAGTAGAGACATTTTCCCCTTCTTTTTGACGAACCATTCGGTAATCAGCAACCATCTGGGCAAGGTCATAGTATGGCTCAAAGTGATCAGACAGTACTTGTATATAGTCCAATGCACTCACTCCTTCATGAGAGTCTCTGTACAAGCGGATCAATTCTGCAGCAGGAGAACGCAAACTTTCACTGATACGCTGCCGCTTGCCTTCTTCAGAGCAAGACCATTCCTTCAGGCATTGGAGAGTATGTTCTTTCCATATCTCAAAGTTTTCCTCCCCTTGTGGTACTGGGACATTACCAGAGAATACTTTTAGTTTCTTGTAGTGAGTGGCCTGCAGGCCCTGAGCTAACATTTCAGTCAGCCTGGCTAAAGTGCTAATAGCACTGTCACTAGAGGAACTGCTAGCGACGGCCATACTGGGGGGGTAACTGGCTGAGCGGGGTTCTTCCTTTACCTGAACCAGTGGAGGAACAGGCGGTCGGTAATCCCATGTAGTAGCTAGTGGGAGGTTCCCCTCTGAGCTATATCGCTTCTCCATATCAATGACTATTCCCACTTCTAAATCTCAGCAGTGCCTCCAAATGTAGCCCTATTTGGGGGGGGTATGAGTATTATCCCTCCCGCAACAGACTCTGGCGCTGACCTGTGTGTATAATGGGACCTGAAGCCTTCGCTGAAGGGAAGAGTGGGAACATATATGAAATATATCAGTGCCTCCACCCAGGATAGAGCCTCTGTATTACAGGGCGGTCTCTTCCTGGGACTTACCCATGAAGTACAGTTAGTAGCCTTAACAAGGATCACTGTACTAATCTCACAGTCTGAAGAATACATACAGATACCACATAAGGTTATAACAGTAGCTTTATAAGAATCAACAGGGTAATAATACATACATACAATATACTCAGAACACAGCAGTACTACAACAACCAGCAAGTCCTCAACCGTCTTAGGTTATATACCCGGGTATATATATAGATATATAGCAAGAGTCCAGTGCACAATACCTCCAGGCAACAGAAGAGATGCAGGGGCCCCTGTGGATGACTGTGGATCCTCGGATTCTTCCAGGAGATGACAGACAGCCGATCAGGAGATGATGATGATGGTGAGATTCTTCACAGGCAGCAAACAGGGCGACGGTGACGGCAGTAGATGCAGGCCTGACTACCCTAACACTGAGTCCTTAACCTGCCAGCTAAACTACTAGTGCCACCGGGCCTCTAACTAGCTAGTTGGCCTTCGGAAGCCTAACCTATCACTGCCCTGAACTACATATATATATGGATCCCTAACTACGGTTACTAGCTAGGTCCTGTGAGTATATAGGGGGTAACACATACCTAACTATATACTGTGAAGTAAAGAGGAACAAGTGGCTCTTAGACTCCCCCAGACACAACATGTCTGTCTCAGCAGCTCTGCTCACATCTCTCCCCCCAGCAGCTCTGCCTCACATGTGTCTGACTCACTGTATTTACAAAACAAAACTTGCACTGAATGCCTGGGGTCTCTGAAGCCAAACTGCAGGGGCAAAGAAGCTAGATACATTATATACTAGTAGAAATGGCAGTTCCCTACACAGTTTTAATTTTAGCCTCTTAAAGGGTGTAACCTGAGTTTTCATGAAAAGTTGGGATATGTGCAGGGTCTTGCTGGGCAGTCTGATCTATGATGATATATTGCTTCATACACGGTTTTCAATATGGTTTTCTTCAGCTAAAAATCACATTATGGCTAAAACACATTTCCATTTTTCTCTCAGGCAGGGGGCATGTACAATAAGGAGCAGTCTGCCCCCTCCCTTATCCTTTACCGATTCTGTTCTGCCATACTGCGAGGAGTAACTGTACAACAAAAACAAACAGCTGAGAAAAGCCTGTGACCATACTATAGGAGATTCAGGAACTAGACTATAAGTACAGGGCAAATACATGCAGGCATGAAGCAGCTAAAGAGATCATTGACAAAGGAAAAGAGCAATTTATAAGCACAGTCAGGAAAGCTGCTTGCTGTCTATGAAAAATATCCCATCTGAAATCACACAAGCAGCCTGAAGTAGGTACAAGTACATAGAAGACTTTTCTTAACTTGTAAGATGTGATATTTGCAGACTCTTCAGTCCTCTGCACAGAGAAGTTTGCAGATGTGTGTGTGCAGGCAGTAAGGTGAGGAGAATCAGCGCCTCTACTCTCATTTCAGTGAAGAGAGAAAAGAACCTCCCCCTCCACTTGCTGCGATCCTGTCTGGCTTATCTAATGTATCTATGGATGTACATCCCTGGCAACAAAATATTGAACTGTAAGTTAGCCAGAAAGGAGACCTAATGGCAGGAACTTTAGAGAGGTTTTTCAGGCACATTTTTAAATTATAGTGCATTACATTTTGGTCCAGAATCACATGCTCTATGAAATTAAACTAAGTTGTCTCAAAAGGCCTCAACGTTGACCCCGGGGTGCATGACATCACTGAGGAGGCGGAGAGATCATGGCGTTCTGAAGAGACCCCAGAGTATAATAATGACACTTTCACTTTGACATAACTTTGTCTGTGTTTGTCTTAGAGAGATATAAATTGGATACATAGGTTGGTAGGAGTCCTGACAGTGTTCTACACTATGTTTTAAGCCATTTTAAGGTGTGGTTTGTACCAAACTTGTTCGACCTAAAACAAATTTTGGATCTGAGATTGCCTGATCCCCTATACAATATACTGAAATACTTCTGTATTGACAAAAAAAAACACGTTTTTGGAGTTGATTGAAACTTTATATGTGTGAATGTAACTATGATATTTGTAAGTGATTACAATATTAGAGCGAATGGATCGAATCTGGTGGAGATATACCCAGGAAATTCTTGCTCTGCGTGGGCTAGCATTATCTGCTGAAAAATGCCAGTTGGAAACCCTGCCATGAAAGACAACACATACAGAGGCACGGAAAGTATTCAGACCCCTTTAAATGTTTCAATCTTTGTTTCATTGCAGCCATTTGCTAAAAGCAAAAAAAGTTCATTTTATTTCTCATTAATGTACACTCAGCACCCAATCTTGACAGAAAAAAAACAGAAATTTAGATATTTTTGCAAATTTATTAAAAAAAAAAAACCTGAAATATCACATGGTCATAAGTATTCAGACCCTTTGCTCAGTATTGAGTAGAAACACCCTTTTGAGCTAGTACAGCCATGAGTCTTCTTGGTAATGATGCAACAAGTTTTTCACATCTGGATTTGGGGATCCTCTACCATACTTCCTGGCAAATCCTCTCCAGTTCCATCAGGTTGGATGGTGAACGTTGGTGGAGAGCCATTTTCATCTCTCCAGAGATGCTCAATTGGGTTGAGGTCAGGGCTCTGGCTGGGCCAGTCAATAATGGTCACAGAATTGTTCCGAAGCCACTCCTTTGTTATTTTAGCTGTGTGCTTAGGGTCATTGTCTTGTTGGAAGGTGAACCTTCGGCCCAGTCTGAGGTCCAGAGCACTCTGGAAGAGGCTTTCTTCCAGGATATCTCTGTACTTGGCCGCATTCATCTTTTCTTCAATTACAACCAGTCGTCCTGTCCCTGCAGCTGAAAAACACCCCCATAGCATGATGCTGCCACCACCATGTTTCACTGTTGGGATTGTATTGGGCAGGTGATGAGCACTGCCTGGTTTTCTCCGCACATTCCACTTTGAATTAACGCCAACAAGTACAATCTTCATCTCATCAGACCAGAGAATCTTATTTCTCATAGTCTGGGAGTCCTTCATGTGTTTTTTGGCAAACTCTATGTGGGCTTTAATATGTCTTACACTGAGGAGAGGCTTCCTTTGAGCCACTCTGCTATAAAGCCCCGACTGGTGGAGGGCTGCAGTGATAGTTGACTTTGTGGAACTTTCTCCCATCTCCCTACTGCATCTCTGGAGCTCAGCCACAGTGATCTTTGAGTTCTTCTTTACCTCTCTCACCAAGGCTCTTCTCCCACGATTGCTCAGTTTGGCTGGACGGCCAGGTCTAGGAAGAGTTCTGGTCGTCCCAAACTTCATCCATTTAAGGATTATGGAGGCCACTGTGCTCTTAGGAACCTTGAGTGCTGCAGAAATTCTTATGTAACCTTGGAAAGATCTGCGCCTTGCCACAATTCTGTCTCTGAGCTCCTTGGGCAGTTCCTTTGACCTCATGATTTTCATTTGCTCTGACATGCACTGTGAGCTGTGAGGTCTTATATAGACAGGTGTGTGCCTTTCCTAATCAAGTCCAATCAGTTTAATTAAACACAGCTAGACTCCAATGAAGGAGTAGAACCATCTCAAGGAGGATCAGAAGGAAATGGACAGCATGTAATTTAAATATGAGTGTCACAGCAAAGGGTCTGAATACTTATGACCATGTGATATTTCAGTTTTTCTTTTTTAATAAATTTGCAAAATATCTACATTTCTGTTTTTTTTCTGTCAAGATGGGATGCTTTTATAAAATGAACCTTTTTGCTTTTAGCAAATGGCTGCAATGAAACAAAAAGTGAAAAATTTAAAGGGGTCTGAATACATTCCGTACCCACTGTATGCTGTCATTGTTCCTTGTATCACTACTAGGTGTGACCAACTGTCATATAAGATGGCTCCCAAGATCATCACACAAACAGCTAGGGCAGTGTGCAGTGTGTTGTTCCACTGCAAAGGCAACATTGAAGTGTCTACCACAGTGCTTCCATACTGAAAGCCAACCATTCTCCAATACCAAACAGAACCTGTATTAGACGCTAAAAATTATACAATTCCTGTCCATAGTAGTCTAGGTTTCTAATACGCAACACCACTGCAAGTGAATGCAACTGCGGCTACTTGTAATTCGCAGGACGTGCATGGCAATGTTGATACCAAAGTTCCTTCTGCTAAATGCCTGCAAATAGCCTGGGCAGAGACAGGGTGTGTGTAATGAATGTGCTACCTGTGTCTGAATGGTAGACAAGGAAACTGAGGGAGTATTTTTGGTGGTGATCAAATGATCTTTTTTACTGGTGATCTGTCTGGACCATCTGGAGCCTGTCCACCGAGAATTTCAAACCCAACACTTAGTCTTGGATAATAGGCAATTTGATGAAACCATTTCTCTCAGCTCAATGACGCCCCATTCTCAAAGTCTTTAAAATCTGTGTACTTCTTCAAGTATATCATATAGACATTTCTAGCAGTCATTGATCTTTCACCAAAAGGTAGCATCTGAGAGCCTATTCATAGGGCAATGGGGGAATCACTTTTACGCCCTCCTGTGGCAACACCCAGACCCTAATCAGAGCAAGGTAAGGGGTCAGACAGCACTCAGGTTGTGGATTTACAAGAAGGGTGCACGTTCTATGAGGGGCTGACCACCTCCCCATGTATTTGTGCCAGGGTCCAGGCGATGTCACACCCTGGCACCTCACATGCCTGCACTGGACATTCCAATAACAGACTGGATTACTTGTTAGTCCCTTACTATTGGGACATTCTTCTGACTGCTGCATAACCGGTTAACCAGCCATGTGAAGCTGCCTTGGACATACAATGTACTATTGCCTGTCTGGATGAAAATCCTTGTGTTTGTGCCATTGGACGGAACCTATGAGACCAATTTACAGGAACTCTGCTGTAATCAAAAGACAGGGCCGCATTCAATTGATCCTTTATATTGTTTTCTTGCTGCCCGACGAAGAGTTTTAGTATCCGAAACATTGCATCCATCCAACAATTAATAAATGATCTAAGAAGCATAACCTTCCGGAATGCGGTTCTACCTTTTTATTTGTCTAATCAGAGCAAACATGCAATCTTGTACATATCTGCCTGAGACATAACTACATGTCGAGTTTTGCAGTCTGACATTTCTGCCTGGGGGTGTTTTTGAGTGTACATTATTTACAGATGTGTGTTAGGTCCTGTTTCTAATACACTTCCATACATCACAGCTAGAAGGCTGTTGATAGGTCTTCTGACTGCCAAGGTAACCCCTCGGAACCCCGTGATCATTATTGATCATGGCACCTAAGGGGTTCCATAACTGTGATCAGCATGACATAATAGTATGGAGCAGAAATAGATTAAAGGTATGAAAACATTACAAAAACTATATACATTTAGTACCACTGTAATCTTACTGACTCACAAATTAAAAGTAATGTGTTGTTTTTCCTGAACAATAAACACCATACAAAACCTGTAGGAAAATGTAACAGTTGTATTCTTTCCCAATTCTACCCCATTCATAATTTTGTTTCCAGCTTCCTTGTATATTGTATGGAATGTGAAATGTTCAGGAGGTTCCTCTAACAACCAGGATTGGATAAACAATCTAATCTGGCAATTTATGTTCAAAAAGTTTTTATTGAATGGCAGTAAGACATATATGAAGTGTAAACAACACATAGCAATACTGGATAAAGTTCAAATGTAAATTTGAAATATAACAAGTGGGGGGAGAGAGGGAAGGGGAGAGAAAAGGGGGGCTGTAGGCGAGGGACACAGACAGATGGGTGGGGAAGAATAAGGGAAGGAGACATACAGTGCCTTGCGAAAGTATTCGGCCCCCTTGAACTTTTCAACCTTTTGCCACATTTCAGGCTTCAAACATAAGGATATTAAATTTTAATTTTTGGGGGAAGAATCAACAACAAGTGGGACACAATCGTGAAGTGGAACGAAATTTATTGGATAGTTTAAACTTTTGTAAAAAATAAAAAACTGAAAAGTGGGGCGTGCCAAATTATTCGGCCCCCTTAAGTTAATACTTTGTAGCGCCACCTTTTGCTGTGATTACAGCTGCAAGTCGCTTGGGGTATGTCTCTATCAGTTTTGCACATCGAGAGACTGAAATTCTTGCCCATTCTTCCTTGGAAAACAGCTCGAGCTCAGTGAGGTTGGATGGAGAGCGTTTGTGAACAGCAGTTTTCAGCTCTTTCCACAGATTCTCGATTGGATTCAGGTCTGGACTTTGACTTGGCCATTCTAACACCTGGATACATTTATTTGTGAACCATTCCATTGTAGATTTTGCTTTATGTTTGGGATCATTGTCTTGTTGGAAGATAAATCTCCGTCCCAGTCTCGGGTTTTTTGCAGACTCCAACAGGTTTTCTTCCAGAATGGTCCTGTATTTGGCTCCATCCATCTTCCCATCAATTTTAACCATCTTCCCAGTCCCTGCTGAAGAAAAGAAGGCCCAAACCATGATGCTGCCACCACCATGTTTGACAGTGGGGATGGTGTGTTCAGGGTGATGAGCTGTGTTGCTTTTACGCCAAACATATCGTTTAGCATTGTGGCCAAAAAGTTCGATTTTGGTTTCATCTGACCAGAGCACCTTCTTCCCCATGTTTGATGTGTCTCCCAGGTGGCTTTTGGCAAACTTTAAACAAGACTTTTTATGGATATCTTTGAGAAATGGCTTTCTTCTTGCCACTCTTCCATAAAGGTCAGATTTGTGCAGTGTACGACTGATTGTTGTCCTATGGACACCTCAGCTGTAGATCTCTGCAGTTCATCCAGAGTGATCATGGGCCTCTTGGCTGCATCTCTGATCAGTCTTCTCCTTGTTTGAGATGAAAGTTTAGAGGGACGTCTGGGTCTTGGTAGATTTGCGGTGGTCTGATACTCCTTCTATTTCAATATGATCGCTTGCACAGTGCTCCTTGGGATGTTTAAAGTTTGGGAAATCTTTTTGTATCCAAATCTGGCTTTAAACTTCTCCACAACAGTATCACGGACCTGCCTGGTGTGTTCCTTGGTCTTCATGATGCTCTCTGCACTTTAAACAGAACCCTGAGACTATCACAGAGCAGGTGCATTTATACGGAGACTTGATTACACACAGGTGAATTATATTTATCATCATCAGTCATTTAGGACAACATTGGATCATTCAGAGATCCTCACTGAACTTCTGGAGTGAGTTTGCTGCACTGAAAGTAAAGGGGCCGAATAATATTGCACGCCCCACTTTTCAGTTTTTTATTTTTTACAAAAGTTTAAAATAACCAATAAATTTCGTTCCACTTTACAATTGTGTCCCACTTGTTGTTGATTCTTCACCAAAAAATTTAAATTTTATATCTTTATTTTTGAAGCCTGAAATGTGGCAAAAGGTTGAAAAGTTCAAGGGGGCCGAATACTTTTGCAAGGCACTGCAAATCAAAGAATCGGTGGCGATAGCCACATAACCTAGTATCAAATATAGAGTAGTCACTAAGGGGGAGTGAAGGAAGGATAAGGGGGAAGGAAGGTGAAAGAAGAGAAAGAAAGATAAAGAGATAAGGGAAAGACATAAGATGAGCAAAAACAGAGAAATTTGCGCAATGCATTCCAGGGCATGCAGAAGGAGTTAACCATAGTCTGACTAGCAGGAGTGACTGCTCCTAGCTCCTCCATGCGTCTAATTTGGTTCAAGGCATCTACCCACATAGTCTGAGACAGGGCCTACATCGACCTCCAGAGCTGGGATATAACTTGTTGAGCGACTAACAGGAAATATTTCAATAAACCTTTTTTTTGATTTTCGACAGTGGGCCTGGTATGATCGACAGGAGGGCTCGTTCAGGTAATCTGGCAATTTAACCGCTCAGATGACTCATGTCAATAGTGATTATGTCATCTAAGTGGTATCAGAGGGAGAAATCTCCCTATTTACCCAAAAGGCATCTCTGCAAAGCAATTGCAGGGTACCGATAGGTTGCCATGGCAGCTAGAGACCTAACAATGGGTAAGACGTGACTGCACTACTTTGCATGCCGAAGTCCCCTAATGGGAGTTATAATGTAGTAAATACAAATTTAATAAAATATCAAAAATAAAAATCTCAAGTAAAAAAAATCTCATAGCTCAATATAGTCACAGGTCAGTATTTAGACATCTGCCTGATAACAAGCTGTTCATCTGTGTGTCCATCAAATGACCATGGACTGATTTATATCAACTGCATGTAAACAAAATGAATGACAGCAAGCAGAGATCTAGAAAACCGTGAGGAATTGATACATTTAATAACATTTGTTTCTCAATATTCATCTGAAACTTGACAACCCCTTTAAGCCATTCTCAGACGAGGCAAGAAAAAGTGCCTAAATTACTTAATGTGGTCCAACACTTGCATGCCCGTTTTTAATGCAAGCTTTGCCAGACTTCTGGTGTTTTTGATTAATAAATCTCCTTCACAGTCTCTGATGACCAAATGGCCTTCATATTTGACCTAACAAAGTCTCTCCATCATCTCAGCAAGATGTAACCATAGCCTTAGTTAAACCCAGAGAAGAAATGGATATATACTCATTGCCTGACAGATTGCCTAACTAATTGATCTGGTTCCAGAACACTTGTTCTTTATAACCTGTATTGTGATCTCTGAACTACATAAAGAGACTACTAGACTATCTCTACTATCTAGGTATTGTTTAGATCCAGATAAACTTCTTTTTCCAAACCATAATTACTACAGAAGCCTATGTTCCTGAGAACAACAGAACTCTACCATATAAAGTAAAAAAAAAAATCCCACTTTATGAGAAATTTAGACTATGACATTTAAAATTAGTGATCTAAAGTAAACTTGCATGCAAAGCCCTAATATCCCCTATACCTGTGGCCAATGCCATACCATTTAAAATGTGTGCAATATAAGCAACTTCAAGTAAATAGTTTGAAAATGTTGGAAGCTCTCAGAAAAACATACATTTCAAAAGTAAAAGGAAGACATGCACACAAAACTGTACCTCCATTATGTAAGAAATAGCCTTTATTGGAAAATATATGAAGATGAAACACATGTACAAGAAAGTGATTAACTATATCTGTTATTTCAACATTTTTTTTAATAATGTATAGCAGAGCATATTAAAGTCTCTGTGTAGTGTAATGTTTCTGTTGCAGTTTTATTGTGCAATTAGTTGTTCCCCTCAAAAGCACTGACCTCCTTTCTGTTGCACACAGTGTTGTCTATATGAACAGGAGGTGAAACTCTCAATGCAGGTCTATGGGAGTCAAATTGAGGATCCAGAAAACTTGTATTGCCAATTTGACCTCCTATGCTAGGTTCACACATGCGCCTGGGTTTCTGTTCTTCTGGTCCGCTTGGGGACCCAAAGAACAGAAACCTAATCCACTTAAGGCTAAAGCCCCACGTTGCGGAAACACAGCTTTTTTTGCTGCAGATTTTGTTGCAGTTTTTTGAGCCAAAGCCAGGAGTGGATTGAGCAGATGGTAGAAGTATAAGGGCTTCCAATATATTTCCCATTTCTTTTGTAGCCACTCCTGGCTTTGGCTCAAAAAACCGCAACAAAATATGCAACAAAAAAAGCTGCGTTTCTGCAACGTGGGACCTTAGCCTAAAAAGCGGTTATCTGTGGAAACCCATGGACCCCATAGACTATAATGGGGTCCGCGCGGTTCCCGCCCTAAAAATGTGGATTTTACATAAATAATACGAAAATAAAAACTGATAATGTGGGCCCTCTCAAAAATAATCTGGGTGTAATGGTGGAGGAAGATGAGGAAAACGCACAACTATTAAATGCCTTCTTCTCTACAGTGTTTACACAAGAAAATCCAATGGCCAGCAACATGATTAGAAGTAATGTTAACTCACCATTAAATGTCAACTGTTTAAGCCAGGAGGAAGTGTGGCGCCGCCATCAAAACACTAAAATAGAGAAATCCCTGGGGGCCAGATGGCATACACCCCTGAGTTCTGAGGGAATTATGCACGGTGATAGACAGACCCTTATATCTAATATTTACTAGGATTCACTAGTGACTGGGCCTGTTACACATGATTGGCGCATAGTAAATGTGCCAGTTTTCAAAAAGGAGTCTAAAAGTGAGCCTGGAAACTACAGGCCAGTAAGTTTGACTTCTGTGGTGGGTAAGATATTTGCAGATGATACTAAACTCTGTAATGTACTCAAAAATGAAGAGGATAGTAGAATATTACAGGGGGATCTAGGGAAGCTGGAAGCATGGACCTAGACTTGGCAAATGAAGTTTAATGTTGACAAATGTAAAGTTATGCATTTTGGTCGACAAAATAAAATGTATGATTATGTACTTACAGTGCTGGCCAAAAGTATTGGCACCCCTGCAATTCTGTCAGATAATACTCAATTTCTTCCAGAAAATGATTGCAATCACAAATGCTTTGGTAATAATATCTTCATTTAATTTGTCTTCAATGGAAAACCACAAAAAGAATTGTCAAAAAGCCAAATTGGATATAATTCCACACCAAACATAAAAAAGGGGGTGGACAAAAGTATTGGCACCCTTTGAAAAATCAGGTGATGCTTCTCTAATTTGTGTAATTAACAGCACCTGTTACTTACCTGTGGCACATAACAGGTGGTGGCAATAACTAAATCACACTTGCAGCCAGTTGAAATGGATTAAAGTTGACTCAACCTCTGTCCTGTGTCCTTGTGTGTACCACATTGAGCATGGAGAAAAGAAAGACGACCAAAGAACTGTCTGAGGACTTGAGAAGCAAAATTGTGAGGAAGCATGAGCAATCTCAAGGCTACAAGTCCATCTCCAAAGACCTGAATGTTCCTGTGTCTACCATGCAAAGTGTCATCAAGAAGTTTAAAGCCCATAGCACTGTGGCTAACCTCCCTAGATGTGGATGGAAAAGAAAAATTGACGAGAGATTTCAACGAAAGATTGTGCGGATGGTGGCTAAAGAACCTCGACTGACATCCAAACAAGTTCTAGCTGCCCTGCAGTCTGAGGGTACAACAGTGTCAACCCGTACTTTCCGTCGGCGTCTGAATGAAAAGGGACTCTATGGTAGGATACCCAGGAAGACCCCACTTCTGACCCAGAGACATAAAAAAGCCAGGTTGGAGTTTGCCAAAACTTACCTGAGAAAGCCAAAAACTTTTTGGAAGAATGTTCTCTGGTCAGATGAGACAAAAGTAGAGCTTTTTGGGAAAAGGCATCAACATAGAGTTTACAGGAAAAAAAAAAGAGGCCTTCAAAGAAAAGAACACGGTCCCTACAGTCAAACATGGCGGAGGTTCCCTGATGTTTTGGGGTTGCTTTGCTGCCTCTGGCACTGGACTGCTTGACCGTGTGCATGGCATTATGAAGTCTGAAGACTACTAACAAATTTGGCAGCATAATGTAGGGCCCAGTGTGAGAAGGTGTGAGAGGTCATAGGTCTTCCAGCAGGACAATGACCCAAAACACACTTCAAAAAGCACTAGAAAATGGTTTGAGAGAAAGCACTGGAGACTTCTAAAGTGGCCAGCAATGAGTCCAGACCTGAATCCCATAGAACACCTGTGGAGAGATCTCAAAATGGCAGTTTGGAGAAGGCACCCTTCAAATCTCAGGGACCTGGAGAAATTTGCCAAAGAAGAATGGTCTAAAATTCCAGCAGAGCATTGTAAGAAACTCATTGATGGTTACCGGAAGCGGTTTTTCGCAGTTATTTTGTCTAAAGGTTGTGCTACCAAGTATTAGGCTGAGGGTGCCAATACTTTTGTCCGGCCCATTTTTGGATTTTTGTGTAAAATAATCAATGATTTGACTTTTTTTTTTCATTCTCTTTTGTGTTTTTTCATTGCAAGCAAAATAAATGAAGATATTATTACCAAAGCATTTGTGATTGCAATCATTTTCTGGAAGAAATTGAGTATTATCTGACAGAATTGCAGGGGTGCCAATACTTTTGGCCAGCACTGTAATAAAAAATGACTGGGTAAGACTCCAACTGAAAAAGACTTGGGGATTTTGGTGGACAGTAAGCTTACCTTTAAAATTATGGGATGCATCAAAAGAGGTATAGATTCTCATGACAAGAACAAAGTTATGCCTCTTTACAAATCACTGGTATGGCCACACATAGACTATTGTGCGCAATTTTGGGCCCCAGTATACAAGAAAGACATAATTGAACTAGAGAGAGTGCAGAGAATAGCAACCAAAACTATTAGGAGAATGGGTGGATTGGAGTACAACGATAGATTAACAAACTTGGGGTTATTAGTTTAGAAAAAAGACGTCTACGGTGAGATCAAATAACAATGTACAAATACATAAAGGGACAGCACAAAGAACTTTCTAATGATCTTTTTACTCCTAGGCCAGTGACAGTGACAAGTGGATATCCTCCACGACTGGAGGAGAGAAAGTTTCACCAGCAACATAGAAGAGGATCCTTTACAGTAAGAACAGCGAGGCTATGGAACTCTCTGCCCCAGGAAGTGGTGATGGTGAAATCATTGAACAAGTTCAGAGGGCTTGGATGTCTTTCTAGAATGGAACAATATTATGGGTTATGGGTTCTAGATTTCGTTAAGGACAAGTTGAACTAGGGTTTTATACTTATTGCCAGATTGGAGTCGGGAAGGAATTTTTTCCCTTGAAATGGGGCAATTGGCATAAGCCTCATGGGTTTTTTTTCCTTCCTCTGGATCAACACTGTAGGGTACTGTAGGGTTATAGGTTGGACTTGATGGACTGATGTCTTCATCCAACCTCATCTACTATGTACAGTAACTATGTAACTATGTTGCGTCTATAACAACCCATACAATAAAAGTTTCTAAAAAAAAAAGAAACACAAATGCTAGAAGAAATGCTCGCCTCACAAAATATGCTATATACAGTACAGACCAAAAGTTTGGACACACCTTCTCATTCCAAGAGTTTTCTGTATTTTCATGACTATAAAAATTGTAGATTCACACTGAAGGCATCAAAACTATGAATTAACACATGTGGAATTATATACTTAACAAAAAAGTGTGAAACAACTGAAAATATGTCTTATATTCTAGGTTCTTCAAAGTAGCCACCTTTTGCTTTGATTACTGCTTTGCACACTCTTGGCATTCTCTTGATGAGCTTCAAGAGGTAGTCACCTGAAATGGTTTTCACTTCACAGGTGTGCCCTGTCAGGTTTAATAAGTTGGATGTCTTGCCTTATAAATGGGGTTGGAACCATCAGTTGTGTTGTTCAGAAGTCAGGTGGATACACAGCTGATAGTCCTACTGAATGGAGTGTTAGAATTTGTATTATGGCAAGAAAAAAGCAGCTAAGTAAAGAAAAACGAGTGGCCATCATTACTGTAAGAAATGAAGGTCAGTCAGTCCGAAAAATTGGGAAAACTTTGAAAGTGTCCCCAAGTGCAGTGGCCAAAACCATCAAGTGCTACAAAGAAACTGGCTCACATGAGGACCGCCCCAGGAAAGGAAGACCAAGAGTCACCTCTGCTGCAGAGGATAAGTTCATCCAAGTCACCAGCCTCAGAAATCGCAGGTTAACAGAAGCTCAGATTAGAGACCAGGTCAATGCCACACAGAGTTCTAGCAGCAGACACATCTCTACAACAACTGTTAAGAGGAGACTGTGTGCAGCAGGCCTTCATGGTAAAATAGCTGCTAGGAAACCACTGATAAGGACAGGCAACAAGCAGAAGAAACTTGTTTGGGCTAAAGAACACAAGGAATGGACATTAGACCTGTAGAAATCTGTGCTTTGGCCTGATGAGTCCAAATTTGAGATCTTTGGTTCCAACCACCGTGTCTTTGTGCGACGCAGAAAAGGTGAACGAATGGACTCTACATGCCTGGTTCCCACCGTGAAGCATGGAGGAGGAGGTGTGATGGTGTGGGGGTGCTTTGCTGGTGACACTGTTGGGGATTTATTCAAAATTGAAGGAATACTGAACCAGCATGGTTACCACAGCATCTTGCAGCGGCATGCTATTCCATCCGGTTTATGTTTAGTTGGACCATCATTTATTTTTCAACAGGACAATGACCCCAAACACACCTCCAGACTGTGTAAGGGCTATTTGACCAAGAAGGAGAGTGATGGGGTGCTACGCAAGATGACCTGGCCTCCACAGTCACCAGACCTGAACCAAATCGAGATGGTTTGGGGTGAGCTGGACCGCAGAGTGAAGGCAAAAGGGCCAACAAGTGCTAAGCATCTCTGGGAACTCCTTCAAGACTGTTGGAAGACCATTTCAGGTGACTACCTCTTGAAGCTCATCAAGAGAATGCCAAGAGTGTGCAAAGCAGTAATCAAAGCAAAAGGTGGCTACTTTGAAGAACCTAGAATATAAGACATATTTTCAGTTGTTTCACACTTTTTTGTTAAGTATATAATTCCACATGTGTTAATTCATAGTTTTGATGCCTTCAGTGTGAATCTACAATTTTTATAGTCATGAAAATACAGAAAACTCTTGGAATGAGAAGGTGTGTCCCAACTTTTGGTCTGTACTGTATATCAAAATGTACCCCAAAACAGTATCAATAAAAAGCACAGCTTGCCCCATGAAAAATAAGCCCTCAACCAACTCTGTCAACTGAAAAATAACAATGTTATGTCTCTCAGAAGATGGCGATGTAAAAACAATTGATTTATGTCCCAAATGGAATTTTGTTCTGCAAAATAAGTAATGCACAAAAAATGAATATAAATTTGATATCATTGTAACCCATAGAATAAGCATAATATGTTACTTGTGCTTGGTTCACACTAATGTTTGGGTTTCAACCTTTCAGGTCCACATAGGGACATGAAAGACAGAAACCCTGTCTGCTTAAAAAGTGGTTACACGCGGAAACCCGTGGACTCCATAGACTATAATAGGGTCTGCCGGGTTTCCGCGAATTTTACACTGAAACCGGAAGAGAGAAAAGTCCTCCTCGCAGGACTTTTCTTTCCGCCGATTTAAAGTGAAATTTGTGGCGGAGTCTCATATGGAGACTCCAACGCAGATGTGAACCTAGCCTTATGGTGTTCGCTGCACTGCAAAAATTTAAAAAGTAAAAAAATTTTACAAAATTGATGTTTTGTTTTTTTTTTTAATCCACCAAGAAAGAGTTAATAACATTTAGTCAATAGTTATAGGCATCCCAAAAATGTATAATTAGAAAATGGATGTCATCCCACAAAAAACACAGCCCTCATATGGCTACATCACTGGAAAAATAAAAAAAAATATAGCTTGCACACATGAAGATAAACCCCCCCAAATCACCAAATCATTAGAACACAACTGGCTGCGGCAAGAAGGGAATGTATAAACTGTGCGAACATATATCAGGGTACACCCCAAATTTAGAGCTGAGGAAAAAGACACCAGAGGTGACCCCCAGAGTGACCCCCCCTACCCCCCATCCTCAATCATACCAGCTACTGGAAAAATAGTAGGAAATGTGATGTTCCCAATGTACTCCACACAGCTTACATATTCACTTTTCACAATCTGCTGTGCATTCACTTCTGGGAAATTAAAGCTCACTACCCCCTTTGATAAATTCTTTGAGGGGTGCAGTTTTTAAAATGGGGTCACTCTCCAGGGGATTCAACTTTGGTACCTTAGAGGCTCTGCAAACATGACATGATGTCCAGATACCAAATATCTAAACCTGCCCTCCAAAAGCCACATAGCACTCCTTCACATCTGCGCCCTGCTGTGAACCTAAATAACACTTTATGCCCACATGTATGACACTGTTGTACCCAGGATAACAGGCACACAGCTTGGCACAGAAGGGAAGGAGCGCTATTTGGGTTTTGGAGCACTGATTTAGACAGTTTTGGTTTTTGGACGTCATACCACTTTTGCAGAGCCTTGAAATGCCAGTAAAGTGGAATCCCCTGACACGTGACCCCATTTTGAAAACTGCACCCCTGATGGAATTTATCCAGGGGTACAGTGAACATTTTTAACCCCCAAGTGTTGCATTGATTTATTCTCTAGACATGAATGTGCAGCTGATGGTGAAAGGTGAAAATGGCAATTTTTCCAGGAATAAGTAAATTCAGTGCGCAATATGTTGTGCCCAGCTTGTATCAGAGACAAATACTCCAAAGGCTGTTGTACACAGGATAACCGCTTAACAGTTTTTGCCGTGTGTCTCTTCTGACACACGCTGGGTGCAACATATCGGGCACTGAAATGGCGTATCTGGAAATATTGCAATTTTCACTTTTCATTTTCAGCTATGCATTTATTTCTGATAACTGCGGATTCCACTTTACTGGCAATTCAGTGGCTCTGCGAAAGTGTACATCATGTACAAAAACCAAACTGTGTTCCAAAAACCAAAATAGCATTCCTTCCCTTCTGTGCCCAAACAGCAGTTTATACCCACCTATGACATTGTTAAGTTGGTTATCCTGGTTACAACAGTGTCATACATGTGAGGATAAACTGCTGTTTGAGCACACAGCAGGGTGCTATGTGCTTTTGGAGCCCAGATTTAAATTGTTTTTTGAACGTCATAGCACAATTGCAGAGACCCTAAAATTGCCCCTACAAAATGGGGTCACTTCTTGGGGCAAAAATGACATAGCACCCAGAAAGTTCCTCTAAATCTATACTCCAAAAGCTAAAAGGCGCATACTCCTTCCCTTCGGAGCCCTACTGTGTTCCTAAACAACAGTTTACACCCAAATATACAACTTTTTTTGTATCCATGATAACCCACTTAAAAGTTTTAGGAGTGCCAGTCTCTGTTGACACAAAGTGGGCAGAACATATTGATATTGACTGAAATTGCATATTTCTTTACAAATTTCAATTTTCACTTTGTATATTAATTTTTGGGAAGCACTCTTGGATTCAAAATGATAATACCCCTTGAAAAATATCTTGAGGGCTGTAGTTTTTAAAATGGGGTCACTTTTGGGGAGTTTCTATTATACTGGTACTTTAGGGACTCTGCAAATGCGACATGGCACCTGAAAACTATTTGAGCAAAATCTGCCCTCCAAAATCAAATAGGGCACTTACTATTCCAACCCCGCCATGTACCCATACATTTTATAATCACATTTCGGGTATTGACATGCTTAGGAGAAATTGTGTAATGAACTTTGGTGTGCTTTTTCTTCTTTAACCCCTTCTAAAAATGTTAAATTTGTGGCTAAATGGACGGTTTATTGGAAAAAAAAAAAGGGAATTTTTCCTTTTTACGTCCCAATGCTAATATCTGTGAAATAGCCACTATACCCCCTTGATAAATTCTATGAGGGGTGTAAGTTTTCAAATGGGGGGGGCACTTTTGGGGGGTTCCATTATACTGGTACTTTAGGGGCTCTACAAATATGACATGGCACCCGAAAACTATTCCAGCAAAATCTGCCCTCCGAAAGCCAAATAGTGCTCTCTCCATTCTGAGTCCTGTCATGTAACCATACAGCAGTTTATCACCACATATGGGGTATTTTCTGTGTTCAGGTGAAATTGTGTAATGAACTGTGGGGTACTTTTTCTCCTTTAATCTCTTGTGAAAATGAAAAATTTGGGGCTAAATTGACGGTTTATTGTAAAAAAAAAAAAAAAAAAAAAAAAAAATCTTAATTTTCACATCCCTATGTTAATAAAATCTTTAAAACAGCTGTGGGGTCCAAATACTTAATAAACACTGTGAGGGGTGTAGTTTCCAAAATGGAGTCACTTTGTTGGGGTTTCCATTGTATTGGCACTCTAGGGGCTCTGCAAATGAGACATAGCACCTGAAAATTATCCCAGCAAAATCTGCACTCTAATAGTCAAATAGTGCTCTTTCCATTCCAAATCCCCCCATGTATCCATACAGCAGATTACAACCACATGTGGGGTATTGCCGTGTTCATGAGAAATTGTTTAACAAACTGTGGGGTACTTTTTCTCCTTTATCCTCTTGAGAAAGTGAAAACTTTGGGGATAAAGTGATGTTTTAGTAATTTTTTCATTTACACCTCCCAATGTTAATAAAATATGTGAAACAGCTGTGGTTTCCAAATGTTCGCTATACCCCTTTATAAATTCCTTGAGGGTTGTAGTTTCCAAAATGGGGTCACTTGTGGATGGTTTCCATTGTATTGGTACTTTAGGGGCTCTGCAAATGAAACATGGCATCTAAAAGCTATTCCAGCAAAACACCAAGTGTTCCCTTTTGAATGTGTTCATTTTAGGGCTAAACGAACGTATTATTGAAAAGAAAAAAAAAAAATGTCTTTCACCTCCATATTGTTTTAAATTTCCGTGAAATGCTTAAAAGGTTAATAAACATCCCAAATGCAGTTCACTTATTGGAGGGGTGCAGTTTTTAAAATGGGGTAATTTATGGGGGGGGGTTTAATATAAGGCCTTTAAAATCCCCTTCAGAACTGCAGTTCTCGATAGATGGGTTTGGAAAATTTTCTTGTAAATCTAGAAAATCACAGCTACACTTGTAAGCCTTCGATTGTCCAAAATAAATTGAAGGACTATTAAAAGACGATGCCAATATAAAGCATAGATATGGTAGATACAGTTGTGCTAAAAAGTTTACATACCCCAGCAGATTTTTGTTTTTTTTGGCCTTTTTTCAGAGAATATGAAAGATAACACAAAAATTTTTTCTCCACTCATGGTTAGTGGTTGGTTGAAGCCATTTATTGTCAAACTTCTGTGTTTTCTCTTTTTAAATCATAATGTCAACCAAAAACATCAAAATTTCAAAAAGTTTACATACCCCAGTTCTTAATACGTGTATTGCCCCCTCTAACATCAATGACAGCTTGAAGTCTTTTGTGGTAGTTGTGGATGAGGCTCTTTATTTTCTCAGATGGTAAAACTGCCCATTCTTCTTGGCAAAAAGTCTCCAGCTCCTGTAAATTCCTGGGCTGTCTTGCATGTACTGCGTGCTTGAGATCTCCCCAGAGTGGCTCAATGATATTGAGGTCAGGAGACTGAGATGGCCACTCCAAAACCTTCACTTTCTTCTGCTGTAGCCAATGACAGGTTGACTTGGCCTTGTGTTGTGGATCGTAGTCATGTTGGAACATCCAAGTACGTACCATGCGCAGCTTCCTGGCTGATGAGTGCAAATTTGCCTCCAGTATTTGCTGATAACATGCTGCATTCATCTTTCCTTCAACTCTGACCAAGTTTCCTGTGCCTTTGAAGCTAGCACATCCCCACATCATCAGTGATCCACCTCAGTGCTTTACAGTAGGAATGGTGTTCCTTTCATCATAGGCCTTGTTGACACCTCTCCAAATGTAACGTTTATGGTTGTGGCCAAAAAGTTTGATTTTTGTCTCATCACTCCAAAATATCTTGATCCAGAAGTTTTGAGGCTGGTCTCTGTGCTGTTTGGCGTATTGAAGGCAAGATTCTTTGTGGCATTTGCGCAGTAATGGCTTTCTTCTGGCAACTCGACCATGCAGCCCATTTTTCTTCAAGTGCCTCCTTATTGTGCATCTTGAAACAGCCACACCAACAGTTTTCAGAGAGTCCTGTATTTCAGGCGATGTTAAGTGTGGGTTTTTCTTGGCATCCCGAACAATTTTCCAGGCAGTTGTGGCCAAAATTTTGGTTGGTCTACCTGACCGTGGTTTGGTTTTTACAGAGCCCCTGAGGTTTCCATTTGTTAATCACAGTTTGAACACTACTGACTGGCGTTATCAATTCCTTGGATATCTTTTTGTATCCCTTTCCTGTTTTATACAGTTCAAATACCTTTTCCCGTAGATCCGTGGACAATTCTTTTGCTTTCCCCATGACTCACAATCCAGAAACGTCAGTGGCTGGAGGAAAGATGCGACAGTCTGTCTGGATCCCAGAAACTCACTCAGCTTTTATGCACACACTGATTACAAGCAAACAGGTCACAGGTGAGGATGTTACCTTTAGTAGCCATTCAAACCCCTTTGTGTCAACTTTTGGGCATGTTATCAGGCCAAAATCACCAGGGTATGTGAACTTTTGAACAGGGTCATTTTGATGTTTTTAGTTGTCATTATGATTTAAAAGAGAGAAAACACAGAAGTTTGACAATAAATGGCTTCAACCACTAACCATGAGTGAAGAAAGTTTTTGTGTTATCATTCATTTTCTTTGAAAAAGGGCCAAAAAACCTGCCGGGGTATGTAAACTTTCTAGCACAACTGTATATATTATATATGTATATGGGTGGTATGACCGGCTGAAAAGCAGAGCATTTCAATTTGAAAATTGCAAATTTTTTTCCAAATTTCCATTTTATTTTGAAAAATCCCAAAATACTGATCCATGTTTACCCACTAACATGAAATACAATTAGACACTGAAAAAAAAAAAAAAAATCTCAAAATCACTTAAAGTGTCTCAAAGTTATTGCCATATAAAGGTACACTGTCATTTTTGAAAAATGGGGCACGGTCCCTAAGGCAGTATTTGGCAGTATCCTTAAGGGGTTAAAGGTTTCTAAAGCTTCAATTGCCAGATGACTTAAGCAAGCCATCTACCTGGCTTATGCATCTCTCTCCTTGGATCCACCTAGAGGTTTTGGGGCCCATTCTACCAGGGCAGAGAGGGTTGACACTTTCCTAGCACAGATTTGTAGAGCAGCCACATGGAGCTTTTGTTTAATATCAATCCTGCCTTTGGCCATAACAGCAAGATCGAAATCAACAAAAGTAACCTCTCAGGTGATGTAATCTCATCTGACCACAGCATCAGAAAGGCTAAAGTCCCAAGTTGCAGAAAAATTTTAATTTTTTGTTGCAGATTTTGCTGCATTTTTTAACCGAAGCCAAGATTGCATTTAGCAGAAGGGAGAAGTACAAGAGCTTCCTTTATATTTCTCATACCTTTCCAAGCCACTTTTTGCTCAAAAAACAAAAGCAAAACACACAGCAACTTTTCCACAACATGGGGCCTTAGCCTGAGCTAAGGCCTTTTCCCAGCAAAAAAAAAAAAAAAAAAAAGCGCTGTGGGAAAAGCCGCAGCGGCAACACATCGTGGTTCTTCCCGCACTGCTTTGCACAGAAAGATCGCAGACTTTGCTGTGACTGTAAAACGCCCCAGTATTTTTCATGGTGTTTACGCCACATTGGCCTCGGCCTAGAGGAGCTTTTAAGGACTACTTTTTAGGCCGGAGACATAATTGCCTATTGGTCACATGGCCATGCTGCAGCTTGGGGTCTTTCAAATGAATGTGGCTAAGCTGCAATATCAAGCAGAGTCACTATACAAAAGAGGGCACCAGCAATCAATATCATAATCTTGGTAGACCCATTTCAGCTGTTCCAGACCTCCTATTAACTTTATACATCCAGGAGGTTCACCATTAACCCTGCAATACATACCCGTACATCTTTGCAATGTTAAACAGCTGCACGTAATAGTGCAGCTGCCTGTAACTACAGTCGAAGCTCCCCAAGAAAAGGCAGGGATGGTTTATTACCATCTCTGCCTTCCTGATCGATGTGTACACAGATATGGGAGCCTAAACAAAGCGGTACTCCTCTGACCTGGTTGGTACGTGATCTGCTAGTGGTAAGAGCTGCTGGGGGAACCAGTTCAGCTTTGTTACTATGCTGCATTCCTCCTGTAACCCTGGCTAAAATGTATCAGATGTAGTAACAGGGGAAATCAGAAAGGGGAAAACAAAAAACACACTTTTAAAATGTGATTTTGATACGGAATCCGCCGCAGATCCACCTCCAATCCATTTCAATGGGAGGCAGTAGCGGATTTTTTTAGCTAGTAAAAAAATAAGTATCCTGCTTGTTCTTCAGGAGGATTCCGCCTGAGAAACCCCACTGAAATGAATGGAAGGCAGAAAAAACACTTTTTCCATCAGCATGGAATTTGTCAAAATCCGCTAGCAGAATTGGTGCCTGCCCAATAAATGCAAAATACAGTAGCACTCAGTGTCAAATTCCTCCGTGTGAACATACACTTCGAGTTTCAGAAACTGTTAAAATTGAACTACAAACCACTGCAGCCTCAGATCTCTGCCGACAATTCTGAAAACTAGGAGTGCAAAGGATCGACCATATTTATCAGCCAGAGTATTAGTTCTGGACAAGGTGCTGTGAGACATTAACACAAATGTACAAAGCAATACAGGAGTTTGTGGAACTTTACAGTTAACCAAGCTCACAAACCATCTCAATACACAGAAAAATGAACAAATACAAGAACACTGTAAAAAGATTTTTATTTCCATATTTATATTTCAAAAATTTAGACATGTCATATAAAGATGTTTAATACTTGTATAAAGTAATTTCTTTGTAACATTATAAAGTCTCTTGCAAGCAAATTTTCAGTGTGTAAAGATTACACATTAAGATATACAGAATACAACAGCACAGTGGCACATGATAATATGTAGCAGAAACATTCTAGTGAGAGTCTTTGTTAGTGCTAGTTAGCTGCCAAACTAAGTCTTCCTTTTTATATATATATATATATATATATATATATATATATATATTATATATGTGTGTGATAAATGAGGTGTAAAGAGACGACGTGACTGCTAAACCATTACTTTTCAATTAAAAGCTAAATGCCAATAAATCACACAAGTAGCATCACTGCCAAGGTGAAAGCAGCTTTCATGATAAAGAAAAAAAAAAAAAAAGGCAACTATAGTGAGCATCCATTACAATCAGATCAGTGATTACTGAAAAGTGATCTTGGTCCTCAAACAAACATTATTTCATCCAAGTCCTCAGCCTCAAAAAGGCAGAAATTGTATGACGACTTTCCAAATGACAGAACAAATCACGATAAACATGAACAACACATACTAGAAGAGGAGGAATGACAAAACAATAAGACATTACCCACACAAAGGACGGAAGCGATAACTGCCAAAGATGCTGCAAGATTCCTGACAAGACTTATAAGCAGGACTATCACATTTCTTAGTGCGGGAGGCTCATGTCAGGTAAGCTTCACAGCTCACAGAAATGGACTTTTCCTGGAAGACCTGAACACAACTGAATACAACTCAGTTAACACTTCTGTCTTTCCACGATGACCAATTTGCTTTACAAAAGTGATACTAATCTAAGTAACATGAGCCTCTTGTCACAGTCTGGATCTGAATCTTTACTGTAGTGCCATAAAACATGCTGTGTAACATGTTTAAATTTGGTTTAAAGCATGTAATAAAAACCTAAGCAGATGTTAAAATTGACACCAGGGAATCCTGTCTAAGCACCTTGAGGTTCAGTGTGTGATCATATACTTTAGTGGCAACTGCACCCAATTTCAGAGCTGAAATTAAAAGTAACATTGTAAAGTAATATAGAGGTTAGTATGTTACATTTATTACAGCAGATTGTAACATGCCAACAATATAATAAAATTATGTTTTACAGTCAGAATTTCAGTTGCTTCCAGTTGTCAGGCATGTCTTATTTTGGATGGTGTGTAGTTCCGGTCTATAATTTCATCTTGTAAAAACATATGAAGGCAACGTTCATTCTGTGCCAAGGGGTGGCCGGCAACTCTGCAAGGTGACAGAAGAAAAAAGGTCAGCAGCAAGGCATATGGCAGCGATTATAAAGGTATAGCATGTTAATGCCATTATCCATTCTATGATGCAAAACATTTCAAAGGCATATCTGGTGAGCAGATCCATGTTCACACCTAAGCCACACATATATGAAAATATTAAGGTGTTTCACATGAAATGTGCGGTGATGTAAAGAACAACATGATTAAATACACTGGGCACATTTTAGATAATACCACAATCTGCAATCAATGCAAATGATTACCCAGGCTTTGTAAGCAGCATTGTTCTAGCAATAGGGCATATGTTGAAACCAGGGAGAGCTATGGTATAGCACGTAACTATTTGTTTCAGCGCCATCAATTTCACAGGCAATCTGCATACATTAACTATACACAACAAATAGAAGGTCAGCAATAAGGAGGATTTGTTTTAACTCATTCACTGCAAGGATTAAACTGTGCCCTCTGTAATACAGGCTTTTTATACATTACAGATTCATTTCCTGGCACTTGAGACGTAGAGGATCACACTTACTTGTTTATAAATTGCTCAAGCCCTTGCTTTCTTTCCTCTATGAAAGATTCATCAAAGATTCCTTCATCTCCTCTGAATGGAAGCTGTCGAAAAAGAGCCTTGCCAGGTAGAGGGGGCACCACAACCTAAGAGAAACAAAAAATAAATATATATATATATTACATACACACACACACACACACACACACACACACACACACACACACACACACACACACACACACACACACACACACACACACACACACACACACACACACTACTATTAAGGCCAGAAGGGAAACCTGGGTTTTGAAATAAACTGTAAAGAGACAGTTTCAGAGAGGTCTGAAATCTGTACTGGAAACAGTCCTCTAAAGGTTTATGGGATGCACAGTACACAGAGCATTCAAGACATGTAAAGGAATGGGCCTGTAGCTAGTAACCAGGTCATAGGCATAGCTAGCAAGGGAGCAGCTGCCCCGGGCCCACTGATTCTTTGGGGGCCCACCCCAGAGACAGTCATTAATACATGTTTTACTTTTAACTAGATTGATGTCTGCAGACACCGATCTATTTAAAACCCATCCTGCAACTAACTGTCTTGTAAACCGCAAGCCACTTCAAGCCTGCGGTTTACAAGACACACTGCACAGGCAGCGTGAGTATAAACTTTTTTTTTTTTTTTTTTTAGCGCAGTTGTGGGTGTTTTAATAGTATAAGGGGGGGGGGGAATTAGGAGGTAGAATTATAAGGGAGGATTCCTTAGGTGGCATTATGACGATGTGGGGGGGGGGGGGTCATTTATATAAGGGCTATTAGGGGGCATTTAGAATACAAGGGGTGGAGGTTATATAAGGGGTCATTAGGGGGTATCACTTATAAAAGGGGTCATTAGAGGTGCAGTATTTATGTCAAGGGTAATCTGAGGCATAATATAAGGGGACAATTAAATTAATTAAGGTGGCACCTGGGCTTTATTAAGACTAAAGCCACATTTTTTCTCGGCATTTACACCGTGGCCACACCATGGCATTTACATCATGTGCGGCCCCGACCTTATGAGTTTTCCACCTCATTTTTATTGATGGTCTATCCTCAGAATAAATCATCAATAAGAGATCAGTGCCCCTCCCCCTCTGACCAGCTGTATGAAGTGGCTATGGCGCCTGTTTATATCACACGCTGTCTGTTTATAGAGACCGTGTGATTTAATTCCAGCCTTGTCACATAGACGTGAATAGGACGAGGTTGTAGATACATTACATGGCCGCTATGAGATGAATGACACTATGTAAACAGAGAAGGAGTCACGGCGCTTTCACAGGTACTGGGTATTGGAACCTCACTAATTTTTTTTTTTTTTCCCTTTTAATTAGGAAACCCCTCGGGCATTAAGGGGCAATATTTAAAGGTTACACAGGAAGTAAATTTAAAGATGCACTTGGGGGTAGTATTTGTTATGGGGGAGGTTATCTCTTTTTTTTTTTTTATATATATATATATATATATATATATAAAAATGAGTTCCTGTCTGTCTGTCTGTCTGTCCTTTATGCGCGACCAAACGACTGGACCGATCCTCACCAAATTTGGCACACATGTACATCAGGTGTCCGGGAATATTATAGACTGGGTCTCAGCTCTCTTGGACGTACCGTTCCTGAGGTACAGTATTCCCAAAAAATGACCAGCATTAGTCTATACAAGCCTGCAAGTCTTTCACTCTTATTCCAACTGCCATACACACGGTCACATGTCCCTTATCAGCCAATAACAGCTCGCAGGCGCTTACTCTCCTCAGGCACACAGGTTTCCATAGCAACCAAGCTATGTATGACCTGTATTCGTGAATAGCAGTTCACAGGACCTTAAATATTCAGTCATATCACGTGTATCAGCCAATATAAGTTCACATTTAATTTACCAGGTTTCCATAACAACACAGCCATAAATAGACTGTACCTATACTGGACTCAGTGGCGTAACTAGCAATGGCAGGGCCCCAAGACGAACATTTGACATGGGACCCCCCCCCCCCGGCAACCCCCCCACGCACACAAACTGCATTTCTGCACACACTATTATGCCCCATAGTGGCCCCTGCACACAGTATCATAGTGGCTCCTTCATATAGTATTATGCGCACTTCCCGCTACTTCTTCAATGTTGGACCAGATGTCACGTGAGCCAGGCATGTATCGCAACGCATAATGACGGCGGACTGGCCCACCGACGTCTGGGATGCCACCAAGGAGGCCCGAAGTCTGCTGAAAAGACCCCAGAGAATAATGATAGCAGTGTTTGTGGGGTTCACGGCCCACAGGCCTTACTTACCAATCCCCGCTCCTGCTCACAGCCGCCTCTGCAGAAGGTGAAGTGCAGGCGGCCGTGAGCAGGAGTGGGGATCGGTAAGTAAATAGGGCCCGGTAAGTAAATAGGGCCCGTTACCTGCTGGCGTTAAAAAAAAAAAAAAAAAAAAACACATCAGAGGCCCGCCGGGTCCCCTAATGTCCCGGGCCCTGTGGCAGCTGCTACCACTGCTAAACCGGTATTTATGCCACTGACTGGACTGCCATACTGGATTTCAGCATTCTTATAAATTGAAACGTTTTTAAACTACTCATGTCCCCTGCAGCAAAACGCATGGCTGCTGCTCGAGTTAATGAAAACTCTCAGCAGACCCAAGCCTGTCTCCAATCTGATAAGGTATGTTACAGACAACAGCGAGCTGCTGAAACTCCCCAGCAGACCCAAGCCCGTCTCCAATCTGACAAAGCATTGTCAGCCACATGCACACAGCTGCACTCCAGGTTTCAATAACAACCCAGCCATTTTTCTTCACTGCTGTAGGTCAGCTTTAAAAGGGGCAGGGCGCTGTGGATGACACTGTTACACAAGGTCACATACACAGCGCTTTACTCCAGGTTTTCCTTAACAACCGATCGCAGGTTTTTCACTGATATCCAAACTGAGATGCACATGATCACATGACACTTATGGACCAATGGAAAATCACAGGTTCAGTCTTGACATACACACAGCTTTACACCAGGTTTCCATAGCAACCAAGCTATTTATGTCCTGTATGAGTCAATAGCAGTTCGCAGGTCCTTAAATAGTCAGTCATATGACGTGTATTAGCCAATGTAAGTTCACATTTCATTTACCAGGTTTCCATAGCAACACAGCCATAAATAGACTATACCTATACTGGACTGCCATACTGGATGTCAAGTGCAAAACTGGCCAATTCTTATGGGGTCACTACACAAACAAAAAATGAAATATACCCGTGCGAAGCCGGGTCCTTCCTCTAGTCTCTTATATATATAAAAAGGAGTTCCTGTCTGTCTGTCTGTCTGTTCTTTATGCGCGACCAAACGACTGGACTGATCCTCACCAAATTTGGCACACATGTACATCAGGTGTCCGGGAATATTATAGACTGGGTCTCAGCTCTCTTGGACGTACCGTTCCTGAGGTACAGTATTCCCAAAAAATGACCAGCATTAGTCTATACAAGCCTGCAAGTCTTTCACTCATATTCCAACTGCCATACACACGGTCACATGTCCCTTATCAGCCAATAACAGCTCGCAGGCGCTTACTCTCCTCAGGCACACAGGTTTCCATAGCAACCAAGCTATGTATGACCTGTATTAGTGAATAGCAGTTCACAGGACCTTAAATATTCAGTCATATCACGTGTATCAGCCAATATAAGTTCGCATATAATTTACCAGGTTTCCATAACAACACAGCCATAAATAGACTGTACCCATACTGGACTCAGTGGCGTAACTAGCAATGGCAGGGCCCCAAGGCAAACATTTGACATGGGACTCCCCTCCCCGGCAACCTCCCCACGCACAAACTGCATTTCTGCACACACTATTATGCCCCATAGTGGCCCTGCATACACTATTAGGCCCCATAGGGGCCCCTGCACACAGTATTCTGCCCCATAGTGGCCCCTGCACACAGTATCATAGTGGCTCCTTCATATAGTATTATGCGCACTTCCCGCTACTTCTTCAATGTTGGACCAGATGTCACGTGAGCCAGGCATGTATCGCAACGCATAATGACGTCGGACTGGCCCACCGACATCTGGGACGCCACCAAGGAGGCCCGAAGCCTGCTGAAAAGACCCCAGAGTATAATGATAGCAGTGTTTGTGGGGTTCACGGCCCACAGGCCTTACTTACCAATCCCCGCTCCTGCTCACAGCCGCCTCTGCAGAAGGTGAAGTGCAGGCGGCCGTGAGCAGGAGTGGGGATCGGTAAGTAAATAGTCCCGTTACCTGCTGGTGTTAAAAAAACAAACAAAAAAAAACACAACAACAACAACATCAGAGGCCCGCCGGTTCCCCTAATGTCCCAGGCCCTGTGGCAGCTGCTACCACTGCTAAACCGGTATTTACGCCACTGACTGGACTGCCATACTGGATTTCAGCATTCTTATAAATTGAAATGATTTTTAAACTACTCATGTCCCCTGCAGCAAAACGCATGGCTGCTGCTCGAGTTAATGAAAACTCTCAGCAGACCCAAGCCTGTCTCCAATCTGATAAGGTATGTTACAGACAACAGCGATCTGCTGAAACTCCCCAGCAGACCCAAGCCCGTCTCCAATCTGACAAAGCATTGTCAGCCACATGCACACAGCTGCACTCCAGGTTTCAATAACAACCCAGCCATTTTTCTTCACTGCTGTAGGTCAGCTTTAAAAGGGGCAAGGCGCTGTGGATGACACTGTTACACAAGGTCACATACACAGCGCTTTACTCCAGGTTTTCCTTAACAACCGATCGCAGGTTTTTCACTGATATCCAAACTGAGATGCACATGATCACATGACACTTATGGACCAATGGAAAATCGCAGGTTCAGTCTTGACATACACAGCGCTTTACACCAAGTTTCCATAGCAACCAAGCTATTTATGTCCTGCATGAGTCAATAGCAGTTCGCAGGTTCTTAAATATTCAGTCATATGACGTGTATTAGCCAATATAAGTTCACATGTCATTTACCAGGTTTCCATCGCAACACAGTCATAAATAGACTATACCTATACTGGATGTCAAGTGCAAAACTGGCCAATTCTTATGGGGTCACTACACAAACAAAAAATGAAATATACCCGTGCGAAGCCGGGTCCTTCCTCTAGTATTATATATTTTATAATTGGGGTAGCAGCAGGATGGGTGTGCAGGTAAGGACAATGTGGGTCAGGTACCTGGAAAAGTAAGGAGGTAAAGATGTCTATGCTGCAAACTTTACAGAGACTGGAAGAAATGGTTATGGTGGTCCAGATGGAAGAAAAATGGAATGGAAATGTGAACATTTAGTCAGAGATGTCACTGGTAAGTCACTAAATGTTACTGCCCTGTATTCATCTAAATCATCTGCAGAGCCCTGTGTAGATCCGATATATACCACTATATGGTCACCGTATAGTGATCATATCGGTATACCTAAGTTAGGGGCCCACTTGAACATGTTCGTCCCCCCTGTGCTCAACCCCTAGCTACGCCTCTGAACAGGGTACAAGGTAATCAGAGTAGTAGAGGCTTGGAACAAACTACCAGCAGATGTAGTTGGGAAATTTAATCATGACAGAGATAGTCTTGTTTCTATCCCAACATAAATATAAAAAGGGCACACTAGATGGACCAAGTGGTCTTTTTCTGCCAATCAATCTATGTTTCTACATTCTGGTGGGACCCAAATAGAAACCGTCATAGTCAGAAGCTGTGCTTGAACAGCCTTAACCCTTTCGCTGTCAGGGGTCTCCAGGATTTTTGTACCCCCGGTAGCCAGAGCAATTTTCAGTTTTGAGATGGACAAATAAAACCTAAATGTATTTAAATAAATAAATAAATTAAATAAATAAATAATACTAACCCCCCCCCCGCCCCATAACTATATTTTTTCTTAAATCAGACATATGCAGCATTGTGAGAATGCCACTTGGTACTGTATGTGAACGGCAACTTCATGCAATTTTGATTTAAAGTGTATGTTTTATTAAAAAGAATGCAAATAAATGTATATTAGTTGCTAAAAGTGGAAACCAGACAAAAAGTTATATGCCTCCTAAAAATAAGAGTTCAATATGCACAGAGTTCAGTCATATCACTAAGGCCTACACCTGCGTGCACTTATCTTTAGAAAATCACTAAAACTGGATGGAACAAAAATCTGCTTTGAAGCTGGAAATGTTGAAAAAGTATCATCCTATAAAATGTAGGGATTACACACCGTGAAAAGCAAGTGAACCCCTAAACCCCATATATTTTTTTGAAGAGTAGACAACCTGAAGATTATATGTGTCTCAATGGGTTATCAATAGCCATGTCCACCTGTAACTTTGTGACAAAACAGTAATTTAAAAAAAAAAAAAAATGTACTAAAACATACAGTGGGGAAAAAAGTATTTAGTCAGCCACCAATTGTGCAAGTTCTCTCACTTAAAAAGATGAGGCCAGCCTGTAATTGACATCATAGGTAGACCTCAACTATGAGAGACAAAATGAGAAAACAAATCCAGAAAATCACATTGTCTGATTTTTAAGGAATTTATTTGCAAATTATGGTGGAAAATAAGTATTTGGTCAATAACAAAAGTTCATCTCAATACTTTGTTATATATCCTTTGTTGGTAATGACAGAGGTCAAACGTTTTCTGTAAGTCTTTACAAGGTTGGCACACACTGTTGCTGGTATTTGGCCCATTCCTCCATGCAGATCTCCTCTAGAGCAGTGATGTTTTGAGGCTGTCGCTGGGCAACACGGACTTTCAACTCCCTCCAAAGGTTTTCTATGGGGTTGAGATCTGGAGACTGGCTAGGCCACTCCAGGACCTCGAAATGCTTCTTACGAAGCCACTCCTTTGTTGCCCTGGCGGTGTGCTTGGGATCATTGTCATGCTGAAAGACCCAGCCATGTTTCATCTTCAATGCCCTTGCTCACAATACATGTCCCCATTCATTCTTTCATGTACACGGATCAGTCATCCTGGTCCCTTTGCAGAGAAACAGCCCCAAAGCATGATGTTGCCACCCCCATGCTTCACAGTAGGTACGGTGTTCTTTGGATGCAACTCAGCATTCACTCTCCTCCAAACACGACAAGTTGTGTTTCTACCAAACAGTTCTACTTTGGTTTCATCTGACCATATGACATTCTCCCAATACTCTTCTGGAACATCCACATGCTCTCTAGCAAACTTCAGACGGGCCCATATATGTACTGGCTTAAGCAGAAGGACACGTCTGGCACTGCAGGATCTGAGTCCCTGGCGGCGTAGTGTGTTACTGACGGTAGCCTTTGTTACGTTAGTCCCAGCTTTCTGCAGGTCATTCACTAGGTCCCCCCATGCGGTTCTGGGATTTTTGCTCACTGTTCTTGTGATCATTTTGACCCCACGGGGTGAGATCTTGCTTGGAGCCCCTGATCGAGGGAGATTATTAGAGGTCTTGTATGTCTTCCATTTCCTAATTATTGCTCACCCAGTTGATTTCTTCACACCAAGCTGCTTGCCTATTGCAGATTCAGTCTTCCCAGCCTGGTGCAGGTCTACAATTTTGTTTCTGGTGTCCTTCCACAGCTCTTTGGTCTTCACCATAGTGGAGTTTGGAGTGTGACTGTTTGAGGTTGTGGACAGGTGTCTTTTATACTGATAATTTCAAACAGGTGCCATTACTACAGGCAAAGAGTGGATGACAGAGGAGCCTCTTAAAGAAGAAGTTACAGGTCTGTGAGAGCCAGAAATCCTGCTTTTTTGTAGGGGACTAAATACTTATTTTCTACCATAATTTGAAAATAAATTCTTAAAAAAAAATAAATCAGAATGTGATTTTCTAGATATGTTTTCTCATTTTGTCTCTCATAGTTGAGGTCTACCTATGATGTCAATTACAGGCCTCTCATCTTTTTAAGTGGGAGAACTTGCATAATTGGTGGCTGACAAGACTTTTTTTCCCACACTGTATATTTGCACCTAAAACACCTATTCAATCATACATTCACCCACAAAAACACATAGAAAATAGATTAAGGTGTACACAATTTATACCGTATTTTTTTCGGACTATAAAACGCACTTTTTTTCCCCTCCAAGTTTGGGAGGAAAATGGGGGTGCGTCTTATAGGCCAAATGTGGGGGTGTTTTGGCGGGGAAGGTGGGCGGATGAGCAAATAAGTTAAAAAAAAAAAAAAAAAAAAAAAAAAAAGTTCTAGATCACCCCCATTCCCTAGAATACATATAAAAGTAGAAAATTACTGTGAAACACATACACATTATGTGTTTCACTTTCAATTGAATTACTAAATTAATAAAAACTTTTGATATTCTAATTTATTGAGATGCACTAGTATGTTAAAAATCTATACAGCACCTAGCAAACTATGACTGTGACACCTATATCTAACTTTGAGATTGCACAGCATACAGTATATAAAAAACACAATATTTCATATATACAACCACCTTCATGCAACTTTGCAGCAAGCAGATTACAAGCTGCACAAAATTTCAAATTTGCCACTAAAGTGCATGCTCAAGCAATCCCTTTCTGCAAATAAAATGTACTTTCCCAAAAACTGCAAGATGTGAGGAATTAATGAATTAACACACACACACACTTATTTAAAGGTGCAGAAAATTCATAGAAAGGTGCAGCTTAGATAAGAATATAATTTTCTATTCCCCCATCAAAATTGTAGAAATGTATATGTTGATCTCTAGTGGTAATCATTAATGCTATTATTTTAGCATGTGATGAATATCCCAAGAGAGGCGTATTTTACGCTATAAAAATCAGGTATGGACAGGGTCAAATATAAACTTTATTGATGACTTTGTAAGGGTTTGTTTCAACTCTTTTGGCACTGCGACCTGAACGATCGTAAGCGTCTGGGTTACAGCGTCAATAAACTTCCTGGTTATTTTCAGAGGGGTATTACTGAAGAATATCCCTTCGATTAGGCTCAGAGGAGTATTACATTATCCCTCTGACAATCAGAGAACAAAAGTATAGTATGCCCTCTGATTGATAGGAGAGGGGATAACATGGACAGAAATCCTCTCTATCCCTCCCCCTGGTGTCACACAGGTTATGCACAAATGATGATGATTTATCATAGTCTCTGCAGTCTGCAGCTCTGCTCCTGCCCCCTCCTTCCTTTTACATGCAGCTCTAAGACATTGCCATAGGCTGGAGGAGAGAGGACACTTTAGAGCCCCATATTTCAGGATCTGTTAGGGCTATGAAGATGAGCTTGGATTCATTTTAAAGATGGAAATCTCATCATCATGATAGACCTTACAGATTCGGAGTGATCTGCTGTTAAAAACGCTGCATCTGCAATGGGATCTCAATGCCAAATAGTGTATTCACCACAGAATCGCTCCGGATGTGTAAGGACTATCAAGATGATATTCTCTTCTTTAAATGGAATCCAAGATAATCTTCATAGCCCTAATTGATCCTGAGAGATCGGCATTAGTAGTAAGGACGTATTAGATACATCCTCCGTTACAAAAGCGCCACCCGGGGAGGATGTATAAATATGTGGGCGGCAGGGAAAGGGTTAAATTATTTGATAACACTTCAGACAGAGATATGGTAAGCTCTTGTGGTTAAATTAAGGCACTAGGGGTGTCTTTTTAATCCATTCAAATTTGTATGTTTAGAGGGGAGTTTTCCATGCCAGTGTTAATTTGGTTCACTGGCATGAAATATGCTGGAGTTAAGAGGCTCTGCCCTCTTAATTATGGTGCATGTTGGATGGTCTTTTGCGCCAGAATTTAAAACTACAGCAGTTTTCTGTGATCATAAGTGAGAAGAAGTAGTAAGAGGGGTGCAAGAAGTGGCGCATCTTTGGTACAAATTACAGCTATGCCTCAAAGATGTGCCACTTGTATGACTTTTTTTTGCATGTGTGTGATATTAAATTTCCTCCAATGTGTTTAGAGGTGACTGACAAATGGGAAAAAAAAAAAAAAAAAAAGAGAAAATTATATGAACCCATATTTTACATTCAAAAAGAGTTTAATAATTTTTCAAAACAGTATACAAGTAAAACTGCCAATAGATGTAAAAGGAACCAGCAAAGGCAAACCATGGCTCTGACACAGCAGAGCTTGTAACATATTAACAAGATATATACAAGGCGGCAATCAGTAAAGAGGGAGATGGAACAAGGGCAATGGAAGCAGTGGTGGAAAAGTAGGAGGAGGGGTATTGTAGAAAGATGATTGGAAAGTGGAGGAGTAGTAGAAAGAGTGTGAACCCATTTTTATTACATGGGTGTCCTATCCAAGAAAGATAGGGTAGAGGAAGCTTTCCTACAGTTACACTGCATTTGTTAATTAGTTGAAAATAATTCTATTTTAAATCACATGGAAAGGAAAAAAAAAAATAAAAATAAAAAAATAGATTAGACGGAAATACTGAAATATCTGGGATCTAGTTTTTGAAATTGTGTCACCATCTAACTTTGTGTCCCAAGTATTAATAAACATGACACTCAAGTGGTAAACCAGGACAGAGGGTTATACCAAGCAAATATTTTGAGGATGAGTGGATACAGAAAGTACACTGGAAAAGTGTAAAACTTTTTTTTTTTTTTTTTATACAATACAAAGAGTATATGCTCTATTTTACCTTTTACGCTACTTATTTATCATTATTACAATGGCTACCTCAAAACCACATTACCAGTATTGCTCTTTTCCCACCATACTCTTATTTCAGGAAAGAACATACAATAAGATATTGTAATGTATATTATTGTTGCTAAAATTACAATTTTGTCTGCACTTAAATGGTTATTCACATTTCCAGGATCATATTCAAACTTGTAGCTTAAGCTAACTGAAGTTATTACCCAATACATTGCTTTATCGATCTTGCATAGTTTTTGACCACTTCTGCTATCTAGCAGCAGTGGCTGGTGACTGCCTGTGAAAACAGGTCATACTGTGATCATGTGACTTTATAAGATAAGAAAAGAACTGAAGACATGGGGGGGGGGGGGGGGGGAGGGGAGTGTATGAAGTAGACTAATCGCTTACCTTGCTTTCTCTTTCAAGTTCACTCCTTAACCACTCAAAATCACTATATCTTCTGCGGACACAAGATTCTTTTAGTTTAAAAATTGGCAGATTAGTCTGTAAAACAAAATATTACATATTTTAAAGCAGTCACTCTATTAAAATCAGCAGAAATAACCTTGCAAAGTAAATACAAGGGAAAAAGTCCCATAGGATAAGGACTAAACAAAAATGAAAACGTGTAATGTTAATATTCCAGTGTTAAAGCTGAAATTTTATGTAATTTTAAAAAAAGCCAGTATGGCAAAATATGAAAAAAAAAGAAGTTTTTTTTTTCAAATTTCTGCCGTTTGTCTCTCTCTGCTGCAGGTTATCTCACAGAAATGCCTACTCAGCCAATGTCTGGCTAAGGTGGGTAAATGTCTGGTTGAGCAGTGATCTCGCGGGACCAAAAGTAGTGACTTGGCGGGGTGTTCTAAGTGTCTGAACAGGTGTGGTGGGGGACTGGTTGAGTATAAATTTTCCTTCATATGGTTACCCCAGAGTGAAACCTTTAAGAACAAAAATAAATAAAATAAAGTAATTTAGGTACTCAGGTGTATACAATCCATCACGTAAACCTTACTGAATTCCAACATGGTAATAAAATAGGATGCCACCATTGCAAGTCAGTTAGTGAAATTCCACCCCTCTTAGAAAATCCACCAGCAAGTGAGAGTGGTATTAATGAAAAGCAGATCCACGGCGACTTTGCCATGTGGCAGACCACTTAAGGTTACAAAGTGAGATAGGAAAGTGCTGAGGTGTATAGAGTGCATTAAAGCAGGACCTTTCATGCCCTCTAAGATATGGCATGTTCAGTGGCGTAACTAGGAATGGCTGGACCCCAAGGTGAACATTTGACATGCCCCCCCCCCCCCGAACCGGTTACGGGTCCCCAAACAGTAAAATATGCTTAGCAGAGGCCCAAGATAGTATTATATGCTCAACAGTGGCCCCCACACAGCATTATATGCTCCAGTGGCCCCCATACAGCATTATATGCTCTACATTTCTCCCCCCACACACAGTATAATATGCTACCCACAGTGGCCCCACACAGTATAATATGCTCCACACAGTGGTCCCCACCCAGTATTATATGCTTCCCACAGTGGTACCCACCCAGTATTATATGCCCCCCATAGTGGGCCCCACCCAGTATTATATGCTCCCTACAGTGGCCCCCACACAGTATTATATGCTCCCCACAGTGGGCCCCACCCAGTATTATATCTTCCCTACAATGGCCCCCACACACAGTATTATATGCTCCCCACAGTGGTCCCTACCACCTTGCCTTACCTTTCCTTGGCATCCTTGCTCCATCCTGCCGTCTTCAGCGTCTTCAGGCCCTCTTCCGACATCGCTGCTGAGGCCTGTGATTGGGCCTCAGCGGTCACGTGGGGGCGCACTGACGTCATTATGCGGCCGCGCCCCATGTGACTGCTGGGGCCTAATCACAGCCCTCAATCATGACGGAGGAGCGCCGGAGAGGACGCTGCGCCCAGGAGAAGTGAGAATATGTGTTTATTATTTTCAGTCACCTCCCCTGGGCTGCCATCTATTGGAAAGGGGCCTGCAACATGCCAGGACTCCTTTCCAATAACAGTATGTATAGCGGTCGGGGAACCAGGCTTTCCCCGACCGCTATCATAATGGTCCGGGGCCCGGCCATCTCCAGCTGGCCGCGGGCTCCGTAACCTGCCAGGTCCATTCGCGGTCTCACCCCCTGCAACCACGATCATTACTGGTTTGTGGGGTTCGCGGTAGCATCTGCCACAGGGCTCAGGGGCCCCTAATGTCCCGAGCCCTGTGGCAGCCGCTACCCCGATAGTTACGCCCCTGGGCATGTTCTATACCGTTGCAGAGCTGACAGTGCGCTGAATTCAGGAAAGTCACAGTGCCCTGTAATGAAGCTGGCCCCTTTAACAAGTCCAGAGATATCGATATCCAAAAACAACAACACATATCTCTAAAACCAGGGAAAATACCGACAAAACTAAAACTGCACTGAAGTCAGCGAAGTGTCAGCTTTGCAACAGTATATTACATGCCATATTTTAGAGAACATGAAAGGTCTAGCAACAGCATAGTGATGAATCATGCTTCCCTATCTGGGACACAATAGACAACTGTATTCTTCCAACTTTGTGCAAAGAGTTTGGGGAAGGTTTTTTTCTGTTCCAGCATGATTGTGCTCCTGTGTACAAAGCAAATTTTGGTGAGATTGGTATGGAAGAACTTTACTGGCCCACATACAGCCTGAACATCAAACACCTTTGGGGTAAACTAGATCAGAGAATGCAAACCAGACACTCTCATCCAACACCAGTGTCTGAGTTTACAAAAGCTCTTCTGGATGAATGGGCAAAAAAACCCCACAGTCACACTCCAAAATCTTTTAGAAAAAAAAATAAAAGCATTCTCAGAATAGTCGAAGCGGTTTTAGCTACAAAGAGAGGACCCAACTACATATCAAAGGAGTTTTTTGGGACTATGATATTGATCGCTTATCCTAAGTGTAGGTCATCATTATCGGATCAGTAAAGTCCAATATCCAGGAACAAAGCCAAGGCAGTATATCTCTTCTCAGAGAGAGGTGATAGATGTGGTTCAGAGGAGGCACTATTACACCTTAATGGGAGTCTACCATTGTAAAAAGAGAGAAAAGTCCTGTAAAGAGGCAAAAACCCAGAGGAACCCATTATAGTTTATGTGGTCTGCAGGTTTCCGCATGTAATTGTGTCTTAAGTGGACAGGGTCTCAGTCTTTCAGGACCCCATGCGGACCTGAAGGATGAAAACCCGAAACCTAGTGTTAACCTAGCGTAACAATGTTAACTTTTTTTTTTTTGTTTTTTTTAATGCCCATCAGACACCTGCATTAAAATCAATTCACTGGAATTGCGCTATTCACATGACTTTTTTTTTTACAGTGTTTTTTTAAGACAATATCTGTAAAGCTCTGCAGAATAAGTTGGCGCTATAAAGTAGCTATATAAGTAAAAATAAACACATACATTTATGACGGATTTCACAGGTCCCTCAAAAGACTCAAGTCTATGAGGGATCTGTGAAAACGAGTGTCCCACTGATGCAAAATGGCTGTGAAAAAAGTCCATTTTCCACAGCCGTATTGCACCTCAGTCATCTAAATAGAACCTTACTCAATCACACAGAGTCAGTACTAGCACTATAACTAAGCTAACACATTAAACGGGGACTTATATGACTGATTTTTGGAACAGGTCTTCGATTGAAGATCAGTGGGAGTCTGACGGCTCCCTGCTTCATAATTGAGCTGAAGTTGGGGTAGCCCCGAACAGCGGGACAGAAAATGCAGAACTGTCCTGCTGTTCCATGGGAGCTCCTGCTACCATAGGGCCCCGTGCTAGTGCACCGTTGACCCTATGGTTAAAGCGGCCCTGCTGCTGAGCACCACAAGCAGTGCTTCTGCTTCACAGGCCATGCAACAGCACATTCTTTCGTCACATGGTTTGTGCGTATCTCAGTTTCATTAAAGTGAATGGGGATGAGCTGCTACAACAAGCACAGCTGCTGTACAACGTACCTCTGTCGGTCTTTCTTTGTTGTCCTATACAAAAGATAGGTCAATCTTACAGAGCCATAAGCCAGTGATATCGCATACATATGTTACATGGCCCATGTGCAGCTCAGTCCTATTGAAGTGCATTACCAAACACGGTCCCTATATAGTGTATACCACTATTGATGAACTATCCTTAGGATAGCTCATCAATTTTCTCCGAAAAAAACCCTTTAAGACTCATGTTTGAAACATGGATCTCTACAAATCCCCTCCCCATATTCTGAAAAGATAGACATTGCATATGGAGTGACTACAATGGAGTTAGCCTTAACTTACCAATCAACTGAAATGGAAGAGTATTTTTTGCTGCTCATGTTTATACATAAAAATTACACAAATCCTGGAATATTATCCCAGCTATGAAGAAATAACCCCAAATTAAATACAAGTAAACATTCTTTATGGATTACCAAGCTCTCCAACTGTGAAAACATGAGTCAGGATTAATAACCAGCAGCAAAACCTCTCATTAAGGTGAAGTCAAACCTGGACAGGAGCTCAGCAGAACTGATTCCTCTCCAGAAGAGAGGTCAACCAGACCGCAGGATAGCAAATCAGCTATTAAGAATGGTATCAGGTCTCTCCTATTACATCTCTATTGGCTTTTTACCCGACTTCAACTCTATACATCCAGTATAAAGCATGGAAAGCCTTCACAGCTCAGGGTTTTCTGCAGGTGATATTTTGCATTTCAAATTCGCTCCTCTCAAATTACTTCACAAAAGAGGATTAGCTGCTCTCTTCTAGTGACCCTGGAAAGATCAAGCTTGTGAAAACTGTTTAGAAGAATTTTCATACACTGAGTACGGAAGTCTATAAAGTTAATCTCTGAAATAACAGATCAAGTTTACGACTACAATACAAGGAGGTAAAAGTGCCAATTCATCTCAGTTTACCAAGCATTTCCCTCATTCTGAACTTTTGACATAATAGTTTAAAATAAAAAAAAAAATAGCCAGTGTTAACTTTAGAAAAAACATGACTTTTTCTACCAAAAATTGAAGGTCTAAGAAACTGCCAATTCCACTTCACAAACTGACATACTACTGATGAAGAGCATAATGAAGTGAATAGTGGAGAATAAGTGCCATGCTCCAGCAAACGCAATATGCTCCAGCAAACGCAATATACTCCAGCTATGATTTGGGCTATAGCAGTACTACTTTAATATCTGGCATAAATTGTGGTAAATTTCTCAGGCAACAGGAAGCAGCACACCTCCCACTAAACCCTGCTTACTTTTGATAACCTATGAGGAATGAAAAAAAATTGGTAATTTTGGCACAAAAAGGTGCGCACCAATATTTGCACAATTTTTTTTTTTTTTTTAAAAAGCAGGTGCAAATCCCTAGATAAATACCGCTGCACCCACAGTAAGCTTGGTTTCCCCTCAGCCTGAATAATTTAAAACAGGTCTTTCCTGTGGTTGGGTTTAGACAGTTGTTCTTTACGTAAAGGGAGTCTGTCAGCAGAAAAACTGGTATCAAACTAATGACAGTACCTTGTAGGGCAGCTTCTACACTTTCCAAAGATGCCTTATTTGTATTCTGCATTGCAGCTCCATTTCCATGAAAATCATGATTTTATCCATATGCAAAATATTTGAAAAGGGCTTTACACCAGGTTCACACTAGGGCCAGACAGTTACAATGGTTACACATGAAGCCCGGTGGACCCGATTGACTATAAAGGTCTGTCAGGTGTCCGCCAACAATGAAGTTAGAAGTTTACATACTGGGGAAGGGAAGGGAAGGAAGGAAAGGAAGGAAAGGAAGGAAAGGAAGGAAGGAAGGAAGGAAGGAAGGAAGGAAGGAAGGAAGGAAGGAAGGAAGGAAGGAAGGAAGGAAGGAAGGAAGGAAGGAAGGAAGGAAGGAAGGAAGGAAGGAGGAAGAAGGAAAGAAGGAAGGAAAGAAAGAAAGAAAGAAAGAAAAGTAAGTTGAAATATCTGCAGGATTGCTGGGCAGTCTGTTCTTCACACATGATGTCCTATCAGTTTTTCTTCTTCTAAGGTTCTCAATTTGGCTGAAGCACATTTTGCATTTTATTTTGAGGCTGTGGGTATGTACAATAAAGAGCGGTCTGTCCCCCTCCCCTTTCCATTTTAACCAGTTTGGTTAGTTTAAATGCAATTTTGCAGGGGTAACTGTACAAGAGCGAAAAGTTAGTGACTTGTGACTAATGATTTAAAGGGAGTCTGTCAGCACCAAAAACATTATTTAACCAGCTCCAGTACTTTACAGCGCTCAGAGCCGTGAGTACAGTGCTATAGTTTGTTTGTAGAATGACCCTTGATTTTGATGAAAAGCTGTTTTATATTCCTATGCAAATGATTCTAAGAGTGCATCGGGTTAGTGTTCTGAAGCAACCCGGCACTGCAGCAAGATCTTTACTCACATCTCTGAGCACTATAAGGTACTGGAGCATAACCGCATAACTGTACGTCGTGGAGAGAACTTCATTAATGCACCAGGACGTACAGTTAAGTCACAGCTCCCGATGCTTTTTCTAGCAGGGAGAATGGCTGGGTATCGGGAGCTCAGCTGTTGACAGCTAAGACTCCCATGTGACTTTTTTTTTTTTTTAATTCTCTCAAGATCCGCTAGGGCTATGAAGATGACCTTGGAATCATTTTTTTTTTTTTCTTTCAACTAATTTTTATTAGATTTTACAAAGGTGTAGAATACAAAACTGTAGGATACTGCATACATAATACAAAGGTAATTGAAAGAGGGTGGGTGGGAACAATCTCAGGGAAAAAACAGCATAAAGTGAACAACCAAGAAAAACCAGACTGAATAGGGATGAACAGGACATAAAAACCAACAGACACAGGGTTGTGGGGACCACAAAAGGGGAGGGAAGGAGGGGGTTGGAGATCAGGGCCATGGAGGACGCAGTACGTGTCCCATGGGGACCAGACTGAATGGAAGGCATCCATTGTGCTAGTGAGCATGGCAGTGAGGAACTCCAGACTGTGGACGTCCTTGACACGGGACACAAGGGCAGGACCACTAGGGGGCTTCACACTCTTCCAGTGGAGGGCCACCAATGTTTTCACTTCAGTGCAGAGATACAGGAAGAGTTTAGAGGCCTTCCTATCGAGATGTCGGTGAGGTAAATTAAAGTAAGTAAACAAGAGGATCCAGTGGGACACCCTGGAGAAAGAGCTTATCAGTCAATACCTTCACTTCCGCCCAGAAAGTACGTATCAAGGAACAGTTCCAAAAAATATGGTATAATGTGCCCTCTTCACTGAGGCATCTCCAGCAGACTGTGGAGACCTTGGAATCATTTTAAAGATGAGATTCTCCTCTCTAAAATAATACCAAGATCAACATGATAGCCCTTACAGATCAAGAGCGATTCGCTATTGGGTGCTGAGATTCTAATGCTGATGTCAATTCCCGACAGCGTTTAACAGCAAATCTCATCTTTAAAAGGAATCCAAAGGTCATCTTCATAGCCTTAACTGATCCTGAGATATGGGGCTCTAAAGTGTCCACCCTCCTCCAGCCATCTTAGCCAGCTGCACGAAGGAGGGGGAAGTAGCAGAACTACAGACTTCTGTACACGTTATCCTGTCTCCTATCAATCAGTGAGCATACTATACTTTTGCTCTCTGTAATACCCATTTGAACATAACCTAACCAGGAAGTTTATTGGCGCTGTCACCAAGACATTTACCATCGTCCAGGTCGCAGCGCCAAAAGAGTTGCACCAAACACACAACACATTCACAAAGTCATTAATAAAAATTTACATTTTTTCACTGACCCTGTCCTGTCAATGCCTGATCTTTAAAGAGTAAAATACAGCAACCGCCTCTCTCGATATCTGTTACACACTAAAATAACAGCAATAACAATTATCACTAGAGATGAACGTATAAAATACCTGTGACAAGCGGAAAAGTTCCATCAGTCAGATAACACCTTTTCACTCACTGAACATCATCACATAAAATTCCAGTTTTTGGCAGATTTCAGATGGGTATAATAGTGGGTGTTTTGTTTTTTGTTTTTTTGAACCCACAGTACAAACGAAACACCTGGACTTCAAGTAGTTTGGGGTTAAAAACATTTTAATGCAAAAAATGTCATCTTCTATTTTCACGGCCCAATTCTGTGAAATATCTGTAGGGTCAAAATACTCACTATACCCCTTGACAAATTCCCTGAGGGGTCTAGTTTCCAAAATAGGGTCACATTTCAGGGGTTTCCACTGTTCTGGCACCTCAGAGTCTCTGCAAATGCGACATGGCACTTGAAAACAATTCCATCAAAATCTGCCCTTCAACAGCCAAATAGTGCTCTCTCTGTTCCAAGCACAGCCATGTACCCATACAGCAGTTTACGACCACATAAGGGGTACTGTTACGTTCAGGAGAAATTGTATAATGAACTGTGGGGTGCTTTTTCTCTTTTACCTCTTGTGAAAACGAGAAATTTGGGGCTAAAGAGACATTTTACTGGAAAGAGTAAATTTTCCTTTTCATGTCCCAATGGTAGTAAATACTGTGTAGGGTCAAAGTGTTCATTATACCCATTGATAAATTCCTTGAGGGGTGTATTTTCTTAAATTGGGTAATTTAATGGGGGTTTTATTGTTCTGGTACCTCATGTGCTCTGCAAATGCAACATGGCACCTGAAAACGACTTGTTTATTTTGTTTTAATTGCTTCAAGGGTTAAACTTATCAAATGTGGTCTTGAATTGTTTTGGTGGCGCAGTTTTGAAAACGGGTGATTTATGGTGGTTTCTAATACAAAGAGCTTTCAAAGCCCCTTTGGAACTGAATTAGTACCTTCAAAAATTTGTTTTGTAAGTTGTCTTGAAAACTCCTGTTAGACTGAAATCCTTATAACGTCCAAAAAAATTTAATCAATGTTTCAAATTTGATGTCAACATAAAGCAGAGATATGGTAAATTATGTTTATTAACTAATTTGAGTGGTATGACTATATGAAAAGAGGATAATTTCAAACTTTGAAAACTGCATATTGCAAATATGCATCTAAATTTTCACCAAATTTCCTATTTTTTCCATAAATAAACAACACATATTCACCCAAATTTACAACAAACAGAAAGTACAATGTGTCTCAAAAAAACATTCTTAAAAATCACCTGGAAAAGTTAAAGCGTTCCAAAGTTATCACCACATAAAGTTACACGTCATATTTGAAAAATGGGTCTGTATCAAAATCCAAAACTGGCTGTGACACCAAGGGGTTACTATCATTTTTTTGGTGCTGATAGACTTCCCTTTAAAGAGAACTCTTGGCATCATTCAATAGGCGCTGCTCCGCTGATTGTGACGCAGTTGGAACTTTTTCTCTAGCCCCACCGTTCTAGAACAATCATAGCTATTAGTTTCAGCAAAATTATTCTCTTTGTCAGGTGGGTGGGTCTGGATTGGAGCAGAAAGACAGGGACTTCCCAACTGACAGAGCATAATTGTGCTGAAACGAACGACAATGATTACTCAGGAACAATGGGGGCTAAAGAAAGATTTCCAACTACGCCAGAATCAGTGAACCACTATTGGAGATGATGGAAGGGATGAAAGGTCCTTTAACCACTTCAGTACCGGGCCAATTTCTGGTTCAGGACCAGACACTTTTGCCGGTTTTTTTGTATATGTGGTTTTGAGGGCTATAACATTTTTATCATATGCGTTATTCAACTAATTTCTGCGTCTTTTTCAGGGCTTTATTTTAATGTTTTTATTTTTGCATGTTTTTTTTAATTTTAATTATATCCGGGAAAATATAAACAAAGGGGAGGAAAAACGTGTTTCACTTTTTTTTTTAAATTTAATAGCACAAAGTGCTACTAAAAGTTTTTAAAATAGTTTTTCCTCTCCGCTCCAGTAATTTTTATTTTGTATTGTGTTGTCGGTGGTGGGGCTAGAACTTGTGATAATGGCGTACTTTATTTTTTTTACTTATTTTACTGTAATGTTTATTTTTTACATTGTGTCCCCATAAGGTCATAATAGACCGTTGGAGGCGTCTGAACAGTATTTATTTTTTTTATTTTAGATGGGGGAAGCGGATTTCCCCTGTAACTTGGGCTGATACATTTAGCCCCAATTATAGGAGGAATACAGACTCCTTCCCAGAACTACAGAGCTGATCTGCTCCTGTAGGACCCAGCAGCTCTTACAGCCTCTGATCCCGGCAGATCATGTGATCGCCGGGTCATTGGGAAGCCACATCATGGCAGCTCCCATAGCTATGTACACAGCGCTCATTGGGCGCTGTGTACACAGTGATCGGGTAGTGATCCCTGCCTTCTCTAAGGGAGCTCCGGCTGTAACAGCCAGCTCCCTGTTTCTGCAGTTGATTTTGTGCAGCTGCTGAAAACTGCAAGGACATACTTCCGGACATATATAGTCTATGGACGTTCCGGAAGTGGTTAAAAAAGTTGTATTGTTTGTGCCAATGCCAGAAGTATATTTTTGCCATCCCCCATATATCTATCATGAAAAAAAAAAACCAAAAAAAACAAAATAACATTGTTTTTGAAGGTAAAATTAACATGCGTTTTTAAAAATGTTGTGCGTTTTCATATTTTTTTTTTCCTTCAGTATGGTGATGAGATACATTCTGGCTCTGTTTCCAAAAAAAGCTGCAACATGGGGCTTTATCCTTACCCCCTTAAGGACTGGACCAATTTTCATTTTTCCCTCCCCACCTTCCATGAGCAACAACTTTTTCGTTTTTCAGTTCACATATTCACATGATTGCTAATGTATTGCAGTGAATAGTAAAATCCCTTGACTTCTATAACACACTGCCTTGTCATACTAATGACAAGCCTGGGAGCCTTCAAAATGCTCTCGGCTGTCATAGCAACCAATCGCGGTCGGTCAAAGATGGTGGCGCCCATGGCCCCTGCGCACTTTAGATGCCGACGTTAAACGCAACGTGTTAACTGCTGCGATTGGTGTCGGTTCCGATCCTGCATCTCTTTACAAACTTGCTTTTGGTGTCATATAAAAGAGAATATTCTTTGTTTGTACGTTTTATAATGTCACTATTTAAAGTGACGCTCCCCCATCCTCATGTTCTCTACATTTTACACAGCCCTGTACTCCAAGCATGTACTCTATTCACAGTAACTTTCAGTGAGAGGCTGAAATCAGTTGTCAATACAGAAGCAAGGGAGAGAATAAAGATATGCAGGATAAGATAAAGGAAACAAAATCTGTTAATAAAGTATATCACAAAATGTATTAATGACAAAAATATCGACAGAAAAAAAAATCTAAACTTTTCCGAAAGCTTAGTTATGCTTTAAGCTATGCCATCATATTAGGCACATTGAGGTGACTTATGTGTGAGGTGGAGGAACAGAGAGCCTGAATGTTCTTACTGAAGGAGGATATGATGTAGTACAAATCTAGCCTTAAACTGTGCTGCAGGAGACTGAAGTGCATGGAAGGGAGCACATTTTACATAAAAGAAATCCAGAATGTACTGTGATAGTCAGGTGGGGTTGCAGTGACAAAAAAAAAAAAAAAAAAAAGTCTCTTTCGTCCTTAACGTCTAAGCAGGTCTTGCAGCTTGTAAAGCTAGTAACAGTGCCAATAGAACAAAAAGTATGTGTAAAGATAGCATTAAAGAGGCTACCCATGATTTACAAAAGCCGCCCCACTGGTCCCTGTTGGTCTCTGGAATGAGGACATGCCCGCTGTATCCAATCGATGACCCCAGCAATCATCAGAATGATTTACATGATGTCACTGAAAGAAGTAAGCAAAGACTTATGGGGGAAATTGCAGGAAATTTAAAAAGGCAACTAGAGTTTTCTTTTATCCCATTCCCTGCTCTTTACTACATTTTTGAGAAAAAAAAAAAAAAAAAAAAAACCCAACCTGGAAATTGTGTAAAAATGTGTGATGTACATAAGTCTGCTTAATACTAACCAATTCTGATGTTCCATACCAACTTAATATATGTTGTTTAACTAGCACAGAAAAATGGTAGTGCATTTCAGAGAGTATAGGATCCTGTGTGGGAAAAAACTTCCCAGAAACAATGCAGCAAGGACTACACAGCTACTTGGTATCAGAACTCTTTTCTGAAGCCCTCTTCACAGAACGTCTTGTTTAGGACATTCTTTGTTTTGTTGCGCTGCACAACCAACTTCCCATTAGTTTACTGCTAATATTGCTGCTTGCTTTAACTGTAAAATGTACCTGTTACATTATGCACCATAGTAGACTATATCACAGGAATAAAAGGCTGAATATAGCTTTTAAATAATATTTATAATTTGTAGGAAGTCACTGTAAATTGCATGTCCCCAAAATCCTTCCCTCCCAACCTCTTCACATAAAGGAAAACAGAGTAAAGACACTGGAAATTAGAAGAGAGTCAAGTGCCACTTTATGTTGTTGCTAGATGCTTTTTAGAAGCCAATGAACATAATGAATAATACTGCGGGGCTTCTTTCATCCTGCTTTACTAGTCATAGACATAAACATAAAGCTGCCTTGTTGCCATGGAGCCTACTTTTATACTGCCATTTCAAGTAGGCCAAGGTAGCCTTGATACAGCTGGGTTTACATTTCCATTAAAATAGTTGTTTGAAAGTTTAAAAAGAAGCTATTCACTTTGGCTTACTGTTTATTGCTTATGTTAATATCCAATTAACTTTCAAAAGGGCATCTCAATGCTGTGAGCATCAGAAGTGAGCTTGGGAAAACAAACAAAAGAGGTGGAATATGTGAAGCAAGAAGCACACTGTGTTACAGCTGCACAACCTCAGAGCCGCATTCATGGAAAATGCACGCCACAACCTGGACCAGGCAAAACAAATAGTACCAGCGCACAACACTGACTGTGCATTTAATGGACCTGTCCAAATATACAGAGCCATGATCCACATGGCTGCAGGCCAAGAACCTCCGCACTCTATGCATTGAGGATAATTGGAGCAACATGTACATACAAGTATGTATGCTGTATGTTAAAGAAAACCTCAAGCACGGCCATAAACTCTTCATTGCCAATCAGAAACACTAAAGTAAAATGCCTTAGGCTACAAAGCAATTATGGCCACAGAACATGCTGCCTTATTGCAAGTAATGAAAGGAAATGTAGTCAAGTCTCGCAAGTTGCTGCAATACAAAAGTCTCATGAAATTCATCACATTTGTATTTCTTTGCAACCGTAGTTAACTTTTCATTACTAGTGAGAAAGGCAGCACAATACAAATGTTGTGACGCTAAGTGATGTTTGCCATGGCCAAAGTCACCATGTAGTCCTAACCTTAATAATTTCATTATCCTGATGCATGGCAGAGTGTAAAACACAATGGAGGAGACTCAAATACAAGTGTATTGCACCTCTATGTCCCCTGTGCCAGAAAAACAGTTATTAATTCATGATGTTGCTGTACGTTGTCATTAGATAGGCACATCCTCTGACCCTAGGCAAAAATCTATGCCAGCTCCTTTTTGGCATAGACATTTCTGACACAAAAGTCGCATGAACAATGATGAATATCGGAGTTGGTAAAGACCCTGTCCATACCCCACCCACTTTCTGAAAAGTGGCCAGGCTGACAAACTCCACTTGCAACTATTTTAGTTTCAACTCTTGTTAAATGGTACCAAAATTGTCAATATGTAATTTTACACACAAAAAAGGGTCATCAAAACAATAATGAAAATGAATTTCCATCTAATACCTTTTTTTTTTTTTTTTTTTTTTGTTCGTTACTCCTTGGGCTACCGTTACACTGGTTTTCTTTTCTGATAAATGGATAATAAAGTTCACTAATGCCCCCTATAGCATCATCGAGGGCAAAGATCAGTTGGCAGCATATAACAGACATGAAGGAATTTTACAGTACACCGCAAGTGCAGTGTATTTTATTAAGGGTTTTAAAATTAAAAAAAAAATTATATAAATTCAAAATCAACCCACTTGCCCCACATTACATATGGATTTTAACTAAAATAAAACATTAAAGGTAACCCTGCATCTGAAAATGCTCGAGCATAAAACTCTAAACACTGTAGTGTGAAGACAAAATATCCGAAATATTCGCCCTTTTACCTCCTAAGAAAAAACATTGGGGAAAATCTTGTCCTGCACAGACAACTATAAGGCAATGCAGCATTTTTCTTGTCGCAGATTGTGCTTTGGTTTTGAGCAATGTCAAGGGTGGCTTGAAAAGAAATGGAAAATATAAAGCAAGCACTTAGACGTTTCCCCTTCTGTTAAATCCACTCCTCACAATGGTTCAAAAAAAAAAAAAAAAAAAAATCTGCAATAAAAAACACTGCATTTCCGCAACATGGGGCCTTAGCCTAACGCTGCTTTCATCTGTGAGGTTAACAAAACTGAATTTACTGACCTGAACAGTATGCCGGGACATGTACCCCTAGCATCATAGAAAGATGTCCATCATAACGGACACATCAAGGTCCGTTAATGTCAATTTTTATAGTGTATGTTTTTTGTTCTGCTTTCTCAACATGCGCAGAACCCCCCCCCCCCCAAAAAAAAAAAAAAAACCCGGACAATAATGGATGACTGTCCGTTAGCCATAGACATTACTGTAAAAAAACCAACAAACCCCCCCCCCCCACACAAAATTTCTGCACCTCTTGCTCATATGTCCACTAAAATAATGGACATGTGACAGATTTGGTGAAGATGTACACTAACGGACAACAGATCAAATCCCACTGAAATCAATGTTAACATTTTGTAACGGATGCTAGTGGAAGAGTGAAGAAATCAGGCGACACTACTTTCCATGGCTAACACGGTACAACATTATACTACTAGTAACGGATGCTAGCAACAGACACTACTAACGGTAGTGTGAACACCCCCTAAGAAAAGTAAAACCATTTAAAAAAAAAAAAAAAGGTGTTTGAATGTTTATGGGTTTCCTCTGGGTAATTAGGTTTCCTCCCACATTCCAAAGACATACTGGTAGAGAATTTATACTGTGAGCTCTATATGGGACAGTGACCAACTATATCTGTAAAGGGCTGTGGAATATGTTGGTGCTATACAAGAGAAATAAATAAATGAAAACACGAAGGGCAAATGTGGGACCACCACATCACAACTGACACAAATATAAAACACATGTTGAAACATCAAGATTGCCAAGTAAAACATCAAATATAAACAAAATATTGTACAGAATTCTGCTAGGTTGACACTAGCGTTTGCGCGTCTAACAGACTTAACAGTGAATTTATAGCAAGCTGACTCTCCATCCTGGAGCATGTAAGTTTTTTTCTCTCTCCAAACCTGTGTAATGTAATATACATTTACTATGTATATTTGATCTGCATTTACATTAGATATCTAGCAACAATAATAATCACTCATGGTAAAGTCGATGTTTTATGTAGCGAGGTACTTCACAGTGTCCTGTCCATCAGTCAAAGACAGCCCACCAGCTTGCCGAAGAATCCAGGAAGTGAAATGAAGGTAGAGCAGGTAATTGGTGAGTGGGAGAGATGGGAAAACCCCTTTAAAGGGGTTGGCCACTTTCAGACCAATATTCAAAGACAAATCTTATTGTCTGTGTAATAAAAAGTTGTACAATTTTCCTATATATTCTCTGTATCAATTCCTCATGTTTATCTAAGTCTCTGCTTGCTTTCATTCATTCTGCTTACTCCCAGTGAATAAAAATCAGACCATGGACAGCAAATCACACGACCATGGACAGCAAATCACACGACCATGGACAGCAAATCACACGACCATGGACAGCAAATCACACGACCATGGACAGCAAATCACACGACCATGGACAGCAAATCACACGACCATGGACAGCAAATCACACGACCATGGACAGCAAATCACACGACCATGGACAGCAAATCACACGACCATGGACAGCAAATCACACGACCATGGACAGCAAATCACACGACCATGGACAGCAAATCACACGACCATGGACAGCAAATCACACGACCATGGACAGCAAATCACACGACCATGGACAGATTTTTATCCACTGGGAGTAAGAAGAATGAATAACAGCAAATAAAGATCTAGAAAACCGTGAGGAATTGATACAGAAAGCATATTTGAAAATTGTACAACTTTTTATTAGACAAACAATAACATTAGTCTCTTAATATTGGTCTCAAAGTGGCCAACCCCTTTAATGTGCAATTCAGAGAAAATCATGTATGGTTTTGGTTCTGTATGGACCTTCCTCACACCATTGGATTGCCAGAAGGTAGGTAGTTATAAAGCATGGGAGAAATGGCAGTCCTACCAAACAGAGGAAGAGCAAATCACAGTGTCGGAATCTTTCTGTATGACTGTCAATCATAGTGAAATCACTAAAATGGCCACTGAAAAGCTGGTTCATGTAGGTGTCATTTTGGTGACCTCAGATAGTAGTAGTGACAGACATGCTGATTTCAGCAGTGTGTTTCAGTTGTCACTGATAGCTAACTGCTGAAAACAGCAAATCAGTTTCCTGCATGTCATGTTTTACAAATGCTTCTGTAGTCAGGAAATAGTGATCACTTGAGTCAGGCTATATGAGAGATACAGTTGAAATCAGAAGTTTACATACACTATATAAAAAGACACAAATGCATGTTTTTCTCACTATCTGACATGAGATCAGAATAAACCTTTCCCGTTTTAGGTCAATTAGGATTACCAAAACTATTTATATTTGCCAAATGCCAGAATAATGAGAGAGAGGATTTTTTAAGGCATTTTTATTACTTTTTGCAAAGTCAAAAGTTTACATACACTAAGATTACTATGCCTTTAAACAATTTGGGACAACCCATATGATGATGTCATGTCTTGGGAAGCTTGTGATAGGTTTATTGGCAATATCTGCGTTAGAGACACACCTGTGGATGTATTTTAAGGCACACCTGAAACACACTGCTTCTTTGTGTAACATCATGGGGAAGTCTAAAGAAATCAGCCAAGATATCAGGAAGAGAATTGTGGACTTGCACAAGTCTGGTTCATCCTTTGGTGCAATTTCCAGATACCTGAAGGTGCCTCGTTCAGCTGTACAAACAATTATACACAAGTACAAACAAAATGGGAATGTCCAGCCATCACACCGCTCAGGAAGGAGACAGGTTCTGTGTCCCAGAGATGAACGTGCTTTGGTATGAAATGTGCATATCAACCCAAGAACAAAAGCAAAAAGACCTTGTAACTGAAGCTGGTAAGAGTGTGTCATTATCCACAGTGAAATGAGTATTGTATAGACATGGGCTGAAAGGCCACTCTGTCAGGAAGAAGCCATTACTCCAAAAGAAACCAAAAAAATCCAGATTAATGTTTGCAAATGCACACAGGAACAAAGACCTTAATTTTTGGAGACATGTCCTGTGGTCTGACAACTAAAATTGAACTGCTTGGCCATAATGATCATCATTATGTTTGGAGGAAAAAGGAAGAAGCTTGCAAGCCTAAGAACACCATCCCAACTGTGAAATACGGGGGTGGCAGCATCATGTTGCGGGGTTGTTTTGCTGCAGGAGGGACTGGTGCACTTCACAAAACAGATGGCATCATGAGGAAAGAACATTATGTGGCAATACTGAAGCAACATCTAAAGACATCAGTTAGGAAGTTACAGCTTGGGTGCAAATGGGTCTTCCAAATGGACAATGACCGAAGCATACTGCCAAACTGGTTACAAAATGGCTTAAGGATAACAAAGTCAAGGTTTTGGAGTGGCCATCACAAAGCCCTGATCTCAATCCTATTGAAAATGTATAGGTAAAGCTGAAAAGGAAGGTGCAAGCAAGGCGGCCTACAAACATGGCTCAGTTACACCAGTTCTGTTAGGAAGAATGGGCCCAAATTCCTACCAACTATTGTGAGAAGCTTGTGGAAGGATATCCAAAACATTTGACCCAAGTCATACAGTTTAAGGGCAATGGTACCAAATACTAATGAAATGTATGTAAACTTTTGACTTTGCAGAAGGTAATAAAAATGCCTTAAAAAATTCTCTCTCATTATTCTGGCATTTAGCAAGTATAAGTAGTTTTGGTAATCCTAATTGACCTAAAAGGTTTATTCTGATTTCATGTCAGATAGTGAGAAAAACATGCATATGTGTCTTTTTATGTAGTGTATGTAAACTTCTGGTTTCAACTGTATATGCTCATTGACAAAAACATAACACACCAAGGATTTGTTGGAATGGAATGAACCTGTGTGAGAATGTAATAATTACAATATTAGAATGAAAAGGTTGAATGAATATTGGAGAAAGCTGTACAATTGAAAAGAGGCTCTAGTACCCTGTTCGGCCACCTCTAACATGGATAGAAGACAAGATATGGAAACCTACAGGTTCCATATGGTATCCTGTGGCACATCTGCAAATGTTGCAGCTGGGCCTGTAGAACCTGCACACCGGTAGGCTGCCAAAGCTGGCATCTCAGCTGGTCCCATATTACCAATGGAGCATTTCAGTCTGGCAACTGCCGAGGCCAAGGATGTGGTTGCAACCTGACAGAGACATTCCTGGGAAACTCTTGCTGTGTATGGAAGAAAATAATTCTGCTTTAAAATGCCAGTTGTAATCCCGGTCATGAGACGAAACATGTGTGGCTGCAGGATGGGGTGTACATATCCCTGAGCTGTTAGTGTCCCTTATATCAATACTAGGAGTGACTAGGTGTGTCTCTCCACAGCAGGCAGGACTGAACCACTCACCACAAAGTTTTGCAGCAATCCAACATTTCTTTTTCAGTGCATTATTTTCTTGTCAATGGCTGTATAACATACATAATAAGGGTGTATATCTATACAAAGTGAAAATTAATCATGTAATAAGTGCTGCTGAGAGGCCCACAAAAAACATATTTCACAGTCTTCAGTTTACAGGTCCCCTGGCCATTTGTGCCAGGTTGCCACTGCAGAGAATCACAGATTTTAGCGCTGACCTTTTCACATATCACATGACAGCAGTCACGTGCAGTTTGTGAAGAGGTCACCTATGAGGCATGTAATTGGCCACAACAGTCCACCAGCACAAATGGGACACCATAGGTGATGTAGGAGGGGACCTGTATGTAAAAGACCAAACCTGCCACTGCTATAAACTGTGTCAAAGTAGAGTTAAGTATTTTCTTGTTTAAGGGTCCCTCAGCAGCACTATTTAATATTAACCACTTCTGGACATATATCGTCTATGGGCGGTCTGGAAGGTGGTTGTCTAGTTCTGCAAGGACGTACCGGTACGTCCAAGCAGAACTCAGCAGCTGCACAAAATCGTGCTGGGTCCTACAGGACCTAGATCAGCTTTATAGCAACGGGCACGAGGCTGCATTCCTCCTGCAACTGGAGCTAAATGTACCAGCCCCAGTTACAGGGGAAATTGGCCTCCCCTCCAAAAAAAAAAAAAAAAAGTCATCAGATGTCCCTAAAGGTCTATTATGACCTTATAGGAACACAATGTAAAAAAAAAAAAAAAAAAAAATAATACGCCAATAACACACCCTTATTAAAGGTTAGAGCCCCAGGCCTCAGTCTTCAGCTGATTATGCTTGCTGCAGGGAGACACAGTCATTACAGCTGGAGCCTGCAGGCAAGTCCATGGGAACAAGTTTAGGAGAGTATAACTTTATCTTCTTGTTTTAATATAATACTGGTGACTGAGGGGACATGGGGGCCTTATATGGGGAGCTATTTAAAGGGACATTATATTATCTGTGTGACATTGAACAAGGTTCACTAATTAAAACTAAATCTTCCTTCAATGTATATTGAACTGATGGAAACAGCATTTGGCTATTCACCAGCTATCACCATGTATCATCCAATGGCATAAACTCCAACAGTGAGAATGTCTTCTGCAGGATTTTATACACTGAAAAGCACAGAGCCAAGCCCACATGTGCTCTGTGCCCAGCTGGTAAGCACTGCACACTAAATGCACCTGGCAGGGTCACCAGGCAGACCCCCGTGCAGTCACATGACCACACACATACCGATGCAGACCAGATACTGGTAACTCCATAGAGCTCTCCTCACCTTCAGCCGGACCTCGTATGTAGTGTAGCGATTCCGGCCCACCCCGACAGTCTGAGGGTTGCTCACATCTATCTCCAAGAAATTGCTTGGCGGTCCGTATGCGTCGTTTAGATTCTGCGGTTTGCTGTGCAGACGGCGGGTATCTGCCACGGTTTCTGCCATGTGTCACAGCCGACAATTAAACGAACAGTAATGTAAATGGAACGTATTCGGTGGTGTCCAGCAAGCTGCCGGAAGTGGCGGCCGTGATCGATCAGATGACTGAGACACAGCTGCGCGCACAAGACAGCAAGCGCAGCCCCCCTAGACACACGTGATCACGAAACCAGCGCGGCGTCACGTGGTTAGCGTGCAAGTGAGGCGTCGCTGGAATTTCTTGAATGAGTAATATAATAAGGGAGTGCAGTGTATGTAGTGAGAATCTAGGTAAAGTCATGTGCACACAGGGCAGTTTCAGGCAGTTTTTGTAAGCCAACAGGAATAGATGTGTTTCTTGTCAACCCTTTTGCCATAAGTTCATAAATAGAATTTCTGGATCTGCAGAGGGGCAAGAAAGAGCTCAATGAAACACGTTCCAGATCATCGAGGGACCAAATGTGACCTATTTCCGGACCATGCTGTGCCTTAAGCCCCGTTCTCACAGTGGAATTTGCTTTGTCTGCCTCAATTTCCTAATTTTGAACATAATTAGTACTAATCGTCAGGTTTCCACGCTGGTTCAGGTTCATGGTCATGTTATTGGGACCTGCACCCTAGTTAATCTGCATCCTCCATCCCTTTCTGTGGTCAGTAGTATTAACTGTATTACATACCTCCCAACTTTCAAAGGACAGAAAGAGGGACCAAATATGCAGCGCGCTATGCGCACCGCCACAAATTTAGCTCCACCCACTTCTATGTTGACTCTGCCCATTCTCATCTAATTTTCCATGTGCCCCCACTCAGTATAATGCTCCTACAGTCACCCTAACATTATATGCCCCCACACTATAATGGTCCCCTCCAATTTCCCCACAGTACTAAGTCCCTCTCCTTGTGCCCGAGTTTAAACTGGCGGAAACTAGAGGGGGACATTAAACAGTGGGGGTAGTTGGCGGGGGACATTAAACTATGGGGCAGCTGGAGGGTGACATTAAACAGTGGGTGTAGTTGGCGGGGGACATTAAACTGGGCGCAACTAGAGGCAGACATGTCCCCCTTCTGTTACCGCCCACGGTTTAATGTCCTCCAGTTGCCCCCAGTTTAATGTCACCCTCCATCTGCCCCCTCAGTTTAATGCCCCCCTTCATCTGCCACCAGCTTCACGTCCCCCTTCATCTGCCACCATCTTAATGTCCCCCTTCATCTGCTAACAAGTTTAATTGCCCCCTTAATCTGCCTTCAGTTTAATTGCCCCCTACATCTGCATTCAGTTTAACTGCCCCCTACATCTGCCCCCAGTTCCCCTCTCTTGCTCACACATGCTCTCTTCTCTCCTACTTATCTTCGATCACTCTCTGTTCCCAGCTTTCTGTGTAACATCACAGTGTGTCCCGCAGTATCCAGAATAGCTCCGCCCACACAAGAGTCTGATCACATGTTCATGACATCATCAAAGGTCCTTTAGCCATTACGATTTAGCATCTACCATTTAGCCTTTACCCTACCCTAATAAAGTTTGTTAACAGCAAAACACTTCAGGAGAATAGCAGGACAAACTGTAAGCTATGCGGGACAGCAGTGTAAAATTGGGACTGTCCCGCCAGATGCGGTACGGTTGGGAGCTATGGTATTACAGTGGTCCCTAAAGTTACCTTGTTAGCGAGGTTGTCCAACTCCTACTTAAAGGGGTTGTCTAGGATAAATTAATATTCTAAATATGAGCCCACAAATTCCCCCCACACCTTCTAAATTACATCCTTTACCAAAAATGCCTATTTTTCTGTATTGCCAGGATGGTCATACAGCTCCCCTTCTGGGCACGGAATGTAAGCTACTCTACCTAACCCCCACCCCATCATACTTAGAAGTGCATCTCAATAAATTAGAATATCATCAAAAAGTTATTTTCTTTTTAGTAATTCAATTGAAAAAGTGAAACAGAGTGAACTTTTTCAAGTGTTTATGTTAATGTTGATGATTATGGCTTACAGCCAAGGAAAACCAAAAGTCATTATCTCAGAAAATTAGAATAATTAACCCAAAACAGCTGCAAAGGCTTCTTAAGCGTTTAAAAAGGTCCCTTAGTCTGGTTCAGTAGGCGACACATTCATGGTGAAGACTGCTGCCTTGACAGATGTCCAGAAGGCAGTCATTGACACACTCCACAAGGAGGGTAAGCCACAAAAGGTCATTGCTAAAGAAGCTGGCTCTTCACAGAGTGCTATATCAAAGCATATTAATGGAAAGTTGAGTGGAAGGAAAAAGTGTGGTAGAAAAAGGTGTACAAGCAACCAGGATAACCGCAGCCTTGATAGGATTGTTAAGAAAAGGCCATTCAAAAATTTGGAGGAGATTCACAAGGAGTGGACTGCTGCAGGAGTCAGTGCTTCAAGAGCCACCACACACAGATGTAACTGGACTGTTGCTCACCGTTCAAAGGTGGTGTTTTCAGATGAAAGTAAATTTTGCATTTCATTTGGAAATCAAGGTCCCAGAGTCTAGGGAAAGAGTGGAGAGGCACACAGTCCAAGCTGCTTGAGATCTAGTGTGATGTTTCCACAATCAGTGATGGTTTGGGGAGCCATGTCATCTGCTGGTGTAGGTCCACTGTGTTTTATCAAGACCAAAGTCAGCGCAGCCGTCTGCCAGGAATTTCTAGAGCACTTCATGCTTCCCTCTGCCGACAAGCTTTTTGGAGATGGAATTTTCATTTTCCAACAGGACTTGGCACCTGTCCACACTGCCAAAAGTACCAATACCTGGTTTAATAACCACAGTATCACTGTGCTTGATTGGCCAGCAAACTCGTCTGACCGTAACCCCATAGAGAATCTGTGGAGTATTGTCAAGAGGAAGATGAGAGATACCAGACCCAACTATGCAGATGAGCTGAAGGCTGCTATCAAACTTGTATCTGTCTTCTGGTCAGGACCTTTTGGGCACAGGACTTCACTTTTTCTGGATGGCCAGCACCTCCTCTTCGTGACTATGCTGCACACTCTTCTGCGCATGCTGGCATTCCTACTGTATTGCGCAATACAGTAGGTGGCTGGCACCTCCATGTGCAGCTGCATGTGCAACACAGTGGCCGGCAGGGGAATGTAGCACAGTATAACATGGACTGTGCATGCGCAATCCATATAAAACTGTGCAGGGCCCACTGTGAAGCATATTACACTGTGTGGGAGCCACTGTGGAGCATATTATACTGTGCAGGGGCCACTGTGGAGCATACTATACTGTGCAGGGTTCACTGTGGAACATTATACTGTGTGGGGGGCCACTGTGGAGCATATTATACTTTGCAGGGGCCACTGCGGAGCATACTATACTGTGCAGGGTCCACTGTGTAGCATATTATACTGTGCGGGGCCACTGTGTAGCATATTATACTGTGCAGGCGCCACTGTTGAGCATATTATACTGTGCGGGGGCCACTGTGTAGGACATACTGTGTGGGGCCACTGTGCAGAATATATTATATATTTACCAAATGCCAAAAAAGCATCAAGAATTCTTTGTTGTCCTGAAGCTTTGTCTGTGTGACTGTAATGATGATATACGGAGGTGATTACAATATTACAGCCAAATGAGAAGGTTATTGAGTGAGTGAGGACTAGGAGTCTAAAGATAGCTGCTGAGGGTGTAGTGAGGGGGTTAATTAGGGAAACAGGGAGGGGGAGTGAGTGAGAAAGGGAGGGGGAATAAGTCAGCTCTGAGTGCAGTCCTAGGAATCATGGGAGTTGTACTAAAGACACAGAACAGGAAGATACAGATGTGAACAAATGCAAAGGATGCCAGGAGCTTCCAGAAATCACTCAAAACACTGCTAAAGGTATTTGGGTGCACTTATTAACCTATTAATAGCACTAACAGACCATTTTTTAAAATTCATTTTTTGGCTGAAAAACCCCTTTAATACTACTGCTGAGGGACCCCTAAGCATAACAAACCAGTACTCCCATCTCCCCTTACCTTTGTTTCCAGCAGCAGCTCTGTTTGTCTCTAGACATCTGTGATGAAAGGAGGCCCGCTTGTGTATACAGTCATATGAAAAAGTTTGGGCACCCCTATTAATCTTAATCATTTTTAGTTCTAAATATTTGGGTGTTTGCAACAGCCATTTCAATTTGACATATCTAATAACTGATGGACACAGTAATATTTCAGGATTGAAATGAGGTTTATTGTACTAACAGAAAATGTGCAATATGCATTAAACCAAAATTTGACCAGTGCAAAAATTTGGGTACCCTTATCATTTTATTGATTTGAATACTCCTAACTACTTTTTACTGACTTACTGAAGCACAAAATTGGTTTTGTAACCTCACTGAGCTTTGAACTTCATAGCCAGGTGTATCCAATCATGAGAAAATGTATTTAAGGTGGCCAATTGCAAGTTGTTCTCCTATTTGAATCTCCTCTGAAGAGTGGCATCATGGGCTCCTCAAAACAACTCTCAAATGATCTGAAAACAAAGATTGTTCAACATAGTTGTTCAGGGGAAGGATACAAAAAGTTGTCTCAGAGATTTAACCTGTCAGTTTCCACTGTGAGGAACATAGTAAGGAAATGGAAGACCACAGGGACAGTTCTTGTTAAGCCCAGAAGTGGCAGGCCAAAAAAAATATCAGAAAGGCAGAGAAGAAGAATGGTGAGAACAGTCAAGGACATTCCACAGACCACCTCCAAAGAGCTGCAGCATCATCTTGCTGCAGATGGTGTCACTGTGCATCGGTCAACAATACAGCACACTTTGCACAAGGAGAAGCTGTATGGGAGAGTGATGCGAAAGAAGCCGTTTCTGAAAGCACGCCACAAACAGAGTCGCCTGAGGTATGCAAAAGCACATTTGGACAAGCCAGCTTCATTTTGGAAGAAGGTCCTGTGGACTGATGAAACAAAGATTGAGTTGTTTGGTCATACAAAAAGGCGTTATGCATGGCGTCAAAAAAACACAGCATTCCAAGAAAAACACTTGCTACCCACTGTAAAATTTGGTGGAGGTTCCATCATGCTTTGGGGCTGTGTGGCCAATGCCGGCACCGGGAATCTTGTTAAAGTTGAAGGTCGCATGGATTCAACTCAGTATCAGCAGATTCTTGAGAATAATGTACAAGAATCAGTGACGAATTTGAAGTTACGCCGGGGATGGATATTTCAGCAAGACAATGATCCAAAACACAGCTCCAAATCTACTCAGGCATTCATGCAGAGGAACAATTACAATGTTCTGGAATGGCCATCCCAGTCCCCAGACCTGAATATCATTGAACATCTGTGGGATAATTTGAAGCGGGCTGTCCATGCTCGGCGACCATCAAACTTAACAGAACTGGAATTGTTTTGTAAAGAGGAATGGTCAAAAATACCTTCATCCAGGATCCAGGAACTGATTAAAAGCTACAGGAAGTGACTAGAGGCTGTTATTTTTGCAAAAGGAGGATCTACTAAATATTAATGTCACTTTTCTGTTGAGGTGCCCATACTTTTGCACCGGTCAAATTTTGGTTTAATGCAGATTGCACATTTTCTGTTAGTACAATAAACCTCATTTCAATCCTGAAATATTACTGTGTCCATCAGTTATTAGATATATCAAATTGAAATGGCTGTTGCAAACACCCAAATATTTAGAACTAAAAATGATTAAGATTAATAGGGGTGCCCAAACTTTTTCATATGACTGTATATCATTACTGAATTCTATTGTTCATGTTCATCTTTAGGCTAAGGCCCCACGTTGCAAAAATGCAGCTTTTTTTGTTGCAGATTTTGCTGCATTTTTTTTTTTTTTTTTTTTTGAGCCAAAGCCAAAATTTCCTCTAATAGCAAGTTCTTGTACTTTTACTTTCTGCTCAATCCACTCCTGGCTTTGGCTAAAAAAAACTGCAGAAAAATATGCAACAAAAAAACTGCCTCAGCTTTAAAGTCTGTTTGCGTCTGACTGTTGGGGAGACATGAGCATAGGAGTCATTCCGTGTCAAGTGGACCAATTTTAAAGGTTGTCCCCACCTCACCATCTCAGATTTTGATGAAATTTGGTACATAGTTTCTCTATTATATAAAACTAAGCTGTGCAAAATTTTAGTTCAAAAGACTGAAAATTGGAGGTTCTAGGGGACCTCAAGTAAAGGATTGCAAAAGAGGGTTCCAGAAGCTGTAAACATGGAAGTTTTAGTAGTATAAGGGGGATATTTGGAGAACCTGCACAACTTTTAGGGCTTAATGAACTGGCAAAACCCCATGTTTCTAGTCCTCTTACTTTATGCATGGTTTAGGCTCAAACTTTGCAAAAAAAACTGCGAAAATGAATTTACAGCGATGTTGAGGCTGCTGTAGTGTCAAAACTAGTTGGCCTTTCAGGTTGATTTTGGTAGGTTGGTAGGTGTACTAAATACACGGCTGTAATGAGGCCTTCCAATTTTCAGCACTTTCCTTCAAGTGGTTGAAAACATGTAAGCGTTCAAAGTTGGTATAAAAAACATTTTTGCCTAATTTTGGCTATCTTTCATGCCCTATATCTCCGGTGGGACAGCTTCAATCTTCTTTCTTTTAGCACCATTAGAAAGAACAGATTTCCTTCTATCTGTTGTTTTCATTTTGGAGTCTCTTCATATAAGTGTTTTTTGGCCAGTATTGTTGAATGATAGAGGAAATGGATATAGGGCCCATCGATGTTTCTAATTGCTGTATAAGTCACTCAGTGCTTTAAACATGCGTTGGTCCATGGTGGCTACGCCACTACCAATGTAATAGGAAACGGCAACCTCATTGCCAAGAGGTCACGCCCGATAGCCAGGGAAGTCCAGCCACGGGTGGGGCACTTGGCACAGGTTCCCAAGCCTGAAGGTGGGCATCTTACCTGAGGTTCCCAAGCCTCATTTGGTTATCTTTTCCTAGGTTCTCAAGCCTAATGAGGGTGTCTTAATGGTTCCCAAGCCATAGTAAAATCTCAGTGCTGAAGTGACAAGAATTTTTCACTGATAAGTTTCACTGCTGTTTCTGGAAATTTATACTGTTGTCTAAGTGCTGTAGTTGCTGGTATTGGAAGAACTGCTAGAATATGCTGTTCAGGAATCCAACAAGAATCTCTTCTGAGAGGCCAATGAAATGATTGTGCAGGCCCACATGGATGCATAAAGTTGACCAAGGCATCATGTTCTTCAAATGATATGTCACAAACATTGTGTAAGGGAATTGCCAGTTGGGTAATTCCCCAGTGCCACTGCAGAACCTTGGGGGGAGGGGCACAACAAGACAGTGAGCCCTAAGCTGAACCCCCCCACTGTCCCTGGCTAACTTGCCTATCTGTCCTAGACGACAGCAGCAACTGGTTGACAGGCCCTACCTAATATAGGTGACAACAAAGAACGCAGACAGAACAAACAATGGACAAAGGGAGGTCGGCTAGCCAAGGGGTCGGTAACAGTCGAGCAATGCAGTACAAAATCACAATCCAAAAGAATAGTCACAGACAAAGCCAGAAATCAGAAATAGGAATACAGGTAACAAAACAGCACGGAGTAAAGGCAGGTACGCAGAAGCAATAACCAGTGACCATGTGAGGGCTGACAACCTGTTTATAGAAAGACAGGACCTGCCCCAGACTGGATTGGTAGACAGGCTGTCAGTCACACAGGCAAGGCTGAGATTAACTATTAGAGGAGCAGAGAGAAACAAAGATGCAAGAGACGGGTGTGGCTGAAATTCAATTATAAACAGGAGGTATTAGGACAGTGTTCAGACTGAGCAACAAGAAACCTACGCAAGGAATCAAACTGAACATGCCTCCTTCGCCGCAGCGTGCGAGCAGAGGGTGGTGCAGAGACCCGAACAGGCAGAGACCTTACACATTGCTAACCCACGATTTGTTGTCATAAACACAGGCAACATACTGCCCAGGCTGAAGTTGAGACACATTTATGCCAGGTACACTCACTGGGTCATCTGACTTACGAAGTTTGACAACAAATGAGGAGGAATCATTTGACACTCTACTGACTGAAGTTTGGTTGAAGTCAATGGGAATAAACTGGTGATTTTCACGAGTTCCAGCAACTGTGGAAGCTTTACTGAATTTTTCATCTTGTGCAGATATTGAAGATTCAATTTCATCCTTGGAAACAAAAATGAACTTGATTTTATTTATTTTTGATCACAAAATTAAAACAAGCCTTGTGCTGTGAGAATTTGGCTATTTTTAGGTCGCTGCAAACTAGCCAGAGCAGCTAGTCGCTTTGTTGTACCACCTATGGCATCACATGGTGACTTGCCATGGCTTGTGCCAAAGAAATTCCACTGTGCACTTATTCCAAATTCTGTTTGATGATAGCACAAGTTGGCAAAGTTTTTGAAGTTCTTGTATTGTGCAACTGAGCCATCACTAAAGTATGTTACATACTTTATTTCACCAATTGTGCTTTTCAAGAATGCATGTACAGCAACTATCATGCCGCAAGCTGTCACTTATTATGCAAACACTTGTGCACTGAATTTCACTTGAAGCATCACGGAAGTACACAACAAATGGGTGCAGTGTAGCTTGACTGTTTTCCCAGTGGAAACCTTGAACAGCATCTTGGACAATAAAGGAGTAGTTTTCAGCAAAGTCCATGAGAACAACAATTTCACAAGGATTTAGGTTTTCTTTAACAGTTTTTAAGTATTGTGTCTGATGTTTGGAATGGTGAATTGACAGGTCAGAAACTTTCAATGCAAGCTCAGATACAAAATCATCAACATACATCTGTTTGGTGTCCAGTGTGGTGCGATCTGTATGAACCCACTGCTTAAACTCAATTGTTTCATCTGGGTAAGCATCACTGAACACTTCTGTCAGGTAATTTTCAAGCACATCTTTACCTGGACATAGTTCACACCTGTGAAGCATGCATTCTTTGCATTCCAAATTGCACACAGTTTTAGCAATCAGTGCTTTGTAATCTTTGTTCAGCAGATGGCTTCCAGCAAGCATAAGCTTCACATTTTGATGAATGACACAAACGCACACTGAATGCATACCAGATGAGCCAACAGTGACACGCCATTTTGGCCTTAGCTCACAAAATTTTGAAAAACCCACTTCTGGCCCATTTTGAGTACGATATGCAACATGCATTTCTTTTAGATTGCTAAGCAGCAAGCGCTTTTGCATTTGAATTTTTTCAGTGCCAGTTTAGAGACAAAATCTTTTTTCCCTGGGCACAGTCTACTGAATTCATCATCTTCAAAAAAGGCAAGAATTTTTTTTGTGGTTTCTTCCGGTAAAACTTTACCTTTCTTCTTGTATGGTTTTGCCGGAATTCCACGAACTGATTTCAGATTTCTTGCTTTTTTTTAACCATTCTAGTTTAAACCATGAATTCTGAGGCAGTTCTTTCAATATACTAGCTTTTTGGCGCTAAAGTTAGTATTTGCAGTCTTTCTGTATGATTTGCTGAAACCTGGACTTTGCTTTTCAACTCATTTAGCAAGTCATCATAATCAGAACATTTGTCACATTTCTGACTGGTAGAAGGTTGATTTTCAAACTCATTTGGGTCAAAGCCACCAGCAACTGCAAGATGACTCCTCATCGCCTGATTTTGCTCTTGGTATAGCCTCGTGTATCACGCTTGCTGACTTTTTTGAACTTTAACGGAGAAATACCAAGAGATATCAAACTTGTGTTAAACTTGCCTGAAATGTAACTGTGTTCATCATCTGCTGCTGTTGATGATGATGATGATGATGAAGAATCAGCAGCTCTGTTACGGACTTCTTTTCGACAAGATGGACATAGTTTGTGACCTGGCACAAATATTTTGCTTGTAAAGGACTTTAGCTGGGCTGCTAGTGTGTCATCCAGCACTCTTAAACCCCTTTTTACATTATGACCACCTTTGGAAAATGGATTACAGCAGGTTCTTTGTAAAAATTCAAACTTTTTCAGCAGTAACGATTCATGATGAAGGCAAATAGTTGATCCAGCATCGAAAAGTTGTCCAGAACGCTATTGTAACAACTTCTGTTGATCAGGCAGAAGCTCTTCAATTAATTTCAAACCTTTATTTTTATTGTATATCAGTAAATGACACTCTAATGTACTTGAACAGCCAACTGAGCAAAGTGGAAATTCTTCTGATCTTTCTGGATCCATTGATGAGCATTAGCATCAGTTCCACAAACACATTTATTCTTGCCAATGGGTAAAATTTAACTTCAGTCTCAAGTGATTAATATCTTCATTTGTGGCATTTAATTCAATATAAATGAGCCTGTCAGTGCAGGTGTGAGTTTCTTCAACAAAAAGTATATATACAATGGTTTTCCCCCTGCTTTTTAGTTTACTTGAACACAGTTTTATAACATAATGTTTAAAGAAAACTTCTTTAGCCAGTTAGACTTGGCCAATTATGATTGGTGGACCCTGTTACAAGGCGGAATTATTTGTTTCATTGCCCAATTGTATGCTTCTGGTACCTCCTGCCTCCTGAGTGTCTGTTGCTAGGCTTACTTTGATGCCTACAGTTCACTAAGAGGTCAAACTGTAGCAAGGGTGCAGTGAAGAAACACAGCAACAGACACTCAGGAGCCAGGAGGTACCAGAAGCGTGCAATTGGGCAATGAAACAAACAATTCCGCCTTGCAACAGGGTCCACCAATCATAATTGGCCAAGTCGGTCATCCTGACTGCAGTTTTCTTTAAACCTGTTATGAAACCAGGCCTCATCCTTCCACATCCTAAAAAAAATCCTGTTTTTTCGTTTTCTTGAATACAGTTTTATAACATAATGTGTTCTTTATTTAAAAAATTGGTGTTTATTGAAAGAAGAATCACTTTTACTACACTTGTATCAAGGGTGTAGTGAAGAAATCTTATATGTTATATATATATAAATCTTCATATATTATATGAAGAGACTCCAAAATGAAAACAACAGATAGAAGGAAATCTGCTCTTTCTAATGGTGCTAAAAGAAAGAAGATTGAAGCTGTCCCACTGGAGATATAGGGCATCAAAGATAGCCAAAATTAGGCAAAAATGCTTTTTATACCAACTTTGAACGCTTATATTTTTTCAACCACTTGAAGGAAAGTGCTGCAAATTGGAAGGCCTCATTACAGCCGTGTATTTAGTACACCTACCAAAATCAACCTGAAAGGCCAACTAGTTTTGACACTACAGTAGCCTCAACATCGCTGTAAATTCATTTTCGCAGTTTTTTTTGCAAAGTTTGAGCCTAAACCATGCAAAAAGTAAGAGGACTAGAAACATGGGGTTTTGCCAGTTCATTAAGCTCTAAAAGTTGTCTAGGTTCTCCAAATATCCCCCTTATACTACTAAAACTTCCATGTTTACAGCTTCTGGAAGTTGGCCCAAAATGTCATTTTTGCTCAGGTGACGTTTTGCAACCCTTTACTTGAGGTCCCCTAGAACCTCCAATTTTTAGTCTTTTGAACTAAAATTTTGCACAGCTTAGATTTATATCATAGAGAAACTATGTACCAAATTTCATCAAAATCTGAGATGGTGAGGTTGGGACCCCTGGTCCACTTGATATGGAATGACTCATAAGTGAGTGTGGTTTCTGCTGAGCCTAAAGTCAGTAGTGGTGGTAGTGGCAGCAGCGTGTATTTGGGATGAGTGGACTGTGTGATTTACACTCAATTTTCAGTCTGAGTGCAAGATTGAGTGAGTGGAATGAACTGGGCCTTGATAACCACACCCACATCACATGCTAGGACGGTCCATATGCGACAATGTCTGTGACGTCTTGTTTGTGCCAGGTGACCGATACAACAAATTGCATGTCTCAGCCATGACCTCCTTATGAATGGTAAGTGACTTAATATGTCGTATATGAAAAGGTGAGCACTGAGGCCCGTAATTACCTGCAGTGGTCACCTGGCACAAACAGCGCACGGAACTGTATACAGACAAACAGTGCTACTAGTGCTAGAAACTGAGGCACAGGGAGGTGTACAAGTTTATGTTTAAGGGCCTCTTAGCAGCAGTGTTTAACTATAAAAATGAGTTGGAGCACCCCTTTGATTCTAGGACAATTTATGTATGTTGAGACCATTGGAAGTTAACATAACTCAATGAAAAACTAGTAATTGGTTCTGAAGACTCCAAAATGTCACAAAATTTTGAAAAAGTGAAGATTAAACAAAAATGATCAGATGGAGTACATTTCTCTCTGTCAGTTAAAGTATAAAAACGGCAGAAATCCGATGGACACCCGACGGACTGCATTAAAGTCTAAGGCTAATGTACTGCTACTGTATATTGCAGCAGGTTCGCTTCTAATGATTTCACAGTGGTGGATCTGCTGTGAGTACACTACATATATAGTTGGGCTAAGAGAAAAGCACTCTGTACTTTAATCTCTAACCACAATAGAAAATCTGAAAGAATGACAATTTATTTTGTAAAACTTTAACACAGTCTATCACCAGTAGTTAACCCCTTAGAGACCCAACCTAGTTTTGCCCTCAGGCTAAGGCCCCACAAGCTGCTTTTTTGTTGCAGATTTTGCTGCAGTTTTTGGCTACAAATGGAATGGGTAATATGAAGGGAGCGCTTATACTTCTCCCTTCTGCTCAGTCCACACCTGGCTTTGGCTCAAAAAACGCAGTAAAGTGCGCAACAAAAAAAAGCATATTTTCAGTAATGTGAGGCCTTAGCTTTAAACGGGTTGTCTGGGGACTGTTAATTTACTTACCTGTCCCAGGATATTTTAGCTGATGGACCTGGGGGTTCTGGTCACGTCACAACTAGAGATGGGTGAATCAGTTCGTATCGAGACGGGTTCATCCCAAATATTCCAAATTTTTTTTGTTTTTTATTGAAACTGAACACATGACAATTCACTTTGGACAAGCAAAAATGGCTGAGCTACGAGAAAATGTCCACCGTAAAGCGTTTGACCAGGAAATAAGGATCAGACGTGTGCAATGACTCACACATCTGTGATGTGTTAGCAGAAAATTCAGGAATTCCAGCAATACTATAGGACTAGGAGGGTTTAGAGAATCAAGAAATTATTACACAAGCAGATCAGTGGTAGAATTCAATAGATATAGATAGGACAGGTTCATACACAGTGACTGGGATCTGTGGTGCTGCTGCTTACACAATTAACCCTTTCATTGCTAATAATCCAATATTGTTTAACAGTACTTGCAATAGAGCAATTACGTCGCAATACACTTTGTTTAACCCTTTCCTGCCAGTGACATTTTTTGATTTTCATTTTTGACTTCCTGCCTTCCAAACCCCATAATTTTTCTTATTTTTCCATTCACAGAGCCATATGATGGCTTAATGTTTGCAGGACAAATTGTTCTTCATAATGGTTCCATTTATTATTCTGTAAAATGTACTGGGAAGCTGGAAAAAAAAAATTCAGAATGGGGTAGAATTGGAGACTTAATACTTTCTTACTTAATACTTTGGCTTTGTTTTACGGCATTCACTCTTCAGCCAAAATTACATGTCACCTGTATTCTATGATTCGGCACGATTCCGGGGATACCAAATTCATATAGTTTGTGGTAATTTGGGGGGATTTAGCCTCAAAGGCGGCAGCCTCCTGGACTCGACAACGGTGTAGGTGGTACTGGGTGCCGGAGAAGCAGCATTCAGACGGTGCTAATCCAAAGTAAAATGGCTTTTATTCAGCTTACACATTGAACAAAAAGTAACAAACAGCTTGGCTCGGTCAGTCCTTTCAGGACCCCAGTCCTCTTGGGACAGACCGCCTGTCCGTCTCTGACTGGTTCCCTGTCTCCCTGCTTCCTGCAGGTCTCCACAGCACTCTCTCCTGCTGCAGACCCTCCGTCTGGAGTTGGTGCCCCCAGCTATGGGTGTGGCTGAGGAGCTTTTCAATCCTGATTTTGGGTTGCTCACTAGCGCCCTCTAGGCTCACACACTCACAAGTTTTATTTTAATTTCTTAACAAAAATCTAAAACTTTGCAAAAAAAAAAAAACATTTTTCTAAAAGTCACCATATTCTGACACTCGTAACTTTTTTATACTTCCGTGTACTGGGATGTATAGGGTGTCTTTTTTTGCGGGGCCAGGTGTACTTTTTAGTTATACCATTTTGGGCAATGCTTATTGCTTTGATCACTTTTTATTCAACATTTTTATCAGAGGCAAAAACACAAACTCTGAGCAGAACTGGTGGAACAGCACTAGATAGCCAGAGCTACCACCATAATGGCATTAGGAATTCCATATAACATAGCACAAATGAAAAAAATAAAACTTAACATTTATTATTTTTATAAATAGACTAGCAAAAGGACCCGGCTGCACACGGGTACATTTCATTTTTTGTTTGTGTAGTGGCCCCATAAGAATAGGCCAGTTTTGCACTTGACATCCAGTATGGCAGTCCAGTATAGGTATAGTTTATTTATGGCTGTGTTACTATGGAAACCTGGTAAATGAAATGTGAACTTATATTGGCTGATGCACGTCATATGACTGAATATTTAAGGACCTGCGGACTGCTATTGACTCATACAGGTCATAAATAGCTTGGTTGCTATGGAAACCTGGTGTAAAGCTGTGTGTATGTCAAGACTGAAGAACCGGCGATTTTCCATTGGTCCATAAGCATCATGTGTATCTCAGTTTGGATATCAGTGAAAGACCTGCGATCGGTTGTTATGGAAAACCTGGAGTCAGAGGCGTAGCTAGGGGTTCAGCACAGGGGGAGCGAACATGTGCAAGTGGGCCCCCTACTTGGACATGCTCGTATACCGATACTATGAGTATACGGTGAGCGTATAGTGTTATATAGCGGCTCTCACAGGGCTCTGCAGACGATTTAGGTGAATACAGTGCAGTAACATTTAGTGACTTACCGGTGACGTCTCTGACTAATCGTTCATATTCCCCGTCTCTTTTATCTGGACGGCCATGACCACTTCTTCCAGTCTCTGTAAAGTTTGCAACACAGACATCTTTGGCTCCTTACTTTTCCAGGCACCTGACCCATATTGTCCTCACCTACACAAAGCCCCCATCCTGCTGCTACCCCCATTTATAAAATATATAATATACTCCCCCATAATGAATAATACCCCCAAGTGCATCTTTAAATTAATAACTTCCCTGTGCACCCCTTTAAATAGTTACCCTTATTGATAATGCCCCAGGTGTTTCATAATTAAAAAAAAAAAAAAAAAAAAAAGGGAAAAAAAAATTATTGGGTTTCCAATACCCGGGACCCTGAGGATCAACTGTTTGAATGAACCGTGGTACCTGTGTAAGCACCGTGACCCCTTCTCTGTTTACATAGTGTCATTCTTTTCATAGCGGCATGTAATGCAACTACAGCCTCGTCCTATACACTATGTGACAAGACTGGAATGACATCACACGGTCACTATAAACAGACAGCGTATGATATAAACAGGTGCCATAGCCCCTTCTTAGAGCTGATCAGTGGGGAATCACTTATTTCTTATTGATGAGCTTATTGATGAGCTGGAAAACGCCTTAAGGCTAAGGCCACACGTGGCGTCCCGAAGCAAAAAACAGCTGTGGGAAAAACCGCGGCGGTGACGCATCGCAGTTCTTCCTGCAGCACTTTGCACAGAATGTTTGCAGAGGTTTCCTCTGTGGACTTTCTGCTTCAATTATATCTATAGGGAAACCGCTGGCATTTCCATAGGTATAATTGACATGCTGCGATTTCCAAAACTGCGACTGTTTTGGAAATCGCAGCGTATCCGCTGTGTGTATTTTACTGCAAAGTGGGGATGGGTTGGGGCCCCATGTGGCAAAACCCAAAGAAAAAAAACATGGCATTCTAGCAAATCCCATCCACACATTGCGGAAATATACGTGCAGCAGACACACTGTGATTTCCAAAACCGTTGCGGTTTTGGAAATCGCAGCATGTCAATTATACCTATGGAAACACTGGCGGTTTCCATATAGGTGTATTGAAAACAGAAAGTTTTAAAAAAAAAAAAAAAAAAAAAAAAAGACCTTCTGTGAAAAGCGCTGTGGGAAAATGTTACCACGATGTTACCGCCATGGTTTTTCCTGCAGCCCGCTACATGGGGCCTTAGTCTTAATAAAGTCCAAGTGCCACTTTCATTAAATTAATTGACCCTCATATTATGCCCTTGATTCCCCCTGACATAAATACTGCACCTTTAATGACCCCTTATATCAATGACCACCCCCTTATGTTCATAATGCCTCCTAATATAAATGATGCCCCCTAATGGCTCCTTATATAAATAACCTCCCCCCTTGTATTCATAATACCCCCTAATAACCCTTATATAAATGACCCCCCCATCTTCATAATGCCCCCTAATGAATCCTCCCATTATAGTTATAATTCCCCCTCCTATCCACCCTTTATACTCTTAATATACCCACAACTGCGCTTAAAAAAAAGAAAAAAAGTCATACTCACCTGCGATGCTGATGAATGGAGCCGCCGCCGCTTCCTCCCTGTCCACGCACAGGACGTCTGTGTCTGAGCGTGGGCGGCGCGATGTTGTGACGTCATCGCGCAGCCTGTATGAGAAGCAGACATCGGTCTGAGGTCTCGGGGTCTTGTAAACCGCAAGCCTCATGTGGCTTTTGGTTTACAATACTATGAGGTTGCAGGATACTTTTTAACTAGATCGGTGTCTGCAGACACCGATCCAGTTAAAAATAAAGGATGTATTAATGGCGGCCCCAGGGTGGCCCCCTTCCCCCCTGCTAGCTATGCCTCTGGCTGGAGTAAAGCTGTGTGTATGTGACCTTGTGTAACAGTGTTATCCACAGCGCCCTGCCCCTTTAAAGCTGACCAACAGCAGTGAAGAAAAATGGCTGGGTTGTTATGGAAACATGGACTGCAGCTGTGTGCATGTGGCTGACAATGCCTTGTTAGATTGGAGATGGGCTTGGGTGTACTGGGTTGTTTCAGCAGCTCGCTGTTGTCTGTAACATACCTTATCAGATTGGAGACAGGCTTGGGTCTGCTGAGAGTTTTCATTAGCTCGAGCAGCAGCCATGCGTTTTGCTGCAGGGGGCATGAGTAGTTTAAAAACGTCTCAATTTATAAGAATGCTGAAATCCAGTATGGCAGTCCAGTCAGTGGCGTAAATACCGGGGTAGCAGTGGTAGCGGCTGCCACAGGGCCGGGGACATTAGGGGTCCCGGCAGGCCCCTGATGTTTTTTTTTTTTTTTAATAGGCCGTTACCTGCTTACTTACTTATTTACTTACTGATCTCCGCTCCTGCTCACGGCTGCCTGCGCTTCACCTTCTGCGGAGGCAGCTGTGAGCAGGAGCGGGTATCGGTAAATAAGGCCTGTGGGCTGTGAACCCCACAAACACTGCTATCATTATACTCTGGGGTCTTTTCAGACCCCAGAGTATAATGATTGGAGGCCCCGAGGAGTTGAGGGAACATAAAAAACAATGTTACCCCTCCTGTGCTACAGCAGGCTTCGGGCCTCCTTGGTGACGTCCCAGACGTCGACGGGCCAGTCCAACTTCATTATGCATCACGATGCATGCCTGGCTCACGTGACATCTGGAAGTGTGCATAATACTATATGAAGGGGCCACTATGGGGCATAATACTGTGTGCAGGGGCCACTATGGGGCAGAATACTGTGTGCAAGGGCCACTATGGGGCATAATAGTGTCTGTAGGAATGCAGTTTGTGCGGGGGGCGGTTCCCATGTCAAATGTTCTCCTTGGGGCCATTCCTAGTTACGCCACTGAGTCCAGTATAGGTACAGTCTATTTATGGCTGTGTTGTTATGAAAACCTGGTAAATTAAATGTGAACTTATATTGGCTGATACACGTGATATGACAGAATATTTAAGGACCTGCGAACTGCTATTGACTAATACAGGTCATAAATAGCTTGGTTGCTATGGAAACCTGTGTGCCTGAGGAGACTAAGCTCCTGCGAGCTTCTATTGGCTGATAAGGGACATGTGACCATGTGTATGGCAGTTGGAATATGAGTGAAAGACTTGCAGGCTTGTATTAGCTAATGCTGGTCATTTTTTGGGAATACTGTATCTCAGGAACGGTACATCCTTTAGAGATGAGACCTAGTCTAAAATATTCCCGGACACCTGATGTACATGTGTGCCAAATTTGGTGAGGGTCGGTCTAGTCGTTTGGTCGCGCATAAAGAACAGATAGACAGAAACTCATTTTTATATATATAAGAGATATAAAAGACCTCTAACCAAGTCATAATCAAAGCACCAAGAAATCACCACTATAAGGTAAAATGGACGGATCTTACCCACACTGTAGAACACAGGAAAATCACCCAAAGGAGATACAGTAGCTGCTGCTTTTTTCTTTAAGTACATACTGCTGTTTTAACAGCAAAGTGCTGCTGATTTTGCCTGCGCAAATCTTAAAAAAAATACTTCATTATTACAAGTGGTTTACCCAATATACATTTGTAATTTCATTCGGGTTTTCTTTTCGATCTTGTCTGGTGTTTGACCATTACACAGTCTGAAGGAGTATTGTTGTTAATCTGAACAAGATATTTTAAGTGTTTCTGTGTGTGCACAAGTAACCTTAGACTCTGACCTATCCTTCAAGCCGCATATTCAAACCCTCAACATCTCCTGCCGCCTCCAACTCAAGAACATCCATCGAATCCGCTCCTTCCTCACCCCTGGAACTACAAAGATGCTAGTCCACGCCCTCATAATCTCCCACCTAGACTACTGTAACACCCTTCTCTATGGCCTCCCAGCAAACACTCTTGCCCCCCTCCAGTCCGCCTTAAACTGTGCTGCTCACTTAATACACCTCTCCCCCCCCCCCCCCCCGTTTTTCATCGGCCACTCCCCTCTGCCAATCCCTTCACTGGCTACCCCATTGCCCAGCGAATAGAGTTCAAACTAATAACGCTGACATCCATAGCCATCAACAACCTGTTCCCTCCATATATCTCCGACCTAATCTCCCGCTACCTGCCCACACGTAACCTACGATCCTCTAAAGATCTCCTACTCTGCTCTGCTCTTATCTGCTTTTCACACAAACATCTCCAAGACTTCTCCCGTGCATCCCCCATACTCTGGAACTCACTACCAAGACACATCAGACTGTCCCCCACCGTCACAAGCTTCAAGAAGGCCCTGAAGACCCACCTCCAATAACACTACTGTCACCACACCTCCACCTGCACAGTCTCTCCCCTCACCTTCTGTCTCTATCCCTCTTCCCTCATAGATTGTAAGCCCTTGCAGGCAGGGCCCTCTATCCCACTGTGCCAGTGGGTCACCCAGATCCCCCTACACTTGAGCAGGCCATGACTTTGGCCACCCGTATTGACTGTAGAATCCGGGAAAATGTTAAAGAGAGAGTAGGGTCCGTTTCCTCCAAGTTTTCTGTCTCTTCATGTCTCTCTCCTGATAAACCCACTTTTTCTCCCATCACTCCTGGTGAGGAACCCATGCAACTGGGAGCTATGGATGCCAAGACTCGACGAGAGCATCCTCTCAGGAATAACCTTTGCCTGTACTGTGGTACTTCAGGTCATATCATACGAGACTGCTCTATCAGACCCCGCACACCAGTGGAAAAACTTCAGTGCCTGAGTGGTAGTCGGAAGAACCGCTCAGGCAACCAGGTATTTGCTGAAAATAACAATAAGATGATGTTATCTGTGTCTCTGTCATCTGGGGACAGATCTGTTTCGGGCCAGGCCCTAGTTGACTCTGGGTCTGCGGCAAACTTTGTCACATTCTCGTTTGTCTCAGCTTTAGGCATTAAGCTTTTGCCACTTGACACTCCTCTGTCGGTTACTGGGTCGGATTTTGCCCCACTGGCCAGGGGTAAGGTCCGATTCAAGACCCCCTTAATCACCTTACAAGTGGGCTCTGCACATTCTGAAGTGATAAGCTTTTTTTTGTTATGGAGCATCTGTCTTCTGATATTATTTTGGGGCTCCCCTGATTGAACCTCCATAACCCTATTTTTGATTGGGGTAAAAGGGAGTTGGTAAAATGGGGAGATCAGTGCTCATCCCACTGTATTGTTTTGCACACCTTAGATTGTGTCAGTGAGGTGATTGTTTTGGCTACTAAAGGTTGGAAACGCCAGGCGAATAAAAAAAAATTTGCCTGGTCCACAAGCGCCTGTTATTGTTCAGGGAGAGGCAGAGAAAATACTGGGTCCTTCTAAAACTGGTTTGTCTGATGAGGGTCCGGTGGCCCCTCATAAAAGGGGGGGGTATTGTAACATCTCTACCTGTTCAGGTCTCTGCGCCACCCTCTGCTCGCACGTGTGGGTGCAGGAGGCGTATTCAGTTTGATTCCTTGCTTAAGGTTCTTGATGCTCAGTCTGAACACTGTCCTATGTAATTGAATTTCAGCCACACCCGTCTCCTGCACCTTGCTTCTCTCTGCTCCTCTAACAGTTAATCTTAGCCTTGCCTGTGTGATTGATGGCCTGTCTTCCAATCAGTTCTGGGGCAGGTCCTTACTTGCTATAAACAGGTCATCAGTTCACACATGGGTTCTGGCTATTGAGATTCTGTTTGTGACTTTGTCCCTGCTAGCTCCTTTTCTGCTATTACGTGAATTCCTATTCCTGACCTCTGACTTTGAGTTGACTATTCTCTTGGATTGTGATTCTGTACTGCATTGCTCGACTGTTACCGACCCCTTGGCTTGCTGACCTCCCTTTCTTGTTGTTTGTTCTGTGTTGTCACTTATATTAAGAAGGAACTGTCGCCCAGTTGCTGGCTGTTGCCTAGGACAGATCAGGCAAGTTAGCCAGGGACAGTGGGGGGTGTCAGCTTTAGGGCTCACTGTCTTGTTGTGCCCATCCCCCCAAGGTTCTGCAGCAGCACTGGGGAATTGCTCAACTGGCAATTCCCTTACAAGTTTTTTGATGAGTTCACCCAATATACAATCTAACCTGCGCTAATCTTAAAAAAAAAAATCATTATGTAATTTAATGGGGGGTTTTTCCACTCTGGTCAGGTGTCTGAACCATACACATTATGAAGGAGCATTGCTGTTAATCTCCATTATTTCAGTGGTTTTTTTTTTTTTTTTTTTTTTTTGTTGTGTTCACCCAATTTCCAGTCTAGTCTGTGCTAATGTGAAAAAAAAGCCTGTACTAATGTGTAAAAAAAATATTGTCATTTAATATAAGCTGACTGTCACAGTTCTAGTGATCCAGTCTAATACTCTCTGACCAGGAGGTGACCCTTTTAGTGCTTTGTAATTTTTCTTAAAATATTTTTTGTTGAAAAAAAAAAAGCAAAAAAAAAATAGCTGCAGTGTTGTCGTACTTACTGAGAATAAAGACTTTTTTGAAAGCAGTGAACCACAAATATTATTAATATATTATATATATTATTGAGTGGGGGTTCTGTGTGTTCTTCCTCAACATGTAATTTACCATGTTGTCTTTCTGTATTGTCAACCATGTCTTCTCCTTTATCTTCATTCACTTAGATCCCATTCTCTAGCAGTCATGTGGCATCTCATAGCCCAAGATTTATTCTTCCTTATCTTTTTGATGATTTAGATGAGAACTACTTGTGGGTTTTTTTTATATGTAGAGGTGGAAGACATGAGTGTTGTTGAAGGTAGTAGTGGAAGGGGGTGTGCTACTGGTGGTAGTGCTGGTACAGACACTAGAGGGAAATTTGTTTCTCACTCATTCACTGTCACTACTCTACTTGCTTGGAAGGTGAAGTGCACATTGAGTGGCAGCAAACCACAGACACAATGGTCACTTTTGGAAGATAGTCCAGGCACACTAATAGCATGACCCGTTTTTTTAAATCATTTATGTCTAGCAGAAAAAAATCTAAAGAATTCAAGCAAGAATTTGCTGAATGGTCTGAGAAGGATCTTCAGATGTCCATATCAGACTCAGACATGGCGATTTCTGAGGATAACTGTTTAAAAAAGAAAAATTCTGTTAATTAAAAATGTTTAAAAAAATTATGGTAACAGGATAGGCTGTCCCGTCCACTCTGAGCAGAGAGAGTCTGTTTTATTTTCCCAAAAGAAAGACTACTGTCCTTCCGGGGCATCCAGTTGTAAAATCCATTATGGAGATGGAATGGAAATTTCCGGCTAGAAGATGCGAGCTTGGTTCCAGGTTTAAAACAGTGTACAGATTAGATCCTGGGGAATGTGAGGCTTGAGAAGAGCCTGCCAGAGTTGATCCAGCAGTTGCAAACTGCTCTAGAAAAACCTTTTTTTTTCTAGCAGATGTTTCATATCTCCTCAAAAATCCAATGGATCGCAGAGCTGATATTTTTCTGAAAAAAGCACGTGTATCTCTAGCAGCTTTATCTGAAGCTGGCATGGCTGCCGTTCCTGTGTCCAGGGCTCTGAGATTGTGGTTAAGCCAGTTGGGAAGAGATATTCAAGATGGTGTTCCAAGGGAAGAATTAATGGAGCAACTTAACTCACTTAAACTTGCTGCAGATTTTTCTGCAGATTTTCCCTTGGATGCTTTAAAATTGGCTGCAAAGAATTTCGCAATTACCAACGCGGCAAGAAGAGCTATATGGTTAAGACCATGGACAGAGGAAGCTACATCAAAATATAATCTATGTTCTATACCTTTTTTTTTAACTTGAAAGAATTTCTGCAGAGAAATTAGATCAGCTCTTGAAAGCTAATAAGAAGGCAAGAGCTCTGGTCTTTCCACAGAGCAATGAAAGCAACGAAAGACTTGCTGTCATTACACTGGACAACGAAGATTTTGCTTCCTGAACACTTTTGAGTGTTTCTTATTTAATTTGAGCTGCTGATCATGAAAATCACCTTGAAATTTTCCTGTCATATACCGTTTTTCAGAAATCTTTTGTTTTAGCAGTTTTTTTTTTTTTCATATTTTCAGGCTGTTCAAGTATTATCCACAATATATGTGCTATGCTGTTATGTAATTTATAGGCAAGCAAAGGCATGAATTCCTTGCATTTCATTGAAGTTGCAAACAGATTAGGCACACCTACACATATCTAGACATGTCTGGTCGCTGCCTGCAGAGGCTGTAATATTTTCTTGCAAAGATTATGCAAGTTATTTCAAATCTAAGTAGCTATAAGCTACTCCAGTACGAACTGATATAGCTAAAATGTCTTGTCAGTGTTGGAACAATCACAATACACGCTTAAGCCTCAAAAACGCACATTGACAGCTCTTATCATGAAAGCCTATGAGCTGTACCTTGGATGCAAGATTGGTGATTAAGATAAATCCTGGGCTCTTCACATCTGTTGTGCAAGATGTGCTGTTGATCTTAGAGGTTGGTTGAGAGGTTCTCGCAAGTCAATGCCGTTTGCTGTCCCAATGATATGGCGGGAACCGAAGGATCATGTGACTGACTGTTACTTCTTTCTAACCAATGTTTCTGGTTTCTTTGCTAAGAATAAAAAATACATTGAATATTCCAATCTGCCTTCAGCTATGAGACCAGTGCCATATGATGACACTCTACCAGTAACAAAGCCACTAGAGACATGGAGCCTAGAGGAGGCAGCCAATGAGGATGTTGTAGTCCATAGGTCAGAGATGGGGAACAACGCTGATTCAGACTTTGAGCCATGTATGTCTGGTGAGCCTCATCTTATAACACAGCCAGAACTGAATGACTTGGTCCAGGACTTATGTTTGTCAAAAGCTGGCTTCAAGACTTCAAGGATGGCATTTGCTGTCACCTGGTACAAAAGTTTCTGTCTTTCGAAGCCGCCAAGATGACTTAACACAGTTTTTGAACAGGTTGACAACCTGTGTTTCTGCACAGACATTGATGGGTTGTTCGCAGTTTTGGGTTATGTGCATGAGCCGAATCAGTGGCATCTCTTTATTGACTCATCAGTGTTAAGTTCTCAAGGCTGTCTTGGTAATGGTAATGTTCATCCTTCATTACCTGTTGGCTATGCTGCACACATGAAAGAAACATACGAGAACATGGAACTGTTGTTGAAACACATCAAGTACAGCAACTACAACTGGAACATATGTAGAGATTTAAAAGTAGAGGCACTGCTGCATGGATTGCAGCTTGGACATACCAAGTACTGCTGTTTCATTTGCGAATGGGACAGCCGTGCTAAGCAGTCACATTGCAGTAGAAGGAAGTGGCCAATCCGTAACCAGTTGACTCCCGGGCAGAAAAATGTTGCACATAAAGCACATGTGGACCAATATGTGTAGACAAATGTTCCCAGGAATAACCGGTGCCAAGATTAAGGAAAGGCATTTTTGTTGGTCCACAAATCTGACACATCATGAATGACAAGCACCTCGAAGAGTTGCTGGTGGGGCCTGAGAAAATTGCTTGAAAATCTTTCAAGGACGTTTCAGAGAATTTCCTTGGCAACTACATCGAATTGGTTGACAACCTTCTTGAAGCTTACAAAGCGATGAAGTGCAACATGTCATTGAAAATTTATTTTCTGCATTCTCATTTGGACTTTTTCCCTGCAAATCTTAGTGCAGTCACTGTCAAACATGTCGAACAGTTTCACCAAGATATTGCCATGATGGAAAAGCGTTATCAAGGCTACTGGAATCCATCAGTACTAGCTGACTATTGCTGGACACTAATACGGGATACCCCAGACATTGAGTACAAAAGAAAATCAGCAGCAAAACACTTTTCGTTCATTTGAACTAATGCTGCTGGTAACATTTAAATGCTTCATAATCACTAACACTTAATCTCATGTTTTTCAAAATTTCTACGTGATACAGACTAACCGAAATTATATTTCTGCTTAGCTTGAATGGGTTTATCATAATCACCTGAAATTTTCAAGAAAGCAAAACTTTTGTAAAAATTTGTTGTCCAGTGTTATCAGAGAAGATACAATTTGTTCCTGATGAGAGAAAACAATAGACAAATTGATCGTGGTAGACCCTATCAGAAATTCAGATCCACCAGCTTGGAAGAATTGAAGAGAAAACAGGAAGATCTAGGTGTGGACAAACAGGGTTTTTGACATAAGGAGTGGTCAAGTTGGCGGATGTTTACAAAAAATTTTTCCTGCATGGTGCAGCATTACCACAGACAAATGGGCCTTGGATCTTATAGAGAAAGGTTATGTAATAGAAATTCTTCATGAACCAAAAGATCATTTTCTTTTGCACGAACAAGAAATTCCACAGGTTCTCCCGCTGCTTCAAGAACTTTTGGCAAAAAAACGCCATAGAAGAAGTTTCAAGGGGAGAACAAGGTTCTGGAACTTATTCAAGAATTTTTCCGGTTCCCAAAGTCGACGGTTCTTGGAGATTGATCATAGACCTCAGGTATTTAAACCGTTATGTGAAAAAAAAAATTCACTTCAAGATGGAAAGAATAAGGACAGTTACAGCAGCCTTACAAAAAGGCCAAGTCTTGCCATCTCTAGACCTAAAACATGCATATCTACATATTCCCATCCATCCTATGTCAAGAAAATTCCTGAGGATAGCAGCCAAACATTCAGAATCAATCAGTCTCTACCAATTCAAAGCACTCCCTTTTGGCCTAACTTCTTCACCAAGGGTTTTTACTAATGTGGCAATAGTAGTAGTAGCAGCTCTGAAACTGAAAATTATTCAAGTTGTTCCCTATTTAGAAGATTGGTTGATAGTGACTCAGTCAGCTCCTCTTCTGCGAGATCACCTCAATATCGTCATCATGACACTCAAGGAGCTTGATTTCCAAATCAATTGTAAGAAGTCTCATCTGTTGCCAGAAACTTCAAAATTTTTTTAGTTTTTGTAATATACACATGTGTACAAAATTGTTGGTACCCCTCGTTTAATGATAGAGCCCACAATGGCCACAGAAATAACTTGAATCTGACAAAAGTAATAATATAAAAAAATTCTATCAAAATGAACAAACGAAAGTCAGACATTGCTTTTCAACCATGCTTCAACAGAATGTTTAAAAAAAGAAAACTCATAAAACAGGCCTGGACAGAAATGATGGTATCCTTAACTTAATATTTTGTTGCACAACCTTTTGAGGCAATCACTGCAATCAAACGATTCCTGTAACTGTCAATAAGACTTCTGCACCTCTCAACAGGTATTTTGGCCCACTCCTCATGAGCAAACTGCTCCAGTTGTCTCAGGTTTGAAGGGTGCCTTTTCCAGACGGCATGTTTCAGCTCCTTCCAAAGATGCTCAATAGGATTTAGGTCAGGGCTCATAGAAGGCCACTTCAGAATAGTCCAATGTTTTCCTCTTAGGCAGGGTTCACTCTACCGTTGATGTCCGTTTTGATAGTGTTCATTAAAAAAAACGGACACCTATCATAACAAACATTAACAGACACTAACTGATGTTAATGTGTCCGTTTTTTTAACTGATCCAATTAATGGATTAGTTAAAAAAAAACAGACACATTAGCATCAGTTAGTGTCCGTTTTTTTTTTGTTTTTTTTTTTGCTTTCTGAGCATGCGCAGGAAAAAAACGGACATAAAATAACTGATAGCTGTCAGTTACTGTCCGTTATAAGTCCGTTACCCATAGACTTCAATGTTAAAAAAATAACGGACACTTGCTGTCCGTCAAGAATCCGTTTTTTTCAAACGGACAAAAAGTCCTGCATGTAGGATTTTTTGTCCGCGAAAAAGTAACGGACTTCTGACGGATTTGGTGTAATCGGACACTAACAGACACAATATAAAAACCCATTGAAATGAATGGAAATTTTAACGGATTTCTGACGGTTCAGCTAGTGTCTGATGCTAAAATCTTGTAACGGACAATAGCAAAAGACACTACTGACGGTCACCAATGGTAGTGTGAACGCCCCCTTAGCCATTCTTGTGTGTTTTTAGCTGCGTGTTTTGGGTCATTATCCTGTTGCAAGACCCATGACATGCGACTGAGACCAAGCTTTCTGACACTGAGCAGCACATTTCTCTCTAGAATCCCTTGATAGTCTTGAGATTTCATTGTACCCTGCACAGATTCAAGACATCCTGTGCCAGATGCAGCAAAGCAGCCCCAGAACATAACAGAGCCTCCTCCATGTTTCGCAGTAGGGACAGTGTTCTTTTCAAGATATGCTTCATTTTTCGGTCTGTGAACATAGAGCTGATGTGCCTTGCCAAAAATTGCGATTTTTGTCTCATCTGTCCATAGGACATTCTCTTGAAAAGCAATGTCTGACTTTCATTTGTTCATTTTCATAGAATTTTTATATATTATTACTTTTGTCAAATTCAAGTTATTTCTGTGACCATTGTGGGTTTTTCTTTCATTAAACGAGAGGTACCAACAATTTTGTCCACTTGTGTACATAGAGCTGCAAGCGCTTTTTCTTCCTCAGAAATAATAAACAATACAGCAAATCTAGAGAACCTTGGGTATATTAGTAGCCTCAATGGATGCAGTACCCTGGGCTATGGTTCATAGCCGAAGCCTTCAGCACAATGTGCTTCAGAATTGGAATGGGGATGTGAGGAGGATGCATACAAAAATAGTCTTAGACTCAGCCATGAAATAAAATCTGAAATGGTGGCTCAATTCAGACAACTTGAAGAAGGGAAAGAGTTTCCAGTTCAAGGAATCACTGATCATAACCACACATGTCTCCAAAAAAGGTTGGGGTGCTCATCTACAAACCTTATGGGCGCAAGGCCTTTGGGACAAATTGGACAAACGCCGGTCTTTAAATTTTCAAGAGATGAAAGCTGTCAGGTTGGCACTGTTACTCTTCAAACTGTTAATTCAGTAAAAATCTGTCCTAATCCAGACGGCCAACCAGGTAGTAGCCTACTATTTGAACAAGCAGGGTAGAACCTGAAGCAAGCTTCTGATGATGGAGTGCAAGAAGATTTTTCAATTGGCAGAATCTGCCCTGCTGGACTTAAGATCACTGCATATACAGTCATATGAAAAAGTTTGGGCACCCCTATTAATCTTAATCATTTTTATTACAAAATATTTGGGTGTTTGCAACAGCCATTTCAATTTGATATATCTAATAACTGATGGACACAGTAATATTTCAGGATTGAAATGAGGTTTATTGTACTAACAGAAAATGTGCAATATGCATTAAACCAAAATTTGACCAGTGCAAAAATTTGGGTACCCTTATCATTTTATTGATTTGAATACTCCTAACTACTTTTTACTGACTTACTGAAGCACAAAATTGGTTTTGTAACCTCACTGAGCTTTGAACTTCATAGCCAGGTGTATCCAATCATGAGAAAAGGTATTTAAGGTGGCCAATTGCAAGTTGTTCTCCTATTCGAATCTCCTCTGAAGAGTGGCATCATGGGCTCCTCAAAACAACTCTCAAATGATCTGAAAACAAAGATTGTTCAACATAGTTGTTCAGGGGAAGGATACAAAAAGTTGTCTCAGAGATTTAACCTGTCAGTTTCCACTGTGAGGAACATAGTAAGGAAATGGAAGACCACAGGGACAGTTCTTGTTAAGCCCAGAAGTGGCAGGCCAAGAAAAATATCAGAAAGGCAGAGAAGAAGAATGGTGAGAACAGTCAAGGACAATCCACAGACCACCTCCAAAGAGCTGCAGCATCATCTTGCTGCAGATGGTGTCACTGTGCATCGGTCAACAATACAGCACACTTTGCACAAGGAGAAGCTGTATGGGAGAGTGATGCGAAAGAAGCCGTTTCTGAAAGCACGCCGCAAACAGAGTCGCCTGAGGTATGCAAAAGCACATTTGGACAAGCCAGCTTCATTTTGGAAGAAGGTCCTGTGGACTGATGAAACAAAGATTGAGTTGTTTGGTCATACAAAAAGGCGTTATGCATGGCGTCCAAAAAACACAGCATTCCAAGAAAAACACTTGCTACCCACTGTAAAATTTGGTGGAGGTTCCTTCATGCTTTGGGGCTGTGTGGCCAATGCCGGCACCGGGAATCTTGTTAAAGTTGAGGGTCGCATGGATTCAACTCAGTATCAGCAGATTCTTGAGAATAATGTACAAGAATCAGTGACGAATTTGAAGTTACGCCGGGGATGGATATTTCAGCAAGACAATGATCCAAAACACAGCTCCAAATCTACTCAGGCATTCATGCAGAGGAACAATTACAATGTTCTGGAATGGCCATCCCAGTCCCCAGACCTGAATATCATTGAACATCTGTGGGATAATTTGAAGCGGGCTGTCCATGCTCGGCGACCATCAAACTTAACTGAACTGGAATTGTTTTGTAAAGAGGAATGGTCAAAAATACCTTCATCCAGGATCCAGGAACTGATTCAAAGCTACAGGAAGCGACTAGAGGCTGTTATTTTTGCAAAAGGAGGATCTACTAAATATTAATGTCACTTTTCTGTTGAGGTGCCCATACTTTTGCACCGGTCAAATTTTGGTTTAATGCATATTGCACATTTTCTGTTAGTACAATAAACCTCATTTCAATCCTGAAATATTACTGTGTCCATCAGTTATTAGATATATCAAATTGAAATGGCTGTTGCAAACACCCAAATATTTAGAACTAAAAATGTTTAAGATTCTGAGTTAAATCCCAAATACTTCCATCTTCTAATAGATAAGTGGGGAACGCCACAGATAGATTTGATGGCTACCAGAATCAATGCGAAACTTCAAGTATTTTGTTCTCTTAGTCCTCAGGATCACCAGTACGCGGTGGATGCATTCTCCATGATTTGGAAACACAATTTTTTTTACATCTTTCCTTCAGTCCAGATTATACAGAAGCTACTACAGAAAATATTAGTGGAGAAACCATCAGTAATAATAATAACACCGTTTTGGCCCTGAAGGGCTTGGTTTCCTTTGTTACTGCAAATTTTGAACAATGGACATTGGCCTTTTCCCCAGTATCCGGATCTTTTAATTCAGAGAGGCCTGTTCCATCCAGATTGAAAGAGATGGAATTGTCTTCATCAGTAATCAATACGTTATTGGCAGCCCGTAAGGACTCTACAAAAGAAATGTACCATAAAATATGGTATAAGTTCTCTACCCAGTAGAAATACCAAACATTCTGCAATTCCTGCAAGATGGTTTTCAGAAAGGCCTTAAATTCAAGACTCTTAAAGTACACATGACAGCAATTAATGCTACGGATGGAAAATTTTCTGGTCGTCCTTTGGTAACAAGATTTTTTAAAGCATTCAGAAACTTAAGACCAGAGGTCAAACCACCTCTACCTGTCTGGGATTTATCGATTGTTCTCAATGCCTTGATATTTTATTCATTTGAAGCCATTCAAGATATAGACATTAAATGGTTATCATACAAAGTAGATTTTTTGACAGCAATTACATCTCCTAAGAGGCTGGGATAGTTAGAAGCCTTTCGAAAAGTCTGTATCTAAGAACTCTATACAATGGAGTTCTATTGAGAACCTTGCCAAGTTTTATACCAAAAGTTCCTTCTTTTCAATAAAGAATCCTTTCTACCAGTCTTCTATCCTTGTCCTGAGATGGAAGAACAAATACGTTTTCACACTTTAGATGTTAAGAGAGCCATTTTGGCTTACCTGGAGAAAACCGAGGATTTCAGGAAAGAAGAAAATTTATGTATTCTTTTTTTCAGGCTCTAGAAAAGGGATGAAATCTTCTAAAGATACATTGGCCAGATGGATCAAGTCCACCTTTTTTGAAGCCTTCAGATTATCAAATCTCTATTTGTCAACTGCACCAAAGGCACATTTTACATGCTCCATAGCAACTTCTTGGGCTGAAAATGCTCAATTATCCATCCAGGATATCTGTAATGCTGCTTCCTGGAGTTCTTCCTCTACCTTCATCAAGCCTTATCGTCTGGACATCCACTCTGAGAGTCCAGCCTTTGGCACAGCAGTACTTAATACGGTTTCCAAATGATGATCACCCCCCCCCGCCTTAGGTAGCTAGCTAGGACCTATCTGTGCTGCCGCAGAAAGAAAAAGAAATACAAAATTGGGTCTTACATGGAATTTTGCTTTGAGTTCAAGGCAGCACAGCATACCCTTCCAACTTAATTTAACCCTTTCCTAATAATAGGGCGGATGTTGGGTATTTAAATATGGCGGCCGCTCAGGGGCCGATGTCTCATTAATTTGACAGCCGCGATCCTTTTGAAGGCTCCCAGGCCTGTCTCTCATTAGTTTCTATTGCAGGCTGCTATATGCAGCATGCAAAAGAAGTAACAATATTTTGCAATGCATTGCAAGGCATTAGTATTGTAATGCATTGCATTCATGATCAGACTCCCTGGGGTTCAAGACCCCTACGAGGTCTAATAAGTGCAAAAAAATTTTTTTGAAAAAGTAAAAAAAAAAAAAATTTAATATTCAAATCACCCCCATTTCCCTAGAACACATATAAAAGTACTTAAATACTGTGAAACACATACACATTAGGTATCCCTGTGTCTGAAAATGCCTGGTCTACAAATCTATAAAATAATTTTCCCATACAGTGAACGCCGTAGCGTGAAAAAAAAAAATCAAAAGTGCCGAACCTTCGTTTCTTTTGCTGTTTTGCCTCTGATAAAAATTAGAAAAAAAAGTGATGGAAGCAATAGATATTCCCCAAAATGGTATAACTAAAAAGTACATCTGGGCCGCAAAAAAATACGCTCTATGCATCCTCGTACACAAAAATATAAAAAAGTTATGGGTGTCAGAATATAGTGACTTTTAGAAAAACATTTAGAAAAACAAGTTTTAGATTTTTGTTAAGGGGTTAAAATGTAAATAAAACTATATAAATTTGGTATCCCTGGAATTGTACCAAAACATAGAATACAGGTGATATGTCATTTTGGCTGCAGAGTGAATGATATAAAAACGAAGCCCGCAAGAAAGTCGCACAAATGCACTTTTTCTCCAATTCCCCCCCATTCTGAATTTTTTTTCCAGCTTCCCTGTACATTGTAGAGAATAATAAATGGTACCATTATGAAGAACAGTTTGTCCCGCAAACATTAAGCCCTCATGTGGCTCTGTGAACAGGAAAAATAAAAAAGTTATGGAGTTCGGGAGGAGGGGAGTCAAAAACGAAAATTGAAAAATGTCACCGGCAGGAAGGGGTTAAAGGAATCAACACTTCCTGTTAAAATACAAGGGAGTAGTGAAAGATGAGGGTTCTTATACCATCAATTATGCTAATTAACAGTATCACTGCTGCCTAGAGCTAGGCATAGAGGGAAGTAGGAGGGACAATTTACCCATATGTGCTGCCTTGAACTCAAAGAAAGCAAAATTCCATGTAAGACCCAATTTTGTATATGTAAGGCAGCTATTATAAGGGGAAAGCTATTATTTATAAGAGGGGGACTATTTATAAGTGGGGATAATTGTTAAGTGGGCTATTATTTACAAAGTAGACTATTAGTGATAATGTGGACTATTATTTATAAGGGTAACTATGATTTATGAAAGGACAATTATTAATAAGGGGGAACTATTTATAAGGGAGCAGTATTATTTTTAAAGGGTGACTGTTACAGATAAGGAAGACTATTATGTAAAGGAGGGACTATTACTGATACGGGGCACTATTTATAAGCAGGGACTATTATTTATAAGGGAGTTATTACTGATAAGGGTACAATATTATTTATAAGCAGGGACTTTTATTTATAACTGATGAGGGGTGCAAAAATCTATTAGGCGGTACAAAGGTGGTCATTTGAATTTGTGGGAAAATAGGTGTTGTTATTACTGTTTTGGGGGCATAAAGGAGGCATTATTAAAGAGGTTGCAACTGGAAGTGCTGCACTGCCTTTTTAATTCACTGAATATGATGATATTGTTGGTATATCAACATTTGGGACCCCACTTTTAATTTTGCCCAGGGCCACACTTTGTGTAAAAGTGGCCATGGCCTTAGGGCTCATTTACATTTGTACCCCTTAGTGACTGGCCTGTTTTAAGCAATGATGACCAAACTATTTTTTGCGTTTTTTCCGTTTTCACATACTAAGCCCTATAGCATTTTTATTTTTCCATCAATGTAACAGTATGAGGGGATGGATTTTTGCAGGACAAGTGGTAGTGTTTAATGGCACTATTTTGGGGTAGATATACCTTATTGATTAACTAAATTATTTCTGGGAAGGAATAGAAAATGCCGTTTTTGTGTTGCACAAAAAGAAAATATTTTTTAGATGTTGATGCATTGGTATCATACCCCAGCTGCACTTCACTCTTTTGACAAGAATGTCCCGGACTGCTGCTGGCGGTGTGGCACCCGCCCTGCACATATTTTCCATCTCTTTTGGACCTGCCTCCTGCTCCAGCCCTATTGGCGCCAGGTCCGGGGTCTCCTGGAAGGGGTCCTGGGTGTTAGCCTTCCCCTGTCCCCTAGGACTTACCTTCTCAACCTCCCCCCCCCCCTAATATTTTGCGCACGCCCGCTCTCCAGCTCCTGTTGCTCCTCCTTACTTCCGCTAGATGTCTGATTGCTAAACACTGGCGGCAACCAGCCCCCCCGGCCCTGGAGGAGTTATATGCTAGGATTAAAGATGCGCGCTCCCTGGAGTACCTGACGGCCCTTCTTAATAATGAGGAGAAGAGGTTCTGCCTGATCTGGAAACCGTGGGATGAGTTTTGGGCAGTCCGGCCTCTCTGATCCGGCTGCTGTGTGGCCCCTTATTACCTGGATGTCCTTCTGTCACCCTTCTGTCCTCCTGTCTTGTCTGCCCCTGTTTGTTGTCGGATTCCTTGGCCTTTTTGGGGCCATTTCTGGCCAGTTTGTTTAAGGCTTTGTAATTTATTGAGAATGCTGAGTAATCCCTGTCTGTCCTATGTTCTAGTTGACTTGAGTTCTCTTATGTTTCTCGTATATTGTTGTTCTCTCTGTATGACAAAAACTTTTAAAATAAACAGTTGAAAAAAAAAAGAAAATGCCGTTTTTTTGCAATGCATTGTAATGCATTGCATTAGTGATCATGCCCCCTGACGTTCAAGAACCCCAGGGGGGTCTAATATGAAAGTACTTAAATACTGTGAAACACATACACATTAGGTATCCCTGTGTCCGAATACTCCAGGTCTATAAATCTGTACGGTAAACGCCGTAGCGGAAAATAAAATCAAAAGTGCCAAACAGCCGTTTTTTCACTGTTTTGCCTCTGATAAAAATTTCAATAAAAAGTGATCAAAGCAATAGCAATTCCCTAAAATGGTATAACTAAAAAGTGCACCTGGTCCCCCAAAAAAAAAAAAAAAAAATACGCTCTATGCATCCTCGTACACAAAAATATAAAAAAGTTATGGGTGTCAGAATATGCCAACTTTTAGAAAAAAAAATTTTTTTGCAAAGATTTAGATTTTTGTTAAGGGGCTAAAATGTAAATAAAACCATATAAATTTGGTATCTCCGGAATCGTATCGAAACATAGAATACAGGTGACATGTCATTTTGACCGCACAGTGAACGCCGTAAAAATGAAGCCCGTAAGAAAGTTGCACAACAGCACTTTTTAATAGTAGCATCATGAAGAAAATTTGTCCTGCAAACATTAAGACCTCATATGGCAGGAGCTGAACTTCATGCAGATGGAGAAGCTAACGATGCTTAGCGAGGCTTTGGTCACTCAAAGGATTGCAGGAGAGAGTTCTGGTACAAAAGAGACCCAGAGAGCACTAACAACCGCCTGACTTCTTTGCAAAAGCTGACCCCCCACAGATGATACTGAGGCCTATCTTATGGTGTATGAGCGTATGGCAGAGCACGAAAAGTTACCTGCTGATCAGTGGACAGAAGTAGTGGCTCCATTCCTAACAGAGGAACCACAAAAGGCATAATTTGACCTTAATGAACAGAAGGCCAAAGATCACTCCAGGCTGAAGGGTGAGATCCTTGCCCAACTAGGTGTTGATATGCATGTGCTGTTGCACATTGTCCTCGGCTGAACCTATGTAGTGTGATGTAACCAGAAAATTATCCTTATTTGCACATACGAATGGCTTTCATTATTATTATTATTATTATTACTTATTTATAGAGTAGCATTAATTCCATGGTGCTGTATATTTGATAGTTTACACACAGTACACAAAATAACTTTGATAGATGGGTCAGGTAGGGGAACCGTGCGAGGTGGGGCAAAGATGATGAACTCTGTTTTCTCCATGTTGAGTTTGAGAAAGCGGCTGGAGAGGAAGGAGGCTACTCTGAAACTCTGGACAACAGAGCGTTAATGTCTGGTCCAGAGAGATGTAGTTGGGTGTCGTCGGCATAGCAATGGTATTGAAAACAGTGAGATTATATGAGCTGGCAAAGGCCGAGGGTGTAGATGGAAACAGAGACAGAGCCTTGGGGGACACCTACAGAAAGAGGGCACGGCGAGGAGGTGGTTTGCGAGCGGGAGACACTGAATGTGCGTATTTGCTATATCGGGTTGACAAAATACGTGGAGAGTTAGTTGAACAGCTGGTGGTGCCTCATCCATATCTTAGGATCTGGCTCATAAACATGTGCTCGGTGGACACCTAGTCTGTGAAAAAACAAGAGAGAGCATTTTTTTTGGCCAGATGTATTTACTGAGGTACAAAAGTACTGCCCTAAGTGTCAGCTAATCGCTCCAATGCCACACTTTAGAAGTCCCCTGGTGCCTTTGTCTATTATAAAGATTCCCTTTGAAAGAATCACAATGGATTTGGTGGGCCCTCTAATTAAATCCTCTAGGGGGCATCAGTATATCTTAGTGGTGTTAGACTACGCCACTCAATATCCAGAGGCCGTCCCTTTAAGAAATACCTCTTCTAAGTTAATTGCAAAAGAGTTGTTTAATATGTTTTCTACAACTAGAATACCTAAAGAGATCCTCACAGATCAAGGAACTCCCTTCATGTTCAAGGTCATGAAGGAATTGTGCAAGTTGTTGAACATTAAAAAACTGTGTACATCAGTATATCACCCACAAACAGATGGTCTTGTTGAGAATTTTAATAAGACATTAAAGAGTATGCTGAAGAGGGTAGCCAGTAGGGATGGAAAGGATTGGAACTGTCTCTTGCCATATTTGATGTTTGCAAAACGGGAAGTTCCTCAGTTAGCCACAGGTTTTTCCCCTGTTTGAGTTGGTGTATGTCAGACACCCACGTGGTCTCCTTGACATAGCAAAGGAAACCTGTGAACAGGAGTCCACACCTTACAGAAGTGTAATTGAGCAGATCACGCTTATGCAGGACAGAATTGCAGCCTGCTAAGTTACGAACATTTAACCCAGGTGAACGAGTGCTGGTTCTGGTACCAACGGTGGAAAGCAAATTTCTTGCTAGGTGGCAAGGGCCTTATGAGATAATTGAAAAGGTGGAAGACATACATAAGTTGTATCAACCAGGTAAAAGAAAACCTGAGCAGTTGTATTATGTGAATTTGATTAAACCGTGGAAAGACAGGGAGACTCTGACAGCGGTAAACCCTCCTTGTAATGTTATGTCAGAGGTAAGTGTGTCAGAATGTCTGTTAAAGCCACAAAAACAGGAGTCAAAAGAACTTATACAGAGAAATGCTGATGTGTTATCAGAATTGCCAGGGTTCTCTAATGTCATAAAACACGACATTGTCACCGAACCTCAGGTACGGGTCCATGTGAAACCTTACAGAGTCCCTGAGTCCTGGAGACAAACTATATCCGAGGAGGTAAAAAAAAATGTTAGACCTCAGAGTTAATGTGGAATCAAAGAGTGAATGGTCAAGTCCCATTTTATTAATTCTAAAACCAGATGGCTCGTTGCATTTCTTTAATGACTTCTGTAAACTTAAAGAAAAGTTTGATGCGTACCCAATGCCAAGAGTTCATGAATTAATTGAGAGACTCAGCCATGCAAGGTATTTTTCTACACTTGATCTAACTAAAAGCTACTGGCAAATTCCCCTCACCGATAGTGCTAAGGAGAAGACTGCTTTTGTTACTCTTTTGTTAAAATAATTCAATATGCCTTTTGGATTGGATGGGGCTCCAGCAACCTTTCAAAGGCTGATGGATAAGGTTCTTAAACCTCATCGTCAGTATGCTTCTGCATATCTGGACAATATTGTCGTCTTTAGTGAGGACTGGGGAAGCCATCTACCAAAAGTGCAAGCAGTAATAGATTTCCTCAGAGCAGCAGGGTTGACAGCAAATCCATAAAAGTGTGTCTTGGGCCTAGATGAAACACGTTATCTAGGTTACATAATCAGTAGAGGGTTGATAAAACCACATGTGAATAAAATTGAGGCTATTCAAAACTGGCCCTGGCTTTTGAATAAAAGGCAGATGAGAGCTTTTTTTAAGAATTGTGGAATATTACCACAGGTTCATTCCTAACTTTGCCACCATAGCAGTGCCCTTAACTGATCTTATCAAGGGAAGTAAGTCTGTCATGGTTAAGTGGAACCCTGAATCAGAAAGGGTATTTGAAAAGTTGAAAGTAACCATGTTTGAAACCATTTTCAAAATGTGAAATGCTCTGTGTTTCAGACAGACAGTCATACCACCCAAATACATTAATAAATATTATCTGCCATATCTCTGCTATATTGACATCATTTTTTAATCGTCCTTTAATTTATTTTAGACATTATAAAGCTTACAAGTGTAACAGCGATTTCTCCAGATTTACAAGAAAATTTCCCAAACCATTTGTTAGGGACCACTTCAGCTCTGTAGGGGATTTTAAAGGCCTATATATTGGAAACCCCCATAAATTACCCCATTTTCAAAACTGCACCCCTCAAATAATTCAAAACAGCATTTGGGAAGTTTATTAACCCTTTAAGCATTTCACGGGAATTAAAACAATATGGAGGTGAAATTTAGACATTTCATTTATTTTTCAATAATGCGTTCATTTAGTCCTAAAATTAACACATTGACAAGGGGTTAAAATGAATCTCACAGTTTGTTATGCAATTTCACCCAAGCACAGAAATACCCCACATGTGGGTGTAAACTGAGGTTTGAGAGCATGGAAGGGAAGGAGCGGCACTGGGTGTCTGAAAAACAGATTTTACTGGAATACTTTTCAGGTACCATGTTTCATTTGCAGAGCCCCTAGGGTACCAATACAATGGAAACCCTCCAAAAGTGACCCTATTTTGGAAACTACATCCCTGACAGAATTTATCAAGGGGTATAGTGAGTATTTTGACCCCACAGCCATTTCACAGATTTTATTAACATTGAGAAGTGTAAATGAAAATTTAAAACGACACTTTATCCCTAAAGTTTTTATTTTCTCAAGGAGTTAAAGGAGAAAAAGCATCCCACAGGTAGTTACACAATTTCTCCTGAACACGGAAATACCCCATATGTGGTTATAAACTCCTATATGGTGGGGCTCAGAATAGAAAGAGTGCTATTTGGCTTTTGGAGGGCAGATTTTGCTGGAATAGTTTTCAGGTGCCATGTCATATTTGCAGAGCCCCCAGAGTACCAACATAATGGAAACCCCCAAAAAGTGATCCAATTTTAGAAACTACACCCCTCAAGGAATTTCTCAAAGGGTATGGTGAGCATTTTGACCCCACAACTGTTTCACAGGTTTTATTAGCAATAGGACGTAAAAATTAAAAAACTTTTTTTCCAATAAACTGTCCATTTAGCCCCAAATTTTTCATTTTTACAAGGGGTTAAAGAAGAAAAAGCACCCCAAAGTTTGTTACACAATTTCTCCTGAACAAAGGAATACTTTATATGTGGTCATAAAATGTTGTATGGGTACATGGCAGGGCTTGGAATAGAAAGAGTGCTATTTGGATTTTGGAGGGCAGATTTTGCTGGAATAGTTTTCAGGTGCTATGTCCCATTTGCAGGGCCCCTAAAGTACCTGTACAATGGAAACCCCTTAAAAGTAACTCCATTATAGAAACTACACCCCTCAAGGTATTTCTCAAGGGGTATTATCATTTTGAGCCAACTTGACCACAACCTCTCCAACAATAGGGTGAAGATGTTGGGTAAATTTTTCAGAGTCTCAGTGTGGTATAATACCAGCATAAGAGAAGTTTATGATATTGTTCTCAGAGGCACAAGAAGTTGATCTATGAGCCCAAGTGAAGGCAGCATTCCAATCCGTCACAGCAAAACTACTGCCAAAATCTGACTCCCACTTCAATAGGGGAGGAGATTTAGCAAGGTAAAGAGTATTTGCTACTAGGAAGTATAAAGGTTTTACCCCTTTAGATTTTGAGATCAGCGGGCTCTGTAGGAAATCACCCAGGACAGCAGGGATGGAGGCAGTGTTAGAAGGTGTAGATGATAACAGAAAGTCTCTGATTTGAAGGTATTTGAACAGCTCCCATGAAGGTAGTGAGAATTTTGCCTGAAGTTGTGGGAATGATAAAATACATTGGTTGTGGAACAGGTCTGAGATGTGGAGTATTTCGCATGTGATCCATGACGATAAGGACATGTTGGGAATGTGGTGTGTCAAAGCCTTGATGGGGATCATTATGTTTACCCTGGGAATGGAGGAGTGATGTGAGGAGGAGCATCCCACCCTCCAGGCCTCAAGAGAGACCCGAACAGAAGGGGGTACCAGTGTTGAGGACAATATCGATACTGGAGGATATAACAAGAGTGCTTTCATATCGGAGATGTGGGCTACATGAGCTTCCAGACCCAGCCAGAGTTTATCATGGGAATCATTCCACCAGTATTTTAAATGACTGAGAATAAAAGCTAAGTGATAGTGCTAAAGATTAGGAAGGCCCATGCCCCAATGGCCAGTAGGCTTTGTCATTGTGGAGAAGGAAATGCGTGGTTTCATCCTCTGCCAAATGAATGCATTAATTTGATTGTGAAGGGTTGAGAAGGTGTTTGCAGTAATGGGAATCAATAGTGTTCGTAGAAAGTATAATATGCCTGGGAGAATAAGCATTTTATAAAGGACTATTCTGCCCATCCAGGAGTGCTCAAACTTAGCCAATCTGTTCAATTCAGTTTGAATGGTAGAGAATAAAAGGGGAAAATTGGCTGCTACTAGAGATTTTACCGAAGGTGTTAAGTGAATGCCCAGGTAGGGAATGGAGGTGGTATTCCATTGAAATGGAAATTGACTACCCAAAGACTGTTGGGATTGAGGGGAGATGTGAATGCCTAATAGTTGGGACTTAGATTCATTTATCTTATAGTAGGAAATTCGACCAAAATTGTTCAGAACCTCTAACACTGCCGGTATAGATTAAAGGGGATGGGTCAATGTTAGAATCACATTGTCTGTGTGAAAGATCCTCAGTGCGCCAACACCGCTGTGGCCCCACCTGAGTCCTCTTTCATATAAAAACCACACTCACCGCCAGTCAGTGCCGGGTTCACCAGATAAATACAAGACAAGCCTTCTAAATTTTATATATTTATTAACCCCTAAATGGGTCGGTATTAAAATCTAACATATACAGTTCAGAACAGATATGCAGATATATGCAAGCATTAACAGTTACTAGTTACAAGATACAGTACAAATAAAATAAAAGGGATAAAGGTGAAATGATTACTTTACCACACATATCCTGGATGTGGCTCTATAGTCCAACACTCACACATAGCATGTGGAGATCACCCGTGGAGGCTTTTCAGCATGTGGCATCAACAACAGTAATCCAGCCTGCATGCTCTCATAACAGTCTCTCAGCATTAGTCCAATAGTCTCTCTCAGTCTCTTCTCATGGTCTCTCTGTGTCAACTCCCTCGCATGATCTCCATAGCATCAACTCTATAGCATAATCTCCTCCCACTGACTCTTACCTCATCTTTCATACCCTTTATGCCACCTCCCAGAATGAGGTCACCGGCAGCAGCTGGTCTCATAGAATAATCCACTCAAATCCAGATCTTTTGTATGTAGATGAGACCAAATGACCTGATACAATGTTATCAGCCATATCTGGTCAACCAGTGCAGCTGGACAATGCATGTTTGTTTGATCAGCCAGGACTGTGTATGAATTCAATGGAGCCCTATTGTTCCAGCCCGGCCACTACTGCCAGTATACACCTAGGCTCATAGCTGCGCACAGTATGAATAAATGGAACTAGAGAGAAATACGCTACCCAGAGACAAAAATACAGCTGAGTTATAGCCACACTTAAGCAGAATCATCACAGTCTGCAAATAGATTCAATTTGTGAGAGTGTTGTCCATCGTAGATTCCATGGATCCCCGGGTGTGCTCTAATGCTCTCAGCCAGAGGTTCCATGACTATGGAAAAGATAACGGGGGAGAAGGGGCAGCCCTGGCGAGTACCATTTGTTAATTGAAACGGTTCAGAAAAAACACCATTAACTAAAACAGAAGCTGAGGGGACCGTATATAGGGCAGAAATTGCTGAAAAAATGGGCCCAGAGAAGCCAAACCTCCGGAGGACCTCAAAGGCATAACCCCAATGCACCCTATCAAACGCTTTCTCCGCATCTAAAGATAAGAGCAGAGAAGGCATTCGCTGGGACTCAGTAAAAGCAATCAGATCAATCAACCTTCTTGTGCCATCAGGGGCCTGGCGACCCTTAGTGAAGCCTACCTGGTCTCTACCAATAATACTAGGGAGAACTGAGAGAAGTCTATTAGCCAGCGTTTTTGGGTAAAGTTTTACGTCAATGTTAAGAAGGGAGATGGAGCGGAAGTTACCTGGGCAGGTGGGGTCTTTCCCTGGTTTAGGTAGTGTAATTATAGTTGCCTTGAACATTTCAGAAGGGAATTGACCAGAGGACATAGTCAAATTGCACATGTTAACAAGATGTGGGAGCAGTTGGGATTTAAATAAATGGAAATATTCATTTGAATAGCCATCAGGACCTGGGGATTTGCCTAGTTTAAGAGAAGAGATCCTTTTCTCTATTTCTGGGGCTGTGTATGGCTTGTTTAATACTAATAATTGATCGGGGGAAATGGAAGGAAGTTGCAAAGAATGGAGGAAGGCTTTGATATATTCAGTAGCGGGTTGGGGAGTAGTGGGGTCCATTCTCAAGTTATATAATTTCTGGTAGTAATGGCTAAATTCATCAGCGATGGCTTGGAGAGAACGTATTTTAGTGCCCGACGGGTGGATATGAAAAATGGAAGCCTCGACCTAGCTTGTAAAGTCTTAACTCTACTAGCCATGAGCTTACTGGCCTTGTTATAAGATTTGTAGTAGTACAGGCGCATTCTTTTGGTCTGTCGTTCAAAGTCTTATGTGAGGAGGCGTCTAAGGTCATTTCTGGCGTCACGGAGCGCAGTTTGAAGGGCCCGAGTGGGAGTGCATTTATGTTGCTGTTCTAGTGATGCAATTTTTTCCATAGTTAGCTGCGTGGAGCAAAGTCTTTGTTTCTTGAGTCTAGCTGCATGTTGTATGAGAAGGCCGCGCGTATATGCTTTATGAGAATTCCATAGGGAGAAAGCATCTCTCACTGAAGGAGCATTAATGGAGAAGAATTCCATAAGACTAGAGGAAATAGATTCCTTAACTGAGCTCAAAGACATGGCATAGACATTGTTACGCCAACAATATGTGTTACGGGGATAAGCGGGAGTTTGTACAGTCATGGTAATAGGGTCATGGTGAGACCATGTGATGTTCCCTATGGTACACTGGAAGATATCGGGGAGGAGCTATTTAGTAGTCAAAAACATGTTGATCCTGGTGTATGTTTGGTGGCTGGCAGAATAGAATGCAAAATCTTTTTCAGAGGCATGTAAGCAGTGCTAGATATCGTGAAGGTCTTCCTGGATGAGCCAGGAATCCAGTTGGGGAGGGGGTCTGTTACCTTTATAAGTGGTATCAATAGAGACGTCATGAATTATATTGAAATCTCCACACATTATACATTTACCTTGGATTTTGTTCCTGAGTTTTTTACGCAAGACATTCAAAAAGGCTACCTGAGAAGAATTTGGGCAATAAACATTAACTATGGTAAAAGTAACATTGCTAAAAGTGCAGATTAAAGCTATAAATCTCCCTTTAAGATTTATAATAGAGTCAATGAGGTGGAACGTGACAGTGTTTCTAATAGCAATAATGACACCTGCTTTCTTTTTGTCGGCATTAGAGAAATAGATATGAGGGTAGGCTTTATGTGAGAATTTAGGAGGAGATTGTTTCTTAAAATGTGATTCCTGTATGCATAACACATCAGCATTAGAATTAAACTCCTCCTTCCATATCAGCAATCTTTTATAGGGACTGTTAAGACCCTTGACATTCATGGATAGAAAGTTAATGGCCATGGAAAAGCCAAGAAAGATGCTTCTGAGATGTGACAGGCATACAAGAACATAAAGCAATAATTACATACCAGGTGAGGTTGGTCTCGAAGAGGAACAAGGGTTGAGTAACCCTTATAGAAATCAGCAAAAACAAAACAGAGTAACAACATACTGAGCAGTAAAGGATACTGCGCAAACTCGGGGTGCAGTTTGCAAAAGGAAGGACATGAAAGCGTCCGCTATGTCATAGCTTTGTAATGTCCTCAGGTGACTTCAGGGACTTGGTTCCAGATAGGTTTCATCTTAGATGGGGAGTTGAGTTTACGGGTCTGAGCTTGAGGAAGGGTGGATTCCAAACCCCATAGCTGAAGAAGTTTCACCCCTTGATCCAGGGAAGAGAAAATATGAGATGTTCCATTCCGAAACACGATCACTTTCACAGAAAAGCCCCACTTGTAAGGTATAGAATGATGACGGAGTGTTTGAGTGATGGGGCCTAACTTCTTCCTTGCAGCAATGGTCGCTTGAGACAGGTCAGTAAATAATTTGATATCCTGAAAAGGAGCAGGAAACATAGGCATTCTCCTAGAAGCTGGCATAAATTGATCTTTCACATGGTAGAAGTGAATTTGGGCTATAGCATCCTGTGGAACAGAATCAGGAAGATTTTTCGGTTTGGGAAGTCTATGGGCACAGTCTAGGATTAAATCTTGATCACTACAATGAGGTAAGACAGCTTTGATAAGTGTCTGGAGAATTTGAGGTAGGTCAGATGGTGAAACAGATTCAGGTATGCCTCGGAATTTCAGATTATTTCTGTGGTTTCTTTCTTCAATATCCGCTAGTTTTGGTTTCATAGCCTCTACGCCCTCCTCTAGGTTATTATGAGCGTCGACCAAGGTATTATGAGCACCAGCAAATTCATCCATCTTTGATTCGACGTGATCTATGCATTCTCCAAGAGAGTCAATTGTGGAAGACACATTAGAAATAGCTTTCATAATATCTTTTTGAATGGTGCTGTGAAGGGCCAACATAATGTCCTTTAAAAAAGATTCTGATACCGCTTGATTTCCAGCAGGAAAGGTCTTAAGAGTGTCCGGGGAAGGCCCCTGAATCGGAGGCTGGGTTTTGGAGGAGAAATCAAATGTTGTTTCCCATTTCATGTGTTGTTTAGCTGGGCTATGAGATGAGGAATTTGTTGGAGAGTGATGTAATCCTACCTCCACAGACTGTGGTTGTGGAAGATCCCCAGTTGGTGATGAAGAAGCGCCCCTTTTGTTCATCATCTCCAGTTGAGGAGGTGGGGGAGAGGATGTTGTGGAATTGGAGGAGGAGCCATCCGAACCGGAAGGGTCAGACTGTAGTTGAGACTTGTCGTCAGCTTGTATAGTGGGCGAGGTAGTGAAAAAATCGATGAGTTTCTTGGGTGGGCCTTTCTTCCCCCTGTGAGCCATAGTCCCAAAATTTATAAGAGATGAGAATCAGAAGGAACCGTATCCGAAGTTGAGGATTGCAGGGTGCCGCTAATAGCAGGACGTAGGTATAGTTAAACGGTAGACATCAGGATACTAAGCCAGGCATCACCCGGCTCAGGAGAATATGTCTCACACTGTAGAGAGAGCCAAGCGAGGAATCCCACCCCGTCAGCAAGTACTTGGGAAGCTATCGCCTCCAGGAGGACAACCAGGAAATTTCTTAGAAGTGCAGTGTAGCAAACTTAAGGGAGTAAGCAGAAACTGGCTGTAGATGAGTTACAGGGTAGATATTAGACAGGCAAGGATCCTGGTGTAACAGCAGGCCGAGATAGAGGATCTGTGAGTGAGGAGATGAACACCCAAGATAGCGGGTGCTGACCCAGGGGCATAGAGGGCGTCTCCCCCTTTCCAGGGTAGGTGTTATTTCTGCAGAGCTTAGTAAGCGCTGCTATCCACAGTGCCAGGTCGGCAGTGAGTGCGGAGGAGCAGGGGACACAGTCAGGCGCGGGGAGGAGCCAAATTGTGAGGAGCCTTGCAAGACCGTGCTATATATACAGGGCCGGTTTTAGACAAAGTGGGGCCCTGGGCAAAATTAAAAGCGGGGCCCCAAATGCTGATATGCAAACAACACCAACGTCTTCCAGTGGCAACCCCTATAATAATGCCTCCTTTCTGCCAACAAAAAAGTAATAACAAGCCCCATTTTACCACACACAATTCAAATGACCACCTTTGTACCACCTAATAGATTTTTGCACACAGTCATCAGTTATTATAGCGCCTCCTTATGAATAATAGTCCCTGCTTATAAATAATGTTACACCTTTATCAGTAGTAGCTCCCTTATAAATGATAAATAGTGTCCTGTATCAGTAATATCCCCCTTATCAGTAGCAGTCACCCCGTAAAAATAATACTGCTCCTTTATAAATAATAGCCCCCTCATAAATAATAGTTACCCTTATAAATAATAGTCCCCATTATCACTAATAGCCCCCTTTATAAATAAGCCCACTTAACAATTATACCCCCTTATAAATAGTTCCCCTCTTATAAATAATAGCTCCCCCTTATAAAGGATGCCTTATATATAATAGTTCCCCCCTTATAAATAATAGCCCGTCTTATAAATAATAGTTCCCCCTTATAATAGCCCCCTCATATTTAAGTTTCCCAATTAAATATAGTAACCCACCCTTATATATAATAGTTCTCCGTTATACAGTGTCGGACTGAAGGGCCTTAGGCCCACCAGAGAAACTTGTTCTGGGGCCGCACCCAACAGCTTCCTGCTAATAGCCTACACCCCAGCTCCTTCACAGAAGTCTTACATATGTGCTGACTATCTGGTGTTACTGAGTATGTTCCCAGCATAGTCATCCCCTATAGTACTGTGCAGGCCCAATAGCTCCATGGCCAGCTCATGCACAGTACTGTATGGGGAACGACATGGCCATGGGGCACTACGCATATATGCAAGATTATAGTGAGGGAGCTGTGATGCAGATATAGCACACAGGGCTGCCAGCAGAAATTTTGAGCCCCCCCCCCACAGTATAATGCTCCAAATGATATATAATGCTCCACAGTATAAAATGCTCTCCTCAGCCCTCCACAGTTTCCCCACATGGTATATAATGGTCCACAGTGACCCCACACAGTATAAAATGCTCCCCTGAGCCTCTCATAGTGGCCCCACATGGTATGTAAGGCTCCACACAGTATAATACTCCACAGTGGCCCACACAGTATACTACCCCTTAGTGGCCCCAGACAGTACAATATGATCCCCAGCTGTCCCACACAATATAATATGTTCCATACAGTATAATATGCACCCCACAGTGCCCCCCAGTATAATGCTCCACAGTGGCCTAACACAGTATAATATGCTCCACAATGGTCTCCACACAGTATAATATACTTCCCAGAGGGATTCCCCCAGTATAATGCTCCACAGTGGTCCCCCACAGTATAATATGTTCCCCACAGTCCGCCCCAGTATAATGCTCTACAATGGCCCCACAGAGTATAATATGCTCCCGAAAAGCCCTACACAATATAATACACTCCACAGTGGCCTCACACAGTATAACAGGCTCCCCACACTGCCCCTTCCCCCCAGTATAAAGCTCCACAGTGGCCCATAGTATAATATGCTCCCCAGAGAACCCCAGCTAGTATAATGCTCCACAGTGACCCCTTCAGCATTTTGCTACACAGTGGCCCCACACAATATATTATGCTCCCTAGAGCGTCCCTCCAGTATAATGTTTCACAATAGGCCCCACGCAGTATAATATGCTCCCCAGAGGGCCCCCTAGTATAATGCTCATTAGTCCCCCCCGAATAATGCCCCACAGTGGCGCCACGCAATATAATATGCTCTGCTGATGGCCCCCCCAGAATAATGCTCCATAGTGACCCCACTTAGTATAACATGCTCCAGAATGGCCTCCACAAAGTATAATATACTGCCCAGAGAGGTTTCCCCAGTATAATGCTCCACAGTGGCCCAAAACAGAATAATATCCTCTCCAGAGCCCCCCCAGTATAATGCTCCACAGTGGCCCAAAACAGTATAACATGCTCTCCAGAGCCCCCCACCCAGTATAATGCTCCACGGTGGCCCCACACAATATAATATACTGGGGGACCCCTCCGGAGAGCATATTATACTGTGTGGGGCCACCGTGGAGCATTATACTGGAGAGCATGTTATATTCTGGGAGCATTATAAAGTGGGGGGGCTCTGGAGATCATGTTATATTCTGTGGGGCCACTTTGGAGCATTATACTGGGGGCCCCTCTGGAGAGCATAATGCTCCAAAGTGGCCCCACAGAATATAACATTATCTCCAGAGCCCCCCCCACATTATAATGCTCCACAGAGGCCCTACAGAATATAACATGCTATCCAGAGGGCCCCTTCCCCAGTATAATGCTCCACAGTGGCCCCACACAGTATAATATGCTATCCAGAGGGGCCCACAGTATAATGCTCCACAGGGGCCCTACAGTGCTATTATTATATTATATTCTGGGGTCTCGTGAGGCACGCTGTCAGGCACACCCTACGTGACCGCTGTGGCCAGGCAGAAGATGACGTCGGACGTCAAGGACAGGTGAGTAAAAATGTTTGTTATTTTTACTCACCTCGGAAAGGGGCCCTGCGGCACATGACGCTGGGTCCCTTTCTGTTATTGATATGGCCGGGCCTGACTCCGGGATCCAGAGTCATCAGGCTCCGGATCCCAGGGGCCCCTTTGGGGACGGGGCCCTGGGAAATTGCCCAGTTTGCCCCCCTCCCAACGCCGGCCCTGTATATACTGTATATATATCGGCCGGTCCAAAGGGCTCCCAGAGGCAGTAAGGGGTGTCCAGACTAGCCCTGGTGTACGTCCTACCTCAGTCCCGGAGTCTGCGGTAAGCGCTAGTAGTGCAGGGCCGACGAGATGTACCGATGAGAGCTGTGGTGGCAGGGAAGGATGAAGGCCGAGGCCTGAGAAAATTAAAGAGGGCGGGCGGCCGATGAGTCAGATGTAAGCTACGGGAGCTCCTATCCAGCCTCACACAACGGAACACGGCAAAGACCCTCCTCATTATGTTCTGAAGAACGAGAGATAGCCCCAGGGTGAAAAAAAAACGTCTTTCCTCTCTGGATGAGGTAGATAAGCGATGGATGCCCGAAGTAGAGAAGAGGAGCCCTGAAAGGTGCATCTACCCGCCTGGCTATCTAGCCATGACCCCAAGATGCATTTTCTAATGTCACCATTTTGGGGTGTCTATAACTTAATAACAAACTTTTATTAACTCTTTTTGGGTGGATTAAAAAAAAAAAAAATCAATTCTGGCATTGCTTTTTAACATTTTAAATATTTTGCCCTTTGCTATACAACATAAATAATATTTTACATTTATTCTGTGGTTCAGTACAATTACGGCGATACCAAATTTATATCATTTTTTTATGTGTTTCTAATTGTGCAGAATAAAAATCCATTTGGGGAAAAAAATCTATTATTTTTCCATCGCCCTCTTCTGAGAGGCAAAACATTTTTATTTTTCTATTGACGGAGCTGTTTGACAGCTTTTTTTTTTTTTTTTTGCGGGAAAAGCTCTACTTTTTGTTGGTATCATTTTGGGCTATATATGGCTTTTTGATCACTTTTTATTCCATACAGTGGGGAAAAAAAGTATTTAGTCAGCCACCAATTGTGCAAGTTCTCCCACTTAAAAAGATGAGAGAGGCCTGTAATTGACATCATAGGTAGCCCTCAACTATGAGAGACAAAATGAGAAAACAAATCCAGAAAATCACATTGTCTGATTTTTAAAGAATTTATTTGCAAATTATGGTGGAAAATAAGTATTTGGTCAATAACAAAAGTTCATCTCAATACTTTGTTATATATCCTTTGTTGGCAATGACAAAGGTCAAAGGTTTTCTGTAAGTCTTCACAAGGTTGGTACACACTGTTCCTGGTATGTTGGCCCATTCCTCCATGCAGATCTCCTCTAAAGCAGTGATGTTTTGGGGCTGTCGCTGGGCAACATAGACTTTCAACTCCCTCCAAAGGTTTTCTATGGGGTTGAGATCTGGAGACTGGCTAGGCCACTCCAGGACCTTGAAATCCTTCTTACGAAGCCACTCCTTCCTTGCCCTGGCGGTGTGCTTGGGATCATTGTCATGCTGAAAGACCCAGCCACATTTCATCTTCAATGCCCTTGCTGATGGAAGGAGGTTTGCACTCAAAATCTCACGATACATGGCCCTATTCATTCTTTCATGTACACGGATCAGTCGTCCTGGTCCCTTTGCAGAGAAACAGCCCCAAAGCATGATGTTGCCACCCCCATGCTTCACAGTAGGTATGGTGTTCTTTGGATGCAACTCAGCATTCACTCTCCTCCAAACACAACGAGTTGTGTTTCTACCAAACAGTTCTACTTTGGTTTCATCTGACCATATGACATTCTCCCAATACACTTCTGGAACATCCAAATGCTCTCTAGCGAACTTCAGACGGGCCCGGATATGTACTGGCTTAAGCAGGGGGACACATCTGGCACTGCAGGATCTGACTCCCTGGCGGCGTAGTGTGTTACTGATGGTAGCCTTTGTTACATTAGTCCCAGCTTTCTGCAGGTCATTCACTAGGTCCCCCCGTGTGGTTCTGGGATTTTTGCTCACTGTACTTGTGATCATTTTGACCCCACGGGGTGAGATCTTGCGTGGAGCCCCTGATCGAGCGAGATTATCAGTGGTCTTGTATGTCTTCCATTTTCTAATTATTGCTCCCACAGTTGATTTCTTCACACCAAGCTGCTTGCCTATTGCAGATTCAGTCTTCCCAGCCTGGTGCAGGTCTACTATTTTGTTTCTGGTGTCTTTCCACAGCTCTTTGGTCTTCACCATAGTGGAGTTTGGGGTGTGACTGTTTGAGGTTGTGGACAGGTTTTTTTTTTATACTGATAACAATTTCAAACAGGTGCCATTACTATAGGCAATTAGTGGTGGACAGAGGAGCCTCTTAAAGAAGAAGTTACAGGTCTGTAAGAGCCAGAAATCTTGCTTGTTTGTAGATGACCAAATACTTATTTTCCACCATAATTTGATTATGTGATTGATTTTCTAGATATGTTTTCTCATTTTGTCTCTCATAGTTGAGGTCTACCTATGATGTCAATTACAGGTCTCTCTCTTCTTTTTAAGTTGGAGAATTTGCACAATTGGTGGCTGACTAAATACTTTTTTCCCCACTGTATCCCTTCAATCCAGCTTCTCCACTGCTCCTGATCAGACACCATCTTGGCTTTCATATTTCTCTTTGCTCTGTTATCAATCCCAGGATGCATCGGAAGAGTATCATAAAGACTGTACTATATCTACTTGCTATGTGAAGATGACCTTCCCACAGACAACCAACACACAGATAAACAAACATTCCACCGATGAAGTTCCAGGCTGATAACCTCCATATAACCTTAAGGAAAGAACTATGGACTTCTTCCATGATGTAAGCCTAACAGACATTGACTGATATTTCTATTATTCTGAAAGTTTTTTCTGTATCTATTTTCCAGGAAGACTTCAATAAATTTCCATGTATTTATAAGAAGCTGAGTCCTTCAAATATACCCTATGGGGTGTGAGTAATAATTCATCCAAATATATAATATTTTACAGGTACATATAATTTTTTGATTAGCTTTTAGTTTATACGTTTTTGGGGGGTCCGTGTGAAAAAAACACAATTTTATCGTTATTTTTTTGCATTTTGTTCCTATGGCGTTAACTCTGCATTAAAAATGACATGCTAACTTTGTCTAGCGGGTCATTACAATGATGGCAACACCATGTTTATATTGGTTTTATTATATTTTACTAATAAAATGTCATTTTTGGGAAATGAACAATTTCCTGCTGTCACAGTATTCTAATGCCTTTAACAAGGGGCATAACAAGCAAATACTGGGCCCCATAGCAAACTTTTGACTTTAATGTCTCATAGTGGCCCCTCCTTACAGTATAATGCTCCATACCAGACCTTTCACACAGTATTATGTCTCATCATGGCCCCTGCACACAGTGTAATGTTCCATAGCAGCCTCCATACAGTATAATGTCTCAGAGTGCCCCTCTACATAGTATTATGTCTCATAGTGGCCCCTCCACACAGCATCATGTGCCATAGTGGCCCTTCCACACAGTATTATGTCCCATAGTGGCCCCTCTACACAGTATTATGTCATTATGTCCCATAGTGGCCCATCCACACAGCATCATGTCCCATAGTGGCCCTTCCACCCAGTATTATGTCCCATAGTGGCCCCTCTACACAGTATTATGTTATTATGTCCCATAGTGGCCCCTGCACACAGTATTATGCCCCATAGTGGCCCCTCTACACAATATTATGTCATTATGTCCCATAGTGGCCCCTCCACACAGCATCATGTCCCATAGTGGCCCTTCCACACAGTAGTATGTCCCATAGTGGCCCCTCTACACAGTACTATGTCCCATAATGGCCCCAATGATGTTCGTGGCAAATATTGCAAAAATTTACACTGGCGTCATTAAGCATTGTGACACCAGCCTGATCCATGTGACATCTGTGACGTCACTACAGAGGACGAAGACAGCATGGAGTCACACCGGAGAGGTGAGAGCTGTTTTATGTTCGCTCACCTACCCTGGGCCTCCGATCATTATACTCTGGGTCCCACGACCCACAAGTAAAATAATAGCAGTATTTGTTAAGGTTCACCCAACAAATACTCTCGCCACGAGCCCATGGCCTTACTCTTTTACGGCCGCCTTTGCTTCCCCTTCTCTAGCGATGTGATATGAGACACACAGGGCCCCCTGGAGAGCAGAAAGGGAAGCGGAGGCGTCCGTGAGCAGGAAGCTGGGATCTGTAAGTAAAGAGGGCCCCTTACATGCTGGGTTTATTCCAGCAGGTAATGGCCTAGTAAAAAAAAAAAAAAGCAAGCAGCAGGGGCTCACTGGGCCCCCTAAGGTCATGAGCCCTGTGACAGCTGCTACGGCGGTACCTATGCCACTGCCTATAACTTAAAATCCTTAGGGGTGTAGTTTCCAAAATGGGGTCACACGTCAGGGGATTCCACTTTAATGGTGTTTCAGGAGCTCTGCAAAAGTGTCATGATGTCCATGTTTTTACTGTTTAGTAGACGGAGATATGTAAAGGCTCTATATTTCTTGGGCAAGTTATAGTTTATATTTATTTTATTTTTTACGGCGTTCACCATATGGGATACATAACAATATCTTGGATAATGTGGACTTTTATGCACATGGGGATACCTAACATGTTTGTTTATTTTATTTTGTTTATATTATGTATTATTTTACCCTTTAAGGACACAGCCTAACAGCACCTTAAGGACAGGCCTCATTTTTCAAATTTGACATGTCATTTTAAGTTATCAAAGTGATTCTGAGATTTTTTTTTTTGTGACAATGGTAATTTTTGGTCGATATATTTTGTCTTTAAAGGGGTTGTTCAGGATAAATCAACAATTTGTGACTAAGTCCCCCATGACCCCCACTCCAACTTTCTAATATATCTTTTTTTTCTATATTATATAGTTTTTCAGTAATATATGTAGGTAATTTTTTGCATTTTGTTCCTATTGCGTTCCCTTTACATTAAAAATGATATGGTAACTTTGTCTGGCGGGTCATTACAACACCATGTTTATATTGTTTATATTGGTTTTATTATGTTTTACCACATTTACTAATAAAATGTAATTTTTGGGAAATTCTAACGCCCCCTAGCCCCATTGTACTTACCATTTCCGAAGGAACCAGGCCCGACGCGTCATCCATGGAAGGCCGTCTCCTCTTCTTTCTGTGTGCCGGCCCCCCACACACGCGCAATAGTGCCTGGGAAGCTGGCACACAATACTTTCCTGGCTTCTGTTGCTTCTGGTCCGGAGCTGAGCCATGACATCACTTCTGGAAGTAATGCTGGGCCCGGCTCCAGGCAGCATGGGACGCCTGCATCTCCTCCATTCCAGGCAGATGTCAAGAAGAGTAGGAGACAGGAAGACAGGTAAGTATGATAGGGTTGGGGGGTGGAGGGCTGAGTTAGTTAGTTGGGAAGGGCTAGTACTTGGTGGGCTAGCTAGGGACACAGGGAGGTGAGAGAGGGAGGGGGAGGAAGTGAGACGGGGATCTGAGTAAAGAGCAATGCATCATGGTAGTTGTAGGATAAACCATGAAAACAAATGCAGAAGGTGCCAGGAGCACACAGAGAAACCCAGAAATCACTCAAAACACTGCTAAAGGTATTTGGGTGCACTTATTAACCCATTAATAGCACTAACAGACCTTTTTAAAAAAACATTTTTGCCCAGGAAACCCTTTTAATTATGAAAAAATAGGAAATTTGGTGAAAATTTCGAAAAAATGCAGTTGAAACTGCATGCCTTTCATATAAATAGTCATTCTACCCTAATTACCTCTTTGTTAAATATTATTAGATTACAATATTCATGACCTGTAAGGGTTAAGTCTATTCTGTTGACAACACTCTTGTATCTTATGGTGCATGGGTGTGGTTAGGGTATACTATTTTATTGTTGTCCAAATACAGATGTATAAGGATGCTGGGGAACACCCCCTATCATGAATATAATTGATTGACAGACACACGTCGGGGTCTTTCGGTCCTACCTTCTCTAACACCTGGAGAAGACCAACACACATGGATGAATAAGCATGAACCAAGATGATGTCTGCAAGAGAACCAGATTAAAGAAACCTAACTCTGAACTTCACACATAATGTAAGCTAATAACACATTGACTGATATCTCTGTTATTCTGGAAATTTTTCCTGTATCTGTTTTTCCATGAAGACTTCAATAAATTTCCATGTTTTCATAAGAAGCTGAATCCTCCAATAATGTTATTTTATGGGTCAACACGTGAGTAAGAATTTTACTCAAGCGTATAGGATTTTACAGTTGGCGAGTCGGCCCAGTCAAATTTTTTTCATGTTTTTTCTTATTCCTTCTATTTGCAAAAGGAGGACAAGAAAGTCTTTTGCATGTTTTTTAAAGTTGCAAGATTTAGGAAACTTCAAAAATTACCTAGATGAAGGAAACACACTTACAGCTGAAAGTTGCACGTGTTCCAGTAAGCCTCTCCAGACGGAAGCCTGTGTGAGGAAAGCCTGTGAGGAACTGAAGAATTTTTCCTCTGATAGTACAAGCAAATATAGAAGGAGGGCTACAGATGCCAGACGTACTGAGATGTGCTGATGAAAGGAACCAGTTGTTCCAAGGAGAAACTACAAGTTACAAGGTGACAGTTTTCTACGGTTGTAAGTAAAGATTTTACATTTAATTATGGAAATGATACAGTCATTGTCAAAAAAGTGTAATTTAGAGAATAATTTTGGCCTAGGGAAAGGTTACAGAATATATGGCAGGATTTGTATACACAATGTGAACAGGCAAATTCTATCATAGAAAAAAAAATCTTTGTGTATTGCAAAAGAGAAAGAGAAGTTAAGTAATATTATGCATATGGTTAATATAGTCCATAAAGTTACATCAGAATCCAAATTACCAGATACAAAAGTCTGTAATGTAATGCCTAATACACATGAGACAACTGTTCAAACAGAGGAATCTCAGCATGCTGATATAAAGTGTCACGTGGCTGTAATGGCCATAGTTAACTCATCACAGGATAGAGAACAAATGGAGCCTGTTGATGTAATATGCACTCAAGATGACCATAAAAATATCACAGACACAGATATGTCAGTATATGATAAGGAATAACAAATTAAAGAGACAAAGCTAAAAATAAAGTTACAGACACATTTGACCAATCTGAGTAAGGCTTCCCACATACAGTGGGGAAAAAAAAGTATTTAGTCAGCCACCAATTGTGCAAGTTATCCCACTTAAAAAGATGAGAGAGGCCTGTAATTGACATCATAGGTAGACCTCAACTATGAGAGACAAAATGAGAAAACAAATCCAGAAAATCATATTGTCTGATTTTTAAAGAATTTATTTGCAAATTATGGTGGAATTTGGTCACCTACAAACAAGCAAGATTTCTGGCTCTCACAGACCTGTAACTTCTTCTTTAAGAGGCTCCTCTGTCCTCCACTCCTTACCTGTAGTAATGGCACCTGTTTGACATTGTTATCAGTATAAAAGACACCTGTACACAACCTCAAACAGTTACACTCCAAACTCCACTATGGAGAAGACCAAAGAGCTGTGGAAGGACACCAGAAACAAAATTGTAGAACTGCACCAGGCTGGGAAGACTGAATCTGCAATAGGCAAGCAGCTTGGTGTGAAGAAATCAACTGTGGGAGCAATAATTAGAAAATGGAAGACATACAAGACCACTAATAATCTCCCTCGATCAGGGGCTCCACTCAAGATCTCACTCTGTGGGGTCAAAATGATCACAAGAATGGTGAGCAAAAATCCCAGAACCACACGGGGGGACCTAGTGAATGACCTGCAGAAAGCTGGGACTAATGTAACAAAGGCTACCGTCAGTAACACACTATGCCACCAGGGACTCAGATCCTGTAGTGCCAGACGTGTCCCCCTGCTTAAGCCAGTACATATCCGAGCCCATCTGAAGTTTGCTAGAGAGCATTTGGATGTTCCAGAAGAGTATTGGGAGAATGTCATATGGTCAGATGAAACCAAAGTAGAACTGTTTGGTAGAAACACAACTCGTGGTGTTTGGAGGAGAGTGAATGCTGAGTTGCATCCAAAGAACACCATACCTACTGTGAAGCATGGGGGTGGCAACATCATGCTTTGGGGCTGTTTCTCTGCAAAGGGACCAGGACGACTGATCCGTGTACATGAAAGAATGAATGGGACCATGTATCGTGAGATTTTGAGTGCAAACCTCCTTCCATCAGCAAGGGAATTGAAGATGAAATGTGGCTGGGTCTTTCAGCATGACAATGATCCCAAGCACACCGCCAGGGCAACGAAGGAGTGGCTTCGTAAGAAGCATTTCAAGGTCCTGGAGTGGCCTAGCCAGTCTCCAGATCTCAACCCTATAGAAAACCTTTGGAGGGAGTTGAAAGTCCGTATTGTCCAGCGACAGCCCCAAAACATCACTGCTCTAGAGGAGATCTGCATGGAGGAATGGGCCAACATACCATCAACAGTGTGTGCCAACCTTGTGAAGACTTACAGAAAACATTTGACCTCTGTCATTGCCAACAATGACGGTAGCCTTTATTACGTTAGTCCCAGCTTTCTGCAGGTCATTCACTAGGTCCCCCTGTGTGGTTCTTGTGATCATTTTGACACCACGGGGTGAGATCTTGCATGGAGCCCCTGATCGAGGGAGATTATCAATGGTCTTGTATGTCTTCCATTTTCTAATTGTTGCTCCCACAGTTGATTTATTCACACCAAGCTGCTTGCCTATTGCAGATTCAGTCTTCCCAGTCTGGTGCAGGTCTACAATTTTGTTTCTGGTGTCCTTTCACAGCTCTTTGATCTTCACCATAGTGGAGTTTGGAGTGTGACTGTTTGAGGTTGTGGACTGGTGTCTTTTATACTGATAACAATGTCAAACAGGTACCATTACTACAGGTAATGAGTAGAGGACAGAGGAGCCTCTTAAAGAAGAAGTTACAGGTCTGTGAGAGCCAGAAATCTTGCTTGTTTGTAGGTGACCAAATACTTATTTTCCACCATAATTTGCAAATAAATTAACACAAATTTTGTTCCCAGCTTTTAAATGTTATATTCCAATTGCTTATGTCTAAAACAAATTAAAAATTGCTTACATTCATCATAAACTTCGCTTTTGTGACCACGGCAACGAAAATTATGCATTTTTACTGTAGAAACAGACGATTTTGCATTTTCTCATTTATACAGTCAGACTAAGAACACTATATGCATTGCAAATTTACACAGATTACCAAAAACTGTTCAGAAGTGTGCGGTTTTTAGAGATTTACGACTATACTGCAAATCAGTTTCACGAATCAATCCCCAAATATAGTCGCCCATCATGTTTTCGTTATATTGTCCTTGGTAACGGCGTTCAAAGTTCATAATGTCCTGGTGAAAGCGCTCGCCTTGCTCCTCTGAATAAGCTCCCATGTTCTCTTTGAACTTATCAAGATGAGCATCAAGGATATGGATTTTGAGTGACATCCTGCAGCCCATTGCAGCATAGTTCTTTATCAGAGTCTGAACCAGTTGTACATAGTTTTCATCTTTATGATTGCCTAGGAAGCCACGAACCACTGCGACAAAACTGTAACAAGCTGCTCTCTCCTTCCTATTCAGCTTCTTGGGAAATTCACTGCACTCTATGAACTTCTTGATTTGTGGTCCGACGAAGAAACCAGCTTTGATCTTTGCTTCAGACAGCTTAGGTAAAAGATCTTGGAGGTAATTGAAAGCTCTCGACTCCTTATCTAGAGCCCTGACAAATTGTTTTATGAGCCCCAACTTGATGTGTAGTGGTGGCATCAGCACCTTGCGTGGGTCCACCAGTGGCTCCCACTTTGCATTGTTCTTCCCCACAGTGAACTCTGTCCGCTGAGGCCAGTCCTGCCTGTGGTAGTGCGCTTCAGTATCCCGGCTGTCCCAAAGGCAAATAAAGCAAGGATACTTAGTAAAACCACCTTGGAGGCCCATCAGGAATGACACCATTTTGAAATCTCCGATAACTTCCCAGCCGTACTCATCATACTTCAAGGCACCTAGCAACATCTTGACATTGGTGTATTCCTCTTTCAGGTGCACCGAGTGAGCTACAGGAAGAGACAGATACTTGTTCCCATTGTGAAGCAGCACAGCTTTGAGGCTCTTGCATGAGCTGTCTATGAAGAGGCGCCACTCATTCGGGTTACAGGTGATACCTATAGCCTCGAATATACCGGCCACATTGTTGCAGAAGCACAGTCCATCTTGATGACTGAAGAAGATGGAAAAAACTTGGTGACGCTTCCTCTGATCTGTGATTTGGACGCTTTCATCTAATAAGTTCCATTGCTTGAGCCTTGATGTCAGAAGCTCAGCGTTGGACTTGGTGAGACCAAGGTCTCTGATCAGATCGTTGAGGTCTTTTTGGTTAGGGTAGTATGGCTTCCGCTCCTCATCTGCATATGAAGAGAAATCGTGATCTTCAACGTCTTCCTCAATGTCTGACCTGCTGCTTTCTTTTGAAGGTGGTGTAGCTCTGTCGGGAGGTGTTGGTACAGGAAGTTCAGGGCAGTGTGGAACTATTGCTCCCATGGGGGCAGATATGAGTAGGACTAGGGAACAGGAAGACACAAAGACGAGGGGGACAACAGAGGAGAGAACCCGAGGGAGAAAATGAGGGACAACAGACCTAAATGTAGTAGCAGAAATGCATCCCAAGGTATCAGGAGCTCAAGAAAAAGAGTTAGCAAAATCACTTGACTCTTGAAACACCACCCACGGGTACCAGAGTGCATCAGACCTGGAGGAGTCAGCGGAATCTGCTGCTACTAGCACCTCCATACGCTGTATGTGGAAGAACTCCTGGAGCCACTCCTGCAAAGAGGGAGTGGAGGAACTGCACCAGTGCCTAGGGATGACTACCCTGGCAGCTGCGAGGAAGTGTTGCAGGAGGTCACCCTTAACTGTTTTTTATTTACCCGGTATAAGGGAAAGGAGGGCCAACTGGGGGGAGGGCGCGAGGGTACAACCACTGACCTTTAAGTAGAGGTCAAAAACAGACCTCCAGAATGGCCGGATCGCCACGCACTCCCACCAGATGTGGAGGAGAGAGCCCCTTTCTGCACGACAGCACCAACACCGATCAGACACACAAGGGTCACAGTATATAGGGGGGCTCCCGTCGTTGTATCACTCAGGAGGATATTATAAAAGAAGGAGACTACACACATAGGAGTGCCAGACTGAAGCAAAGTATTTTCCAGTGTGGTGGGATCAGAGGATTGAATGTGCTTTAGGAAATAGCAGATATATTTAAGATACATCAAAAAGGAAGCTCATATGATATAAGACAGAAAATCTAAGCTTATGTTGTGAAAAGTCACACGAGGTTTGAGTGTAATCTAGAACAGTTGCCTTGACATGTAGGTTGAATGTACATCTTAGTTCATGAATATTGTACAGTAAAAGAATTAACTTTTGACAAAGACAATACAGATAGCTTTCCAATATATTTGTTTAAAATTGACAAATGACAAAGGTTTATTGGCGTAATTTGATCATGGGATGATAAATATATTATTTATAGTGTGTAAAGCTGGATATGATCTATAACAAGTATTGTTTTATTGTATTACTGGTTATGTATTCTCACTAAAGTGCATATACACTTCTATACAATCAACATCTACAAACATTGGGAAAATATAATTGTCTTACAGTGGGTACTCTTTGTTTCATTGCAGCCATTTGCTAAAAGCAAAAAAGTTCATTTTATTTCTTATTAATGTACACTCAGCACCCCATCTTGACAGAAAAAAACAGAAATGTATATATTTTTGCAAATTTATTTAAAAAAAAAAAACTGAAATATCACAGACCCTTTACTTTGACACTCATATTTAACTCACCTGCTGTCCATTTCCTTCTGATCCTCCTTGAGATGGTTCTACTCCTTCATTGGGGTCCAGCTGTGTTTAATTAAACTGATTGGACTTGATTAGGAAAGGTACACACCTGTTTATATAAAACTTCACAGCAGTGCATGTCAGAGCAAATGAGAATCATGAGGTCAAAGGAACTGCCCAAGGAGCTCAGAGACAGAATTGTGGCAAGGCACAGATCTGGCCAAGGTTACAAAAAAGAATTTCTGCAGCACTCAAGGTTCCTAAGAGCACAGTGGCCTCCATAAAACTTAAATGGAAGAAGTTTGGGACAACCAGAACTCTTCCTAGACCTGGCCGTCCAGCCAAACTGAGCAATCGTGGGAGAAGAGCCTTGGTGAGTGAGGTAAAGAAGAACCCAAAGATCACTGTGGCTGAGCTCCAGAGATGCAGTATGGAGATGGGAGAAAGTTCCACAAAGTCAACTATCACTGCGGCCCTCCACCAGTCAGGGGTCAGGGCTTTATGGCAGAGTGGCCAAAAGGAAGCCTCTCCTCAGTGCAAGACATATGAAAGCCCGCATAGAGTTTGCCAAAAAAGCACATGAAGGACTCCCAGACTATGAGAAATAAGATTTGCAAACCTACAAATCTCATCTACTAGACCTCCAAAAGAAACATATAATACCTATGAAGAATGGTAGCTTGTAAATAATCACATAACCACAAAAAATACAAAAATACAAATTTATTAGCATACAAGAACAAAATCTTCTATTAAAAACATGTTAAAAAAACATAAGAAAGGCAAGGTCACGGTACTCACATACAGGTCTATCACAATGAACCACAATATCATATATAGTGCTGTATAGCAAATTTAGAAGGTATGGAAAAAATTCCCTCCTTTTCAAGGATAGAAAGGGCAAGGTGAACAAATTCACTTCAAAAAGTACATGTGTGCTGCATGCATCAAAAATATTAAACATGGGGGGGCGGAGCCTAGCCGAGGAGCGGAATGGCCGCATAGACTCAGAGCTCTCGGTCTGAGTCTCATACAGCGACGTTTTACAGCGACGAGCCCGTGGAGTGCACGCATAGATTTTCTACCGGAACGATATCCTACCTTCGGAGATGCCCAGAAAGCGTAAGTCGGCGGTGCAGCCGCAGAAAATATCAGACTTCTACTTCCCTCATGCGGGAAGAGAAGAGCAAGATGGAGACGGCCCGCGTACAGAGGCGGCCTCCAGGGCCTCGACTCCCACTTGAGGCCCTCCAGAGGAGACGCTCACGCTCTCTGCACAAAGGAGAGTGCTTTCAGCCCCATCGCTACCACGATTGTTAGAGGGTGCGGACCCGGGGTCCCCTGGGCCTTCTTCCCGGCGGGCCGGGGCGGGCGCAGACCACGGGCCTGCACAAAATGGCGGTACGGGGCTCACAGCTACAGCTACAGCTATATACAGCTTGGAGACATGCCATTCGCCTACCGCGAGTCTGTGTAAGCAAAGACCCAGGCTCCAGAACGCCAAAGAGGTGAGCAATAACACACTACATACACCTCCATCAATTGATTTTTTCGCAGATATACCGGCGACAGAGAATCTCTTAACTGAGGCCTCCATGAAAAATATGCTTATGGCCTTTTGTCAGTCACTAAAAACAGACATGTCACTTATGGTGAAGCCACTAGACAGAGATCTTCAAGAATTAAAAAGCCGCACTGTACATGTTGAATCTAAAATGGCGGAATTTGCGGCATCACATAATGCGCTTATAGATGCTCACTATGACGTGGAGAGAGATGTGTCTTTTCTGAAAGCTAAAGTAGCTGATTTGGAAGATCGCTCAAGAAGAAACAATCTAAAGTTCAGAGGGATTCCAGAATCAATATCTGCGAGAGATTTATCTGCTTTCCTGCAGGATATGATACGATCGCTACTACCAAATCTCACGGCGATGGATCTCACTATTGACAGAGCTCATAGAGTTCCGAGACGCTCACACTTAGATGAAACCATACCCAGAGATGTTCTGGCAAAGATCCACTTTTATCGCACTAAAGAGCTAGTTCTGCTGACCTCATGGAAGACAGACCGCCTACCGGAGCCGTATAACAAAATTTCCATTTATTCAGACCTTTCAGCCACGACATTACAATTACGGCGACAATTCATCCCTCTTACTGCAGCTTTACGCCAACACCACATCCTGTACAAATGGGGATTCCCGGTCTGCGAGATTGTGTCCCGAAATAACCTGGTACATGTTATCAAGTCTCTGGAGGAAGGGAAAAACCTGCTAAATGAATGGAACATTCCGATCGTTGATCTCCCACCCAAGCAACCGCCTGGTCCCGTATCTGATGGTTGGAGCCAAGTGAAAACCAAGAGACACCCACATAAAGGGCTACAAAGCTAGAGACTCATCTATCCTGGATTCCGTATGCTCACTGCTGCTGAACTTATCCCCCCAGGATTACAACAGCTGCTGGTCCGCTGTACCACGTTCTTTTTCTTTTTTTTTTCTCTTGATTCAGAAAAGATGGATTATCTGTTGGTTCTGTAGTTTTACTGGTTTATTTCTTTCTTGGTTCTGGCACATTGGGCGAAGTGAATACAAATGGCGAAAGCCATTCCACCTCATGAAAACAGAGACATCATCCGGTATAAGGGGTTGTGGTAAGAATCTGATAGCACTTCTGTTGGTATATTATGGTACTTAAAATTATGTCTATGAATGTCAGAGGGCTGAACTCCCCTCAAAAAAGAGCCAACTTATGGCGTGAGGCACGAGCTCAGGGCTGTGACATTCTTGCAGTGCAGGAGACACACCTTTTGAAAGCAGACGCCATACGCGTTCAACACCCAGCATACCCACATGTATTTCATGCTCACTATTCCTCAAAGCGTAGAGGCACACTGATTGGGATTAGGGATTCAGTAGCGTTTCAACTATTGTCACAATATGCAGACCCTGGGGGGAGATTTATAATACTAGTATGTATTCTCAATAATGTCACTTACACACTGGTATCAGTATACGCCCCTAACAGGAAACAGGTGGCGTTCCTGGGATGACTTGTGAGGGCGGTGGATAAGAGAAAACAGGGATGTCTAGTGTTAATGGGAGATTTTAATATGGCTCCAGACCCACTAGTTGACACTACTTCTGGGGCGCCGATGCGCCACCCTTCTTTTTCACAGGCTTTGTGGCGCCATGAATTATTTGACGCTTGGCGCATACTTCATAATACTGAAAGAGACTATACGTATTTTTCTACCGCACAGAATAGCTATTCACGGATAGATTTATTCCTACTTGAGCAGTCTAGTATTCCCATTGCTATGCAGTCTGATATCTCATTAATTACTTGGTCAGACCATGCAGCGATAACTTTGACTATAGCAGAAAAATATGAAAGTCCAAGAGCATTCGTGTGGCGGTGCAGTGACTTCTTAATGTCACAGCCGAAATTTAACGTCATTTTGGAGAAGGATTTGAAGGAATTCTTTCTGGTCAATGCCCCCTCTGCCCCCGGCCCTGATGTACTGTGGAACTCGCACAAGGCCTTTATTAGAGGAACATTTATTCGCTTGGGACATATTGAAAAGAAAAATAGATTAGCAGAGATAGATCAGCTGCTTCACCAAATAAAATCTATCGAAACTAGCAATAAAAAATCCCCCGCTCCATTAAACGCAGCGAAATTAATGACGTTACGCCAGCAATTGACAGCTTGCTTATTGTATAAATATGAGAAAAATTTGAAAAGGGCTAAAGCTACATATTATTCTCAGTCCAATAAAGCGGGCAAACTTCTGGCATTCCAGCTTAAACAAAAACATGCGAAATCCAGAATTCAGTTTCTAAACAGTAAGGACGGAACGTACAAGATATACGACCCAAGGGGTATAGCTGACGCCTTTAGAACATTCTATGAGGGCCTATACAACATAGCGGAAGATTCCGCAATAGTTCCTCCCTCCAGCCACGAAATTGAGCAATTCCTTACATCTGCTAACTTACCCAAACTCACTGAGCCACAATTGGAGGCTCTGAATGCGCCCATTACCCCAACAGAGTTACTGTCCATTATTAAGTCGCCTGCCATCTCAAAAGTCTCCGGGTCCTGATGGCCTCACTAATGAATATTACAAGCGTTTCTTCCCAGTCTTGATGAACCCGCTGCTGTCCTTTTTGACGGCCGCGGTGGACTCAGGCTCAGTCCCAAAGGAAAACCAAGAAGCCTTGGTAATTACACTGCCAAAGCCTGGTAAACCTGCCACCAACCCCCAAAACTTTCGACCCATATCGTTATTGAATTCGGACCTAAAAATTTATGCCAAATTGATAGCAAGCAGAATAGCAACTTATCTTCCAAGTCTGATAAAGAATGATCAAGTGGGATTTGTTAAGGGGAGGCAATCTTACGATAACACTAGACGCATTTTGAATCTCATACACTGCATTGGCTCTAGGAAGGTAGAGGCGGTGATCCTCGCGCTGTATGCCAAGAAGGCGTTTGATCGCATTTGCTGGTCGTACGCCTTCTCGGTGGTCAGAATTATGGGATTTTGGGGGCTATTTTAAGAGCGATTGGGGCACTATACTCTGCACCCTCGGCGAGAGTGTTTACTAATGGAGTAGTGTCAGATCCTTTTTTAATAACAAATGGGACCAGACAGGGATGCCCCCTGTCGCCCCTGATATTTGTTCTGTCCATGGAACCATTAGCCCAGGTGCTTAGACTGGATCCGAGGATGGGAGGCATTGACATAGGGGATAAAACTCACCTTATATCACTCTACGCTGATGATATTATTCTTACTTTGACTAAACCACGAACAATCATTCCTTGCCTTATGGATACCATTAATAGTTTTGGGCATCTATCGTTTTACTAATTAAATATGGCCAAATCGCAAGCGCTACCCTTGAATGTCCCTTCTCCTTTACTCCAACATCTGAAGTCGACTTATGATTTTGACTGGAGGGAGGACAGTGTTCAATATTTGGGGGCACAGATGACAGCATCCCCAGGGACCCTTTATAGAAGTAACTATATACCAATGTTAAAACTATTGCAAGAGGAAACTGAACGAATGTCCAAAACAGATACCTCCTGGATAGGACGGGTGGCAGCCTTCAAGATGTTGCTACTGCCTAGACTCTTATACCTGTTCCGCACGCTCCCAATATCCATTCCGGTTTCCTTTTTTGAAACAGCACAAAGGGTGATTTCGAAGTATATATGGAACGGGAGGAGACCTAGAGTTAATAAAAGCTTTCTATTTAAACAAAAAGAGGCGGGAGGGCTGGGAGTACCAGTGGTTAGAAACTACTATATAGCCTCACTGGTCACTCAGTGTGCTAGGTGGAAGTCAAAGGATACCTCTGCTCCATGGTTGCACATAGAACAGGCGCTTATAGCTCCATTAAAACTGGAGGATGCACTATGGTTGCCCTTTTTGAACATCCCTACTCCTGGATCCTTCTCCCCGGTCATGATCGCCTCATTAACGGCATGGAAGCTACTTCATGGGAAAGCTAACCCTATGAAGCATTATCATATTTCAGAAATGCCATTATCACTTATGGCATGGGTGATCAAGGACTTAAGGGTCTCGGATTGGGAATCGAGGGGGATTACACAGATTTCTCACTTATACTCAGACACTATGCAACCTATATCGTTTACAGACTTAAGACAGAAATACGGAATTCCTATAGGTGACTTCCTTAGGTATCTTCAAATATGGCACTTCTTGTCTAAACACCCTGTGACGATAGTACCCCACAGTGGAGTGATTTTCACCTGGCTGTTGACAAAAATGAGGGGATTGCGCTTTGTGTATGACCAAATGGATGGAATTTCAACTTTCACTAGATCCGCACCGTTCCGTTGCTGGGAGAAAGATCTAGGGACGGCCATTACCACAGAGGAATGGCAGCAAACATTTAAACTGATCCATGCATCTTTAAAGTGTAGTACCCATATAGAGACTGTGAAGCATGGGATTTTCCAACAAACAATCAGACCTTGATTGAAAAGAAATCCAAAGGAGTTTATTCTAATTATTTCATCAGAACATATCCAAAATGTGTACTATGAAATCCTTGTGTCAACTCCACCAACAACTACCGAGCTTGCTGGGTAATGGAGTCCTTTTATAGCATAGACATTTCCCATAATCCTATGCAGTTTTCTCTATAAAAACACTGGAGTTGATGCAGACTTGCCTCTTATAAGGCCAGGGCAGACACACCCTACTACAGCTCCACTACTGCAGGTAAGTAAATGAAAACACTTCTTTATGAAACACAAATTGTGAGTATTTCCTTAGTTTTGGTACATTGTTTCCAGATGGCAAGACCAGAAAGAGTAGAAAATAGAGCATTAGGTGGCCAGCCTAATGAGGAAAGAAAGAAATAAGAAGCAGTAAGAACATTCACACAGAGGCTTTACCAGACCTGGCATCCCATGTACCAAAAGTAAGGTTACAAAACAGGAAATCAATTATAAACATAAAACAAAACATTTTACCTCTTCACAGAGACGGCTATGAAGATCGTTTCATGGTGGTATAGGACCCCGTCTACTCTACAGTTAGCCTATCCTTCCGAATCTGGGCATTGTTGGAGGGGATGCGGAGGTAGAGGTACCCTTCTTCATATTTTGGGACAATGTCCCGTGATCCATGAATACTGGGGTAGGGTCTTTGAAATGCTCTCAGAGCTGTGCGACTTCCGAATCCCCTATAACGCAAACCTGGCTATGCTACTAATCGGAATCCCCAATGAAACAAATACATATAAAACACTTATATGTAAAATTTTGACTATAGCCAAGTTAATTTTGGTGCAGAGATGGAAGACAGTGGCATCGCCACCCATGTTGGCTTTGGTGTTGGCCGTCAATGACACATATACCTATGAAAGAGTGGTTGCACTGGGAAACAACTCCTTTCATAGCTTTGAGAAAGTCTGGGAGGTGTGGATTCATTCTCGATTCGCTCTGAAGGAAAACCAAAGGGCTACAGTGACTCCAAGAGTGGGGATACAGTAGTAAGGGGGATGGCTGTTGATCCTGCCAACCCTGGATAGACAGTAAAGGGTGCTAGGATTCAGCGTTATAAGCGTTACAATCAATGCACAAGCATAAACTCCAAAGGTAGAGATGGTCAGAGTCAGGGAAACCACCCCGGAAATAATTCATGATAACCCTATGAATGTGCCTACAGTTATTGTTATGGTTATTGTTTACTTATAAAATTCTACATTATCTGTTTCATTGATATACGGATTAAAGATTGTACCGTGAATAGGAATATCATATTGCATACCACAGTATATGCAAGCTTGTTAATTCTGTTCTGACTTTTATCTCTAAAACTTTAATAAAAATATTTAAAAAAAAATATTAAACAAACAATAATTCTATATTTTTTAAAAAAAAACATCCCCCCCCCCCCCCTTACCCCCCCCCCCCCCCCCCCCCCCCCCCCCCCCCCCCCCCCCCCCCCCCCCCCCCCCGGGGCGCCCCCGCCCCCCGTTTGGGCACCCCTATAAATCTTAATCATTTTTAGTTCTAAATATTTGGGTATTTGCAACAGCCATTTCAATTTGATATATCTAATAACTGATGGACACAGTAATATTTCAGGATTGAAATGAGGTTTATTGTACTAACAGAAAATGTGCAATATGCATTAAACCAAAATTTGATCAGTGCAAAAATTTGGGTACCCTTATCATTTTATTGATTTGAATACTCCTAACTACTTTTTACTGACTTACTGAAGCACAAAATTGGTTTTGTAACCTCACTGAGCTTTGAACTTCATAGCCAGGTGTATCCAATCATGAGAAAAAGGTATTTAAGGTGGCCAATTGCAAGTTGTTCTCCTATTTGAATCTCCTCTGAAGAGTGGCATCATGGGCTCCTCAAAACAACTCTCAAATGATCTGAAAACAAAGATTGTTCAACATAGTTGTTCAGGGGAAGGATACAAAAAGTTGTCTCAGAGATTTAACCTGTCAGTTTCCACTGTGAGGAACATAGTAAGGAAATGGAAGACCACAGGGACAGTTCTTGTTAAGCCCAGAAGTGGCAGGCCAAGAAAAATATCAGAAAGGCAGAGAAGAAGAATGGTGAGAACAGTCAAGGACAATCCACAGACCACCTCCAAAGAGCTGCAGCATCATCTTGCTGCAGATGATGTCACTGTGCATCGGTCAACAATACAGCAGACTTTGCACAAGGAGAAGCTGTATGGGAGAGTGATGCGAAAGAAGCCGTTTCTGAAAGCACGCCACAAACAGAGTCGCCTGAGGTATGCAAAAGCACATTTGGACAAGCCAGCTTCATTTTGGAAGAAGGTCCTGTGGACTGATGAAACAAAGATTGAGTTGTTTGGTCATACAAAAAGGCATTATGCATGGCGTCAAAAAAACACAACATTCCAAGAAAAACACTTGCTACCCACTGTAAAATTTGGTGGAGGTTCCATCATGCTTTGGGGCTGTGTGGCCAATGCCGGCACCGGGAATCTTGTTAAAGTTGAGGGTCGCATGGATTCAACTCAGTATCAGCAGATTCTTGAGAATAATGTACAAGAATCAGTGACAAATTTGAAGTTACGCCGGGGATGGATATTTCAGCAAGACAATGATCCAAAACACAGCTCCAAATCTACTCAGGCATTCATGCAGAGGAACAATTACAATGTTCTGGAATGGCCATCCCAGTCCCCAGACCTGAATATCATTGAACATCTGTGGGATAATTTGAAGCGGGCTGTCCATGCTCGGCGACCATCAAACTTAACTGAACTGGAATTGTTTTGTAAAGAGGAATGGTCAAAAATACCTTCATCCAGGATCCAGGAACTGATTAAAAGCTACAGGAAGCGACTAGAGGCTGTTATTTTTGCAAAAGGAGAATCTACTAAATATTTATGTCACCTTTCTGTTGAGGTGCCCATACTTTTGCACCGGTCAAATTTTGTTTTATTGCAAATGCCCCATTTTTTGTTAGTACACAAAACCCCATTTTAAACCCCAAATATTACTGTGTCCACATCAGTTATTAGATATATCAAATTGAAATGGCTGTTGCAAACACCCAAATATTTAGAACTAAAAATGATTAAGATTAATAGGGGGGCCAAAATTTTTTTATATGTTTTTATATTTATTAAATTTCCGTTTTTTTTAAATTATTTTCCTCTTCCACCCCCCTTCTTGGGGGACTACTAATACCCTTTTTCCTTGTTTACAATGGTGAGGTTTCAGAAATTATTTAAATTTTTTTTTTTTTTTTTTAAATTTCCCCTAACATCTTTTTTTTTTGTTTTTTGACTGCTTTTTTCCCTGGCGCCGTGGGGTGGGGTTTGGGGGGGGGGGGGGGCCCCCTTTTTCCCTCTTTTTTTTGGGGTGTTTGGGGGGGGAGGGGGTGGGTTTTTGGGCTTTTGATTTTGGAAAGGTTTTTTTTTTTTTTGTTTTTTAATAAAAATTTTTTTTTTTTGGTGGGGGGGAGGGGGGGCACAATTGGACATCTTTTTGGTGGGTTTAAACAACAATCAATGGAATATTAGGTTTACATATGTCATCACACACAAAGAATTGGAATTCTTGGATCTGAAGATTAGTGTGGATCAGGATGGAGTATTAAATACTACAATACACAGAAAGGAAACCAGTGTGAATTCAGTGCTGCATGCATCTTTTGCACATCCTAAACATGTCATTAGGGCCATACCTACGGGACAATTCATTAGAGCTAGGAGAATCTGTGATACAGAACGTGAATTTGAAATACAGGCTAAAGATTTAAAACAACGATTTCGTAAAAGAGGATACTCTGGGGCTGATATAGAAAAAGGATACCAAAGAGCTAAAAATTACAGTAGAACAACATTACTAACTTTTAAAAAACATGAGCCCAAGCAAATGGAAATAAGATTGATTACTAACTTTCATAGCCAATGGAAAGAATTTAGACAAGTGGTAGATCAATTTTGGCCAATACTGAGACAAGATAAAGATTTGGAACCAATATTGACAAAAGGAATGACAATTACAGCGAACCGAAGCAAAAATCTGAGGGATATGTTGGTCAAGAGCCACTATATACCACCGATATCAAAGTTTATCTTCTCGGATAAGGGTCCCAAATGGGGTTCATCACCATGTAGAAATTGTTCCATGTGTAGATACAGTGCCTTGGGTATTCGGCCCCCTTGAACTTTTCAACCTTTTGCCACATTTCAGGCTTCAAACATAAGGATATAAAATTTTTATTTTTTTGGTGAAGAATCAACAAGTGGGACACAATCGTGAAGTGGAACGAAATTTATTGGATATTTTAAACTTTTGTAAAAAATAACAAACTGAAAAGTGGGGCGTGCCAAATTATTCGTCCCCCTTAAGTTAATACTTTGTAGTGCCACTTTTTGTTGCGATTACAGCTGCAAGTCGCTTGGGGTATGTCTCTATCAGTTTTGCACATCGAGAGACTGAAATTCTTGTCCATTCTTCCTTGGAAAACAGCTCGAGCTCAGTGAGGTTGGATGCAGAGCGTTTGTGAACAGCAGTTTTCAGCTCTTTCCACAGATTCTCGATTGGATTCAGGTCTGGACTTTGACTTTGCCATTCTAACACCTGGATACATTTATTTGTGAACCATTCCATTGTAGATTTTGCTTTATGTTTGGTATCATTGTCTTGTTGGAAGATAAATCTCCGTCCCAGTCTCAGGTCTTTTGCAGACTCCAACAGGTTTTCTTCCAGAATGGTCCTGTATTTGGCTCCATCCATTTTCCCATCAATTTTAACCATCTTCCCTGTCCCTGCTGAAGAAAAGCAAGCCCAAACCATGATGCTGCCACCACCATGTTTGACAGTGGGGATGGTGTGTTCAGGGTGATGAGCTGTGTTGCTTTTACGCCAAACATATCGTTTTGCATTGTGGCCAAAAAGTTTGATTTTGGTTTCATCTGACCAGAGCACCTTCTTCCACATGTTTGGTGTGTCTCCCAGGTGGCTTGTGGCAAACTATAAATAAGACTTTTAAATGGATATCTTTGAGAAATGGCTTTCTTCTTGCCACTCTTCCATAAAGGCCAGATTTGTGCAGTGTACGACTGATTGTTGTCCTATAGACAGACTCTCCCACCTCAGCTGTAGATCTCTGCAGTTCATCCAGAGTGATCATGGGCCTCTTGGCTGCATCTCTGATCAGTCTTCTCCTTGTTTGGGATGAAAGTTTAGAGGGACGGCCGGGTCTTGGTAGATTTGCAGTGGTCTGACACTCCTTCCATTTCAATATGATCGCTTGCACAGTGCTCCTTGGGATGTTTAAAGTTTGGGAAATCTTTTTGTATCCAAATCCGGCTTTAAACTTCTCCACAACAGTATCAAGGACCTGCCTGCCTGGTGTGTTCCTTGGTCTTCATGATGCTCTCTGCGCTTTAAACAGAACCCTGAAACTATCACAGAGCAGGTGCATTTATACGGAGACTTAAGTACACACAGGTGGATTATATTTATCATCATCAGTCATTTAGGACAACTTTGGATCATTCAGAGATCCTCACTGAACTTCTGGAGTGAGTTTGCTGCACTGAAAGTAAAGGGGCCGAATAATATTGCACACCCCACTTTTCAGTTTTTTATTTTTTACAAAAGTTTAAAATAACCAATAAATTTCATTCCACTTCACAACTGTGTCCCACTTGTTGTTGATTCTTCACCAAAAAATTTAAATTTTATATCCTTATGTTTGAAGCCTGAAATGTGGCAAAAGGTTGAAAAGTTCAAGGGGGCCGAATACTTTCGCAAGGCACTGTACATAAAATCAATTCCATAGACCTCCATTCACCTGATGCAGCAGTCTGAGAGGCAACTAATTAAAAAGAAAAATTATGCTGTATACATTTTGTTGATTTTTGGGTGGAAGCCTGGGCGATTGCCACTATATGCCTGTACAGTGATATCTGTTGGAGGTACTGTATATGTTGAGAAATCCAACAATGGACACTGTGAAGCAGAGTGTAGAGTAGCCTAAGGGTGCGTTCACATATATTCGGTGCAGCTGTCAGTTTCCCTCCAGCGTAATGTGCACAAGACCGCATCCATCTTCAGGCAGCATCCGGCGGCATCCAGTGCTAATGAAATGTTAAGGAAGCCAGATGGAAAAACGCTGCAGGTAGCGTTTTACCATCCGGCTGAGACACAGATCCGGTACCGTACGGCGCTAGAACTGATGCTTCTTGTGCCAGAACCGATCCCATAGAAATTTCATTAGCGCTGGATGCCGCTGGGTGCTGCCTAAAGATGGATGCAGCAGCACTCGTCTTTTGCACACGGTAATTGCCGGCTTCACTACTGTACCTGAGCAAATTGCTCAGGATTGGTTAAAGCTACAAAGAAGCACTTGAGAATCTCATCTTTAAAATGATACCAAGATCACCATGATAGTCCTTACAAATCCTGAGCGATTCGCTGGTGAAAACGATGTTCGTCATTGAAATCCCAATGCAGATCTCTATTCCCAACATTGTTTTAACAGTGAATCACTCTGAATCTATCATGGTGATCTTGGTATCATTTTAAAGATGAGATTGTCATGTTTAAAATGAATCCAGTTGCATCTTTGTGGCCCTAAGAGATCCTGAGATATGGGGCTCTAAAGTGCCCCCACTCCTGCCTCAGGCAGCATCTTAGAGCTAAGGAAGGAGGGGGAGGAGTGGAGCTGCAGACTGCACAGACAATGATAACTCATCATTGTCTGTGCATAAGCTGTAGGTGACCCCATGTTATTCCCTCTCCTATCAATTACAGAGCATACTATACTTTTGCTCTCTGATTGTCACATAGAGGGATAATGTAATAGCCTTCTGAGCCTAATTACAGGGGTATTCTTATGTAATACCCCTCTGAATCTAACCAGGAAGTTTATTGGCGCTGTGACCCAGACATTTACCATCGTCCAGGTCGCAGCGCCAAAAGAGTTGCACCAAACACTTACACAACACATACACAAAGTCACCAATAAAGTTTACATTTTTTTCACTGTCCCTGTCCTGTCCATGCCTGATCTTTATAGAGTAAAATACTCCAACCACCTCTCTAGTGATATCCGTTACAAGCTAAAATAATAGCAATAGCGATTATCACTAGCGATGAACGTATAAAATATTTCTGACAAGCGACAAAGTTCCATCAGTCAGATAATACATTTTTATCCATTGAATGTCACCCACTGTACAAATGAAACACCTGCACCTCCATTAGGTCATCAGAATCTATAACACCAGTAATGATGAACCGCAGGAACTTCAGAGGTTGTGCCCATAATACGTGAGCAATAAAGCGGTTGTGTTACACCAATCTGAACACGGCCCTAGTTATCACATTAGTTAGGGATAGGGATTATAATTATTCATTAGAGTTACAATTTTTATAGGGGATAGAAAATTATATTCTTATGTAAGCTCCTATTTAATTTGCATGCACAGGGTTAAACTGGGGACATATGGATGGGGACATTAACTGTGGGGATAGCTGGAGGGGGACATTATAGCGTAAGGCACCACTAGGGAGGCATTATACTGTGTTAGGGCCTCTAATGGGACATTATAATTTGTGCAAGTTGGGTATTCCTAAGTGGTGGAGATGGGGGGGCCCACTTATGAAACCATTGCACTGAACCCACTGAGGAGGAACAATAATGGGGTATTTTACTGTGTGGGAGCACTAATGTCAGTACCCACAATATGTTCCTTAATGCCCCCCTACAGTATAATGCCACGTTAGTTGCCCCCCTGCACCATCTAATGACATGTTAGTGCCCCCTAAACAGTGTAATGCCATGTTAGTTACCCCACACAGTGTAATGCCATGTTAGTCGCCCCAATCTAATCCTTATTTTTCTTGTTTAAACTTGGGGTCTGTCTTATAGTCAGACATTTCTTTTTGTCCGAAAAATACTGTAAATACTGGATGTGTTCAGCTTTGGACCTTTACTTGATCGCGGATCCCGGTCAATGAAAATTTACTAATAGTAGTTAAGTATCCCTACTCTATTGACCTTGGCAGCCCATCATGTCTTGTGGACCATCTTGGTAAAAACTTATAGTAAAAACTTATGACAACTTATGGTTTTGGAGTAGAAATTTGTAAAAAAAAGCCTGATGACAACTGATGCATTTTCGCATCAGTTTTGGCATCAGTTGTAATGACTAAAGGACAAAAAACTGATGCTGATGCAACTGATATATATGAACCTACCCTAAGATGTTAATAGATGCAATTGAAGATGCCCTTGTATTAAAATATCGGATGAGAGGTAACATAGTACGCACTATAGATAGCATATTCCAACATTTGTACATAGATTTTCTTGATATGGTTGGTGAAGAAATATATTAGGAAGTTACTGTCATAAATATTTTCCTACAGGATATTTTTGAGCAGCCTCTAAAGTATTGTGCATTTCACTGACAACATCATCATAAAATACTGATGAATGAGGGAGACTGTGTCATTGTCTCTCCTTTTCACAGTGATATCATGAATAACCATTTGATAATATACATGTTCAAAATTATTTATATAGAGACTGAAGAGGAAGAAAGAGTGCACATATTTGGCTACAATCTTGAATGTCACATCATAGTTTGCATTGTTAGGCAGAAGGAAACTAAGACGGTTTCAGAAATCAGATGTTTCCATGGAAGATTACTCTGTGATTTGCTTTAATTATTCATGACATCTCACCCTTCCATATTGTAAACTGCTTTAATAGTAGAAGTAGGAATAAACTGTCTCCTTGCTAGCTCATTGTTCTCAAGGAGACAAGCTCTTTATAGAGAAAAGTTATTTGTTATTTAAATCATTTTACTGAAGTTGTTTATTTCCCTATTTGTGTGTTCTAAAAATACTCCCACAATTGTAAGGCATTTAAGAGAAGTTTTTTTTTTTTCAAATCACTGCAATCTGTATTAAAATTCATTGCTAAATAGACACAGGTGTTGATATAAGTCCTAATAGCAAGCGGACAGCTTTACAGTGTACTCAGAGCCGTGCTGAAGTGTTGTTACATTTTTGGCAGAGAGGCTTAATGTCTTATTGATTTTTACATTTAGGTGGTCTTGTTGCGCTATGAAATAACCAACAGAGTTTTCATGTCACCAGAATATGCTGTCCTATTTAAACATGGTCTGTCAGTATAGTGAAGTAGAATCCTCAGCACTTGTCAATAATATGCAGTTAAGTCTTTATTAGGAGAAACATATGAAGGAACATGACAGTAGTGGCATAAACGTCTAGTGTGTGAGCAGCACTCTCCAGGAGCTGTAGGTGGGTGCACGATTTCCATCCCCGGTCGGAAATGAGTTCCGACCGGGGATAATGGAGGAGGTTGTTAGCTGTCAGTTACAGCTAACACCCGCACCTGAAGCCACCAACTCAGACTCTGTGTGGGGTTTTTAAAAACAAAAAAAAAAAACAAAAAAAAAACAAAACACACTATCTGAACACAGCCTTACTGGAAAGTGTAATATCATGGAACGAGATTGTGTGACTGTGCTTTACAGATATCCTCAGTCAATATAAATACAGATACACATGATTTTTTATTCTGTATATAATACGTATTGTGAAACAGTGATGGGGGGGGGGGGGGGAATATATATTTCCCCCAGGTTTCTCTCATTTGTGCTCTAGGAACATGTTGCCGGTAATGGAAAGCTCAGACTTTTCTTAGATTTTGGTTTTCATTACCTGTAATTCGTATTCAACATATATAAAACACTTGAAATAGAACACTCTGTGTGTAAAGAATCTAGAAAATATAGGAGGTCACTTTTTTAATTTAATTACTGAACTAAATGTTTCAAAGATATTCTAATTTATCGAGATGCACCTGTATATACCTTATCAAGGTGCAAAATTTAATAAGAAAGGGACAGCACTCCAAATAAGTGAAAAAGTGAATTTTTTAATCCAAGGCAGGCAGCGTTTTAGTTCCAACAAGAACCTTTCTCAAGCAACACACAAGTGACCAAAGCCACATTATATAGTGTCACAAAATGCATGTGCTAAATAAATTAATAAGCATCAATTCATACATAATTATTAATTTCATAATATAGAAAAAATTCATACATATTTCATAATCATACCAAAATACTTCTTATGTGCAAAAGTGCAATAATGTCAAAATAGGACCCATAATAAATATAATGGGATACAAAAAACTGTTATAAAAGGTAAAGTGCCCAATATTACTAGAATTAAAAACATGACCAATATCCTGCTAATTAAACACTTCAAAAAATGGTACAACCCACCTCATATTTACTTCATTATCAATACTGATGTACATGCCAGACCGCCGGCATTCTCAATAGACTAGACAATAACTATGTTGGATTATGCAACAGTGCATGCGCGAGTATGCGAACCGAGGTATAGAGCCAGAAAGCGCCATCATGATGATGGTATCAAGATTATTTAGACTGCGCATTTGCATTAGCCATATAGCCTCAGTACATGTCATATAAATCAGGGTAAAATGGTAAGGCATCCCACGACTGTGTAGACATGTGCAAGCACCCTCATCCACCATATTTAATAAGGGAAAAGACAGATTAACCATAAAAAGGGATATATAAGCTATCTTGATAAAAATGTGGGTAATTAAAGTGATTAATATTTATTTAGCATAGGCCAAGCATAATCACTACAAAGCTAGATATTACTATCATTCACTACATTCCAGATGGGGGTACATCACAATAATAATAATTCACAGTGTATTATAAACAGATAGAAATAACCTACTTAGGTTCAAAAGTAGCCATCCTTGACCTATGGTGCCCTTAGCATTGAGTCAATTTTTATGTGTTCAACTAATTGTAAGTCAAGAATAGTATGAAAAGAAACATGAACAGAATGACATTTAGATTCAAACAATGTGGATAACTGGGCAGAGGCTTTAGAATACCATCTGTAATGCCGATTAATCCACATGGGGGTATATATATATATTTTAAATAGTAATCCTTACTAGATCCCAATGGCCTGTATAAAGATATATGCATGTATATGCAACTATATAATGTATGTGTGTGTGTGTGTGTATATATACACATCTATATACACACATATATATATATCATACTATCTAGACATATTCAATCTGTGGCCGGTCTTAGAGAATCCTCACCTATATAGAGGTATTACTTATTGATAGTCTGGCAACAAGCTAAACAAATAGCAATGTACATTGATATCCCTGCTGGTTCTATTTGAAAAATTATGTTGTGCATGATCTAACAGAAAAATCGAATATTTAATATTGGGACAACAATTTTAAAGGCAGTCTATTATTGGTGATATTGATTTTTTACTAAACCAAAGTAGGAGTAGCCTTTGGAAAGACTACAGTGCTGGCCAAAAGTATTGGCACCCCTGCAATTCTGTCAGATAATACTCAATTTCTTCCAGAAAATGATAGCAATCACAAATGCTTTGGTAATAATATCTTCATTTATTTTGCTTGCAATGAAAAAACACAAAAGAGAATGAAAAAAAAGTAAAATCATTGATCATTTTACACAAAACTCCAAAAATGGGCCGGACAAAAGTATTGGCACCCTCAGCCTAATACTTGGTAGCACAACCTTTAGACAAAATAACTGCGAACAACCGCTTCCGGTAACCATCAATGAGTTTCTTACAATGCTCTGCTGGAATTTTAGACCATTCTTCTTTGGCAAATTTCTCCAGGTCCCTGAGATTTGAAGGGTGCCTTCTCCAAACTGCCATTTTGAGATCTCTCCACAGGTGTTCTATGGGATTCAGGTCTGGACTCATTGCTGGCCACTTTAGAAGTCTCCAGTACTTTCTCTCAAACCATTTTCTAGTGCTTTTTGAAGTGTGTTTTGGGTCATTATCCTGCTGGAAGACCCATGACCTCTGAGGGAGACCCAGCTTTCTCACACTGGGCCCTACATTATGCTGCACAATTTGTTGGTAGTCTTCAGACTTCATAATGCCATGCACATGGTCAAGCAGTCCAGTGCCAGAGGCAGCAAAGCAACCCCAAAACATCAGGGAACCTCCGCCATGTTTGACTGTAGGGACCGTGTTCTTTTCTTTGAAGGCCTCTTTTTTTTTCCTGTAAACTCTATGTTCCCAAAAAGCTCTACTTTTGTCTCATCTGACCAGAGAACATTCTTCCAAAAAGTTTTTGGCTTTCTCAGGTAAGTTTTAGCAAACTCCAGCCTGGCTTTTTTATGTCTCTGGGTCAGAAGTGGGGTCTTCCTGGGTATCCTACCATAGAGTCCCTTTTCATTCAGACGCCGACGGATAGTACGGGTTGACACTGTTGTACCCTCGGACTGCAGGGCAGCTAGAACTTGTTTGGATGTTAGTCGAGGTTCTTTAGTCACCATCCGCACAATCCTTCGTTGAAATCTCTCGTCAATTTTTCTTTTCCGTCCACATCTAGGGAGGTTAGCCACAGTGCCATGGGCTTTAAACTTCTTGATGACACTGCGCACGGTAGACACAGGAACATTCAGGTCTTTGGAGATGGACTTGTAGCCTTGAGATTGCTCATGCTTCCTCACAATTTTGCTTCTCAAGTCCTCAGACAGTTCTTTGGTCTTCTTTCTTTTCTCCATGCTCAATGTGGTATACACAAGGACACAGGTTGAGTCAACTTTAATCCATTTCAACTGGCTGCAAGTGTGATTTAGTTATTGCCACCACCTGTTATGTGCCACAGGTAAGTAACAGGTGCTGTTAATTACACAAATTAGAGAAGCATCACATGATTTTTCAAAGGGTGCCAATACTTTTGTCCACCCCCTTTTTTATGTTTGGTGTGGAATTATATCCAATTTGGCTTTTTGACAATTCTTTTTGTGGTTTTCCATTGAAGACAAATTAAATGAAGATATTATTACCAAAGCATTTGTGATTGCAATCATTTTCTGGAAGAAATTGAGTATTATCTGACAGAATTGCAGGGGTGCCAATACTTTTGGCCAGCACTGTATCTAGCCCTACCTCTGTTTTTGCCCTGTTCGCCGCCGTTTTTTAAATAAATCGTTCTTTTCATATTTTTTAATGTAGCTCAGGGAACACAGGGGGCGTTCCCCCTGTGCTCCGAGCATAGCATTGTCATACCACCGAATACCGCCTACTGGGCCGTTGCATCATGCCCTCTTCAAGCAGGTGAGCTGTCCAGGTCACTATCTTCGCTGCGTAAGCAGCCCACACTGTCTTCAGTGGGATCCAAATCCCATGCATGCGCTGTCAGCTCGGCCACATCTGGTTCGTGCCAAGCCTACGGCGCATGCTCCTCCGGCCATCTTTAGTCTAAGGAGTACTGAGCATGCTCAGTACTCCTTAGAACTACACGAGTGTACCGCGCCTGTGAAGTATGCTCGTGTAGGAATAGAATAAAGATGGCCAGTAGAGCATGCTCTGTCGGCTCGGCCCAAATCTGAAGTGACCGAGCCGACAGCATGTGTGGGATTTGGATCCCACTGAAGACAGCATCGGCTGCTTTTACGCAGTGCAGATAGTGCCCTGGACAGCTCATCTGCATGAAGGGGGCGTGATGCAATGGCCCAGGAGGCGGTATTCGGGGGTATGACGATGCTGTGCTAGGGGCACAGGGAGAACGCCCCATGTGCTCCCTGAGTTTCATTAACACATATGAAAAGAACGATTTATTTAAAAAATGGTGGCGAGCAGGACAAAAACAGAGGTAGGGCTAGAATAGCCTTTCTAAAGGCTACTCCTACATGTGTTTAGTGAAAAATCAATATCATCAATGATAGACTCCCTTTAACCAATCAGCACTACAGGGCAAATTTATCATGCCTTGTACGCCAGTTTTTTGGTATATAAGGCATGAAAAAGCATTTTTTTTTGTGCAAGTATGGCTTTTATGTAAAAAAAAAATTTCCTTTTTCAGTTTTATGCCTCCCATGTCACTTTCTTGAAAGGGGCCATGGCAAATGCAAATGAGAGGAAAGTGCTTTCCCTGGGTATCTAGAGCAAGCTAAGACACTCCCCAGGGGAGTAAGGGTTAACCTGCTGTGCAAAGTGATCTGCAGAAATTCACCAGTATGTTGACAGTGTGAGTCCCAGCCTACAGTGTGCATGTAGCCGGCCGTGATTGAACAACACGGGCAGCACATGGATTTCATCTGTGTGGCGCCCCTGCACCGGCCGTGCTTCCACAGCCTGCGCACAGCCTGGAGAGCAGAAAGAAAAGGAGGAGCCATTCCAGAAGGGTAGTGTCAGGGATATTACATCCGTTGTTGCTGCTTTAAAGTTGTCGGGTCTACATAAAGAAGGATTGGTGGTTGCTGCTTTAAGCTTGCCATGACAACATAGGGAAGCTTCCTTAGCAGACCTATATAAACCACTCCCTCTTCACTCAGCTTTGCTCGCTAATCAGTTTCCTAAAACTCTTGCTAAGCGCTTGACTGTGATTTGACTTCTCCTATACCTGACCTGTGGCTGTGTTCTTGGATTCCTCGTCTTGCGATTTTGTTCTGGCATTCCTGATCGGTTCCGACTATTGGCTTTTTTTCCCGGATTTGTTACCCTCCTCAGTTGCTGACTTGTGATTGACGACCATTTTGTTTTCTCTGTCCCTTTGAGTAGTGTGCGGATTTGGCTTCTGCTGCAGTGCATTTATTTGTGAAACAGTTTCTGTTTGGTGACAATTCTGGTCTTCAGATTCAGAGAAAGGCCACCTCTTCTTGCGAGGACCTCTGGTGAAGGCGTCTGCGGCTGGTCTTGGCTCGCAGTAGTGTTTTGCCTTTAAGTAGCATTTTCTACTGCTCGCAGTTATCAGCCCTTTTCTGCTGCTGCTCTCCTATAGACTCGTACATTTCTTACCTTGCATCTGAATCCTAACAGGTAGTCTAAAGAGAAAAACAGGTAAGTATGAAGTGGTGGGGGGTGGGCTGAGTTAGTTAGTTGGGAAGGTCTAATAGTGGGCGGGATAGAGAATGAGAGAGGAAGGGAGGTGAGTGAGATGGAGGTAGTGTGGAAGCTAGGCAGGAAGCTACATAGTAGGAAGCTACACCATGTAAACGAATGCAGTGGATGCCAGGAGCTCCCAGAGAAACCCAGAAATCACTCAAAACACTGCTAAAGGTATTTGGTGCACTTTTTAACCCATTAATAGCACTAACAGACCTTTTTTATAAAAAAATATTTTTTTGCCAGGGAAACCCTTTTAAGTCATGGTGCCACTTTCTGTTTTTTTTTTTTTTTGTTTTTTTTTATGGGGGTGATACAATGATTTCACATATAATCTTCAAGTTGTCTACTTTAAAAAAAAATATAATGTTTAGTGGTGCACTTCCTTTCCACGGTGTGTAATCCATATATTTTATAGGATGATACTTTTTTAACATTTCCAGCTTCAAAGCAGATTTTTGTTCCTTCCAGTTCTAGTGATTTTCTGAAGACATGTGCATGCAGATTGAACTCTTATTTTTAGGAGGTTTGGTGCATATAACTTCTTGTCTGGTTTCCACTTTTAGCAACTAATATACATTTATCTGCATTTTTTTTTTTTTTATAAAACATTCACTTTAAATCAAAATTGCATTAAGGACCCAGCCCAAAAGTGCGTTCAGGACCAGGCCTTGTTTTTCAAAACTGACATGTGTCACTTTATATGGCAATAACTTTGAGATGCTTTAACGTACACAAGTGATTATGAGAATGTGTTTTTTCATGACACATTGTACTTCATGTTAGTGGTAAACACTAATTAATATTTTTGTATTTATTTATAAAAAAATAGGAAATTTTATGGAAATTTGGAAAAAATATCGCAATTTTCAAAATGTGAAATGCTCTGCTTTTCAGACAGATAGTCATACCACCCAAATACATTAATACATATTATCTACCATAGCTCTGCTTTATATCGGCATCATCTTTTAATCGTCCTGTAATTTATTTGGGACGTTAGAAGGCTTACAAGTGTAACAGCGATTTTCCAGATTTACAAGAAAATTTCCCAAACTAATTTTTTAGGGACCACTTCAGTTCTGAAAGGGATTATAAAGGCCTATATATTAGAAACCTCCATAAATCACCATTCAAATAATTCAAAATAGCATTTGAGAAGTTTGTTAACCCTTTAAGCATTTCACAAGAATTAAAACAATATGGAGGTGAACTATAGACATTTCATTTTTTTCCACTAATCCCTTAATTTAGCCCTAAAATTAACACATTCACAAAGGGTTAAAGGAGAAAATGCACCTCACAGTTTATGCAATTTCTGCAGAGCACAGAAATAACCCACATGTTTGGGCACACGGCAGCGCACGGATGAGAAGGAGCGACACTGGACGTTTGAAAAGCAGATTTTGCTGGAATAGTTTTCAGGTGCCATGTCACATTTGCATAGCCCCTAGAGTACCAATACAAAGGAAACCCCCCAAAAATTTACCCCATTTTGGAAACTACACCCCTCACAGAATGCATCAAGGGGTATAGTGAGCATTTTGACCCCACAGCTGTTTCACAGATTTTACTAATGTTGGGATGTATAAATGAAAAATTATTAAAACGTCACTTTATCCCCAAAGTTTTCATTTTCACAAGGGGTTAAAGGAGAAAAAGCTCCTGAACACGGCAATACCCCATATGTGGTCGTAATCTGTGTATGGGTACATGGCAGGGATTGGAATGGAAAGAGTGCTATTTTCCTTTTGGAGGGCAGATTTTGCTGGAAGTTTTCAGGTGCCATGTCGCATTTGCAGAGCCCCTAAAGTACCAATACAATGGAAACTCCCAAAAAGTAAAAACTACACCCCTCATAGAATTTATCTAAGTGTATAGTGAGCATTTTGACCTCACAGCAGTTTCACAGATTTTATTGACTTTGGGACGTAAAAATGAAAAATTACTTTTTTTCCAATAAACCGTCCATTTAGCGACATATTTTTAAATTTTTTCAAGTGGTTAACCCCTTCATACCACAGCCAATTTTCGTTTTTGCATTTCCATTTTCCCTTCCCCCATTCCAAGATCCATAACTTTTTCATTTTGCAGTTCACAGAATCAGATAATGGCTTATTGTTTGCGGGACAAATTGTATTTTGTAATGGCACCCTTCAATATCCTGTACAATGTACTGTGAAGCTGGAAAAAAAATTCAGAATGAGATGGAATTGGAAAAAAAACACATTTATGCCAATTTCTTATGGGTTTAATTTTTATGGAATTCACTATATGGTAAAAATGACATGTTAGCTGTATTCTGCAGGTCAGTATGATCACAGCAATACCAAATTTATATAGTATTTGCAATGTTTTGATACCTTTTAAAAAATTTAAAACTTTGCAAAATACAAAAAAAAATTTGTGTCGCCATATTGTGACACCTGTAACTTTTTTATATTTATGTGTATGAAGCTGGGTATTGCGTCTTTTTATGTGGGACAAGATGGAATTTTTACTGAAACCATTTTGGGGAAGGTTTGATCACTTTTTATTCCATTTTTTTATAGAAGGCAAAAAGTTGATAAAACAGCCATTTGGCCATTTTGATTTTTTTTCCTGCTACGCCGTTCACCGTATGGGAGAAATATTTTAATAGGGCATTTTGGAGCACGGGGATACCTAATGTGTTTATGTTTACTTTTGTTTATTTATTTTTATATGTGATCTAGGGAAAGGGGGGGTGATTTGAACTTTTATATTTTTTGTTTTTTTATACTTTAAAAAACTTTTTTTTTCTTTTATGATCAGACCCCTTAGGGACCTTGAACCCTAGGGAATCTGATTGCTCACACTATACAGTACACTGCAATACTAATGTATTGCAGTGTATAGCAAAATTAATTCCCTTCTATTACACGATGCCTCTGTTATACAGCCAGCACCCGCAGTGTAAGGAGAGAGCTCAGCTCCTGAGCTCTCTCCATACAACCCTTCACACCCAATCATGTAAATGTACGTGATTTTGTGTGAAGGGGTTAAAGAAGAAAAAACACCCCACAGTTTGTTACACAATTTCTTCTGAACACAGAAATGACCCATATGTGCTTGTAATCTGCTGTATGGGAACATGGTAGGGCTCAGAATGGACAGAGAGCTATTTGGCTTTTGGAGGGCAGATGTGGCTGGAATAGTTTTCAGGTGCCATGTCGCATTTGCAGAGCCCCTAGAGTACCAATACAATGGAAACCTCTCAAAAGTGACCCCATTTTAGAAACTACACCCCTCAAAGAATGTATCAAGGGGTATTATCATTTTAAGCCTAAAAATGCTTCCCAAAAATTAATGTAGAAAGTGAAAATTGAAGTTTTTGAAGAAATATCCAATTTCAGTGCCTAAAACGTTGCGGCCACTTTGTGTCATCAGAGACATGCACTCCTAAAACTATTAAGTGGGCTATCCCGGGGACAAAAAAATTATATATGTGGATGTAAACTGCTGCTTGGGCACACAGCAGGGCTCAGAAGGGAAGGAGCACTGTGTTTTTTTTAGCTTCTGAAGTATAGATTTAGGCTAAGGCCCCATGTGGCATCCCGTAGCAAAATAGTGCTGCGGGAAAAACCGCGGAGGCAACGCATCACGGTTCTTCCCGCAGTGCTTTAGACAGAAAGTTTGCAGAGGTTTCCTCTGTGGACTTTCTGTCTCAATTATACCTAAGGGGAAACCGCCGGTGTTTCCATAGGTATAATTGACATGCTGCGATTTCCAAAACTGCACCGGTTTTGGAAACCGCCGCGTGTCCGCAGCGCGGTTTTTACCTCAAAGCAGGCATGGGATTCACTATGCACTTTGCTCTGACTGTAAAACGATGCATTTACGCCACATGGGGCCCCAGCCTTAGAGGGACTTTTTGGATACCATGTTGTTTTTGCAGAGCCCTAGAGGTGCCAGTAATCTGGAATTCCCCAAGAAGTGACCCCATTTTGTAGGGGCAATTTTAGGGTCTCTGCAAATGTGAGATGGCGTCCAAAAAGCAACAATCTAAATATGTGCTTCAAAAGCACATAGCGCTCCTTCACATCTGCGCCCTGCTCTGTGCCCAAATGGCAGTTTATATCCACATGTATGACACTGTTGTACCCAGGATAACGTACTTAATAACATATGTGAGTATAAACTGCTGTTTGGGCACAGCTGGACACAAGGCAAGGAGCGCTTTTTGGTTTTTGGAGCACAGTTTGGTTTTTGCATAGTCCATGACACTTTTGCATAGCCCATGAATTGCCAGTAAAGTGGAATCTGCAGACATGTCACACCCTTCAAGAGATTTATCAAGTGGGGTAGTGAGCATTATTAACCCTTAAGTGTTGCATTCTTTTAATTTCCAGAAATGAATGCACAGCTGATAATGAAAAGTTAATAATGAAATTTTTCCATAGATATGCCACTTCAGTGCCTGGTATGTTGTGCCCAGCTTATGTCTGCAGAGACACACACTCCAAAAACTGTTAAGCGGGTATCAAGGGCACAACAGCTTTTGGAGCATTAGTCTTTGATACAAGCCAGGTACAACATATTACACACTGAAATTACGTATTCCTGGAAAAATTGTCATTTTCACCATCATTTATGGATAATAAATTATAGCAATGCTTGGGGGTTAAAAATGATCACTGTACCCCTGGATAAATTCCTTCAGGGGTGGAGTTTTCAAAATGGGGTGACATGTCAGGGGATTCCGTTTTACTGGCGTTTCAGCTCTGCAAAAGTGCAATGGCGTCCAAAAACCAAACCATCCAAGTCTGTGCTCCAAAAACCAAATAGCGCTACTTCCCTTCTGTGCCCGGCTGTTTATACCCACATATGACATTATGTACATTATCCTGGGTACACCAGTGTCATACATGTGGGCATAAACTGCAGTTTGGGTGCACAGCAGGGCAAAGAAGGGATGTTTGGTATCTGGACGCCATGTCATATTTGCAGAGCCTCTAAGGTTCCAGTAAAGTGGAATCCCCTAGGGAATGACCCCATTTTGAAAACTGCACCCCTCAAAGAATTTATCAAGGGGTGTAGTGAGCATTAGTATCCCAGACTTGAATGCACAGCGGATGGGGAAAAGTGAATATGTAAGCTGTGTGGAGTGCATTGGTTACACTAAATTCCCTACAATTTCCCCAGTAGTTCCTATTATTGGGGGGAAGGGGGGGGGGGGTCACTTCTGGTTTATTATCCCTTGTAAGGTCTCAATCTGGTTTGTTACCTGAAATACTCTCGCACAGCTTATACATTCCCTTCCTGAAACAGCCAGTTATGTTCTAATGATTTGGTGATTTTTGTCTTCACATTGTACAAGCTATAATTTCTTTATTTTTCTGGTGATGTAGCCATATGAGGGCTTGTTGTTTTTGTATGTATTTTATAATGACATCATTTTTGGGTACCTACAACTTATTAAATAAATTTTATTAACTCTTTCTTGATGGATTTAAACCCCCCCCCCCCCCATTAATTCTGGCATTGCGTTTTATCTTTTACATTTTTCACCATGCAGCGTACAGAGTATGTAACATGTTACCTTTATTCTGGGGGTCGGTACGATTACGATGATACCTCTTTTATGTTGTTTTTTTGTGATACTAATTTTGCAGAACAAAAACCCATTTGGGGACATAAATCAATTATTTTGCATCGCCATCTTCTGAGAGGCGTAACATTTTTATTTTGCGGTTTACAGAGTTGATTGAGGACATTTTTTTTGCGGAACAATCTGTGCTTTTTATTGGTATTGTTTTGGGATACATATGACTTTTTGATCACTTTTTATGGCATATTTTGTAAGGTGAGATGGCGAAAAATCATTACTTCCGCCGGTTTTTTTTTTCCTTCCCCGAAGTTCAACATGTACGTTAAATATTGTGTCAGTTTTATTGTACAGGTTGTTACGGTCGCGGCGATACCAAATATGTATTGTTTTTATTAATTTTTAGGTTTTTTTTATATTATTAATTTTATATAGGAAAAAGGGAATTTTTGGGGCTTTATTCTTTTATTAATTTTTTTCACACACTTTTTTTTACTTTTTCATGTGTCCCTTTAGGACACCTGAACCAGCGATGCTTTGATCGCTGGTTCAGGTGTTGCAATTTGCGTTTTATTTGTCCATCTCAAAACTGAGAAAGTTGCTCTGGCTACTGGAGGTGCAAAATTTCCGGAGACCCCTGGCAGTGAAAGGGTTAAAGAAGACTTTTCTCCACGTCCAACAAGTCCAGCTCTTTACACAATTTAATAGGCGCTGCTCTACTGATGCTGGCACAGTTGGAATTTTTCTTCTAGTCCCCACCATTCCCCAATGCTGTTAGTTTTGGTGTCTGATGTGCTATTTAGGCTCCATACTGTCAGGAGTGCGGTGTCAGGCAAGAGCAGGCAAGAGGTGTGATTCTGAGCTGTGACACTGACTGCCCCTGACTGGAGCTCTAAATCACGTCCTTGCCTGACACTGCCCTTCTGACATTACAAAGCTTAAATAGCACATCAGGCACCAAAACCAACTGCGCTTGTTGCTCAGGAATGGTGAGGGCTAGAGTAGAGAGAAAATTTAAAGTGTGCTGGAATCAGTGGAGCAGCAACTGTTTACAGATGCTAAGGGCCCAGGCACACAACCAAGTATGCATCCGAGTTGAGGGCCGAGTATATCATGGAATGTACTCAGATGACACTTGGAGTGACATCTGAATGTCATCCGAGTGAATTCCGTCATGTATTCACATCTATGGGGCTTTCGGATCCATTTCGCTCAGATAACACGGAGCAGAATTGGACTTGCTCTATAATCATCCATATTATCGGAATGGAATGGATCTGGAAGCCCCACAGACGTGAATGCATTACAGGATGCACTCATCCACCTGCATTCCGTGATAAACTCGCCCCCAACTCGGATTCCTACTCGGTCGTGTGCGTGGGCCCTAAGAAGTAGTTACATAGTTAGTACTGTTGATAAAAGACATACAGTGGGGAAAAAAAAGTATTTAGTCAGCCACCAATTGTGCAAGTTCTCCCACTTAAAAAGATGAGAGAGGCCTGTAATTGTCATCATAGGTAGACCTCAACTATGAGAGACAAAATGAAAAAACAAATCCAGAGAATCACATTGTCTGATTTTTAAAGAATTTATTTGCAAATTATGGTGGAAAATAAGTATTTGGTCAATAACAAAAGTTCATCTCAATACTTTGTTATACAGTGCCTTGCAAAAGTATTCATATCCCTTGAACTTTTTCACATTTTGTCACCTTACAACCACACACTTAAATGTATTTTCTTGAGATTTTAAGTGGTAGACCAACACAAAGTAGCATATAATTGTGAAGTGGAAGGAAAATGATACATGGTTTTCAAAATTTTAATCAAATAAAAACCTGAAAAGTGTAACATGCAAAAGTATTCAGTCCCCCTTTATCAGTACTTTGTACAGCCACCTTTTGCTGCAATTACAGCTGCAAGTCTTTTGAGGTATGTCTCTACCAGATTTGCACATCTAGAGACTGAGATTTTTGCCCATTCTTCATTGCAAAATAGCTCAAGCTCAGCCAGATTGGATGGAGAGCGTCTGTGAACAGCAATTTTCATGTCTTGCCACAGATGCACAATGGGATTTAGGTGTGGACTTTGACTGGGTCATTCTAACACATGAATATTCTTTGATCTAAACCATTCCACTGTAGCTCTGGCTGTATGTTTAGGATCATTGTCTTGCTGGAAGGTGAATCTCCTTCCCAGTCTCAAGTCTTTTGCAGCCTCCAACAGGTTTTCTTCCAGGATTGCCCTGTATTTAGCTCCATCCATCTTCCCATCAACTCTGAGCAGCTGCCCTGTCCCTACTGAAGAAAAGCCTCCCTACAGCATGATGCTGTCACCACCACGTTTCACAGTGGGGATGGTGTTTTCAGAGTGATGAGCAGTGTTACTTTTCTGCCACACATAGCCCTTTGCATTTAGGCCAAAAAGTTCAACTTTGGACTCATCTGACCAGAGCACCTTCTTCCACATGTTTGCTGTGTCGCCTATATGGCTTGTGGCAAATGTCTTTCTTTCAACAATGGTTTTCTTCTTGCCAATCTTCCAAAAAGGCCAGATTTGTAGAGTGCACAACATATAGTTGTCCTGTGGACAGATTCTCCCACCTGAGCTGTATATTTCTGCAGCTCCTCCAGAGTGACCATGGGCCTCTTTGCTGCTTCTCTGACCAGTGTTCTCCTTGCTTGATCTGTCAGTTTAGATGGACGGTCATGTCTTGGTAGGTTTGCAGTTGAATAATACTTTTTCCATTTTTGGCTGAGTACTTCTTGGGATGCTCAAAGCTTGGGATATGTTTTTAGAAATCTAACCCTGCTTTCAACTTCTCCACAACTTTATCTCTGACCTTTCTGGTGGGTTCCTTGGTCTACATGATGCTGTTTGTTCACTAGTGTTCTCTAACAAACCACTGAGGCCTTCACAGAACAGGTGTATTTATACTGGGACTAAATTACACACAGCTGGACTCTGTTGATTAATTGACTTCTGAAGGCAATTGATTGCGCTAGATTTTATTTAGGTGTATCAGAGTACAGGGAGCTGAATACTTTTGCACGTCACACTTTTCAGATTTTTGTTTGATTAAAATTTTGAAAATCATGTATCATTTTTGTTCCACTTCACAATTATCTGCTACTTTATGTTGGTCTATCACTTAAAATCTTAAGAAAATACATTTAAGTTTGTGGTTGTAAGGTGACAAATTGTGAAAAAGCTCAAGGGGTATGAATACTTTTGCAAGGCACTGTATAACCTTTGTTGGCAAAGACAAAGGTCAAACGTTTTCTGTAAGTCTTCACAAGGTTGGCACACACTGTTGCTGGTATGTTGGCCCATTCCTCCATGCAGATCTCCTCTAGAGCAGTGATGTTTTGTGGCTGTCGCTGGGCAACACGGACTTTCATCTCCCTCCAAAGGTTATCTATGGGGTTGAGATCTGGAGACTGGCTAGGCCACTCCAGGACCTTGAAATGCTTCTTACAAAGCCACTCCTTCGTTGCCCTGGCGGTGTGCTTGGGATCATTGTCATGCTGAAAGACCCAGCCACGTTTCTTCTAAAATGTCCTTGTTGATGGAAGGAGGTCTGCACACAAAATCTCACGATACATGGCCCCATTCATTCTTTCATGTACACGGATTAGTCGTTCTGGTTCCCTTTGCAGAGAAACAGCCACAAAGCATGATGTTGCCACCCCCATGCTTCACAGTAGGTATGGTGTTCTTTGGATGCAATTTAGAATTCACTCTCCTCCAAACACGATGAGTTGTGTTTCTACCAAACAGCTCTTCTTTGGTTTCATCTGATCACATGACATTCTCCCAATACTCTTCTGGAACATCCAAATGCTCTCTAGCAAACTTCAGACGAGCCCGGATATGTACTGGCTTAAGCAGGGGGACACATCTGGCACTGCAGGATCTGAGTCATTGGCGGCGTAGTGTGTTACTGACGGTAGCCTTTGTTACGTTAGTCCCAGCTTTCTGCAGGTCATTCACTAGGTCCCCCCATGTGGTTCAGGGATTTTTGCTCCTCGTTCTTGTGATCATTTTGACCCCACGGGGTGAGATCTTGCATGGAGCCCCTGATGGAGGGAGATTATCAGAGGTCTTGTATGTCTTCCATTTTCTAATTTTTGCTCCCACAGTTGATTTCTTCACATCAAGCTGCTTGCCTATTGCAGATTCAGTCTTCCCAGCCTGGTGCAGGTCTACAATTTTGTTTCTGGTGTCCTTCCACAGCTCTTTGGTCTTCACCATAGTGGAGTTTGGAGTGTGACTGTTTGAGGTTGTGGACAGGTGTCTTTTATACTGATAACAATGTCAAACAGGTGCCATTACTACAGGTAATGAGTGGAGGACAGAGGAGCCTCTTAAAGAAGAAGTTACAGGTCTGTGAGAGACAGAAATCTTGCTTGTTTGTAGGTGACTAAATACTTATTTTCCACCATAATTTGCAAATAAATTCTTAAAAAAATCAGACAATGTGATTTTCTAGATACGTTTTCTCATTTTGTCTCTCCTAGTTGAGGTCTACCTATGATGTCAATTACAGGCCTCTCTCATCTTTTTAAGTGGGAGAACTTGCACAATTGGTGGCTGGCTAAATACTTTTTTCCCCACTGTATTTGGTATCGCCATGTCCATAACATTCCGTACAATAAAACTGAAACATTATTTAACCAGCATGGTGAACGTTGGAGAACAAAAACAAACAAACAAAAAAAAAAAAATTATGGAAATAATGATTTTCGCCATCTCGCCTTACAAAAAATTCTATAAAATTATCAAAAGGTCATATGTACCCGAAAACAGTACCAATAAAAAGCACAGGTCGTCCCACAAAAAATTAAACCCTCAACCAACTCTGTCAACCAAAAAATAAAAATGTTACGCATCTCAGAAGATGGTGATGCAAAAATAATTGATTAATGGCTCCAAATGGGTTTTTGTCCTGAAAAATTAGTAACGCATAAAACAATAATATAAATTGGGTATCACCGTAATCGTACCGACCTACAGAATAAAGGTAACATGTTACTTATGCTTTGAGGAAAAAAAAGTAAAAGGTAAAAGTTATGCCAGAATTGATGGGCATAATCCACCAAGAAAGAGTTAATAAAATTTAGTCAATAAGTTATAAGCACTCTCTAGCATCCTAGTGGATTCCACTTTTCTGGTACCTTAGAGGCTCTGCAAACATGACATGGCATCCAGATACCAAACATCTAAATCTGTGCTCCGAAATCCACATAGCGCTCCTTCACATCTGCGCCCTGCTGTGTGCCCAAACTGCAGTTTATGCCCACATGTATGGCACTGGTGTACCCAGGATAATGTACTGAATGTCATATGTGGGTAAAACGCTCTTTGGGCAAAGCGGGGACAGAAGGGAAGGAGCACCATGCAGTTTTTGGAGCAAAGACTAAGACTGTTTGGTTTTTGGACATCATGACACTTTTGCAGAGCTCCTGAAACACCAGTAAATTGGAATCACCTGACGTGTGACCCCATTTTGGAAACTACACCCCTGAAGGATTTTATCCAGGGGTACAGTGAGCATTTTTAACCCCCAAGTGTTACATTAATTTATTATCCATAAATGAATATGCAACTGATAGTGAAAGGTGAAAATGGCAATTTTTATAGGAATATGTAATTTCAGTGCGTAATATGTTGTACCTTGCTTCTATCAGAGACAAATGCTTCAAAAGCTGTTGTGTCCGGGATACCCGCATAACAGTTTTTGGAGCGTGTGTCTCTGCTGACACAAGCTGGGCACAACATATCAGGCACTGCGCATTCATTTTTGGAACATAAATTAATGCAGCACTCAAGGGTTAAAAATGCTCACTATGCCACTTGATAAAAACCCTTCAGTGGTGTAGTTTCCAAAATGGGATCACATGTCTCTGGATTCCACTTTACTGACAATTCAGGGGCTCTGCAAAAGTGTCATGACGTCCAAAAACCAAACTGTGCTCCAAAAACGAAAATAGCTCTCCTTCCCTTCTGTGCCCAAACAGCAGTTTATACCCACATATGTCATTGTTAAGTACGTTATCCTGGGTACAACAGTGTCATATATGTGGGCATAAACTGCCATTCGGGCACACAGCAGGGCGCAGATGTGAAGGAGCGCTATGTGCTTTTGGAGCGCAGATTTAGATTGTTGGTTTTTGGATGCCATGTCACGTTTGCAGAGACCCTAAAACTGCCCCTACAAAATGGGGTCACTTCTTGGGGAATTCCAGTTTACTGGCACCTCCAGGGATCTGCAAAATGAACATGGCGTCTAGAAAGTCCCTCTATATCTATACTCTGAAAGCTAAAAAAGCGCAGTGCTCCTTCCCTTCTGAGACCTGCTGTGTGCCCAAGCAGTAGTTTACACCCACATACCTTTTTTGTACCCGGGACAGCCCACTTAATAGTTTTAAGAGTTCATGTCTCTGATGACACAAAGTGGACACAACGTATTGGGCACTGAAATTGCAGTTTTCTTAAAAATTTAAAATTTCACTTTGTACATTCATTTTTGGGAAGCATTTTTAGGCTCAAAATGATAATACCCCTTGAGAAATTCTTGAGGGCTGTAGTTTCTAAAATGGGGTCACTTTTGAGGGGTTTCCATTGTACTGGTACTTTAGGGACTCTGCAAATGCGACATGGCACTTTTAAACTATTCCAGCAAAATCTGCCCTCCAAAAGCCAAATAGTGCTCTTTTTGTTCTGAGCCCACTATGTACCCATACATTTTATGACCACATTTTGGGTATTGCCGTGCTCAGGAGGAATTGTATAATGATCTTTGGTGTGCTTTTTCTTCTTTAACCCCTTCTAAAAATTTTAAATTTGGGGCTAAATAGACGGTTTATTGGGAAAAAAAAAGGAATTTTTCCTTTTTACGTCCCAATGCTTATTATAATCTGTGAAATAGCCATGGGGTCAAAATGCTCACTATACCTCCTTGATAAATGCTATGAGGGGTGTAAGTTTCCAAATGGAGTCACTTTTTGGGAGTTTCCATTATACTGGTACTTTAGGGGCGCTACATAAATGATATTGCACCCAAAAACTATTCCAGCAAAATCTGCCCTCCAAAAGCCAAACAGCACTCTCTCCATTCTGAGTCCTGCCATGTACCCATACAGCAGTTTAAAACCACATATGGGGAATTTCTGTGTTCAGGAGAAATTGTGTAAGAAACTGTGTTGTGTTTTTCTTCTTTAACCGTTTGTAAAAATTCAAAATATGGTGCTAAATGGATGGTTTTCTGGAAAAAAGTAATTTTTCATTTTTAAGTCCTAATGCTAATAAAATCTGTGAAACAGCTGTGAGGTCAAAATGCTCACTATACCCCTTGATAAATTCTATGAGGGGTGTAGTTTCCAAAATGGGATCACTTTTAGGGAGTTTCCAATGTATTGGTACTCTAGGGGCTCTGCAAATGACACATGGCACCTGAAAACTATTCCAGCAAAATCTGATTTTCAAATGTCCAGTGTTGCTCCCTTTCTTCTGTGCGCTGCCGCGTGCCCAAACATCAGTTTACACCCACATGTGGGGAATTTCTGTGCTCTGGAGAAATTGCATAATAAACTGTGAGTTGTTAATTTTAGGGCTAAATTAATGTATTTAGGCTGCATGTGCACGACTCTGTGCATGTGGCGGATCCAAGGCTGAATGGCACAGATAATATAGATGATAACCAGGTGCTTCCCTCGCCTCCTATTAATTTACTTCAGCGAGCCTGGGACGCACAATGGAATAGGACTTGTCTTAAGTTTTGCGCCCAGGCTCACTGCCCCATATACAGGCCCATGATAATATATGGGAATGTGTATGGGGCTACAGAATGCAATGGGTTAGACTGGAGCCCCATGTTGCAAACACGCAGCGTTTTGCATGCTGGATTTTACATTACCTGCAAAGTGGATGGGATTCTGGATAATCCCATCCACACATTTCAGAAAAAAAGTCTTTCAAAAATGTTCATGTTTTTGAAAATTGTGGCATGTCAATTATACCTACGGAACTGCTGGCGTTTTCCGTATAGGTAAAATAGGGGCAATGCTTTTTCCCAGCAGCCTTTTCTGCAACGTTTTTGTGCAGCGATTCGCTGCGTGGGGCCTTATCATTCGCTAGCCATGAAAAACACAGTTGTGTGCATGAAGTCTTTGTCCTGGTTTAGTGTTATCACAGCATGTGCCCCCACAATAATGATAAAACCAGAAAGTCTCATAGTAATCATATCATGTTATCTTTTTCAGTATAAGATCTAGTTTCAAAGGGTGTCTGTCAGATCTAAAATGCTTCCCAAACCAATAATAGTGCTGTGTAGATACCTTTAATAGGAGCAGAAACATACAGTGGGGAAAAAGTATTTAGTCAGCCGCCAATTGTGCAAGGGGCATCATTGGGCTGCTGTTCCAGAGGAGACTCTGACTCCTCTGGAACAGCAGCCCAATGATTCTCCTGTAGTTGTGAATTATATTTTCAGTCTCTGCCTGCATCAATGGTATCTGTAGGCAAATCTCTCAAATAATACCCTGCTCCAATATACTTACAGGCTGATTTGCATATTAATAAAAATTATTATCTCTGCATTTCTTTAACAGTTTGTGTCCAAAAAGGTGTGTTTCTGCTCCTATAAAGGACTTTTATTTATTTGGGAGGCATTTTGAATGTGACAGATTTCCTTTAAACCTCTGGTTTCACTGAATCTTAGTCATATACCATGAAACTTTCCAACTCTCCTGCTGTCTGAAGAATCCCATAAAAATCTCCACTTTGCTGTGCTTCCTTAGGCCCCATGTACACATATGTATTTTTGATCAGTGAGCTATCCTTTCTTTTAATGGACAGCACACTGACCCATTCTTTTCTACAGGGTTGTGGAGTCAGGACAAATTTTGCGTGAAGTCCGAGTTGCTACTGACTCTGACTTCAAAATAAAATGACTTTGAAATATATTACACAATTTTTAAAACCCAGTAAGGGTTAGGTTTAGGTTTTTATTACTGTTTGCTTGGTATACTGGGGATAGAGCTGTGAATTAATGAGGCTTATACTAGCCCTGTGGCAACTGAATATCTACCTGAGAGTAGACCATCAATAATCAGGTGTTTCCTCCTACATCAGTTTTATTATACTCACTAGCTACCGAAATTGATACATAATCTAAACAAGACTATTGCAAATAACATCCACATACTATTGCCAAGGGAGTAATGTGAGCTGGTTGTATTATTTTAACCCCTCACTTAGCTTCACAGCACTTCTATCCTCTTGGAATCTATCAGAATGTCTGAACAGTGACCTATGACACTTTGTTGATATTTTGGGGATAGACAGCTGAGAATTAACCCATTTCCAACATCTGCCATAAAGGGGGTGTGACATGCAACAAAAAGGAGGTGGAGTTTACCAAAAGTGGACGTGGCCACTCACAATTTTCACAGGTCCCATGAGTCTTTATCTGTGAACAGCAGGCTATACCAGTTAAGCTGTTAATCTCCTACCTCAAAACCGGAGTGGTGGCCACTTATAAAACCGAGATACAGAGTACTTGCACTCCAGTGTGAGGACAGGCACAGTGCTTTATGAATGGGGTTGGTTCAGTCTATCTAGCATAGTTTCTGCACCCTGTATTGGGAGTCAGACACTCTTAGATTTGTTCTCCCCTGATCTATTTTATATGGTGTCCCCAAGAGTTGATGTTTTGGACATAGGTGGAATATTACCCCTCTTCCCCTTTCCACATTATTGCTTAGGGAGCTTTCTTCATCTCTATAGCAGCTGGGGATAGAAGCTATACACACAAGAGGGCACGTTCCCTTCACTAGGAGCCTGTTGCTCAAGCAGCTGCACTGAACATAGGGGAGCATTTTGTGAGAATAGCCGGAGGGTTGTGGAGCTGTCTGGTGCTCTAATTACCCACGTACCGCATGTACATGCTCCTGGAACAACTGACAAAAATTTGCTCTACCATCTATGTAATATGTCGCCATGTGGATGACTGGATCTTGAACACTGGAATACATACTGTACATCCAGGAATTCCCATACGCTGGCCACCTGTGATACTGGAATACCCCTGTGTTTAGCACTGGCCTACGTTGATAGTTTATAGTTTGTGTTCGCCTGTTTTTAATTGGACCCAATAAAAGCTAGGTTTTAAATTATTGTTTTGCTTTCACATTTGGGATCCTTTGTACTGCAGGGGGGAATAAGGGGCCATTATATGAAGGCAATGTACTGTTTAAGGGCCTATTATATGGAGGCATAAGGGGCTGTTCACAAATAGGAATTTGACACTGAATTGGGGGCGGATTCCGCCACCCCAAATCAGCAGCCGATTCCGCCCATATTCTGCCTCCCATTGTTTTTAATAGGAGGCAGAGATCGTAGTAGGACGCTAAGTGTCCTGCTTCATCTTGCCGAAGATGCTTGAGACTTCTCACTAATTAGGCCCATGCACATGGACCTAATCAGTGGGGAAAAGTCGCAGGTACAGTGGGGGAAAAAAAGTAGTCAGCCACCAATTGTGCAAGTTCTCCCACTTAAAAAGATGAGAGAGGCCTGTAATTGACATCATAGGTAGACCTCAACTATGAGAGACAAAATGAGAAAACATATCTAGAAAATCACATTATCTTATTTTTTAAGAATTTATTTGCAAATTATGGTGGAAAATAAGTATTTGGAGACCTACAAACAAGCAAGATTTCTGGCTCTCACAGACCTGTAACTTCTTCTTTAAGAGGCTCCTCTGTCCTCCACTCATTACCTGTAGTAATGGCACCTGTTTGAAATTGTTATCAGTATAAAAGACACCTGTCCACAACCACAAACAGTCACACTCCAAACTCCACTATGGTGAAGACCAAAGAGCTGTGGAAGGACACCAGAAACAAAATTGTAGACCTGCACCAGGCTGGGAAGACTGAATCTGCAATAGGCAAGCAGCTTGGTGTGAATAAATCAACTGTGGGAGCAATAATTAGAAAATGGAAGACATACAAGACCACTGATAATCTCCCTCCATCAGGGGCTCCACGCAAGATCTCACCCCATGGGGTCAAAATGATCACAAGTACGGTGAGCAAAAATCCCAGAACCACACAGGGGGACCTAGTTAATGACCTGCAGAAAGCTGGGACTAACGTAACAAAGGCTACCGTCAGTAACACACTATGCCGCCAGGGACTCAGATCCTGCAGTGCCAGATGTGTCCCCCTGCTTAAGCCAGTACATATCTGGGCTCATCTGAAGTTTGCTAGAGAGCATTTGAATGTTCCAGAAGAGTATTGGGAGAATGTCATATGGTCAGATGAAACCAAAGTAGAACTGTTTGGTAGAAACACAACTTGTCGTGTTTGGAGGAGAGTGAATGCTGAGTTGCATCCAAAGAACACCATACCTACTGTGAAGCATGGGGTGGCAGCATCATGCTTTGGGGCTGTTTCTCTGTAAAGGGACCAGGATGTACATGAAGGAATGAATGGGGCCATGTATCGCGAGATTTTGAGTGCAAACCTCCTTCCATCAGCAAGGGCATTGAAGATGAAACGTGGCTGGGTCTTTCAGCATGACAATGATCCCAAGCACACCGCCAGGGCAACGAAGGAGTGGCTTTGTAAGAAGCATTTCAAGGTCCTAGAGTGGCCTAGCCAGTCTTCAGATCTCAACCCCATAGAAAACCTTTGGAGGGAGTTGAAAGTCCGTGTTGCCCAGCGACAGCCCCAACACATCACTGCTCTAGAGGAGATCTGCATGGAGGAATGGGACAACATACCAGCAACAGTGTGTGCCAACCTTGTGAAGACTTACAGAAAACGATTGACCTTTGTCATTGCCAACAAAGGATATATAACAAAGTATTGAGATGAACTTTTGTTATTGACCAAATACTTATTTTCCACCATAATTTGCAAATAAATTCTTTAAAAATCAGACAATGTGATTCTCTGGATTTGTTTTCTCATTTTGTCTCTCATAGTTGAGGTCTACCTATGATGTCAATTACAGGCCTCTCTCATCTTTTTAAGTGGGAGAATTTGCAAAATTGGTGGCTGACTAAATACTTTTTTTCCCCACTGTAGCTGGTGGACAGAAAATGAAGAGGCATTCCTCTTAATTTTCCCTCGTGTGAACGGCCCCTAAGGGGGCTATTGTACTGTATGGCACATAAAATAGCAATTATAAGGGGGGAATTGTACTGTATAGGAGGCATAAGCGGCCTTTATATGGAGGTATAAAGAGGCAATTATAAGGGGCCATTGTACTGTACGGGGACATAAGGGGCCATTATATGGAGGCATAAGGGGGTTATTGTAGTGTATGGGGACGTAAAGGGGAAATTCTAATGGGGCATTGTCCTGTATGAGAGCATAATTAGCCATTATATGGGGGAAGAATGGGGTCATTGTACTGTATGCGACCCTAAGGGGCCATTATATGGAGCTAAAAGGCATTGTACTTTATGGGGGCATAATGGACCACTGTATTATATGGGGGCATAATGAGGATATTATACTGGGGGTATGAGGGGAACATTATACTGTTCGGGTCACAACCACCCAATTTCAAGTGTATTTTGCTGTGGATTCTTTTAGAGGGAAACCCTCCGCTGCATGAATTGTATCATAAAGAGGCTCACTGAGGTTCTCTCAACCAAGGGCCCACACAGACATGAAGCCGGCCCTGACCAGGGGAGTGTTCTAAGGAGGTTGAGCATCATGGCAAGGTCTTCCTTACACTGGAGGAGGTTGGGGAAAGCTTTGATTAGGTCAGTGTTGCTGGAAAGGTTATTGAGCTAGAGGAAGATCTTGCAGTGATGCGCAGCCGCTCCAGAACACGCCCCTGATGCACTTTTAGCTCATAAGAGTGCTAACAGACTCCCTTTAATGAGCCTGTAGTTGTGTAGGTAGTATTGCCTGGTCAGAGGTGTCTTATGTATGAGCTCTATTCATTTTGGGGTTCCCCCATACTATTGATAAATCACATATGGGAGGCTAGGAGCATGTCCTATATCAACATGAGTGTATAAGGAATACATTTTTGTGCACCATGCACAGTGGACTGTTTCTGTCTCTTCTCAAAAGTTTTCTCAAACAGGCAAGTATTCAAATCAACCAGATTATTATATATAGCTCATTAACTGAAGCTAACTATTTCATGGCCACCAATTTTAGTCACTTTGTATCAAGAATATGACTGAAAATACTATGCACAAAACACCATTGGAATGATAAATTTCTGACTAAAAGATGAAATATTATATTGCCTCACGTACAACTACAGAACACAAGAAACCACTCCTCCTCCTCCTTCGCAGGTCCTTTAGTAACTGGCCTCGTTCCATCTGTTGCTCCTGTGTCAACATTTGTCTCCCTTTGACTTTCCGAATAAAGTTATTGAAACCTGCCTCTTCCAACATGGCGACTCCCATTGCGCCCTTGGTTCCTTTTCGCTGTCTCCTGACTGTTTACCGGAGTTGGCGAAGGATGCAATATAATGCCTCTTGTTCTCAGCTGGCACGTCGTATGGTGCCCTGTATATGGCGTTCTGCGACAGGTAAATGGCTCCGGAATCATTAAACAGCTGTAAGAAAGATAGTGGTATCAGAGGCACGATACAATGAATGAGGGATAGGGAACATGAAATCTAAACGACTGTCTTCCGGGTCACATGATTTTCTATTAAATGTCCAGTTTACTGTTTCTATACTGTATGCAGCTTGGTTTTAGGGATGAGCATGTATTATGTAAATAAAGTTTACTGAAATAAGCAGATACTCTATGTGTACCTACAAGATATGTTCGTGTTGCTCTTAGCAACCAATCACATTACAACTTTCATTTTTATAGCGATGTGGAAACTAAAAGCAGAGATGTGATTGGCAGAGATGGCACGTGGTTTGTAAATGGTGCCGAGGTTTGTTTGTGGAACCAGGTACAAAAACCAAAGTAACCAAAAGTATCAGTGCTGACTACAATAACCAGACTAGATTTATGCATTTTTGTAGTGTTTAGAAGTGAACTCATTTGTTGCTGTGGAATTTCTTGGTTTCATGCATGAGACCCTCTGTTTCATCATACCTCCCAACTTTCAAAGGACAGAAAGAGGGACAGAATGTGCAGAGTGCTTTAACTCTGCCCATTCCCATCCATTTCTCTTTGCATCCCCACACAGTATAACGCTCCTAAAGTCACCCTAATGTGATTCCCCCCACAGTATACTGTCCCCCCACAGCTACCCCCACAATTGATTGCCCCCCCCCTCCAGCTACCCCCACAGTTTAAATGGATATTTCCATCTCAAGGATCCTATCTATACTGTTAGCTTATGTAAATTGAACAGTTTTCCTTGTTATGTACAGCTCTGCGGTCAGGACAATCAGTTCAGCTAATTTCAGTTTGCTGATAAAAGTTTGGACTGTGTGATCTATGTAAACACAAAGATAACACTGAGTTTACTGCAAGTCCATTGTCTGTAGAAGAATTATAAGTGTTCTATACATGCCTGTGTAATGTAATGTACATTTACTGTGCATATCATTACATATATATTAGATTTCTAGTAATGATAGTAAATAATCTTTCATGGTAAAGGCAATGTGTGTATCTAGTGAGGTGCTTCATAGTGTCCTGTTCATCAAACAGTCAAATCCCGTTCATCAGCTTGCTGAGGAATACAGGAAGTGAGAAAGGGACGCTAGGCAAAACTGCTGAGATAGGGAGACGGGGAAACCCTTTTAATGCCCCCCTCCAGCTGGCCCCGCTGTTTATTGTTCCCCTGCAGCTTCCCCCAGTTCCTGTCCTGGAACTAAACATGCATAAAAAAAACCCTAATACTCACCTGGCCCCCGATCCCCTGCTGTTCTGTCTGCTTTCTCTGGTTCAGGGAGCTACGGGAGCAATGTAAGTGACATTGCCACATCGCATCTACTACTTCCGGAGCAGAGATAGAGGCTGAATGGTGAAGCAAGGAGCGGACGGCTCACTGCTTCACCATTGCATTCAACTTATCTGTGGCCTCCGAAGGCAGATGAGCTGAAACTGGGACATACCTCCCGCCTGGGACAGTGGGCGGGGAGGTATCTGGGACTGTCCCGTTGAATCCGGGGTGTTTGTGAGGTATGATTTCAGTTCTTCACTGTTTTCAAAATCTCTCCTTGAAGCTGGTGACTGGGTGATTTGCAAGTAAGTCTATATGCACACGACCGTTAAACTCAGTCCAAGCGAGTCCCAGATTTCCTGACCTGAAGAGTGCAGGAAGAGGGACTCTGAGCATAATCGTTATCTATGACGCTAGGAATCCCTGCCTACCAGCAACAAACTGTTCTGTACTATAATCACTAAGGAACAGTATGTCACTGGGAGGCAGGGACTCCTAGCATCATAGATAACTATTTTGCTAGGAGTCCCTCTCCCTTTACAATGGCTGAGAAATCTGGCACTCACACGAGTGAAACTTGGCCGTTTGAATTTAAACTTATGCCATAAGTAGTCATGGAGATTTAAAATGGTCACTGTTTGGTTGTAAATTGCAAATTGTAAATTCAGTGCTGTTGGAATTTTTGTTCAAATTGTGTGGTCAAACACAGAATTTTTATTTATTTAGCAGCAGGAAGAAGTTTAAGTGCTTCCTTTATATTTTCCATTTCTCTTGAAGCCACTATTGACTTTGGCTAAAATAATAACAGTAAAATCTGTAACCAAATTGATGTATGCGTCTCTAGCCGCAGGTCATAACAATGTGTTTTGTTCCAACGACATGGAGCAGGATAGGACCTGCTCTGTAATCATCAGAACAGAGCATTAGACGTCCCCCTCGGGAGAACCTTGGCCTGCACATTCGGTCGTGTGCATTAGGCCTAAGACTAGGGCCCCACGTAGCGAGCTGTGGCGGAAACACACCATGTTTTTTTTCCGCAGCATTTTGCACAGAAAGTCCACAGAGTTTTCCTCTGCAGACTTTCTGCTTCCATTATACCTATATGGAAAACGCCAGCATTTCTGTAGGTATAATTGACATGCTGCGATTTGTAAAAATGCAAGGGTTTTTGAAATAGCAGCATTTCTACTGCAGATTTTTTTCTGCAATGTGTGGATAAGATTAGCCAGAATTCCATCCACTTTGCAGATACTGTAAAAAGTGGCGGTTTTGGGACGGTGTTTCCTACACTGCCAAAACACTGCACTTTTGCAGTGTTGAGCCCAGCCTAAAGGTGTTTCTGGGACTAATATATTGATTACTGTTTTTTTAGGGTTAGGTTGTCAAATGTTAGTTGAGCAGGGGTTGTGCCCCCTGAGACCCCCACAGGGAACATGATTGCAGCCTTCTGGTGAGAACCGCTTCTATGTCATGTTCATCAGTCACGTGGCCTGTTTGCAGCTCAGTCCAATTCAAATGAATAGGTTTAAGCTGTGATATGAAGTGTAGTCACTATACAATGTACAGTGTTGTGCATGGTAAGTAAGGAAGAGGCTTGTCTAAATGTTGTGGTCTCTTCATACATTGGCGGGGGTGTTGGTTGTGGGACCCCCACTGATCTGATATCTTAAGGATCGGTCATAAGTATTGTAGTTCCAGAAAACAGAGAGATGTAGTGAAATCTCATTCACCATACTGGTACTGTACATAGCGAGTAAGCAAGCAGCTAACTCACTGTGAGTACACCTAGTGTGTTCCTAGGCTAAGGGTGCTATTACCCGAGCATTAACAACAGTTGCCAGTACACACTATTTACTGCTAACTGCTGGGCTGCACACAGTCTTGCCTTTGTTCCAAGTCCAAGTGCAGTCCGGCAGTTATTGGTGGTCACTGATGCTTGTGTCTTAGCATACATTATTCCTTATTATTCCTTATTATGCCTTATTCACATGTTCGTTTTATGGCCAACATCTGATGTCCATGTTAATCTCGAATTACTTGCTAAGTCATCGATTTTTAATGGACGTATGCAGATGTCAGACAAATAGTCTGTGAAAAGAGAATGCGGACATGCTGTATTTTGGTTGTTCTGCGGACCAAGGACATCTATTAAATTTTATGGGTCCATGAAAATCGCGATGGTAGGTGCCGTCCGCATGCTGTCCATTTTTCATAGACCCAGAGACACTGAAAAGCATAAAAGAAAAATGTGTCAACCACGGAAGCCACACAACCTGTGATTAATGAAAGAAAGTTGAAGAACTTTTTATTTACAGTGGGTACGGAACGTATTCAGACCCCTTTTTATATATATATATATATATATATATATATATATATATATATACAGTACAGACCAAAAGTTTGGACACACCTTCTCATTCCAAGAGTTTTCTGTATTTTCATGACTATAAAAATTGTAGATTCACACTGAAGGCATCAAAACTATGAATTAACACATGTGGAATTATATACTTAACAAAAAAGTGTGAAACAACTGAAAATATGTCTTATATTCTAGGTTCTTCAAAGTAGCCACCTTTTGCTTTGATTACTGCTTTGCACACTCTTGGCATTCTCTTGATGAGCTTCAAGAGGTAGTCACCTGAAATGGTTTTCACTTCACAGGTGTGCCCTGTCAGGTTTAATAAGTGGGATTTCTTGCCTTATAAATGGGGTTGGGACCATCAGTTGTGTTGTTCAGAAGTCAGGTGGATACACAGCTGATAGTCCTACTGAATGGAGTGTTAGAATTTGTATTATGGCAAGAAAAAAGCAGCTAAGTAAAGAAAAACGAGTGGCCATCATTACTTTAAGAAATGAAGGTCAGTCAGTCCGAAAAAACTTTGAAAGTGTCCCCAAGTGCAGTGGCCAAAACCATCAAGTGCTACAAAGAAACTGGCTCACATGAGGACCGCCCCAGGAAAGGAAGACCAAGAGTCACCTCTGCTGCGGAGGATAAGCTCATCCGAGTCACCTGCCTCAGAAATCGCAGGTTAACAGCAGCTCAGATTAGAGACCAGGTCAATGCCACACAGAGTTCTAGCAGCAGACACATATCTACAACAACTGTTAAGAGGAGACTGTGTGCAGCAGGCCTTCAAAGGTAAAATAGCTGCTAGGAAACCACTGCTGAGGACAGGCAACAGGCAGAAGAGACTTGTTTGGGCTAAAGAACACAAGGAATGGACATTAGACCTGTGGAAATCTGTGCTTTGGTCTGATGAGTCCAAATTTGAGATCTTTGGTTCCAACCACCGTGTCTTTGTGCGACGCAGAAAAGGTGAACGAATGGACTCTACATGCCTGGTTCCCACCGTGAAGCATGGAGGAGGAGGTGTGATGGTGTGGGGGTGCTTTGCTGGTGACACTGTTGGGGATTTATTCAAAATTGAAGGAATACTGAACCAGCATGGTTACCACAGCATCTTGCAGCGGCATGCTATTCCATCCGGTTTGCGTTTAGTTGGACCATCATTTAATTTTCAACAGGACAATGACCCCAAACACACCTCCAGACTGTGTAAGGGCTATTTGACCAAGAAGGAGAGTGATGGGGTGCTACGCCAGATGACCTGGCCTCCACAGTCACCAGACCTGAACCCAATCGAGATGGTTTGGGGTGAGCTGGACCGCAGAATGAAGGCAAAAGGGCCAACAAGTGCTAAGCATCTCTGAGAACTCCTTCAAGACTGTTGGAAGACCATTTCAGGTGACTACCTCTTGAAGCTCATCAAGAGAATGCCAAGAGTGTGCAAAACAGTAATCAAAGCAAAAGGTGGCTACTTTGAAGAACCTAGAATATAAGACATATCTTCAGTTGTTTCACACTTTTTTGTTAAGTATATAATTCCACCTATGTTAATTCATAGTTTTGATGCCTGTACAATTTTTATAGTCATGAAAATACAGAAAACTCTTGGAATGAGAAGGTGTGTCCAAACTTTTGGTCTGTACTGTGTTTATATATATATATATATATATATATAAATATTTCACTCTTTGTTTCATTGCAGCCATTTGCTAAAAGCAAAAAAGTTCATTTTATTTCTCATTAATGTACACTCAGCACCCCATCTTGACAGAAAAAAAAACAGAAATGTAGATATTTTTGCTAATTTATTAAAAAAAAAGAAAAACTGAAATATCACATGGTCATAAACGTTCATTTACATAAAACCTATTTTATTGCTTATTATAAAGTTCAATTCACACAATGTTTAATGTTTACCTGGTTTATTGGAAGTTATCCATTGCCTGCTCGCACAGCTACTATATTTAGTTTGGTGGTTTAGGACAGATATTACCAACAAAACCTGGCAATCTATATCATACTATTCATGACAACTAGTATCTAATTTTTTTTTTTTGTTAGACCTTGCATAAAACACAGTTCTTTGGTATCACAGTACAAAGGAAAGTCATGGGATTGAGTAGTGAGCTGATTAGTGTTTACAAACGTAAGATATAGTATACATTAAAAAAAAATTGATCTAAATATTATACACTTATACACTTTTCTCCTAGAGGTGGTCCTAAATGGGGGAAATTTCACCCTCTGTGACATCCATATATATCGTAATAGGTCATATGGACAGCGGTTGTCCTCATGGCTTTTTATTAAAGAGGACCTTTCACCTCCTCTCCCTAGTCCAGTTCTTTGCATCATTTAATAGCTGCTGCTCCACTGATACAAGCACAGTTGGATTTTTTTTCTCTAGCACCCACCATTCCCTTGCAATAAGTAGTTGTTGGGCCTCATATGCTATTTAGGATCTGTACTGTCGGGAGAGAGGTGTCTGGCAAAGCAGGTAAGGGGCGTGATTATGAACTCTGACACTGGCTGCCTCTGATTCAATCTCTAAATCACACCCTATGCCGGATCCTGACTGACACTGCTCACCTTGAAGTGCAGAGCCTAAGTACCATATCGGCCATCAAAACTAACTGCGCTAGCTGCTTGGGAACAGTGGGGGCTAAAGAAAAGATTCCTACTGTGACGAGTCAGTGGAGCAGTACCTATTAACAGATGCTAAGAACTGAAGTTGGTGGCGGTGGTGAAAGGTCTGCTTTAAACTATGGACATGAATTGATTGGAATCTTTAGTAATATTTGTCATCTTTTTTCATTTCAGCGTCTATCAGTCAACTAGCGGAGTCTTCTGTTTCCAACATTGAAATAAACACAAATTCCAAATTGTTGAAAGACTGTACCGGGCCTCTTCAGCATTATGACCTTCTAGTGAAGGACTGTGTGCTAAGAAAAGATGAACACCAACGAAGAGTTATGCAACACTTGCAGAGTCTCCATGAGACTCTCTATGGGTACAGGAAGGAATCCAAAGGAGTTCTGTCAAAGGTCAGGCGTATAAACATACATTTGTAAATTTTTGTATGCTTTTTGCGTTTATATACTTTTTATTCCCACTGATCCTATTACCTTAGAAACATGACTGAACGCAACAAATTATTTGTATTCTACTATCAATGTACTATCCATGCAATGAAATGATTACATATACAGCCAAAATGTACAAAGTATAAATGTACAAGCCTTTCACTTCAATATGTTTATAAATGGTTGAACAGTAGGTGCTGTAGGGAACCTGTCACCAAGATATACCCCATTAACATAAAAAAGGCCATTGTATGCCCCTGTGCTTTAAAGGGGTTGTCCACTTATTCCCAATATACTTACTGTATCAATTCCTCACAGTTTTCTAGATCTCTGCTTGCTGTCATTCATTCTGCTTACTTCTAGACCATGGTCATGTGATGGACACAGGTGCACAGCTCATTACCAGGCAGATGTCTGATTACTGTGCTGACTATAAGGAGCTGTGCACCTGTGTGTACATCACATGACCATGAACTGATTTTTATTCACTGAAAGTAAGGAGAATGAATGACAACAAGCAGAGATCTAAAAAAACGTGCAGAATTGACACAAAAAGTATATTGGAAAATTGTACAACTTTTCACTATACAATCAATTACTTTTGTCTCTCAATATTAGTCTGAAACTGGACAATCCCTTTAATGAGCTTTTCTGTTTTGGACAATCCCTGCTTGAATAAAATACTGATCATGAAGTGTTCCCCTGCTAGGACCCCCCCAGTTATCAACTGTAATTTGAGGTAAACCAGGCAGTAATTGCTAAATTCCACAGTGGAATCATTGGTGTAAATCTATGGAAATATCCTACTCTGCTCCGCTAGATTAGTTCTTAGGATGTAAAACAGGAATTTTCTTCCGGGCCCTTTAGTCCATTATGAGAAAACATTAAAAGGCCTACATAAGTGAGCGGCGTGTAATGTATGTTTGTCAAAATATATACAATCATGAGAAAAAGAAAGTACACCCTTTTTGAATATTATGTAATATTATCTGTGTTTCTGGTGAACTTACATTTTCTAAATTGCAGCGAGCGCAATATTGATGTGAGCCTAGTATCTGATGTATTTAGGAGCTGTGGGCTGTACATAGGGAAACTGTGAGTCAGCAGGAAGGGGGGGAATTGCAGCTGACTCCAGTCTCATAGTGTTCACAAAAATACTGTGAATACTTCAACTAATAATATTGCATATTCATTAGCTTCTGGCTCAAATCCCCTTTCCTTCTGACATCTTTCTCTCTCTGCATAGAACGAGTGAGAAAGATGTCAATGAGTGGGTAGATGAGGAAGCCCACATCTAATGAATACACTGAGCTGTAGGCTCTCAGCAATACTGTTCATGCTCTAACTATTAAAATTTCAGTTCACCAATAACAATACATTTTTACCAGGGAAACCTTTTTGAGCCGACAATCCAAGTTTGCAAGTCGTCTTTAATAGGGATGTGGTCCTCTCAATTAAAAGTATACCTAATGCAGGTTCAAGTGTCTAATGGATCCATCAGGAATATCCAGCCCCCTAACATGATTAAAAAAAGACCACAATCATGTAATTTCTGCTTCGTATCACATTAGCATTTTACACAAGCCCAGGCTTAGACTGGGACTAATAAAACAGCTGTGCTGCTCTACACAAGTTGCTCCAACTCACACGCACAACAATAGCTGCTCTGTTTTAGTTCCTTGACAACTTACACATTTCCTAGTTCAAGATGGTACCTGTCTATATCTTGGCACCTAGCATGAACTTTCTCTCTTCTCTCCAGCACAAAATCCCTTTAAATTTTGGTCCTCAGCATTGATCCTCCCCTGTATTTCAGCATGACTTCCCCTCTTATTCATAGTTTCTAGCATAGCTCCACTCCCATTCTTAGGCCGAACATGGCTTCATTTTACCCTTTCAATGCTAACCTTGACCATAGTTGCTTACGTTTTATCTGAACTCTACAATATGAACATTAAGAACTGCCTGGGAAAGTTTCAAGAATGCCCATTTTGGTTTACATAAAATCTGCCCCACTTGTGGCCTACTTTCCTGGCTTGTCCTGGTAAAATTGGGACTGTTTGCATGTAAGATGGTGGATTGTGGTCTCCAATGTTCAACTTTGACCATGTCATGGAATGTCTGCTCTAGTGTGCTTTCTCCCCAATGCCCATGCAAGTCTCTTGCTTGATCCAGTCCAGTGATGTGGCTCAGAAAAGAGCTGCATCCACATTGGTCTCACACTGTATGTAAGTCCAATGTGTGGTCTTTGCAAAGGGGTTCCCGCTGAAAAAAATGCTCAAAAAAGTTAGTCTACCCCCCCAAGCATAGTTAATTGTTACCACTGCTTTACAGAGCACATTACAGCGCTATGTATGTTTCTTTCGTAAATTTGGAGGAAAAACAGTTTTAAAGCTTTATGCAAATGAAGCAGTTGGTGCACTGGGGACAGGCCTTCAGCCCTAAGAACACTGCTCTTGCTGCTCAAGTAGAATGGCTGATGGGGAAGATTGCAAGACGTGATGCTGGTAGGAGTCTGAGTGACAAGGCCAGTGCTCCAGGGAGCTGAAGACCTGCCCCTTGTGCACCAACTGCCTTATTTGCAAACTCCAAAAGTATCATACATAACAAAGGTATGATGTTTATCACTGTAATGTGCTCTGTAACATGATAGCGATAGATGATTTTGTTTGGGGGAGGTGGTAGGCTCCCTTTAAGAGGGGAGGGCCTTCTGAGGAAGTTTCACTGTAGTTTAAATCATGGGCCTATAACTACCTTATGCTGCTCTCAGAGAGGGCATCGGGAACTAGGAGAGAGATTCACTTTCAGTGTTGCACTACATATTCCAGGGTGGATGTTTTGTGAAGCACTGCATGGGCTGAAGTACCACCCTGTTCAGGTGAACCAAAAAATGCTGTAAGTATTTTGCACAAAAAAGGTAAAAGTCAATCATTAGAAATGCCTTCCAGAAACCTTCTAGTCTTGCATAGCATTTTTAGATTTGCTGGCTGTCTGCCTCCTAGGATTTATCTTTAGTCCCATTGTCTCAATCTTATTCAGACAGCGTATTATATGCTTATTTAACTGTCCCTATTCCAGATTTAATATCCAGACCACCCACAACACTACTGGTCTGGACTTTCGCATTATAAATCACTTGGTTTCTGTAAATTACTTTGGCAAAACCATTTTGGAGGGAATGTGCATGTTACATGTAAGTGTGCAATATACTGTCTGGATAGTGTTTTACTGTGAATCTGTTCTCCTCAAAGAAATGTTGTCTACATTGCGCAAAAATCATTTCAGACAGTAATGCCTGGCTTTTGCGTAACATTGGTCAGTGGTGGATGGATTGGCAAGGTCATTTGTATTTTGCTTTGTCATGCTGCTTGACCCGCTTTGGAAATAAGTAACCAGTATATCCGTAAAATAAGATTCTTTACACTGCTCCGGTACTTCGACTCTTAATCCTAAACCTTTGTGGAATCTTTAGTAAATGCTCTCATTTAGTATTCACTCAGAAAAAAGTTACATTCAGTGAAGTTTGATAGAATCATTGCAATTTCCATTGCTTGGGCAGTTCAATTCTTAATTCTAAAGAAAATGTTCTTAGGCGATGAAGTGGACTACTTTAACACAGAAGTGTTCCTTGTGGAAAGTGATATAATGCTAGGGCTTTTTCAGGAAATAATTATAGAGAAAATTCTGGCTAGAATCATCTGTTCCTGATTCTTTAAGAAGATAATGATGGATCTGAGGAAAGTAAATCATACATTCTAAAAAAAAAAAAAAAAAAAAAAAAAACTACTGGCCCGTTAAAGTTAAAACATGCAGGGCTTCTTATACATGTATAGGGATAAATCGTTGCAACACTGAGATCTTGTCTAAAAATATAATAAGGTTGTTTGCAGTCATTTGAGATTCTGGAGACTGATTGTGACCTTAAGTGATCAGTAATAATTCTATAATTCATCATACATTTTAGTGATAGATCATCGATAAGAGATAAGTGGGGATCTGACTCCCGGGACCCCAACTGATCAGCTGATTGAATGAACTGTGGCAATTGTGCAATTGGCTTGAACTATTAACCGGTTACATTGCACACGGTTTCAAAGCATCATTCCATTCACTTCTATGAGATGAAGCTGTAATTACATTGCATGGCCACTATGAAACAGGTGGCATATAAGATATACAGTGAAGAGGTGAACAGCTGATCATTAATTGCTGACTTACAATGAGGATAGATCATCAAATAAAAAGGAACTGGACAACCCCTTTAATAAATCACCCTTATAACTAGGTTATAAACCTCAGGTAAGGGTCACTTATGTGGAAGAACATCCTGTTTAACCTTCAGTTAAAGTGGTTTTCCAAAAATGTTATGGCATTGGATTGGCGTTGTAAAGACCGCTTAGCACAGCAGTTTGGTGAAAAGAAGCCAACATGTTCCCTTTAAGCATGTGAATATATTAGATTCCATTCATTTATGTAAAAAAGTTTTATTATCCTCTGAAGACTACCAGGGCATGTACATTGTCGCTGACTGATTACTTTGCAATGAACATTATTGTAATATTTTTACAGAGTGACCTGAGCTCTTTTGTTTTTTCCTCTTGATTAAGCAAAATTATGCACATACATTTTTTTCCCCTTCCTGTGATTCTGCTCATGACCGAACATTTGCATGATGCATATCTATAAATTCTTCTATAAATATGTTAAATGATAATTTGTGATTTGTGTTACTGACCAAAGACAAATTACTTGTGGTATTGAAGGGTTAAAGGAGTTTTCTGGGCAAATTATATTGATGACCTATCCTATCAGAAGTCATCAATATCAGGTACCCCCATAAATCAGCTGTTCTCACCAGCCCATATGGAGAGCAAAGCCAGAAGCACATACCTCTGTTTTCCAGAACACAACTCAGCTGTAAAGGCGTGAAAAAGGGGAAATAATATGGCTAGAAATATTTAAACATTATATTAATAACTTCATTATATTATATTCATATATAATACATAATTATATACAGTGGGGAAAAAAGTATTTAGTCAGCCACCAATTGTGCATGTTCTCCCACTTAAAAAGATGAGAGAGGCCTGTAATTGACATCATAGGTAGACCTCAACTATGAGAGACAAAATGAGAAAACATATCTAGAAAATCACATTGTCTAATTTTTTAAGAATTTATTTGCAAATTATGGTTGAAAATAAGTATTTGGTCAATAACAAAAGTTCCTCTCAATACTTTGTTATATATCCTTTGTTGGCAATGACAGAGGTGAAACGTTTTCTGTAAGTCTTCACAAGGTTGGCACACACTGTTGCTGGTATGTTGGCCCATTCCTCCATGCAGATCTCCTCTAGAGCAGTGATGTTTTGGGGCTGTCGCTGGGCCACACGGACTTTCAACTCGGTCCAAAGGTTTTCTATGGGGTTGAGATCTGGAGACTGGCTAGGCCACTCCAGGACCTTCAAATGCTTCTTACGAAGCCACTCCTTCGTTGCCCTGGTGGTGTGCTTGGGATCATTGTCATGCTGAAAGACCCAGCCACATTTCATCTTCAATGCCCTTGCTGATGGAAAGAGGTTTGCACTCAAAATCTCATGATACATGGCCCCATTCATTCTTTCATGTACACGGATCAGTCGTCCTGGTCCCTTTGCAGAGAAACAGCCCCAAAGCATGTACTGGCTTAAGCAGAAGGACACATCTGGCACTGCAGGATCTGAGTCCCTGGCGGTGTAGTGTGTTACTGACGGACACCTTTGTTATGTTAGTCCCAGCTTGCTGCAGGTCATTCACTAGGTCCCCCGTGTGGTTCTGGGATTTTTGCTCACCGTTCTTGTGATCATTTTGACCCCACAGGGTGAGATCTTGCGTGGAGCCCCTGATCGAGGGAGATTATCAGTGGTCTTGTATGTCTTTCATTTCCTAATCATTGCTCCCACAGTTGATTTCTTCACACCAAGCTGCTTGCCTATTGCAGATTCAGTCTTCCCAGCCTGGTGCAGGTCTACAATTTTGTTTCTGGTGTCCTTCCACAGCTCTTTGGTCTTCACCATAGTGGAGTTTGGAGTGTGACTGTTTGAGGTTGTGGACAGGTGTCTTTTATACTGATAACAATATCAAGCAGGTGCCATTACTACAGGCAATGAGTGGAGGACAGAGGAGCCTCTTAAAGAAGAAGTTACAGGTCTGTGAGAGCCAGAAATTTTGCTTGTTTGTAGGTGACCAAATACTTATTTTCCACCATAATTTGCAAATAAATTCTTAAAAAATCAGACAATGTGTTTTTCTGGATTTGTTTTCTCATTTTGTCTCTCATAGTTGAGGTCTACCTATGATGTCAATTACAGGCCTCTCTCATCTTTTTAAGTGGAAGAACTTGCACAATTGGTGGCTGACTAAATACTTTTTTCCCCACTGTACATATTATACATATTATTCATTCCTTTTATATCCCTTATATTAACACTTATTTTTGTTCCCTTACACAGTATGACAGTGTATTCAGAGTACACTCTGTATAATAAAATATATTTATTACTTAACACTAATACACTAAATGCTATATGTATAATACAATTAAAGAGAAAATGGCAAAAATATAGAAATGAAATAATAAATAAAACTCAACTTTTATTAGAAAAATTAAAAACACAGACATCCAAAAAAGATGTCACCCATAATTATTCTAAGTGATCCTTTTAGATAAACCTATCCCAAATAAGGGGAAAACGTAGATACAGTATTCTTTCAAACCCCCTTATTATATAAATATTGGAGTATAGGTAAACCAGCCGCAAGAAAATACTATATCTTTGCGGTGAAAAGTGAAAACACCGGAGATTGATAATATGAAACTGCAGACAACTTCACTAAAACACTCAAAGTATCCTTAACTTATGAATACTAGATAAGGTATATATAATATATTAGTGTAGTGGAGTTTCAAATCACCAACATGAAGCTCAAAGCACCACACCCAAACTCTATATAGACTATACTCAGAGGGCAAAAGACCATAGGCCCCATAAGGAGCATGATAAACCAAATGTCTGATCAAGTCCCTCTCTTATAATGGAACATGTAAATCTCCTCTTTCCCTCATCTCCCAGCATGTTTCCCCTAGTGGATAATCCTAACACCAGGTTCATCAGGGGAGTTTATATATTTCATGGAGAAAAAATGTGTAGATAGTCAAAGAAAATGCGGTAAAAACCACAGTTCCCGACGCCCAGATGGTAGGCGCCGGTACTTTCAGTGTTAAGCCTTGGATACCACACTGCACAGTGATCTATATAAAGGATAGAGCCTGTGTACCCCTGACCAATCCCGCTCGTCATTTCAGTGGGTGTGTCAGAGGTACCACACCCACCTCTTCTCCTTGGTGCAAAAGAACGGGATCGTTACCGTGGGAACGTCGACGCTATATACATAGCGGCGATGAACCTCCTATAGATGATCAGCTAAATCTGAATGAATAAATCAGTTATTACTAAAGTAGCAAAGATTGAAATTTAAAAAATGAGACATTACTCTAAATGCAACGACCCTAAAAACATAGTGCCGATGAAATCGCTAAAGATATACAGCGGTTTCAAAATTACATCACCAGATAATGCTCTACTAGCATAGTTCAACAATATAGATTGAATGGATCAAAACAGTTACAAAACATATATACTTATACAACCATACTAAGAATAACGGAGCATGAACAAAATAATGATAACAAGAGATAATAAAGCAATTAACAAACTCATATGGAAAATAGAGCACAAAAATGGCTAAGATATGCACAGAGACAGGACAAACCATATACAAAAGGTCGCCTATCTTTCATTTCCCACCTCTCTTATATATTAGGAATATACTACAGCGGGACTAGGAATGATAATAAGGAAAAAAAAAAATTTAAAAATAAGGATAAAATATCGATTAGAGGGGATAAAGATAGCTCACATAATTTCAGATAAAAGATGTAAACGAAATCACCTCATTAAGGCCCTGTGGTTTAACCGATTTCAATCGGTATGTCTATTGGGCTTCTTTTTGAAGGATTCGACGGTCCAAATCACCCCCCCCCCCCCCGTATATTGGGTTTAACAAGTTCAATGCCTTGAAAAGAGACATGACTCGGATCACCCCCCATGGGCCTCCCAGACATGTCTACTGATAGGTTGATCTTCACAGCTATTAATATTCCCAATATGATCAAGTATTCTCCTTCTTAGTTCCCTAATAGTCTTTCCAACATAATTTTTTGGGCAGGTGCAGGTAGCCATGTAAATAACACCCTTAGATTTGCAATTGATGAACTCCCGGTTTTCATAGGAACGACCAGTGGATACGCTCGTAAATGACATGCTTTTGTTAATAAAGGGACAAGCTTTACAATGTCCACATTTGAACGTACCACTAGGTATAGATCTATCTAACCAGGTGTCTTTCTTAGTGTCAGGTTTCAAATGACTATGGGTCAGAATATCCTTTAGGTTCCTGCCCCTACTATATGTAATCGATGGAACCTGGGCAATAGAACCCTGAATATCCCGATCCATACGTAAAATCTTCCATAATGGAGTCAAAATATGCTTGATCTCTCTATGTTTGCTATCAAAGGTCCCAATAAGACGAATCTGTGTTTCTGTCTCACTAGATAATTTAGGAGAGAGGAGACCTCTTCTGTCTAGTGCCAAAGCGTGATTACGTGCTTTCTGTACAATAGTTGATGGATAGCCCCTATTGATAAATCTCTGTTCAAGATCATCAGCTTTATTATGAAAATCATCCAAATTGGAACAATTCCGGCGCACTCTAATGAATTGTCCTTTGGGTATTCCTCTCTTCAGGGGCTCAGGATGAAAACTATCCCAACGGAGCAAACTATTAGTTGCCGTTTTCTTTCTAAAGACAGTGGTGTTAATTGTTCCATTCTCCTCAATTTTGATGGAAAGATCCAAAAAAGTTTCATATTATCAATCTGCGGTGTTTTCACTTTTCACCGCAAAGATATAGTATTTTCTTGCGGCTGGTTTACCTATACTCCAATATTTATATAATAAGGGGGTTTGAAAGAATACTGTATCTACGTTTTCCCCTTATTTGGGATAGGTTTATCTAAAAGGATCACTTAGAATAATTATGGGTGACATCTTTTTTGGATGTCTGTGTTTTTAATTTTTCTAATAAAAGTTGAGTTTTATTTATTATTTCATTTCTATGTTTTTGCCATTTTCTCTTTAATTGGTTTCTTTTCTGTTGGAAAAAAAAAAATAAAATAATTTTTTTTGACCCCTATTGTTATATGTATAATCAAAACCTAAATTCCCAAAAAGTATGTTAAACCCACCCACAAATATACAAATCCTATACACATACAACAGTCCCTCCCCACTTAACAGTTTAAGGCCAGTTGCACACGACCGTGTGCTTCCGGCCGGCTGTGAATTAAAGGCATGGGCGGTGCATGGGGGACACGCGGATGTCTCCCGTGTGCCGCATGGGCCGTGCTTCCGTGGCCCCTTTCATTAAATGAATAGGAGCCACGGAAGCAAGGCCACAAAATAGGACAGGAATATATTTTTCTATATTATGCGGCCCGGACTGTTGGCCCACACACGTGACCGTGTAATTCACAGTCATGTGTATGGGCCCATAGAAATGAAAGGGGCAGTGTGCTATCCGTGAAAAACACGGATAGCACACTGATCTCTGCCACGGTCGTCTGCAAGAGGTCTAACTGTCCCATTCATAAGGGTCATAGGGTGTAGGATAGATATAAGAATAGCAGTGTAGGAGAAGGAAGGCTTAAGGAATGAGAGAGAGAGTTGTAGGGGAAGATTTTTTTAATAAATATTTCCCTTTACAAGGCACACAGCGCAGCATCTTGTGCTGCTGCTTTTGAACCTCCAGCAAGTCAGTTTATAGCATTGTCTTTCAACCTTTGCAAAGTTTATGTGCAAAATTGTAAGTGCTATATATTCTTTAATTTTTGCTTTTCCCCTTAACAATTTGTTCTTTTTATTTTTAACCCCTTAAAAACCTTGGACATACTATTACGTCCTGGGCGCTAGGTACGTCCTGGGCGCATCAGAACCGGGTGTTAGCTGTAACTGACAGCTAAAACCCTACTCCATAACCTCCTGTCGGAACTGGCCGCGGCATCCAAGGGGTTCCGCCATCTTGACGCCCCCCGTGGCGAGATCGGGGGGTGCCGATATCTATAATCTGCAGCCCGGGGTCTGCCCAGTGACCCCAGGCTGCCTGGAGACCCCACTACCTGGTTGATCCTGCCGAGACCTCCGGAAGTCAACGCTATGTGTCTCCATAGTGATGACTTCCTGTATAGACTGCAAGACACTTGCATGCTTGTGTCTTGCAGTCTATAGTACTGATCCAGAGATCACAGCATCTCAGGCTCAGGTGTCCTAATGGGACACATGAAAAAGTAAAAAAAAGTGAAAATAAATAAATAAAGTATGTGAAAAAAAATTAATAAAAGAATAAAGCCCCAAAAATTGCCTTTTCCTATATAAAATGAATTATACAGTATAAAAAAATAAACCTAAAAAATAAAAACAATACATATTTGGTATCGCCGCATCTGTAACAACCTGTACAATAAAACTGAAACCATATTTAACGTACACTGTGAACGTCGGGGAAAAAAAAACCGAAAAAAAAACGCCGGAAGTAATGATTTTTCGCCATCTCAACTTACAAAATATGCCATAAAAAGTGATCAAAAAGTAATATTTGCCCCAAAACTGTACCAATAAAAAGCACAGATTGTCCCGCAAAAAAAAAAGCCCTAAACCAACTCTGTAAACTGAAAAATAAAAATGATACGCATCTCAGAAGATGGCGATGCAAAAAAAAATTGATTTATGTCCCCAAATGGGTTTTTATTCTGCAAAATTATTATCGAATAAAAAACAGTATAAATGAGGAATCGCCGTAATCGTACCGACCCGCAGAATAAAGGTAACATGTTACTTACGCTCTACGCTGCATGGCGAAAAAATTAAAAGGTAAAATGCAGTGCCAGAATTGATGGGGGGGTTTTTTAATCCACCAAGAAAGTTAATAAAATTTATTTAATAAGTTATAGGCACCTAAGAATGATGTCATTACAAAATACATCTCATACCGCAAACAACAAGCCCTCATATGGCTACATCACCAGAAAAATAAAGAAAATATAGCTCGTACAATGTGAAGACAAAAACCCCAAAAATCGCCAAATCATGAGAACAAAACTGGCTGCGGCAGGAAGGGAATGTATAAACTGTGCGAGCGTATATCAGGGGACAAACCAGATTTAGAGCTTACGAGGGATAATAAACCAGAATTGACCTCCAGAGTGACCCCTCCAATAATAGGAGGTACTGGGGAAATAGTAGGGAATTTGGTGTTCCCAATGTACTCCGCACAGCTTACATATTCACTTTTCCCCATCCGCTGTGCAGTCACATCTGGGATACTAATGCTCACTACACCCTTTGATAAATTCTTTGAGGGGTGCACTTTTCAAAATGGGGTCATTCCCTAGGGGTTTCCACTTTACTGGTACTTTAGAGGCTCTGCAAACATGAATATGGCGTCCAGATCCTAAACATCTGAATCTGCACTCCAAAAGCCACATAGTGCTCCTTCTCTTCTGCGCCCTGCTTTGTGCCCAAACTGCAGTTTATACCCACATGTATGAAACTGGTGTACCCAGGATAATGTACTTAATGTCATATGTGGTATAAACTGCTGTTTGGGCACAGCCGGGCACAGAAGGGAAGGAGCGCTATTTGGTTTTTGGGCACCATGACACTTTTGCAGAGATGAAATGCCGGTACAGTTGAATCCCCTGACATGTCACCCCATTTTGGAAACTACACCCCTGAAGGAATTTATCCAGGGGTACAGTGAGCATTTTTAACCCCCAAGTGTTGCTATAATTTATTATCCATAAATGAATACGCAGCTGATGGTGAAAGGTGAAAATGACAATTTTTCCAGGAATACATCATTTCAGTGCATAATATGTTGTGCCCGGCTTGTATCAGAGATGAACGCTCCAAAAGCTGTTGTGCCCGGGATCCCCGCTCAACAGTTTTTGGAGTGTGTGTCTGTGCAGACATAAGCTGGGCACAACATATCGGGCACTGAAATGTTGTATCTATGGAAAAATTTCATTTTTAACTTTTCATTATCAGCTGCGCATTCATTTCTGGAAATTAAAAGAATGCAACAATTAAGGGTGAATAATGCTCGCTACCCCACTTGATAAATCCCTTGAAGGGTATAGTTTCCAAAATGGAGTGACATGTCTGCGGATTCCACTTTATTGGCAATTCATGGCCTCTGCAAAAGTGGCATGGTGTCCAAAAAGCAAACTGTGCTCCAAAAACCAAAATGGCGCTCTTTCCCTTCTGTGCCCAAACAGTAGTTAATAACCACATATGACATTACGTACGTTATCCTGGGTACACCAGTGTCATACATGTGGGCATAAACTGCCATTTGGGCACACAGCAGGGCACAGATGTGAAGGAGCGCTATGTGCTTTTGGAGCGCATATTTAGATTGTTTTTTTGGACGCCATGTCACATTTGCAGAGACCCTAAAATTGCCCCTTACAAAATGGGGGTCATGGGGAATTCCAATTTACTGGCACCTCCAGGGCTCTGCAAAAATAACATGGCAACCAGAAAGTACCTCTAAATCTGTACTCCAAAAGCTAAAGAAACACAGTGCTCCTTCCCTTCTGAGCCCTGCTGTGTGCCCAAGCAGCAGTTTACACCCACATATTTAATTTTTTTGTCCCCGGGATAGCCCACTTAATAGTTTTAGGAGTTCATGTTTCTGATGCCACAAAGTGGCCGCAACGTATTAGGCACTGAAATTGGATATTTCTTTAAAAACTTTAATTTTCACTTTGTACATTAATTTTTGGGAAGCATTTTTAGGCTCAAAATGATGATACCCCTTGATACATTTCTTGAATGGTGTAGTTTCTAAAATGGCGTCACTTTGGAGAGGTTTCCATTGTATTGGTACTTTAAGGGCTGTGCAAATACGATATGGCACCCAAAAACTATTCCAGCCACATCTGCCCTCCAAAAGCCAAATCGCGCTCTTTCCATTCTGAACTCCACCATGTACCCAAACACAAATTATAATCGCATATGGGGCATTTCTGTGTTCAGAAGAAATTGTGTAACAAACTTTGGGGTGTTTTTTCTTCTTTAACCACTTGCAAAAATTAAAAATATGTCGCGAAATGGACGGTTTATTGGAAAAAAGTAATTTTTCATTTTTACATCCCAAAGTCAATAAAATCTGTGAAACAGCTGTGAGGTCAAAATTCTCACTATACACCTAGATAAATTCTATGAGGAGTGTAGTTTCCAAAATGGGGTCACTTTTTGGGGGTTTGTATTGTATTGGTACTTCAGGGGCTCTGCGAATGCGACATGGCACCCAAAAACTATTCCAGCAAAATCTGCCCTCCAAAACTAAATAGCGCTCTTTCCATTTTGAGCCCTGCCATGTACCCATGCAGCAGATTACAACCACATATGGGGTATTGGCGTGTTCAGGAGAAATTGTGTAATGAACTTTGGGGACCTTTTTCTCCTTTGTCCTCTTGTGAAAATGAAAAATTTGGGGCTAAACTGACGGTTTATTGGAAAAAAGGTAATTTTTCATTTTAATGTCCCAATGTTAATAAAATATGTGAATCTGCTGTAGCGTCAAAATGCTCACTATACCCCTTGATATGTTCTGTGAGGGGTGTAGTTTCCGAAATGGGGTCACTTTTAGGGGGTTTCCGCTATATTGGTACTTTGGGTTCTCTGCAAATGCGACATGGTACTGTAAGTATGTGAGCCAGAGGGCGCTGTTGAGCGACCCAGGCCAGGCCAGAAAAGGCCCTCAGCCACGCCTTTGGGTGGTGGCACGTAACTCCAGAAGGGCTGGAGTGTCCTGCAGGAAGCAGGAAGTGGTGGACCAGCTAGGACAGAGAGAGAGGCTCTGTCCCACAGGGCTGGTGTCCACAGAGGACTGTTGCTGGAGCTGAGCAAGAGTCAGGACAGTTAGGGGCTCAAGGAGTGAGTTAGGCCCTAACTGTGGCATAGGTTTTTTGTTGTTTTGCTGTGTTGCAGTTAAGCTGAATAAAGCCACTTTTATTTACACTTGGACCGTCTGAAAGCTATCTTTCCGGCGCCCAGTACCACGAACCACCGCTGTCCAGACCAGGAGTCAGCCGCCATTTTGAGTTTAATTCCCCCAAATTATCACATATGGCGGAGAACGCGTGCATAAAGAGATCCACGCAACTCCTGGAAGACAAGTGATTGATGACTGCAGTACTGCTAAGTGTGCATTGTGGCCTACAGCTGGAAGAAATCGGTGATTTCAACTGAGAAGCCCAGAATGGGGTGAGTGAATTGCAACATAGCAAAAGTGTGTGCAAAAAAACTGGTGAAAGTAAAACTCTGGATGAGGAATCCAGGGAATGGACTTTGTGTATACTGTGGCACAGAAGTCTGTGAAGTGTTTGCTGATGGCAAGAAAGTATGCAATGTGTATAGAAGATGGATATTGCAAACAGTCTATGTGAAAGGCTATGGTGCCATGTTTGTGTTTTCTGTGGAAGACAGAAGAAAATGCTGGTTGTTGTAGTGCCACATAAGTTAACTGTTTGAATACAGGTGACTGCAGAAGATAGCAAGAAGTTGCTATCCGTTGAACCCAAAGTTGCGGTGGGATATTGTGTAATTTTGTTAGTAAACCATGGGCAAGAAAAAGAGAATTTCAGCTTGTAAAAAAGCAGAGAAGTTATGCACAGGTGTATTAGTGCAGCAGTCTGAATGCAGAGACACAAAACCCGGAACAGATCGTGTGGAATGCAAGTAAATATAAAGGGTTGCATGATGGTGACTCAATTTTTCTAAAGCACCTCTGTTCTATGATGGAATATGTCCCTGCTGAGTGTGTGTCTCATAATGGAGTGCATGAACGCGCCAAAGATGAAAATGTTATGGTGCAGCAGCTTCAAGATGAGAATAAAAAAATCAGGTTCATGTATGAGAATGAAATATCTGATCGGAAATGGCAACTTTTGGTATCAGAAAGAGAGAACCTTAAGTTAAAGACAGAGCTTGACTCTATGAAGAGGTTATATCCTAGTCATTGTGAAAATGTGGTACTGGGTTTGCCTGGAATGGACTGTGTCACTAAGAAGGAGTTTGCAGAAATGAAATGTGCTCTGTCTAAGGAAGTTATACAGAGTGTAGAGCAAAAGCAAGTGCTTGAGAAGCAATTGCAGGATTTAAAGGAGCAGCATGTTCGACTCCATTGCCAAAGAGAGTGTCATTGAAAAATTAAGAGATGACCTTGAAACTGCTAAACGTGAGAGAAGTGAATTTTTGCAGAGTCAATCAGAATGTCTGGATGACAAAGTCAGGATGTGTGAAAAACTTTCGGTTGCCTTATCTGACAAAGAAAATGAAATTGCAGAGCTGAGGAAGTATGTGTCTGACCGAGAGAGTGATTTAGAATCTGTGGTGCAGACATTGCAGTCAGAGGAAAACTTGCATCAGGTTCGCCTAAATAGTGAAATCCACGAATGGCGAAGTAAAGCTGGAGTTCTGGAACAAAGAGAAAGTGAACTCAAAGCTAGAATATGTAGCCTGGAGAGGGCGCTGTCAGGATCTTGTGAAGATAATGAGAAGTTGTCTGTTTTGGTGCAAAATAAAGACAAAGATTTGATGGAAATGTCGTCTGTCCATGCTCAGAAAGTGCAAGCCTTACAGGAGAGTCATAAAAAAGTAGAGACTCAACTTCAAGTGATGCAACTAAAAGTCACAGAAGGGGACAGGTTTCAAGCAGAACTACAGGCTCAGGCGACTGATATGAAGAAAAAAATGGAAGATAGTATTGGGTCCTTGGACTCTGTTGAAGAACTAAAGGAAAGGTTGCAAAAGGAGCTAGAAGCTACAAATCAACGGTTTGAGGAGAAGGTTGCTGCTTATGACAAACTTGAGAAGACGAAAATTAGACTGCAGCAGGAACTAGAAGATGTAGGTGTAGACCTTGATCATCAACGTCGGATGGTGTCAAATTTGGAAAGGAAGCAGAAAAAGTTTGATCATCTGCTTGGTGAAGAGAAGACTCTTTCTGCTAGATATGCAGAAGAACATGACCGTGCTGAAGCAGAGGCCCTTGAATTGAAGGCCGAGTTAGAGAGGCTCAACAAGCAACTGTGCACTGAAATGGAGAATTTGGTTAGCTCCAAGGATGAAGTTGAGAAAAACCTGGAATCTGTGCAGATATTGTATGAGAACAAAGCTAATGCTTATGACAAGCTGGAAAAGGCCAAGAGAGAATTGGACCTCCAGATAGAAGACATGAAGATTCAGTTTGAGGGAAACCTGTCTAATTTGTCTGCTGAGATTGTAGATCTAAAAATGCTTGTTGCTAAACTAAAGGTGCAAGTGAACCAGCAGGGGGAAGTTGCACGCATCAAGAAACAGCTGGAGTTTCAGATGGATCAAGTGAAGCGCGAGTCAGAAATAAAGTTGGAAGAGCGCACTTTTCAGATTGAACAGTTAAAAACCGAAGTGGAATCTAAAAGAGATCGATCGATTGCAGCAGTCTCTATCCAATACTGAACAGTCGGCATCTGCCCTATCTTCAAAGCTGTCAGCACTAGAAGCTGAGAAGGATTCGCTGCAGAACCTGTTAACCTCTAAAGAATCAGAGCTGCAAGGTGCACTAGTAAAGACAGAGATGGAAGCGGCACAGAAAAATGTCGCAGTGAAGAAAGTTCTGGAGCTGGAATCAGAGATTTGTGCGCTACAGAAGGCGTTAGAATTGGGAAAAGCTGCCAGCATAGAGGCAGAGAAAGGAGAATCATTAAGTCAGACAGACATGAGTGATCCTGCAAAATGTGAGGAGGCCAAAGAAGGTCCAACAGAAGAAGAAACTGTGATTGGTCACACACAGCCTGTGACAGAGTGGGTCCAGCCTCAAACCAATGAGGTCCAAAGCCTAGAGGACTGTGAGATGGTAAATAAGGTGAAGGGTCACCAAAAGTGTGGAACAAGAGTCCGTAAGAAGACTGACCACGCATATGTTGTCCCAACAGCTAAAGTGTCTGAAGCCATTGTGGATAATGGTGTTGCTGTACCTGTCTCTAGCCAAATGTCTGGTGAACAAACGGTGAATAATGACTCCATGTTGTCTGTGAAGGGGGAGGAAGGAAGTAAGAGATGGTTACATGTCACCAATGATGTGACAGTTGTTAAAGACATGCCAGAAAATGTAGTTCAGCGTGATCTATTATGTGAGGGTGTACGGTATGGCCCTCGTGCAGAAGGAGAAGATATTGCAGTACAGAGCTTGTGTATCTCAAACAAAGAGGAGAGCAAGCAGCCTATGTCTCCTAAACTTCTAAGCCTTGATGGTGATGGCAAAGTTTGCTTTGAGATGAAGGTTACGGAAAAAGTTCCCGTGATACAGTTATACTCTAAAGACATTGATGTGCATGAAGTACGTGTTAGTTGGTCTCTGAGCTCCTGTGAATTCATGATAGGTGAAGATGAAGATTTTTACGGCTATTCACTAAAGGGATCAAAGTCATGCAATGGGATGGCTGAAGACTATGGCGAGAAATGTGATGAAAATGATGTGATCCCCTGTATGGCGAATTGTGAAGATGATGAAGGAATACTTGCCTTTGCACAGAAGGGCCAGGAGCTTGGCGTAGCAGTTAAAATGAGGAGAAACCGAAAATGTCGAGTAGCCGGAATCTGGAAAGTGATGAGAAGACGGAAAACTCGATGGAGCGGAATTTGGAAGAAAAGACCGCCAGATTGGGACTTCTGGAGAGACAATGGACAGGCATACATGCTTGAAGAGGGACTTCATCATAGGATGTCTCGTCCCATTGTAGCTCACCCCATGGGTAGTGTGCTGAGGGGGAGGGTATGTAAGTATGTGAGCCAGAGGGCGCTGTTGAGCGACCCAGGCCAGGCCAGAAAAGGCCCTCAGCCATGCCTTTGGGTGGTGGCACGTAACTCCAGAAGGGCTGGAGTGTCCTGCAGGAAGCAGGAAGTAGTGGACCAGCTAGGACAGAGAGAGAGGCTCTGTCCCACAGGGCTGGCGTCCACAGAGGACTGTTGCTGGAGCTGAGCAACAGTCAGGACAGTTAGGGGCTCAAGGAGTGAGTTAGGCCCTAACTGTGGCATAGGTTTTTTGTTGTTTTGCTGTGTTGCAGTTAAGCTGAATAAAGCCACTTTTATTTACACTTGGACCGTCTGAAAGCTATCTTTCCGACGCCCAGTACCACAAACCACCGCTGTCCGGACCAGGAGTCAGCCGCCATTTTGAGTTTAATTCCCCCAAATTATCACAGTACCTAAAAAAATATTCCAGAAAAATCTGCTCTCCAAAAGCCAAATAGCGCTCTTTCCATTCTATTCCAGCAAAACCTGCTTTTCAGACGTCCAGTGTCACTCCTTCCCTTCCGTGCGCTGCCATTCGCCCAAACATCAGTTTACACCCACATGTTGGGTATTTCCGTGCTCGGGAGGAATTGCATAACAAACTGTGAGATGCATTTTCTCCTTTAACCCTTTCTGAATGTGTTAATTTTAGGACTAAATTAAGGAATTAGTGGAAAAAAATTAAATGTCTAAATTTCACCTCCATATTGTTTTAATTCCAGTGAAATGCTTAAAGGGTTAACAAACTTCCCAAATGTTTTGAATTATTTGAGGGGTGCAGTTTTGAAAATGGGGTGATTTATGGGGGTTTCTAATATATAGGCCTTTATAATCCTCTTCAGAACTGAAGTGGTCCCTAAAAAATTAGTTTGGGAAATTTTCTTGTATATCTGCAAAATCGCTGTTACACTTGTAAGCCTTCTAACATCCAAAATAAATTATAGGACGATTAAAAGATGATGCCGATATATAGCAGATATATGGTAGATAATATGTATTAATGTATTTGGGTGGTATGACTATCTGTCTGAAAAGCAGAGCATTTCACATTTTGAAAATTTCCATTTTTTTCCCAAATTTCCATCAAATTTCCTATTTTTTTTTTATAAAAAAAATATTCATTAGTGTTTACCACTAACATGAAGTACAATGTGTCAAGAAAAAACTGTCTCAAAATCACTTGTGTAAGTTAAGACTTCTCAAAGTTATTGCCATATAAAGTGATACATATCAGTTTTGAAAAACGAGGCCTGGTCCTTAACGCACTTTTGGGCTGGGTCCTTAAGGGGTTAAAATCTGTCCACCCAAAAGATGGAAAAGTATGTTAAAATTGGTTCTTATTCCCAAAGTGGGTGGGAACCATTTGTTTTTTTGCCATGACTAGATCAACTGCAGGTTGATCCCACAGTGGACCCCTCATGTGTTGTCTTAGCCTCCCATGGGACAGGTCTGCTGCTAGTTTTTTGGCAGGATCAATCAGCAGTATGTTTATCTGAATTCCACTGTCATAAAAAAAATGCTCAAATTGCTGCTGTATTCTCCTGTTTTATACTTTAGATTTGGTTAAAGGGTTTGTTCAGGGGAAAAAAAAAAAGCTTGCAAGTGCATTTCCTACTCTACATATTTTTTTTTTTTTTTTGTGTTTTTTTTTTTTTTTACTATTATATAACCAGGCTTCTCAGAGACCCAATGTTAAACTTTGCACAGCCGGGTACTGGAAGTTTCTTTCTTCTGCCTTCCCTACTGGTCCTCTAACTCTGTGATGTCACTGACTCCACTCTACTGCAACTGCAGGTCCATAGATTTGAGGAGCAAGACTTCTGACCTCCCCCACTGTAATCTGCAAAACTAATAATCAGGGCTCCAGGGGACCGGGTTATATATTTGTAATAAAGCTTATTCAGTGCAGGGAATGCACTATTAAGTTTTATTTATCTCTTCATTCACATTGCTGCTACTGTACATTGCAATGGGACAGAGAGATTGTTAAAAGGGTTGGCCAGATTTTAGGAATTTATGGCCTATGCTTAAGAATAGGCCATAAATATCTCATCTCTGTGGGCCTGACAGCCAGCCTTTGCACCAATCAGCTTTACGTAGCTGCTTCCAGAGCCCTTAGTTTGAACAGTACAGGGCTGGAGGCAGTTGGCTCTGTGCCCTGTGTTGTGGCTAGGCACCAATACTGTAGTGTAGTTCTCATTGAAGTCCAGTACCTGTTCCCGGCCAGGATAGAGGGACCAGAGTTATCTGCTTCCGGCCCCATATTGTTTAAAGTATGAAGCATCCAAAGCGGATGGCTACAACTGTTAAAAATTAATAATAAGAAATAAAAAATAAAAAGTTAAAAAACCCATCTTTACATAAAAAACCCCACATAATATAAACAAAAAATAAACATGTTGGGTATCCCCATGTGCGTATAAGTCCCCACTATCCAAAAATATCATCATTTATTTATCTGACACAGTGAGCGCCGTAAAAAGAATGTATACAGCAATGCGCAAATTAATGTATTTTGGTCACCTCGCTGTTCCCAAAAAATAGCAATAAAAAGTGATCAAAAAGTAGTTGTTGTCGCCAGAATACGGGGACCCCAGGACAATCGTTCATTTTCAAAAAGTGACGTTTTATTAGTAAAACATAATAAAACCAAAATAAATATGGTATCGCAGTAATCGTAATGACCTGCCGGACAAAGTTGACACATCCTTTTTAATGCAGAGTGAACACCATAAAAACAAAATGCAAAAATTTATAGTAGATTATGTTTTTTTTTCACAAGAACTACCAAAAATGTTAATAAAAGCTTATCAAAATATGTGTGCCCCAAAATAGTGCAAAATGAAAGTACAATTTGTCATGCAAATAATAAGCCCTCACATAGCTATGTCGACAGAAAAATAAAAAAAAAAAATTATGAATTTTGGGTAATTCTACCACGAGTGACTGTACAGTCATGGCCAAAAGTTTTGAGAATGATACAAATATTAATTTTTACAAAGTCTACTGCTTCAGTTTTTCTAATGGCAATTTGCATATACTCCAGAATGTTATAAAGAGTGATCAGCTTAACAGCAATTACTTGCAAAGTCAATATTTGCCTAGAAAATGAACTTTATCCCCCAAAACACATTTCAACATCATTGCAGCCCTGCCTTAAAAGGACCACCTAACATCGTTTCAGTGATTGCTCCATTAACACAGGTGTGGGTGTTGATGAGGACAGGGCTGGAGATCAATCTGTCATGATTAAGTAAGAATGACACCACTGGACACTTTAAAAGGAGGCTGGTGATTGCCATCATTGTTTCTCTTCTGTTAACCATGGTTATCTCTAAAGAAACACGTGCAGTCATCATTGCACTGCACAAAAATGGCCTAACTGGGAAGAGTATTGCAGCTAGAAAGATTGCACCTCGGTCAACAATCTATCGCATCATCAAGAACTTCAAGGAGAGAGGTTCCATTGGTGCCAAAAAGGCTCCAGGGCGCCCAAGAAAGACCAGCAAGCGGCAGGACCGTCTCTTAAAAGTGTTTCAGCTGCGGGATCGGGCTACCAGCAGTGCAGAGCTTGCTGAGGAATTGCAGCAGGCAGGTGTGAGTGCATCTGCACGCACTGTGAGGCGGAGACTCTTGGAGCAAGGCCTGGTCTCAAGGAGGGCAGCAAAGAAGCCACTTCTCTCCAGAAAAAACATCAGGGACAGACTGATATTCTGCAAAAGGTACAGGGAGTGGACTGCTGAGGACTGGGGGAAAGTCATTTTCTCTGATGAATCCCCTTTTCGATTGTTTGGAACATCTGGAAAACAGCTTATTCGGAGAAGAAGAGGTGAGCGCTACCACCAGTCTTGTCTCATGCCAACTGTAAAGCATCCTGAAACCATTCATGTGTGGGGTTGCTTCTCAGCCAAGGGAATCGGCTCTCTCACAGTCTTGCCTAAAAACACAGCCATGGATAAAGAATGGTACCAGAATGTCCTCCAAGAGCAACTTCTCCCAACCGTCCAAGAGCAGTTTGGCGCTCAACAATGCCTTTTCCAGCATGATGGAGCACCTTGCCATAAAGCAAAGGTGATAACTAAATGGCTCAGGGAACAAAACATAGAGATTTTGGGTCCATGGCCTGGAAACTCCCCAGATCTTAATCCCATTGAGAACTTGTGGTCAATCATCAAGAGACGGGTGGACAAACAAAAACCAACAAATTCAGACAAAATTAAAGCATTGATTCTGCAAGAATGGACTGCTATCAGTCAGGATTTGGTCCAGAAGTTGATTGAGAGCATGCCAGGGAGAATTGCAGAGGTCCTGAAGAAGAAGGGTCAACACTGCAAATATTGACTTGCTGCATTAACTCATTCTAACTGTCAATATAAGCTTCTGTTACTCATAATATGAATGCAATTATATTTCTGTATGTGATAAAAACATCTGACAAACACACATAAAAACCAGAGGGCAGCAGATCATGTGAAAATATATTTGTGTCATTCTCAAAACTTTTGGCCATGACTGTACAAGAGCAAACAAATAGCTGAGAAAAGCCCAAGTGACCATCATATAAGGCATCCCAGAACATTGAACTGAAAATATAGGGCATATACATGCAGTTACCCTCTACATTCTAGCATCTACCATGTAGGCATGACACAGGAAACAAGCAATTTATTATCCCAGTCAGGATAGCCACTTACTGTCTGTGAATAGTGTAACATACAAGCAGCCAGAAATACATTCAAGTACGTAGAAGACTTTTTTTTCTTACATTATAAACCGTGAGATTTGCAGAATGTTCAGTCCTTGCATTGCAGGTTGCAGGCATGTGTAAGGCTGTGAGGAAAGTCAGCTCCTCCTATCTGTATTCAGTGTGTGGAGAGAGAAAACCTTCTGCTCTCACCTCACCGTCTTTCCATCTTGCTTCTAGGGACGTACTTCCCTAGTAACCTAGGAGTCATCTTTAAATTAGCGAGCAGGGAGACACCTAGTGGTAGGAACTTTAGGGTGGTTTTTCAGGGAAAGAGTAGCAACATTTTAATTAAAGCGCATTACATTTTGGTCCAGAATCGCATTCTCTATGAAATGAGACTAAGTTGTCTGAAAAGTTGGTGACCATTTTGGTATTTTGGCTGTGTCCTTAAGGGGTTGAAACAGGGCAATTTGGGCACTAAACCATAAGGGCCTGTGGGTGGTTTAGTGTCCAAAATTGACCTGACATGTTCTTTTTAAGTCTCAGAAGAGCTGCATCCTTATGGGTTGACTTAAGTAAACTTCTCACTTTATATTTCTAAGGAATTTAGAGAAATATTGTTTGTTATAGTTCAAGTATATATTTAAATATGTGTCACTATTGTGTGGCTGTCTTAAAAAAAAAAAAAAAAAAAAAAAAGTGTCCAGGAGAAAATTGTCCCTGCACTTGGACTAGATAAATTGTAATCCAGTGCAGTAAATCTTATAATCACAGAACACAGAAACAAGAATAGTTTGAAAATCATAGCGTTTTTGGAACTAACACCTAAAAAAAGGCAGCAAATTAGCAACACAATGTCTACAGCTGCAGCGTAAAGCAGATGTGGCACATTTAGAGCAATGATGTCTGCTGAACACTTATAATTTCACATCTGGCATATTATAGGAAGATCGTTTTTAAGTGAGTGGAGCATCTATATATACTTTATCCACCTTCTACATTACAGATTATGTTCTGGTTTCACATAGTTGAAATAAAAAGGTATATGAAATGTTATTTAGATGCCAGTCAGCACTTCTTGAGATGGATACAGAAATCACAACAATATTGAGATGAATGTAGTTTCAGGTTAACAAATTGGGACAAAATCTTCATGTGTAACATGCATATTTAGGTTTGGCTATCACTTTTGGAGGTGCAATGAATAAAAAGTGAAGTATGAAACTTCATTAAAAGGCTTGTCCAGGCAAAATTGGACAACCCCTTTAACTTTTAAATCAGCCAGGGCAGTGAAAAAAAAAATGCATACTCACCTGTCCCCGATGCTCTGGCGGCTTCTCCCGGGAAGCTGGTGTCCTCCCAGCGTAGTCTGGTCCTGCTGCTCCAATATTTTCTTGTGACAGAAGTCCTCGCAGGCTGTGATGTCCCCGGTCCTTTTCCTTAGCTTGGGTGGCAGGGACTTCTGCCAGAAGAAAACACCGGAGTACCGTGGACAGGTGAGTATGTTTTACCTTCCCTGGGCTTCCCCTTATTATTGTCTAGGCTCTGAGGAGACCCCAGAGTATAATAGTACTTTGTGAGTGACAAACCCCAAAAGTTTTGGATTCGGGCCGAGTCTAAGGCTAACATGTCGCTGTGTGGGGGTCAGTAAAAGGGACATTGTACTGTGTGGGCCAAATGAGGGGATTTTTTTGATCTGCAAATGGGGGTGTGGGGGGACACCTTTTTATAGGTCACCTCAAGCAGCAGAGCGGCTACTTTAACCCCTGAGAAAGGCACGAAGGGTTTAATAAATTCCCCACAATCTCTAATACAGGAACTGAGCAAGCCATGTTCTTGACTTCCTCATAAACAGTACATAGAAAGGATGTCCTAGAGTTGAAAGAGGTTCAACAGAGGGCCACAAAACTGAGGGGCATGGAGAACCTCAGTTATGAGGAGAGACTAAAGGAGTGAAATCTGTTTAGTCTGGAGAAGGTGTTTAAGGGGAGACATGATAAACCTGTATAAATATATAAATGGCCCATACAAGAAATATGGGGAAAAGCTGTTCAATGTAAAATCCCCTCAAAAGACAAGGGGGAACTCTCTCTGTCTGGAGAAAAAAAAGGATTATTCTAAACGGCCAACAAGGCTTCTTCACTGTAAGAATCTGTGGAATAGTCAGGAGCTGGTCACTGCAGCAACAGCTGACAGCTTCAAAAAAGGATTAGATACAGTGGGTACGGAAAGTATTCAGACCCCTTTAAATATTTCACTCTTTGTTTCATTGCAGCCATTTGCTAAAAGCAAATCTCATTAATGTACACTCAGCACCCCATCTGGACAGAAAAAAAAACAGAAATGTAGATATTTTTGCAAAATTTATTAAAAAAGAAAAAGTGAAATATCACATGGTCATAAGTATTCAGACCCTTTGCTCAGTATTGAGTAGAAGCACCCTTTTGAGCTAGTACAACCATGAGTCTTCTTGGGAATGATGCAACAAATTTTTCACACCTGGATTTGGGGATCCTCTGCCATTCTTCCTTGCAGATCCTCTCCAGTTCCGTCAGGTTGGATGGTGAACGTTGGTGGACAGCCATTTTCAGGTCTCTCCAGAGATGCTCAATTGGGTTGAGGTCAGGACTCTGGCTGGGCCAGTCAAGAATGGTCACAGAGTTGTTCCGAAGCCACTCCTTTGTTATTTTAGCTGTGTGCTTAGGATCATTGTCTTGTTGGGAGGTGAACCTTCGGCCCAGTCTGAGGTCCAGAGCACTCTGGAAGAGGTTTTCTTCCAGGATATCTCTATACTTGCCCGCATTGATCTTTCCTTCAATTGCAATCAGTCGTCCTGTCCCTGAAACTGAAAAACACCCCCATAGCATGATGCTGCCACCACCATGTTTCACTGTTGGGATTGTATTGGGCAGGTGATGAGCAGTGCCTGGTTTTCTCCACACTTACCAAAAAGTTCAATCTTCATCTCATCAGACCAGAGAATCTTATTTCTCATACTCTGGGAGTCCTTCATGTGTTTTTTTGACAAACTCTATGCGGGCTTTCATATGTCTTGCACTGAGGAGAGGTTTCCTTCAGGCCTCTCTGCCATAATGCCCCGACTGGTGGAGGGCTGCAGTGATAGTTGACTTTGTGGAACTTTCTCCCATCTCCCTACTGCATCTCTGGAGCTCAGCCACAGTGATCTTTGAGTTCTTCTTTAACCCTCTCACCAAGGCTCTTCTCCCACGATTGCTCAGTTTGGCTGGACAGCAAGGTTTAGGAAGAGTTCTGGTCGTCCCAAAGTAGAACCATCTCAAGGAGGATCAGAAGGAAATGGACAGCATGTGAGTTAAATATGAGTGTCACAGCAAAGGGTCTGAATACTTATGACCATGTGATATTTCAATTTTCCTTTTTTAATAAATTTGCAAAAATATCTACATTTCTGTTTTTTTTCTGTCAAGATGGGGTGCTGAGTGTACATTAATGAGAAATAAATTGAACTTTTTTGCTTTTAGCACATGGCTGCAATGAAACAAAGAGTGAAAAATTTAAAGGGGTCTGAATACTTTCCGAATCCACTGTATCTTTTTAGAGCAAAACAGCATTGATCGCTATGGAAATGTATAGCTTTTCATTATGGTAATTGTTATATAGTAGTGTTGTGGGCGGGGCTAGAACCTGTGATGTGGGGGTGGTATTGGTGTGTTATAATGTTAATGGTTTTAATGTTATTTTACGTTTTGTCTTTTTATTTATATTTTTACATTGTGCCCCCATAAGGTCATAATTGACCTTTCAGGGCATTTTAACAATACCTTTTTGTCTTTGCCTGAATGCAGCCTCCTAATGTACACTGCAGAGTTGATATTACAGTTCCTGGTCCCCAATAGATCATGTGACATTCAGGTCAGAGGGAAGCCACATCATGGAGTCTGCCATAGATGTATGCACAGTGATCGGGAAGGCAGGGATGGTAATAAACCGCCCCTGCCTTCTCTATAGGAGCTCTGGCTGTAGTAACAGACGGCTCCTGAGTTCTGTAGCGACACGATTTCGTGCAACTGCTTAACAGATGTATAAAGTCAAAGGGGCAGTCCAGGACTGGTTAAAGTAAGTTCTTTTTGTATGTGGGCAAATCTTATAACACATTATTTATAACCTTCTCCTTGGAGAAATTTTTTTTGTGCAGTTTTTACTCAAAATTCTAACCTAATCATTCTGCTTTTTAAAAGAGTTTTCTATTAACAAGAAGTTACTGGGATCCCCTACGATCATGAAAAGTGGGGCTTTTTGCATACCAGTTTGCATAGAGCAGCATATTGGAAATGTGCACCGCCATTCCATGCTTTTCAGTGGCAACCCCCGGATGTAGCCGAAGTATAGTATTCGGCTACCTCCGCCTGTTCATGTGGAACGGAGCATTATTCTGATTTTGAAGGGAAGATTTTGCAAGATTCTGTTTTGGGCACCGTGTTGCATTTTCAGAGCCCCTGGGGTTCCAGAACAGTTGAAAGCTCACAAAAATTACCCCATTTTAAAAACTAGACCCCTCAAGGAATTTATCAAGAGTTATTGTGAGAATTTTGGCCCCTACAGGTGTTTCACTTATTTTTTCTTTATTACCATTGAGATGTGAAAACGAAAAATTACTTTTTTTTCTAATAAAATGTCATTTTAGCCCCACATTTTTCATCTTCACAAGGGGTTAAAGGAGAAAAAACCCCCAATATTTTTTAAGCAATTTCCCCCCCCCCCCCACATGTAAAAAACACCTGTGTGGTCACAAAAAAAAAAAAAAAAGAGAAAAAAAAATTGAGAGAAAAATTTTTTTTATTTTTTTTTTCGAGTCCCGCGGCGGCTGGGGGGGGGCGGAGAGGGGGGGGGAACAATGGAAACTTTCAGCAAATGACCTATTTGGAAATTACACGCCTTATAAAATTTACTAAGCAAGCATTTGGACCCCACAGATATTACATTAATTTATTCAGATATGAATGCATAACAGAGGGTTGAAAGGTAAATCTGTACAGAGTACATCACGGTATAAGGAGGTGATATACCAGTGCAATTAAATTATAAAATTAATAATCTGTGGATATCTGATACAATCTGCAGCAATCCTTCAGGCCAGGTTTTTCAGGGCAGGTGTCACACTGATAAGTGGTGTTTTTCCTGATCCCCCTTTTGAAACGCACTTTTTTTTTTTTTTTTTGCCTTTCCTTCCTTTCTTCGCAGTTGCCCTGGTACAATACGTGTGCTTTCTGATTTCCAAATATCCCTTTACGTGGTACCAGTACCCTTATCTCCAAGCCAGATTGCATCCTGGCATATAATAAGTACATGGAAGGGGTTAATCTGACCAAGTCCTGAAGCAGTGTATTTCCATGAGAAAAAAACAAAAGTGTGGTACAAAAAGCTGGCCGTACACATATACAGTGGGGGAAAAAAAGTATTTAGTCAGCCACCATTTGTGCAAGTTCTCCCACTTAAAAAGATGAGAGAGGCCTGTAATTGGGGGTATGGAAAGTACTCTCCTGTCCCTAGTTCTTCGGGGTCCTCCCAGTGCGGTCCTGTCCTACTGCTTGGCTGTCGTCTTGTGGCGGAAGTCCTCACTGGCCTTGACTTCCTGGGTCCCTTCTGCTGAGGCTGCTGATTGGCCTCAGTGGTCACGTGACAGCCGAGGCTAATTAGCAGCCTTGTAAGGCCAGAATATTTGTCTGCTGTCTTGTACAGCGGCAGGCTTCTCATGGTCATTGCGTCACCGGTCATGGAGACCCCTTAATGCTTGTGTGTACTATTACGTTTATTTTCGTTAAGTCTTTGGCGGCCAGGGCATAATAGTACGTCCTGTGTCGCTAAGGGGTTAAAACATTCAGTTTCTTCATGGTATACATACATTTATACATTTTACCAAGTTACTGTTGCCCTTAAATGATAAAAATGTTTCTGTTACAAAGAAAATACATTTTAATTTTCTCTTTGTATCTTTGAACATTTTAATGACCACTTCCAGATGAACTGATCTCAGATGTGTATGTATTAATGCAGTTCAGTATAATAATATGTCCCGATTCATTAAGGTTTGATCCACACATTGTTTTTTAGGCATCTAAACAAAAGTAATCTTGCTTGGCAATTGTACTGCTGCCACTGAGGAATCTTTTTAATTTGGATCGTCTTATGTTGTAGCACATCTTCCATGAAGCTATAAGTTTGAAGGATTTATTAATATCTGAGCAAGGGCCCTTATAGCAGTTGTCAATCTTTTGTTTTACATCCTGATCAGCCTTTTGTTTTTCAGTTATTATCATTAAGACCTGATTTCTGTATGCAATAGCAAACAGAAGTGACTCAAAATGAGGAGGGGGAACCACTTAAAGAAAGAATTGCCACTGAAGAATATCAATTACAGAAGAATGTAACTTGACAATCCAGATAGATGATTCAGTGTAGAGAGAATAGCAAATGATCAAAGTTTTATTTCCCAACAAACTTTCTGTTATAATGTTCAGTTTAAAGGGATTGTCTAGGAATAGAAACATTTAGTTACTTTATCCCCTTCCCCTTCAGAAACAGCAGCACCTTTGTTGCAGCCATTGCCTGGAATTGCAGTGCAGCCTCATTGACTAGAATAGGAATGAGCTGCAATACCAGACTCCTCCAGTAAACATGAATGTCTGTGGAAAAATAAGTCAAGAGGGAATTGTTGTGGAAACCGCCATGTAGGCATAGGGAGACATGAAGACCATGCAATGCTCCCCTAGGAATTTTTGGGAAAAGGTATACAAATTGGTTCCCCTTGCTGTAAAAAGGGGAAATTGTGCATCTATCGCAAAGGAAGGTACTCTATAACAGTTATTGGTGATCTGACAGACTCCCCTTAAACAGGTCTCGCATCATAACTTCAGATATAGGCCAAACCAGAAAATCTCCTACAAAAGGAAGACACCCAGGGGTGTAGCTGTAGGGGTTCGAGACGTAGCAGTCACTACTGGTCCTGGATCTTGAGGGGGCCCTAAAGGTCTGTCTGCCCAATGAAATATTCCACTATTCTAAATGTAACAAGGTAGGCAGATTTTGCATTGGGGGACAGGTGTTTCAAGTTACACCTCTGAAGACACCCATCTGCAGAGAGCTGTTTTGGGGGGTTTTCTCTTTTGTCAATCCAAGTTGGTCCCTGGGGTAGTCAGTGAGAAGTTGTTGATATGGTTCAGGAGGGGTATTGTTTCTCTTTGTAGAGACTATCATGTATGTATAGGGAGACAAAGGCTATGCAATGTTCTCCTGAGAAAACACTACCTTTAGTGCCCTAGAGTTAAAAAGTACCTATCGTGTAAGTCAGTGTTTGGCTCCAGAATAGGTCTTGCAACATGACTTGGGATATAAGCTAGACCAGAAAAATGTCTTCAAAAAGGTAAATACACTCTTTTTTAGAAAACTGTTTTGAGGCTTTTGCCCTTTGTTAGCCCAGAGTAGAATAGTGGGTGGTTAAAAAAAAAAAAAAAGAAAAAAAAAGCAGGCCATTTTTACAACTAGCAAACCGTGACCCCCTACACACTCCCATCAGTTTGGCTACTATTTTCTCTGTAACAATAATAGACAGTCAATCTAGAGTGCCTGTTGCTTTACCTCCTCCTGTTTCAGAAAGGGGCTAAATTGCGCATCAATGTCACATATTCAATAATTTCGGTAACATTTTTCTTACCCTGTAGTAAGCAGTAGTGAACCGATACCTCCAGAGATCAACTGATCAAAAGTGGCATCAGTGCTCAGTGGAGAAACTCTTAGCTCACCAGTGACTTCACTTTATTTGTTATGCATCCTCTTTGGAGCTCTGGACAATTTAAGTGAATACAGCACTGGAAATCCAGCCTTATATTGAATCTCATTCTTAGAAAAGACCCGTTTTATTTATTAAGGGAGGTCAAACCTGTGGTCACCATTATCAGGTCATAAACAGTTCAGTCAAAGGATAGGGTATCATAGATATCTCAGGAAAATGTAAAATATAACTTTTATTAATCATACAGATTAAAATAATAAAGACAAAAAAGGGGACGAGACACAGAACAAATAATGAACCATCAGAATGAGGGACATATACAGTACAGACCAAAAGTTTGGAGACACCTTCTCATTGCAAGAGTTTTCTGTATTTTCATGACTATAACAATTGTAGATTCACACTGAAGGCATCAAAACTATGAATTAACACATGTGGAATTATATACTTAACAAAAAAGTGTGAAACAACTGAAAATATGTCTTATATTCTAGGTTCTTCAAAGTAGCCACCTTTTGCTTTGATTACTGCTTTGCACACTCTTGGCATTCTCTTGATGAGCTTCAAGAGGTAGTCACCTGAAATGGTTTTCACTTCACAGGTGTTGCCCTGTCAGGTTTAATAAGTGGGATTTCTTGCCTTATAAATGGGGTTGGGACCATCAGTTGTGTTGTTCAGAAGTCAGGTGGATACACAGCTGATAGTCCTACTGCATGGAGTGTTAGAATTTGTATTTTGGCAAGAAAAAAGCAGCTAAGTAAAAAAAACGAGTGGCCATCATTACTTTAAGAAATGAAGGTCAGTCAGTCCGAAAAATTGGGAAAACTTTGAAAGTGTCCCCAAGTGCAGTGGCCAAAACCATCAAGCGCTACAAAGAAACTGGCTCACATGAGGACCGCCCCAGGAAAGGAAGACCAAGACTCACCTCTGCTGCGGAGGATAAGTTCATCCTAGTCACCAGCCTCAGAAATCGCAGGTTAACAGCAGCTCAGATTAGAGACCAGGTCAATGCCACACAGAGTTCTAGCAGCAGACACATCTCTACAACAACTGTTAAGAGGAGACTGTGTGCAGCAGGCCTTCATGGTAAAATAGCTGCTAGGAAACCACTGCTAAGGACAGGCAACAAGCAGAAGAGACTTGTTTGGGCTAAAGAACACAAGGAATGGACATTAGACCTGTGGAAATCTGGGCTTTGGTCTGATGAGTCCAAATTTGAGATCTTTGGTTCCAACCACCGTGTCTTTGTGCGACGCAGAAAAGGTGAACGAATGGACTCTACATGCCTGGTTCCCACTGTGAAGCATGGAGGAGGAGGTGTGATGGTGTGGGGGTGCTTTGCTGATGACACTGTTGGGGATTTATTCAAAATTGAAGGAATACTGAACCAGCATGGTTACCACAGCATCTTGCAGCGGCATGCTATTCCATCCGGTTTGCGTTTAGTTGGACCATCATTTATTTTTCAACAGGACAGTGACCCCAAACACACCTCCAGACTGTGTAAGGGCTATTTGACCAAGAAGGAGAGTGATGGGGTGCTACGCCAGATGACCTGGCTTCCACAGTCACCAGACCTGAACCCAATCGATATGGTTTGGGGTGAGCTGGACCGCAGAGTGAAGGCAAAAGGGCCAACAAGTGCTAAGCATCTCTGGGAACTCCTTCAAGACTGCTGGAAGACCATTTCGGGTGACTACCTCTTGAAGCTCATCAAGAGAATGCCAAGAGTATGCAAAGCAGTAATCAAAGCAAAAGGTGGCTACTTTGAAGAACCTAGAATATAAGACATATTTTCAGTTGTTTCACACTTTTTTTTTTCTTAAGTATATAATTCCACATGTGTTAATTCATAGTTTTGATGCTTTCAGTGTGAATCTACAATTGTTATAGTCATGAAAATACAGAAAACTCTTGGAATGAGAAGGTGTGTCCAAACTTTTGGTCTGTACTGTATACTTATATAGTTAGTTATATCAATTAGATGTACATACACCAATTGTGCAAGTTCTCCCACTTAAAAAGATGAGGCCGGCCTGTAATTGACATCATAGGTAGACCTCAACTATGAGAGACCAAATGAGAAAACAAATCCAGAAAATCACATTGTCTGATTTTTAAAGAATTTTTTTGCAAATTATGGTGAAAAATAAGTATTTGGTTAATAACAAAAGTTCCTCTCAATACTTTGTCGTTGCCAACAAAGGATATATAACAGAGGTCAAACGTTTTCTGTAAGTCTTCACAAGGTTGGCACACACTATTGCTGGTATGTTGGCCCATTCCTCCATGCAGATCTCCTCTAGAGCAGTGATGTTTTGGGGCTGTCGCTGGGCAACACGGACTTTCAACTCCCTCCAAAGGTTTTTTATGGGGTTGAGATCTGGAGACTGGCTAGGCCACTCCAGGACCTTGAAATGCTTCTTACGAAGCCACTCTTTCATTGCCCTGATGGTGTGCTTGAGATCATTGTCATGCTGAAAGACCCAGCCACATTTCATCTTCAATGCCCTTTCTGATGAAAGGAGGTTTGCACTCAAAATCTCACAATACATGGCCCCATTCATTCTTTCATGTCCACGGATCAGTCGTCCTGGTCCCTTTGCAGAGAAACAGCCCCAAAGCATGATGTTGCCACCCCCATGCTTCACAGTAGGTATGGTGTTCTTTGGATGCAACTCAACATTCACTCTCCTCCTAACACAATGAGTTGTGTTTCTACCAAACAGTTCTACTTTGGTTTCATCTGACCATATGACATTCTCCCAATACTCTTCTGGAACATCCAAATGCTCTCTAGCAAATTTCAGATGGGCCCGGATATGTACTGGCTTAAGCAGGGGGACATGTCTGGCACTGCAGGATCTGAGTCTCTGACGATGTAGTGTGTTACTGACGGTAGCCTTTGTTACGTTATTCCCAGCTTTCTGCAGGTCATTCACTAGGTCCCCCCCGTGTGGTTCTGGGATTTTTGTTCACCGCTCTTGTGATAATTTTGACCCCACGAGGTGAGATCTTGCGTGGAGCCCCTGATGGAGGGAGATTATCAGTGGTCTTGTATGTCTTCCGTTTTCTAATTATTGCTCCCACAGTTGATTTCTTCACACCAAGCTGCTTGCCTATTGTAGATTCAGTCTTCCCAGCCTGGTTCAGGGCTACAATTTTGTTTCTGGTGTCCTTCCACAGCTCTTTGGTCTTCACCATAGTGGAGTTTGGAGTGTGACTGTTTGAGGTTGTGGACAGGTGTCTTTTATACTGATAACAATGTCAAACAGGTGCCATTACTACAGATAATGAGTGGAGGACAGAGGAGCCTCTTAACCCCTTCAAGACCGAGCCCAAAAATGCGTTAAGGATCAGGCCTCGTTTTTCAAAACTGACGTGTCACTTTATATGGCAATACCTTTGAGACGACTTAACTTACACAAGTGATTTTGAGATTGTTTTTTCGTGACACATTATACTTCATGTTAGTGGTAAACACTAATGAATATTTTTGTATCTATTTATAAAAAAAATAGGAAATTTGATGGAAATTTGGAAAAAAAAATCGCAATTTTCAAAATGTGAAATGCTCTGCTTTTCAGACAGATAGTCATACCACCCAAATACATTAATACATATTATCTACCATATCTCTGCTATATATCGGCATCATCTTTTAATCGTCCTGTAATTTATTTTGGATGTTATAAAGCTTACAAGTGTAACAGCGATTTTCCAGATTTACAAGAAAATTTCCCAAACTAATTTTTTAGGGACCACTTCAGTTCTGAAGAGGATTATAATGGCCTATATATTAGAAACCCCCATAAATGATCCCATTTTCAAAACTGCACCCCTCAAATAATTCAAAATAACATTTGGGAAGTTTGTTAACCCTTTAAGCATTTCACTGGAATTAAAACAATATGGAGGTGAAATTTAGACATTTAATTTTTTCCCACTAATTCCTTAATTTAGCCCTAAAATTAACACATTCACAAAGGGTTAAAGGAGAAAATGCATCTCACAGTTTGTTATGCAATTTCGAGCATGGAAATACCCCACAAGTGGGTGTAAACTGATGTTTGGGCGAATGGCAGCGCACGGAAGGGAAGGAGTGACACTGGGCGTCTGAAAAGCAGATTTTGCTGGAATAGTTTTCAGGTACCATGCCGCATTTGCAGAGCCCCCAAAGTACCAATACAGTGGAAGCCCCCTAAAAGTGACCCCATTTTGGAAACTACACCCCTCACAGAACATATCAAGGGGTATAGTGAGCATTTTGACCCTACAGCTGTTTCACAAATTTTATTAACATTGGGACATTAAAATGAAAAATTATTTTTTTTCCAATAAACTGTCAAATTAGCCCCAAATTTTTCATTTTCACAAGAGGACAAAGGAGAAAAAGCTCCCCAAAGTTCGTTACACAATTTCTCCTGAACACAGAAATGCCCCATATGTGGTTGTAATCTGCTGCATGGGTAAATGGCAGGGCTCAAAATGGAAAGAGCGCTATTTAGCTTTTGGAGGGCAGATTTTGCTGGAATAGTTTTCGGGTGCCATGTTGCATTTGCAGAACCCCTAAAGCACCAATACAATACAAACCCCCAAAAAGTGACCCCATTTTGAAAACTACACCCCTCATAGAATTTATCTAGGGGTATAGTGAGCATTTTGACCTCACAGCTGTTAAACAGATTGTATCATCATTGGGACGTAAAAATGTAAAATTACGTTTTTCCAATAAACCGTCCATTTAGCGACATATTTTTAATTTTTGCAAGTGGTTAAAGAAGAAAAAACACCCCACAGTTTGTTACACAATTTCTTCTGAAAACAGAAATGCCCCATATGTGGTTGTAATCTGCTGTATGGGTACATGGTGGGGCTCAGAAGGGAAAGAGCGCTATTTGGCTTTTGGAGGGCAGATGTGGCTGGAATAGTTTTCAGGTGCCATGTCGCATTTGCAGAGCCCCTAAAGTACCAGTACAATGGAAACCCCCTAAAAGTGACCCCATTTTAGAAACTACACCCCTCAAGGAATGTAGGGATGTAGGGATATTATGATTTTGAGCCTAAAAATGCTTCCCAAAAATTAATGTACAAAGTGAAAATTAAAGTTTTTAAAGAAATATCCAATTTCAGTGCCTAATATGTTGCGGCCACTTTGTGGCATCAGAGACATGCACTCCTGAAACTATTAAGTGGGCTATCCCGGGGGGAAAAAAATTAAATATGTGGGTATAAACTGCTGCTTGGGCACACAGCAGGGCTCAGAAGGGAAGGAGCACTGTGTTTTTTTAGCTTTTGGAGTACTTTCTCGTCGCCATGTTGTTTTTGCAGAGCCCTGGAGGTGCCAGTAAATTGGAATTCCCCAAGAAGTGACCCCCATTTTGTAGGGGCAATTTTAGGGTCTCTGCAAATGTGACATGGCGTCCAAAAAAACAACAATCTAAATATGTGCTCCAAAAGCACATAGCGCTCCTTCACATTTGCGCCCTGCTGTGTGCCAAAATGACATTTTATGCCCACATGTATGACACTGGTGTACCCAGGATAACGTACTTAACAATGCCATATGTGGGTATAAACCGCTGTTTGGGCACAGCCGGGCACAGAAGGGAAGGAGCGCTATTTTGGTTTTTGGAGCAGTTTGCTTTTTGGACACCATGCCACTTTTGCAGAGCCCATGAATTGCCAGTAAAGTGGAATCCGCAGACATGTCACCCCATTTTGTAAACTACACCCTTCAAGGGATTTATCAAGTGGGGTAGCGAGCATTATTAACCCTTAAGTGTTGCATTCTTTTAATTTCCAGAAATGAATGCGCAGCTGATAATGAAAAGTTAAAAATGAAAATTTTCTATAGATACGCCATTTCAGTGCCCAATATGTTGTGCCCAGTTTATGTCTGCACAGACACACACTCCAAAAACTGGTGAGCGGGGATCCCGGGCACAACAGCTTTTGGAGCGTTCATGTCTGATACAAGCCGGGCACAACATATTACGCACTGAAATGTCGTATTCCTGGATAAATTGTCATTTTCACCTTTCACCATCAGCTGCGTATTCATTTATGGATAATAAATTATAGCAACACTTGGGGGTTAAAAATGCTCACCGTACCCCAGGATAAATTCCTTCAGGGGTGTAGTTTCCAAAATTGGGTGACATGTCAGGGGATTCCACTGTACTGGCATTTCAGCTCTGCAAAAGTGCAATGGCGTCCAAAAACCAAATAGCGCTCCTTCCCTTCTGTGCTCGGCTGTGCCCAAACAGGAGTTTATACCCACATATGACATTAAGTACGTTATTCTGGGAACGACAAGTGTAATACATGTGGGTATAAACTGCAGTTTGTGCACACAGCAGGGCGCAGAAGAGAAGGAGCGCTATGTGGCTTTTGGAGTGCAGATTCAGATGTTTGGGATCTGGATGCCATGTCTTGTTTGCAGAGCCTCTAAAGTACCAGTAAAGTGGAATCCCCTAGGGAATGACCCCATTTTGAAAACTGCACCCCTCAAAGAATTTATCAAGGGGTGTAGTGAGCATTAGTATCCCAGACGTGACTGCACAGCGGAGGGGAAAAGTGAATATGTAAGCTGTGCGTTGTACATTGGGTACACTAAATTCCCTACTATTTCCCCAGTACCTCCTATTATTGGGGAGGTCATTCTGGGGGTCACTTGTGGTTTATTATCCCTCGTAAACTCTAAATCTGGTTTGTCCCCTGATATACGCTCGCACAGCTTATACATTCCCTTCCTGCCGCAGCCAGTTATGTTCTAATGATTTGGCGATTTTTGGGGGTTTTTGTCTTCACATTGTACGAGCTATATTTTCTTTATTTCTCTGGTGATGTAGCCATATGAGGGCTTGTTGTTTGCAGTATGAGATGTATTTTTTAATGACATCATTTTTAGGTGCTTACAACTTATTAAATAAATTTTATTAACTCTTTCTTGGTGGATTAAAAAACAACCCCATCAATTCTGGCACTGCGTTTTACCGTTTAAATTTTTCACCATGCAGCGTAGAGCGTAAGTAACATGTTATCTTTATTCTATGGGTCGGTACGATTACGGCGATACCTCATTTATACTGTTTTTTTATGCAATACCAATTTTGCAGAACAAAAACCCATTTGGGGACATAAATCAATTTTTTTTGCATCGCCATCTTCTAAGATGCGTAGCATTTTTATTTTTCAGTTTAGAGAGTTGGTTTAGGGCTTATTTTTTGCGGGACAACCTGTGCTTTTTATTGGTACTGTTTTGGGGTACATATGACTTTTTGATCACTTTTTATTGCATATTTTGTAAGGTGAGATGGCGAAAAATCATTACTTTTGGCGGGTTTTTTCCGTTTTTTTTTTTCCCGACCTTCACCGTGTACATTAAATATGGTTTCAGTTTGATTGTACCGGTTGTTACGGACGCGGCGATACCAAATATGTATTGTTTTTATTAATTTTTAGGTTTATTTTTTATATAATTCATTTTATATAGGAAAAGGGAATTTTTGGGGCTTTATTCTTTTATTAATTTTTTTCACATACTTTATTTTTTTTTTCACTTTTTTTTACTTTTTCATGTGTCCCATTAGGACACCTGAGCCAGAGATGCTTTGATCTCTGGCTCAGTACTATAGACTGCAAGACACGAGCATGCAAGTGTCTTGCAGTCTATACAGGAAGTCAGCGCTATGGAAACACAGCGCTGACTTCCGGAGGTCTCGGCAGGATCAACCAGGTAGTGGGGTCTCCAGGCAGCCTGGGGTCACTTGGCAGACCCCGGGCTGCAGATTATCGTCGGCACCCCCCGATCTCGCCGCGGGGGGTGCCGGGAGGGGGGCGGCAAGATGGCGGTCGCTATTGACCACGGCATCTTAAGGGTTAAACAGCGAGGATCGGTGTTACCACTGGTCCCCGCTGTTGCAGCGGGAGCCTGGCTGTCAAATACAGCCGGTCTCCCGCGGTAATCGCACGGGCTCTGCTTCTGAGCCCGCTCGATCACCGTCACGTACCTGTACGTGGGGATGCGGTAACTAACCACATTCTCCCACGTGCATGTACGTGAGAATGCGTGAAGGGGTTAAAGAAGAAGTTACAGGTCTGTGAGAGCCAGAAATCTTGCTTATTTGTAGGTGACCAAATACTTATTTTCCACCATAATTTGCAAATAAATTCTTAAAAAATCAGACAAATGTGATTTTCTAGATATGTTTTCTCATTTTGTCTCTCATAGTTGAGGTCTACCTATGATGTCAATTACAGGCCTCTCTCATCTTTTTAAGTGGGAGAACTTGCACAATTGGTGGATGACTAAATACTTTTTTTCCCAACTATATATTCTCAGGTAAAAAGTGTCCTATTATAGAATGGACTCTGGAATCCTGTAGTACTGACCATCCCCTCTGTTCAGTAAGAGAAAATAAACCGAGGCAGAGGCAATAAGTGAGTACTCCGCTAAAATGGATAATATGCTCTTAGGAGTTTTAGTCATCAGAGATGCCAAGGCACTAGGGGATTGACCAAAAATTAAATGGGAGTGAGTGTATATATATAACCAGTGCTCCACCAGAGTATTTCACTGCATTGGGGGTGAGGCTGGGTTCTCCCTTTAAGGTCTAATGTCCTAGGCTAAAAAAATGATGACAGATGCTACCCTCCCACATCAGAGCTTAGCTCTGCCCAGGTTTTTCCAAAATAATTGGGCCAAGTCTCTGCCCAGATAAAGTAGTATATTATAGAGACAGCCTCCGGGCAAAATTTGCACACAAATAGATGATATTGCGTACTAGCCGATGCTGATCAAAATTATACTGACATATTGACAGGCTCCGGATCCTCAATTACACACACACAGTCAGCATTGTGCACTATACACTGGAGCACTGCCAATAAGATGATTGATATTCACCCCCGCTGGAGTGCGCTCTTAAAAGAGCGTCAAGCTGATATATCTCACTAATGGCTCCAGAGAACATCTAATCTGAACACTTATATGATGAAAGATCAGTCCCTCATACTAAGTAAAGTTAAAATAACAAACTACCTATACGTATTTCACTAACATCCTAAATGGTGCTAGATCATCAGAGGAAACAAGCATTATGACCTCTCAGTCTGAGAGGTAAGAGCCAGTGGCATCAGAGCCCCGTCACTGCCTTCTATATAAGGAGACATGTCACACCCTCAGGGTGGAGCCATCCTCAACCGCAGCCAATGAGGAAACTAAAGGGGGAGGAGCTGAACGTCATAACTCCTCCCCTGAGTCCTCATGTGATGGCCTATCCACGGGGACGCTGTCAAAATCACCTAGGAGACCGAGATGCACGTTTTCCAAATGACATGCGTTCCTGATCACACACAGCAGAGCAGATGGTAAGTGTGTAAACAATAGCTCGCAAACTCATCCAGAGTCTATGATGCAAGATCGCAGCATATAATCTGATACAAGGGTCACAGTGCGTGGATGGCTCCACCCTGAGGGTGTGACATTTCTCCTTATATAGAAGGCAGTGATGGGGCTCTGATGCCACTGGCTCTTACCTCTCAGACTGAGAGGTCATTATGCTTGTTTCCCCTGATGATTTAGCACCATTTAGGATGTTAGTGAAATACGAATAGGGAGTTTATTTTAACTTTACTTAGTATGAGGGACTGATCTTTCATCATACAAGTGTTCAGATTAGATGTTCTCTGGAGCCATTAGTGAGATATCGGCTTGATGCTCTTTTAAGAGCGCAATCCAGCGGGGGTGAATACCGATCGTCTTTTTGGCAGTGCGTAGGTGTATAGTGCACAATGCTGACTATGTGTGTGTAATTGGGGATCCGGAGCCTGTCAGTATAATTTTGAGCAGCGTCGGCTAGCACACAATATCATCTATTTGTGTGCAAATTTTGCCCGGAGCCTGTCTCTATAATATACTACTTTATCTGGGCAGAGACATGTCCCGATTTATTTTGGAAAAACCTGGGCAGAGAGAAGCTCTGATGTGGGAGGGTAGCATCTGTCATCATTTTTTAGCCTAGGACATTAGACCTTAAGGGAGTACCCAGCCTCACCCCCACTGCAGTAAAATACTCTGGTGGGGACACTGGTTATATATGTACACTCAGCACCCCATCTTGACAGAAAAAAAAACAGAAATGTAGATATTTTGCAAATTTATTAAAAAAGAAAAATTGAAATATCACATGGTCATAAGTATTCAGACCCTTTGCTGTGACACTCATATTTAACTCACTTGCTTTCCATTTCCTTCTGATCCTCCTTGAGATGGTTCTACTCCTTCATTGGAGTCCAGCTGTGTTTAATCAAACTGATTGGACTTGATTAGGAAAGGCACACTCCTGTCTATATAAGACCTCACAGCTCACAGTGCATGTCAGAGCAAATGAGAATCATGAGATCAAAGGAACTGCCCAAGAAGCTCAGAGACAGAATTGTGGCAAGGCACAGTTCTGGCCAAGGTTACAAAAGAATTTCTGCAGCACTCAAGGTTCCTAAGAGCACAGTGGTCTCCATAATCCTTAAATGGAAGAAGTTTGGGACGACCAGAACTCTTCCTAGACCTGGCCGTCCAGTCAAACTGAGCAATCATGGGAGAAGAACCTTGGTGAGAGAGGTAAAAAAGAACCCTAAGATCACTGTGGCTGAGCTCCAGAGTTGCAATAGGGAGATGGGAGAAAGTTCCACAAAGTCACCTATCGCTGCAGCCCTCCTGGTGTCGGGGCTTTATGGCAGAGTGGCCTGAAAGAAGCCTCTCCTCAGTGCAAGACATATGAAAGCCCGCATAGAGTTTGCTAAAAAACACATGAAGGACTCCTAGGCTATGAGAAATAAGATTCTCTGGTCTGAGGAGACGAAGATTGAACTTTTTGGCGTTATTTCTTAGCGGTATGTGTGGAGAAAACCAGGCACTGCTCATCACCTGCCCAATACAATCCCAACAGTGAAACGTGGTGGCAGCATCATGCTATGGGGTGTTTTTCAGCTGCAGGGACAGGACGACTAGTTGCAATTGAAGGAAAGATGAATGCGGCCAAGTACAGAGATATCCTGGAAGAAAACCTCTTCCACGGTGCTCTGGACCTCAGACTGGGCCGAAGGTTCACCTTCCAACAAGACACTGACCCTAAACACACAGCTAAAATAACAAAAGAGTGGCTTCGGAACAACTCTGTGACCATTAATGACTGGTCCAGCTAGAGCCCTGACCTCAACCCAATTGAGCATCTCTGGAGAGACCTGAAAATAGCTGTCCACCAACGTTCACCATCCAACCTGATGGAAATGGAGAGGATCTGCAAGGAAGAATGGCAGAGGATCCCCCAAATCCAGATGTGAAAAACTTGTTGCATCATTCTCAAGAAGACTCATGGCTGTACTAGCTCAAAAGGGCGCTTCTACTGAATACTGAGCAAAGGGTCTGAATACTTATGACCATGTGATATTTCAGTTTTTCTTTAATAAATTTGCAAAAATATCTACATTTGTTTTTTTTTTCTGTCAAGATGGGGTGCTGAGTGTACATTAATGAGAAATAAAATGAACTTTTTTGCTTTTAGCAAATGGCTGAAATGAAGCAAAGTGTGAAAAATTTAATGGGGTCTGAATACTTTCCGTACCCACTGTGTGTGTGTGTGTGTGTGTGTGTGTGTGTGTGTATATATATATATATATATATATATATATATATATATATATATATACTCCCATTTAATTTTTGGTCAGTCTCCTAGTGCATTGGCATCTCTGAATGAAACTCCTAAAAGCATATTATCCGTTTTAGCGGAGTACTCACTTATAGAATATAGAAATATACCTCTGTGTTGCATTGAGCAAAGCAGAAATGGTTGTATGTACATGTAATTGATACAACCGACTATACAGTGGGGAAAAAAAGTATTTAGTCAGCCACCAATTGTGCAAGTTCTCCCACTTAAAAAGATGAGAGAGGCCTGTAATTGACATCATGGGTAGACCTCAACTATGAGAGACAAAATGAGAAAACAAATCCAGAAAATCACATTGTCTGATTTTTTAAGAATTTTTTTGCAAATTATGGTGGAAAATAAGTATTTGGTCACCTACAAACAAGCAAGATTTCTGGCTCTCACAGACCTGTAACTTCTTCTTTAAGAGGCTCCTCTGTCATCCACTCATTACCTGTAGTAATGGCACCTGTTTGACATTGTTATCAGTATAAAAGACACCAGTCCACAACCTCAAACAGTCACACTCCAAACTCCACTATGGTGAAGACCAAAGAGCTGTGGATGGACACCAGAAACAAAATTGTAGACCTGGATCAGGCTGGGAAGACTGAATCTGCAATAGGCAAGCAGCTTGGTGTGAAGAAATCAACTGTGGGAGCAATAATTTGAAAATGGAAGACATACAAGACCACTGATAATCTCCCTCCATCAGGGGCTCCACGGAAGATCTCACCCCGTGGGGACAAAATGATCACAAGAGCGGTGAGCAAAAATCCCAGAACCATACGGGGGGGACCTAGGGAATGACCTGCAGAAAGTTGGGACTAACGTAACAAAGGCTACCGTCAGTAACAGACTACGCCGCCAGTGACTCAGATCCTGCAGTGCCAGACGTGTCCCCCTGCTCAAGCCAGTACATATCAGGGCCCGTCTGAAGTTTGCTAGAGAGCATTTGCATGTTCCAGAAGAATATTGGGAGAATGTCATATGGTCAGATGAAACCAAAGTAGAACTGTTTGGTAAAAACACAACCCGTCGTGTTTGAGGAGAGTGAATGCTGAGTTGCATCCAAAGAACACCATACGTACTGTGAAGCATGGGGGTGGCAACATTATGCTTTGGGGCTGTTTCTCTGTAAAGGGACCAGAACGGCTGATCCGTGTACATGAAAGAATGAATGGGGCCATGTATCGTGAGATTTTGAGTGCAAACCTCCTTCCATCAGCAAAGGCATTGAAGATGAAGCGTGGCTGGGTCTTTTAGCATGACAATGATCCCAAGCACATCGCCAGGGCAACGAAGGAGTGGCTTCGTAAGAAGCATTTCAAGGTCCTGGAGTGGCCTAGCCAGTCTCCAGATCTCAACCCCATAGAAAACCTTTGGAGGGAGTTGAAAGTCCGTGTTGCCCAGCAACAGCCCCAAAACATCACTGCTGTAGAGGAGATCTGCATGGAGGAATGGGCCAACATACCAGCAACAATGTGTGCCAACCTTGTGAAGACTTACAGAAAATGTTTGACCTCTGTCATTGCCAACAAAGGATATATAACAAAGTATTGAGATGAACTTTTGTTATTGACCAAATACTTATTTTCCACCATAATTTAAAAATAAATTCTTTAAAAATCAGACAATGTGATTTTCTGGATTTGTTTTCTCATTTTGTCTCTCATAGTTGAGGTCTACCTATGATGTCAATTACAGGCCTCTCTCATCTTTTTAAGTGGGAGAACTTGCACAATTGGTGGATGACTAAATACTTGTTTTCCCCACTGTATAAGTATATATGTCCCTCATTCTGCTGGTTCATTATTTGTTCTATGTCTCGTCCCCTTTTTTTGTCTTTTATTATTTTATCTTTGTGGCTAATAAAAGTTATATTTTACATTTTTCCTGAAATATCTATGACACCCTATCCTTTGATTGAACTA